>CM057455.1:1042212500-1042812500 GCA_016271365.2 Neoceratodus forsteri | reverse complement strand
CTCAGACATGCGTTCACATTTATCACATAAATAATACCCTGACAGAAAACAATGGTTAAAATAAAGAGAAAGGCAGAATTAGAATTACAATAAAAGTTACTTGTAGAATAATAAGATGGCATACATACCTTATTGAAACATCTGCTCCAGTAAGAGCTGCAAGGGAGTTAATTGCACAAGCTGTTTAGAAAGAGAAGCTTGTGCTACCTGTGATTGTGAAAAAATGCATACAGTATATATCAAGTGAGACATGAAATAGAGAATAAACACCAAAAAAGATTATTATATATAAAAAAGATCTGAAACACATAAACACATTAAGTACACAGAAAAATACATACACCAACAACAAAATTACCTCAGAATTCATTTCCTATCTCTTTTTATGTGCAAACCGAATATTCTGGGCATGGTCTTAGGATGAGACCAAAGAATTCTCAGCACATGACCCAGAAATCAGCCATCACCTTTCAAAGTGAATTATTAAGCAACTTTTGCTCGCATGCCTTTCCAATATTATAAATAAACCTAAACCTAATTCTCAACTTAGTCTCACCCCTCTGACCACGCACCCACAATATGGCTGGACAGGCAAGCATGCGCACTACAGCATATGTGCACTGTACTGATCTCTCCCTCCTACTTCTTGTGACCATACCAACTGAGGCTGACAACGGGAAACCAATGTCACATCAGCCTCCCATCCAACTTACAACAGACTCCTGGTACAACTTGGGGACCATAAGCTAACCTCTGCAACATGCCTACCCATGAACCACCTCCGCTATGTCTTCGGTCACCCTCCCACATCACCATATCAATCTATACCCTGCTGTACACTAGCACCCCAACTAGTAGCATCCATATGCACAGATGTGCCCACTGCAAGCCTTTTAACATATGGAAATGCTGGAAATAATGTCTTAGAGAACTAATAATCATTCTACTCCTCCTGTCCAGAAATGTGCACCCAAACCCTGGCCCCCCAGGGTCTGATAAGGCCTTAGGCCAGGGCCATCTCTGAACTGCCTCAATCAATATAGGCAGCCTGCCACCAAACATTCCCCTACTTCATGCCTGGGTTGCACAGCACTAGCCTGACATACTATCACTCACAGAAACCTGGCTCTCCCCTAAAATCCCAAAGTCAAAAGTCAAAGTCAACTTTATTTAAAAAGACGCCCAATCCCAAAGGCTCTGGGTGCCGCACAAAACCTATACAGTATGTCATACCGTGTACATTTAGGTTAAAATAACATACAAATAACTCAAACCCCAAAAGCCTGCACAAATAAAAAGGTCTTAAGTCGACTCTTAAAGGCCTCTATAGTGGGGGCCTCTCTCACTTCAAGTGGCAACGAGTTCCAGAGAGCTGGAGCAGCAACTCCAAAGGATCGATCCCTGCTGATTTCAACCTAGCTCGGAACTGTGAGGAGGCCACCACCAGAGGAGCGGAGATCCCGGACAGAGGTGGACGGTACCAGGAGATCAGAAAGGTAACCAGGGCCCTGTCCATGTAGGGTCTTATAGGTGAGAAACCCACCTTGAACAAAACTCTCCACTGACAGGCAGCCAGTGCAATCAACACCGGAGTAATATGACAGAACTTACTTTGTCAGTCAAAAGCCGGGCAGCAGCATTTTGCACTAGCTGCAGTCTGCGAGGAGAAGTTCCAGAGACCCGAGATAGGCGCATTACAGTAGTCAAGTCTCAGTGACCAAGGCATGTACCAAAGTAGGGAGGTCCATAGTCGGAACAAGGGGCTTAATCCTGGTGATATTTCTAAGATGAAAAAAACAGGAACGCACCACGGAGGATATTTGGGCCTCCATGGACAAGTTTCTGTCAAAGATCACACCAAGATTATGCACCCTTTTGGAGGCCATCAATGACACAGCTCCTAGCACAATGCCAGTCGCAGAATCAGAGGCCATCCCATCACGAGCTCTGTTCAACTCCACTACCAGTACCTCAGTCTTATTTGGGTTAAGTCGCAGCCAGCTGGAAGACATCCAGTCATTTATCTCAGCCAGACAGATATTCATCACATCAACTGCATTTGATGTTCCTGGGGCAAAGGATAGGTATAGCTGAGTATCATCAGCATAGCAATGAAAACTCAAGCCATACCTCCTAATGATCTCCCCCAGGGGCAGCATGTATACTGCGAACAACATTGGGGCCACATCAACCCTGAGGGACTCATGATGAAAGGAGGCAGGGCGGATGAGAAATTTCCCATCACAACCCGCTGCCTCCTGTTAGTAAGGAATGACTCAAACCATTTGATGACAATACCGGTGAGTCCACATAACTCCCTCAGGCGGAAAAGCAACACACAATGGTCCACAGTATCAAATGCTGAGGAGAGATCAAGGAGGACAAGAATTGTCTTATCCCCCCGATCTCTAGCCCTAAGGAGATCATTTTGCACCCGAACTAATGCAGTTTCAGTGCTATGCCTGGCCCGAAAGGCTGACTGGAAAGGATCATACAACTCGTGGGTCAAGAGATGCTCTCCCAACTGAAGTGATACCACCTTCTCAACAACCTTTCCCAAAAATGGAAGATTGGAGATAGGACGGTAATTTGCCCTAATCTCCGGGTCCAGAGAAGCTTTCTTTAAAAGGGGTCTCACCAGAGCCTCCTTCAAGGCATCCACATGCTGCTGTGTTTCTTGTAGGGTATATCATATTCCAGTGTCACAGACTGTCCAAGTGGGGAAGTGGTTGTCTGGTCTACCTTAGCAATGCTTTAAAAGAACAGTTGATGCCAAACAGTGTAACAACTAGAGATGTGCAGATACTATCCATAAAAGTGACAATTGGCCAAAAAAACAAAACACTAGTGCTATCCACTGTCTACATACCCTAGGGATGCAAGTGATAAGTATAGAGCATTTTGTAGCCCACATCAAACAGGTACAGCAGACCTGGGAATTGATTATTGTTGGTGACTTCAGCATCAACTGGAAAGCCCAAGATACTACTACATTTAGAGACCAAATCTCTCACCTATACCTAACTCAGACGGTCACCCATGCCACAAGGTGAAATTATTACACTGACACTAGCACCCTTATCGACTGGTTACTCTCTACCTGTCTCGAACACATAACAAGCGTGTCTGTGCTGCCAGACTCACTCAGTGACCACTCCCCAGTAATGTGCGTATGATCAAATAAGTCAGTAAAGTGCACCCTTCACCTCTCCAAACATCGCTCATTAAATAAAGGACAGCTAAAGCCTCTTAAGCAGTACATGCGATGTGCAGACTGGGGCCCCCTTGACACAGCAAATGATGTAAACCTGGCCCTAGACTACTTCACCATTAACTTTGATAATGCCTGCAACACCTTTGCCCCATTCAAAACCAAGAAAATCAAAGGGATAACCTACCCCTGGCTTTCAGGGTCCCTCCTAGAACTTATGCATTTACGTGACAACCTCTGGCACAAAGCAAGAGTGACTGGTAAGCAAACAGACTATATGTCATATAAGGCAACCAGAAACAGGTGCACTAAGCAAATAAGAAAAGCAAAGGCCATATACTACAAAGAACAATTAATCAATATCTGGGGTAGTGGGAGAGATTTTCTGGAACTCAATGAAAGCACTAAGCGGTAGGGATGCCAAGGCACCCCTTGACCTGATTGTCACAGCGGCTGGCATATTACAAGAATCCAAAGAACTGGCAAAGACCTTCAGTGTAGCCTTCACTGACCTCAGTAATGTCCTCCCCCGACTTTATGGCTGATCAACGTCCTATAAAGCTCCCAAATACTGACCCCCCAACCCCCTCTCTCAAACGTACCTCAATTTTATCTCAAGGAAATCTCCAGGAGAGACACCCTAAAATAAATGAGTCCTGGGAAAAACCAGGATGGGAGCCTACATGGTTGATATGAAGTTAGTAACAGTCACACTTGATAAGCTAGCGATACCCATCACAACAATTTTCAACCTCTACTTAAGGACAGGAGTATTCCCAAATAAGTGGAAACGAGCACTGGTCACCCCAGTTTTCAAAAACAGGGACAAATCCAGCCTGGCTAGCTACAGGTCAATATCTATACTACCTCCCCTCTCAAAAGCCCTAGAGTGGATTATATCTGACCAACTTACTGACTACCTAGATAAGTACAACCTCCTATGTGCACAACAGCATTGGTTTCAGAAAAAAATCTGCACCATAACAGCACTAATACACTTCACAACCCACCTTTATGATGCACTGGATAATGACATGGCTGAGGGGTCCATCTTCATAGACCTCTAAAGCCTTTGATACTGTGAACCACCAACTCCTCCTTACTAATCTACTGAATATAGACTGCCCCATGATACTGTAACCTGGTTATGCAGCTACCTCTCTAACAGATGCATGAAAATAAGAGGAACACTCTCAGACCCAAGGGAGGTGACCCTTGGAGTCCCCCAAGGGTCCATACTAGGCTCCCTGCTCTTCAGCCTGTTTATAAACACTCTAGCCTCTGCTTGCCTAGCAAAGATGCTGCTTTATGCTTATGATGCTGTCAATTCTGTCTCGGGCAAGCAAATGGCACAAATAACTGTGGGACTGCAAGACAGCTTCCAAAAACTTTAAAAGTGGTTCCTACAAAACAGACTCCTACTCAACCACAAAAAGAAAACAAAGGCATGCTGTTTACTTTACCTCAGAATAAGAAAAAATATGACCCTTCGACCATTCGCACCCAAAATGGGTCAATCCTGGAGCAAGTCATCTCGTTTAGTGCCTCGGAATCCACCTAGATGACACTTTCTTTTACACCTGCAACACAGACCATGTCATAAAAACTGCAAATATAAAGCTGGGAGTCCTTTATAAGCACCGTACTGGCATTCACTGCCTCCTGAAGACCTATGCTTAGTAACCAGCAGCTCGGTATTGACCACCATAGATTACGGACTGTTTATTTACAGTGCGGCTACTGACATTTGCACTGAAGAGGATTAAAGTTCTCCTAAACAAGGCCTGCAGGCTAGTCCTTGGGGTAGACCACCTCACCCACACCTGTAGTCTCTACGCAGAAACTGGGTGGCTCTCACTATGATTCAGGCAAAATACCAGGCCTGCCTTTTAGAGAAAAAAGGAGGTCTTAGGCCTCATTCCTAGGTCAACAACTGGCATTTTCCAACATGCATGAGCATCAAAAACCAGGAGGAACTGGACCAAAAGTGCAGTACAGGTCCCTTTCAAGCACACCACATTTGCTCAGAGATCACTATCATACAGAAGGCCTTCAAGGATGAATGACCTCCCTGTCTCCCTCATTGAAACTGACCAGGTAGGCCACTTTAAAAAAGAACTCCGGGAGTCACGTGATGCAGAGCAGGCGTTAGAAGGCTTTTTTCCACTGCTCCGTTTGGACCTCCTGTCTTTGGTCTAATCTCTCCTTCTTTTAATAGTTCAATCCTGCAATTGTGGCCAGAATTGTTGGATAAAGGCTTCTAGAAATGATGGATGAAGTTAAATTGGAAGAACAGTTGGATAATACTGTACTTTCTTCCAAAGAACTGGCTGGGGATCAAGATGATGCCATTACTCAAGAGGCCAAATGCACTTCCCTACCAACTCCGCCCCCCCTCGAGAAAACACTGACAATTACCACAGAACAGCTTTATCTAGAAATACAGACAATTAAGTCAGCCCTTTTCTCCCTGATTGATGCTTTTAAAGATTTAAAGCCGGCAGTGAAAGAACTCATCCAGAGGATGTCTGATGCAGAATCCAGGATCTCTTCCACTGAAGATTGTCTTACCAAGCTGGAGCCTGATGTAGTGGGGCTGAAACACCACATTGCTAAACTTGAGTAGAAGGTCAACGACCTTGAAGGCAGGTCGTGCCGCAACAATTTAGTAGCATTGGGGTTACCAGAGGGAGAGGCAGGCCCATCACCAGTTACTTTTATACAAAAATTCTGTACGAAATTTGCAGGCCCCTCCCCCAATTTCCCTAGTTATGTGGTTGAGCGGGTGCACCGCTCCTTGCAGCCGAAATTTCATCAAGGGGATCCTCCTCGCCACTTTATCTTCAGGGTTCTAAATTGCCTGGATCAAGACCATCTCCAGAAGACAGCCTGACAGGTGGAAAAGCTGCAGTGGTAAGGTATAGAGCCCTGAAGCTGGTGCCAGACCTCAAGTTTTAAAATACAGCAAGAATGAGTGGCATACCACAATATCAGATCCAAGCTTTGAGTGGCTAACATTCGGCACAAAGTTTTGCATCCTGTGAGATTGGAGGTCATCTCAGAGAAAGGGAATTTTCACTTTGATTCTGCCCCACAGGCTCAACAGGAACTTGTTCATCTTTTCCCCCATTTATTCACTAAAAATGGGTGACCCAAGGGAGCCAACTTTGGATTTGGGCACATCAGGAAAAAAAAAGGTTTGCAGTGTTGATTTGAACTTTTCTTTACTTTACCTGCATTTAGTCTGTCGGTGGACCAAGAGATGTAAAGGTTGGACTGTGTGCTTGCTGTGCAAGAAACAGCATTGCCCCCTATTTTTAACCATTTTCTACTGATCTGACAATATGGAAGTCTATGAGGCTGAGTGATTGCTAAATTCCTGAAGGGAACTTTCACAGATTTGCCTGAAGTCACTGGCCACCCTGGGCTTTTGTTTCATGTTTGTTTTGGCCTCATTGTATTGACTCCAGCAGGTTTTAACATTTTCTTTTGCAATTATGGCTGATTGTGGTTTTTGAGACATTTGACGTGCACGTTCTGGAGACCCTTTGAGAAGCTGGCGGCTCACTCTACTCATTATGACCACCCTTGTCATTTCTGGCATATCTTTGAACTGGTCTTATCTGTTTTTGCTTTGAACTGGAAAGACTTTATTTAGATTGGGATCCTTTGGAAGAAGTGTCTTTTAAGATCTCATATCGATATACATTTGCATGCTTTTCCCCTCAGGGCTGAGTGCTTTATGTTATTTGGACAGAACTGCATGTTATGGATGCCTGTAGACTTTAAAAGATGCCTAGTGTTATGGATTTCATAACTCCAATGCTGTTTTATTTTATTACTAAACTACTGTAACTCTGCCTTGCTTAGAATTATTATGGGGGCCATTCATCAATACATGAATATTGTTTTACCTTCTCTTTTATTACCAAGCAGGTTATTTTAAATAGAGTGTTTTGTTCCTGGGCATTTTATTTATATGACAGCCTCCTGTCTTGGTACTATTTTTTTTTCATATAGTAGCTTCTGGGGTGCTACATTCTAGATTGTCAATGTTTGTCTAGTAGCATCATGCTGCTGGCAGAAGCTACCCTAGCAGAGTTCTGCCTGTTTCTTATTTTTAGTTGTGGCTCATAATAGGCATAAATAGCTCTTTATACTGTTACCTTGGTTTACTGTTTAATTAGGACTGAGCTATTTCGGAAATTGGTAAGCAGCTGTTACTATACTTGTTAAATGTTCATTTATTCATGATGTTAAAAATAGTTATAGCATGTTTTTTATCTATTGCAGTTAATCGGGGGGAAGGAGAATGTTTTAGTTTGTTAAGTGATCCAGTGGAGAAGACTCCATGCCAGCCTCAATGACCACAAAGTCAGGAGAGGGCATCAGGCCTGGGGTAAGTTGTTTATACACTTACGGAATTTATTTTATTTTTGGGAGTTGGGGGAATTTTTGTAAACACTATTTTTAAGGGTTTTAAGGGATTTTTGAGAGGGTGTGGGTTCCCTGCAGACTCCATACAGGATGTTACTCTAAGGATTAAATATTCTTATCTAGCTGCAATATGGTGTTAACTTGGAATTTGGTATCCTCAAATGTTTAGGGGATTAGGGAGAATAAGAAAAAATATTGTATCCTACGGCATCTGCGGAACTCTGCCTTCTCACATAGTATTTTTGTAGGAGACCTATCTTCCTCAGGACAATTTATCCTACTTAAGAAAACTATGTGTAGGACAGGTATTTGGATCTGGGGGTAGCACTAGGCAGTAGGGGGTAGCTATTCTTATACATAAAAATGTTCCCTTTAAGTTGATCAATCAAGTGAGGGATTCTGAAAGTCAATATAACAAGGTCCATGGCACCATAGCTCATATTGAGGTAGTGCTAGGATCAGTCTATGGGCCAAATGTGGATTCTCCTGATTTTTTTCTTACACTGTCCTCTGTACTGGCTCCGTGTCTTACTTTGCCCATTATTTTGGCAGGGGATTGGAACCTAGTCTTTTATTCAGATATGGATAGATCATACAAGAGGAAGGTGGGTTTCGCTCCTGCTCAAAGAGCATTACTTGAGTTTATGTTCACCCTGGGTTTAGCAAACCCATGGAGACTTGTTTACCCTGGTGATAGGTCGTACACCTTTTTTTCACCCCCACATAGGGTACACTCAAGAACTGACTACTTTTTAGTCAGCCAGAGCTTACTGCATTTGGTTTTGTCACCTAACATAGAGGCTAGAGTTTTATCGGACCATTCCCCAATTTTGCTCCTGCTTTCTCCTTCCACCACTCTCCATGGAAACAGACCCTGGACCCTAAATTTGTTACTTTTATCTGATCCCATGGAGGTTGGCCATCTAAAGCAGTTCATTAGCCACTCTGTACAAGAGAATATGGGTTCCATTCATGCCCTAGATGTTTGGTTGGGGGGTGACGAAGGCAATTTGTCATGGGGAATTAATTAGATTAGCGACTATTAGAAAAAAGAAAACTCAGAAAGTTTTAGAGGACTGTTTGCAACAAATTAAAGACCTGGAAAGAACTTTAAGTCCTCAGATGATGAAAAATGAGTGGAGCTCCACTGTTTGCGAGCCAAGTATTCAGCCATCTTATTAGAAAAGGTATCCAGGGATGCTGCTTCTACACAAGCTAATTATATTGGGCAGGGTGAAAAGGCGGGGAAGCTGCTCACCTTAAGAATTAAACAAAAAGCAGCTGCAAAATGGGTGAATGCTTTGATCAACCCTCTTACCTGTACTAAAACATTGGACCCCCCAGAAACTGGTGAAGTTTTTTAAAACATTTTATAGTCAGCTATATATAGCACAACCTCAGCCAACAGACTGTCAAGATAAATTGAATGCATTCTTTGAGGGTATAGCTCTTCCACAACTTCAGCCAGACTAGCAACTTCTTTCATCTGAGCCCATTATAGAGGCAGAAGTTTTGCAAGCCATTAATTCTTTGAAGATAAGGAAAGCCCCATGTCCCCAATGGATTCATACCATTATTTTACAAAACCTTTAATAAGAAAATTGTTCCATCGTTGATGAAGGTCTTTAATTATTTACATACCAGCTGATCCTGTGAGAGTGCTCTTTATTCAAAGCCAGAATCATAGTAATTCACAAGCCTGGTAGGGACCCCAAGATACTGCATAAATTCTGACTGATCTCATTACTAAATGTAGACGTTAAAATACTTGCTTAGATTTTAACCACCAGGTTGAAGAAGGTCTTGGGTGCACTAATCGGGCCACAGCAAGCTAGCTTCATCTCAGTCCAGCACTCTAGTGACCATTTCAGTAAATTATTCCACTTAATTTCTGCGTCCAGTAAGAGTGACAACTGAGGTGGTGCTGGTTTCCCTGGATGCGGAAAAAGCCTTTGACAGGGTGTCTTGGCATTATCTTTTCTCAGTCATTTCTAAATATGGCCTTCCTATGGACTTTATAAATTGGATCAGGGTCTTATATATACAGTACTAGCTACCACGACAGTGTTAGGTAATAATGAGTTGTCATCCCTTTTTAGTATTTCCAGAGGTACACGCCAGGGCTGCCTCTTGTCACCCTTGCTGTTTAATTTATATATTGAGCCATTGGCTAGGAAAATAATTACTGAATCACAGATAGAAGGAATCAAAGTGGGCTTGGTGGCATTTAAAATGTCTATGTTTGCAGATGATGTTCTGCTCCATCTCTCCCAGTAGCATACCTCCTTACCAGCAGCATTAAAGACCCTTTCAGCTGTTTGGTATCTGTCGGGCTATAAGTTAAACTGGTTGAAAACTGAGGTCTTTCCTCTAACATTAAAATGTACAAAAGTTGAAATTTCATTTCTAGGCCTCAATTGGGAGAGCTCAGCCTTGCCATATCTAGGTATTAAGATCACCCCAGCCCTCATGAACCTCAAAAAATTAAATTGGGACCTGGGCATTAAATATATGGAACAGGACCTTCAAAGACAGACAAAGTTACCTATTTCCTTATGGGGCCACCTCAACATACTTAAAATGGCTATCTTTCCCTGTCTATTATCTCCATTAATTATGCTAAATATCTTTCTCCTTAAGGCCTGGTTCCACCGTATTAACTTAAGCTGGTCTAGATTTATTTGGTTGGGGAAACCACCATGTAGAACGCTGTCTAAACTTTGTCAGCCTTGGGATCTTGGTGGGGTTAATATTCCCCACATGTTTGGATATTATTTGGCTACCCAAGGGGCTAAATATTTCCAATGGCAACATCCCTCTAAGGAAAGAAGCTTTGTGCTGGACTTGCTGTAAATGGAGAACTCGCTAGTGGTATAATACAGATTCTTCTTGCCTTTGCTTTTGTATGTCCCCTTTAGAAAGCTCCCATCTTCCCTTAAAGCCTCACCAATAGGATGGTCTCTTAAGGCTCATTCTCAGTTTTGTCAACTTTTTGGATTTACACGAGTCAGTGATCTCACTCAACCGCTTTTTTACAATCCTAATCTGCAAATTGGTAAAAAGTCACTGACACCTCAATATTGGAAGGGAGTCAATGTTAGAACCTTGGAGGACCTTATGCAAGGAAACTATTTCCTTTCCTTGGACTTCTTTAGGCATAAATATAATCAACAGCCAAAAATGTTTTTTAAATATGCTCAGCTGTGACACTGTGCTGGAACATCTAGGTAGCCCACCCTGGATCACCGAGGCCCAGTCTGTATTTGATATAGGGTTCACTCTCTCAGTTAGACCTAAGGCAATTTCTGCTATTTATAAGGAAATAGGTAAAAAGCTGTGGGCTATGACTTCTCCCATTGTGTTTTATTGGCAGAGGGATTTGCAATTGGACTATGACTCTAGTGTCTGGGTTAGTATCTGGAGGAACTGTTGTATTTTTATGAAACAAGATAGACTCCGGTTGTTGCAATTTAATTTGCTTCATAATTTATATTTGACTCCTATGAAATTGCATAGAATGAAAAAAACATCTGACCCGCTATGTCCTCGGTGCTCCAGGGCAGAGGTGACCTTAGTCTATATGATTTGGACTTGTCCTAAGGTAAAAGAGTTCTGGTGCATGGTGAAAGCAGAGACCTCTTCTCTTTTTGGCTTGTTTGATTATTTTGTAATGGAAATTTGTCTTTTAGGAAACTACTCAGGCATTGGTATGAAATCACATAGATACTTCATGTCCTGTATAGTTGGAGTCTCTAAGCTGCTTCTTTTACATCACTGGAAAGATTTGAAGACTCCTTCCAGGTCAGAATGGATACAAGAGATGTTGAAAGCTCTGAATGCTGAAGGAGCAATAGCCTCTGCAAACCAGTGTCACCTACAATTTCAAAGGTTATAGGCCCTGCTATGCAGTTTGGTGTCCTGAGTAGAGATAGCACAGACATTATTCCCTTCCCCCAAGTCGCTCACTTGTAATTGTCAGTGGGCATAGAGAGTTATATTCAACATCATGTACTGACTCTAGATTGGGACCTCTTCAGTATTATTTGTGGAGGAGCTGGAGTCTGCATGACGAGTGGGGAGGGATTTGGTAAGGGGGTGGAAGGTAGTGGATTTTTGTATATTTAATTGGATTTTATGTGGTTATTTATCACTTTGTGATTAACATTTGTGTTTTTTATTCTTTTCTTTTGTCTGTTAACACTCTGAACTATACCTACAGTCTGGTATTTATTGTTGTTGTACCTTTTTGGGATCTAATACAGCTTATTAAATTGAAAAAGGAAAAAACTCCACCTACTGCTCTCCCAAAAATGTAGCCGCAGCTGCCCCACTTCACCACCCAGACTTAAATGGCTCCTGCACTCCTAACCTTATAGCTGTCTCTCTCCCCTGTCTCCACCCTACCTTCTCCCCTCCTTTTGCACCTACCACCCAGGGATGTTTCCCTCACCTGGAACATGGTAACTCCCCTTCCTACCTCCCTCAACCTCTAACCTTTGACAAGGCCCTATTAGGCTGCCCAAACAATCATCTTATTGCACTTAGAAAATACAATTGTTTGTAACAATGACCTGTAACGCAACCAAATGGTTTTGTACCTCAGCTAGTGCTGTGCTTTTGTAAACCAATTTACTCTCTCAGTTAACTATCAGCTGTCTTAATGGAACTATTGTATGTTTTTTTTTGTTTTTGCACTTTCTTAATCTTGCCTGTCCACAATCTATTGGTATGCATCTTTACCAAATTGGAGCCTTTGTAAACGATCCCCACAGCTCAAAGGTGTCAATCTGAATAATAAAAAAATAAATACATAAATAAAAATCAGCCCCCTTGCTAAGCTGGGTACCCTAGATTTTTAGAGTACCAAAAAAATGTAGTTCTGAGCCATTAAAAAAATATATACGTGAATCTAGATAAACAGGTTCTGTTTGCTTAGGTTCTGGTGTTTGTATTTTGAAAATCAATAATTTTTATGTTTTTTCTAGTTTTTTGTCAACAAAAGAAACTTCATGGAGCCTTCACAATCTATTTTTTTTTTCCTGTCTCAAAAACATATTTAGTCATGGCCTAAAAAAGCTCACAGTATAGAAAATAATCAATACTTTCCCATCGGTAACAAGCTGGTTACTGTGTTGAGTGGTTGCTGTGGTGGTCTCATTAACCTTGAGAGAAAAGCTTGAGAGATTAAGTTGCCATAGCAACCACAAGACCCGGTAACCCAGCTTGTTACCGATGGGACGGCATTGATTGTTTTTTATAGTGTATTCTGAAACATGGTTACCGGACAGTTTTCCTTAGTAAATAAATGTAGAAGCTGTCCGACATTTCTTTAGCTAGGACAAGTGCTGCCATTTTACAGATTGGGATTTTTTAAAGAGTCAGGCTGCATGCAACTATAGTTCTAAACTGTTATGCTGCACTAGCTACGTATCTAGTGCAGCATAACAGCATTTAGAAATGCTTAGATATGTATGGATAACTGCATTCCAAAATACACTGTAGAATAATTCTTTGGCTGTATGTAGCGGGGTTGGGATAACAGGATACAATTGATTAGGCAAACATTGAGATTGGGTGCATAAAAAGCACCTAGATAGCACTTATTTTATTTCTTCTTTAAAATGATAATATATACAGAAAAATAAAAAGTCAAGTATTATTTCATACATTTAGTCCATCATTTCATATCAATGTCAATTGCCTTGGAAAAGGACAATTTAATTCTCAGCAATGGCTCCTTCCAGTCAGTTCGGAGACTGACCCTTCTCTCTCACTAATCAGTGCTAGACTGACACCCTCTCTCTGGATCTCTCAACTTCTTGATCTCTTTAACACCCCTGGTGGTAGCCTTTTATACAAGTCTGGCAGTGACATCATAATCAGGGGATCCTCCTACATTATGAACCTTAACTCTGGATACAAAATACAGAAGTTCTAGAATAGGCTGGCTAAACATTGAAACCCACTGCAGATTTATTTTCCAATAGTTTATGCATTTGTATCCTTAGTTAAACAGAAAAGCTTAATACAAAGTTGTAATAACAGCAAGTACTATAATTATCTAGTAACACTAGGGTTTCCTCATTAGTTACTGTATGTAGTGAGTGACAGATCTGGTAAAATAAGAAGGGGACAGCAGAGGCCGCTGCTCCCCAAAGTAAGAATTTGATTCAGACACAGAGACCCAGGAAAGCAAGAAGGACCTATGTTACACCTGGCTAGTTATTTTCTAAACTTAAATCTCTGTATGTGCTCTTAATACTGTAAAACATTTCTGTTTTAAACAGCAACAAGGGCTTTTTAAATCATTCCCTTTTAGCAGGAAGGTAGGGGAGGTTTTAGAAGGTTTTAGCCCTTTTTCTGTTTACTAAA
This sequence comes from Neoceratodus forsteri, assembly GCA_016271365.2. Classification (NCBI taxonomy): domain Eukaryota; kingdom Metazoa; phylum Chordata; order Ceratodontiformes; family Ceratodontidae; genus Neoceratodus; species Neoceratodus forsteri. The sequence continues at coordinate 1,042,798,480 of CM057455.1, read as the reverse complement.
CTAAAAGGCAGACTATAATCTTCTGCCCCTTACAGTTGGAGCACATATTTGGTCCTGTTTTGACTTCTTATTTTATTATGATTTTGTCTTTCAGCACATGCTGTCCCACATTAGGAATTTAGCCTCTTAGGCTTCTAAACAGCATTTTCTCTGGTTTTCCCAATGACTGAAATCTTAGCCCATCAGCTCTACTTTTTAAATGGGCCTGTTTCTGGGCCCCTTTTAGCTAGCTTTATTTTATACTGTGGCAACCCATTCTTTATGTGTTTCTGTTTATTTTCTTCCCTTTAGGGACTTCCCTGTCCCTGCACGTGTAAGCATTACTGAGTGTACAGCGCTATATTGGTGAGCAAGGTGGCTGAAAGTAATATTGATATGCTGCCCTACTTTTGACCTGCAATACAGTGCAAAGAGAGAGGGAGAGCTAGGAGCAAACATGCTCCTGTTTTACTTTTTAAAACCATCTCTCTCTCTCTCGCTCTCTCTCTTGCTCTCTCTCTTAAATCTTTTTCTCCCCTTTTCTTTGTTTTCTCCAGGGTTTTTATTTATACAAAGGGGCACCAGTGTTTTCATACTTAAAAGCATGCCCTGTGCATTCTTATTCATGCTCCCTTTCATACATTTTACCCACAGCTTGACAGGCACTGTTTAACCCTAAACTGGGGCATGTTTTAATTCATTTAGAACTAAGGTGGCAAGCACAACTGCCTATATAACACATAATACCACTGGCTTTTCTGTTTTTACCCTGTTTGGTTTTACATAGCAGTTCCTTTCTAGCCCTCTAATTACTTCTTGGGGGGTGTAGAAACATCAGGACACCTACCCCTGACAGAGGTCATGCTGTCACACTGTATCAGAGGCTTAACTCAGAGACCCCACTGAGCATGCTCAGAAGCCAAGTTTCAAAACCTTTTTAACTCTAGAACCGATTATTTTTTTCACACTACTCTTAAAAGGCATACCCTTGGGTCAAGCCCCTTCTACCCTGAAAGTTCAGCAACAAAATTTCTAAGCCATCCCGTATGGACAGCTGCTGAGAATAAAAATAAACTGTAGTGAAGTAGGAACAATGATGAAAGTAAACAGCTAACACATGTGAAAGATTTTTGAATAGAGGGTACCAACCAGGGACTTCATTGAAAGCAGTCAAAAAAGTGTAGGATAAAAATAGAACGGAACTGCTAGAAAACCAAAATAAAGAAGAGGAGGAGGACACAAATCTGATTGGATTCTGTACAACTTATAATGTGGTATATAGGGAGATAAATAATATAATAAAAAAAAACAATGGAATATGGTAACAGCAGACCTGTGGTAGAAACCACTAGCAGATAAAGGACCTGGGTTCAGCTATAAAAAAGGTAAAAGTCTGAAAGACATACTGGTAAAAATGTTCTTTGAGCAGAGACAAACTATGAGGCCAGACTGGATGTCCCCATCCCCAGATGGAAACTACAAGTGTGGGAGCTGTGCACATTGTGGAAGCACTCAAAACACAAGAACATTCAACCATCCTAGGTCAGAAAAGAAATATAATGTCAAAGGGTTCATAAATTGCACAATGGAATGTGTTATTTGTATGTTGATGTGCCCATGTGGAACTGCTTTCAATAGCCAAATGAAGGTAGCTCTGACAAACAGAACTGTGAACATAAAACAGCCATCAGAACAAAAAATGTTAGATATGAAATAGTGAAACATTATGAAGAAGCAGGGCATGGGTCAGCAGCTTCCCTAACCAATATAAGCATTGAGAAAGTAAAACTAGACGGGGCAACATCAAAGACCTGTTACTTCAAAGAGAATCTTTTTGGATCATAAATTATAGACCTTGTGGCCCAAAGGACTAAACGATAATCATGGTTACAGTAGTTATTTTTAAAGGAACTGTTTATGCATTCTCCAGAAACAAATCAGCTAATGCACTTCACATCTGGGTTTTTAAAGTTTTGTAAGTTTAAAAAAATTATGTTGTTCACCACTTTGGTATGTTTCACACATATAGTAAAATAGGTGATGGTTTACTTTTTCCAGCGACGTTTATAAATTACACTATAACTGTATAGATAAAATGAAAGAGAAAAGAAAAAAATCATAAAACATTTAAAAAATACATATAAATAGGATGATTGATGTTGCACCTGCATGTTTACATTTAGAAATAGACACTATATAGAAAAAAGCGTAAATGTGCTATGGAATGTTGCTTAATAACTCCACCACTGTAAATCCAACTGGTACAAAACTTGTCAGATCCCAAGATCTATGCTACTGCTCAGTGTCTGCCAAATTGTAGGCAAATCCGTCAAATGGTGGCAAAGTTAATAAGGTACAAAATTTCACCATTTAACCTTAAATGGGGTACTGAACCCTAACTATAGTGGCACTACCATGCCACTATAATATATATATATATATATATATATAGATATATATGTGGGCTACATGATGGGTACAAGTGTGATATGGAAAATATTTTCATTCTTCTAGAGTGACCTCTGAATGCTCATGAGTGGCGAAGCCACGAGTGAGGTTTCAGAGGTCGCTGTACAGGACTGAACATATTTCCCATATCACACGAGTGCACATCATGTATCTTATTTATACAATGGGGGCCTCATTGTTGCAAAACGTACAATTTGCGCAGTTTTAGCACGGGTGTAATAAACAGCATTTATTCTAACTCTGCTGATGTCATTAGGATTTATTTCACTGCAGTGAAAATAACTTGTTTTATCTCACTAGAAAATGTCTCACCCCCACTGTATAAATATATGTGTGTGTGTGTATATATATATATATATATATATATATATATATATATATATAGTATATATATATATATATATATATATATATATATATGTACAACACTTCAGTGTTAAATCTCAATTTTGCACCTTAATAACTTTGGCATTTATTAACAAAAGAGCCCCAAAATTGGGATATGCTGTCATTATGTCAATTTAGCAAGATCTGGAAAGTTTCTTGATGGCAGCTTGTGTGGTTTTTGAGATATAAAGTGGCTAAAAACAGCAAAAATGACATTTTTGCCCCGTAAGTTAACATGGGAATTTTTGCCATCATCTACAGCCCACAAGAATTGAAAAAGTACTCTGTAATTTTCATGGATGATGGGGTTTGTGCCAAGGGTGTGCCTTTTAATAGTTTGATGAAATATATATTATACTTTTTAAATTATAATGACTTTTGCAATGGCCACAGGACAGGCAGGTAAATGAAAACCATTCAAATTATAAATAACCGTTCGAACGGTTCATTTACTGGTCGATTCTCAGACAAATGCTATTCGTGATGTCAGCCATCTTGGGTTTTTTTTCCTTTTAAAATGGATTTCTAAAGAAATCCTACTTGTTTAGGAATCATCAAGATCTGTAACCAGGTTAGTATCAGATAATTTGGGTGAAACAATAAAGGCGAGAGCAATAAGGGTACCGGATTTTCTGCGAATGAAAAAAACAGCAATCGTATGTACTGTATGGGCAATTGCCAAAATGGCAACACATGCTTTCTCCCCTCCCCAAGGCGCTATGACCTCAGAGTTGGTTATTTTAGTAAGGAGGTACAGGTGCAAAACCCCCTGCAAACGCGGGGTGTGGGGTCAAAGCCCCTCACTGAAAAACATTTGTTGAGATCACGAGATGCTTTGGGCTGCATAGCTGCTTTCTCAAAAGCTCCCACTGCTCCCTCCTTTAACTCCCGTTTTTTTTTCCTATGTTACTTAAAAACTGCTACAGAGCTGCATTAGTGTGGTTTGGCTCCCAGGTACAAAAAGAAAGCAAAGTATCAGGAAAATCGCCTACCATGGAAGTGGAAATGCAAACAGCTCCTCTGCACCACACTCTGCTGATAACGCCTGAAAAATCTGTGAAGAAAGCAAAGGCCCAGGCTAGCTTGATGGCTGATGAATGTCCATCACATCAGAAGCAACTCCTCCATCTCTGGAGAGATTTCTGGAAGAATTTCGCCCCGTTATGGACAAGGTCTTCTCATTGACAGATGAAGTTAAGGCAGCTACCAGCAAACTGGAAGACCTGCACAATGTACCAGTGACTGCAAGGTGCAAATCATTTCTCTAGAAAGGAAAATGGATAAATTTTACTCTGCAATGGCAGTCACCAGGCAATGTATTGCAAAGTTGGAAGCTAAGGTCGAAGACCTAGAGGGAAGAATCCGCAGTAATAATGTTGTTGTCATCTGGCTCCCGGAGCATGAGAAAGGCTCTAATGCTGTTCTTTTTGCTCAGAAGTTGGTTAACAATATTGCTGGCCCTTCCCCTTTGGCCCAGAATACATCGTGGAAAGCGCCCATGGTGCTTTAAGGTCTATACCACCACAAGGAGCTCAGCCCAGAACCTTTATTTTTAAGTTCCTTAATTATCAGGAACATCAACATCTGTTGGTGAAAGTAAAAGAATTAAACGAAGTGCACTGGGAGGGATCCCCAATTAGAATTACTCAAGATCTCCCCCCATCGGTGTGCCAGAAGAGGGCTGAATACCATGGTGTGGTGACCAAGTTGTTAGCAGCTAATATCCATTTCCGAATGTTGCATCCTGCAAATCTACAAGTCTCCTTTGAAGGGAAATGGATCTCCTTGGAGGACCCACAATCTGCAGAGATGGAACTGAAGAAAATACTCCTGAACCTTTTCTGGGATGGCTGCAGTCTCAGTTTTGAGTTCTGGGGTGGTATTTCCAGTGCTAATAATGGGGTAGTGAGTATGTTCAAACAGCCTTACAGTTAAATGCAACTGGGGGGACTATGATTTTTTGTCTTCTAGTTTCTGTTACTTCAGATGGAGTGTTGAATCCCGGCATGGGTAGTTACAAATCAGCCATCTAAGTTAAAGTGGAACTCTTGGAACTCAGTGACTATATGCTTCCATAGGGACTGTTATTTTGGTGAACTGAGAGTAACGCAACTCTGCTCATGGATTGAGTGCAACAGTATTTTAATATTTTTTTGCTTCGTTTTATTCTCAAATATCTTGCATTGACTTGCCAGGTTTACTAATGTGGTTTTAATGTTGAGCCACCTAGTGTATTTAGGTACCGAGGGATCATAGTTCAGCTCCTGCAAGAGCCATTTTTTGCTCCTAAATACTCTTGTTAAGTCTGGGTCAGATAGGGAAAGGCGGGATATTTGTTTTATGGGGGATGCAAGAATAGCTTTGGGCAATGTTTCACTTTCTTTGATTGATTTTCCTTCCCTCTTATTCTTGTTATAGCCTGGCACCAGGTTTCATTGTAGGTAGAGTATATGAGGGAAGTGCCCATTGTCTGCATGGGAGCTGAAGCAGAAGGGGATATATATTTCTCTAGGCTCACATACTCTTCCTGTGACACTGCTCCTGAAGGGGTTTTCTCTCACAGTTTTAGACACAGGAGAGAGTAATATATTACTGGATAAATGAGTGAGGGGACCATTCTGGTTTTAGTATGGGATTGGCTCTGGGCAGTTTTGGGAGGGAAGGGGACTGGTGGGGAGGAGAAGCTGTACAGTGGAGGAAGTCACATACTGGAAAGCTAAAGAGAGGGAGTGGGGGGGTTCCTTCTGGATCCCTCTCAAGTTAGCTGTTTGGAGGGGTTGCGGATCATGTTTGGTAGATCCAAAGGGGGGATTTAGGGAAAGAGAGGGCCTTTCATAACCAACAGTGTTCCCCATTCATTGTTTTAGTGCGGTGGGCCACCACCCTATATTTTTTACCACCGCTCTATATTTTTTACCACCACCCTATATTTTTTGCCACCAGTCTATATTTTTTATCCATTATTGTTTTTGGTTTTTTATAAAATCCTCCAAAATTGTCTTTTATTGACATATTTTATTGCATTACTACCCATTTAATACCAGCACGCTATATGTTACTTAAAATCTACTTATACACATGTACAGTGCATATAGGAGGTACAGAAAAACAACGCATCTTTTGACCCGATCACCACTGCCACCACCCTATATTTTCAGAGAGTGGGGAACCCTGACCAATGAGTGAAAGGGGGACTTTTGCAGGTGAGGGGAGGAGGGGGGCTCAGCTTGGCACTTCGGGATTCGGAGATGACAACAATCAGCAGGCTACATGGTCTGGTTTGGTTAATGTATTTTTTCTTTTGGGAATGGCAGGTATTAAAAAATTTGTTTCTTGGGATGCACGGGGGCTCCACTCTAAAATCAAACAGTATCAGGTGTTGAAGCACATCAGCTTACTCAAAGGAGGAATTATATTTCTCCAAGAGACCCATCTTTTGGAGTCGGAAGGGACTGTCCTCCAGAGACAATTTGTGGGCCAAGTCTTTAATGCAGGGGACAGCACTCAGAGCAGAGGTATGGCCATTTTGGTGGCTAGACATATATCTTTCAAACTTGAACAAATGTTTAGGGACCCACAGGGTCATTGTTTACTCATTAAAGGGACTCTGGAGAGAACAGCCATTTTATTAGGCTGTGTATATGGCCCCAACAATGACTCTTTTCTATTTTTCATTAATTTGTTACAGATGTTGGTGCCTTTTATGGCTCTTCCATGTATTATGAGTGGGGACTGGAATTTACCCTTTTCTCCTGACTTAGACAAATCGGACCCCAAAAAGACAGGCCTCTCCCCAGCACAACATGCAATAAGGTAAATGGTGGATCACCTGGGTTTGGCTGACCCATTCTTATACCCCACCTTAAAAGATTTCACTTTTCAGTCCAGCGTACATGGCTTTTCATTCAGGATTGACTATTTTGTAATTAGCCAGTCAACGTTGCTAGAAATCTTGTCCATGGGAATAACTCCTGGGGCAATTTCTGATCACTCACCGGTATTCTGTGCTATAATCTTTATCAGTGGAGACATTGAAGGACTCTCTGTGAAAGTTAAATAATCAGCTCCTCAAAGAGGATAAAATTGTTAATCTTATTACTCAGGAAATTGAGGAGTATAACAAGTTTAATCTGAATTCCACAATGAGACCAGATCTTGAATGGGGAGTGCTGAAGTGTGTTCTGCAGGGAGTGTTTATTAAGGTGGCGTCACACAGGAAAAGGGATAGGGAGCAAAGGGCCCTCTCATTACTGTCTAGATTACGTACCTTAGAGGCATCTTTACCCTCATCTGCCCCTAATTCAGAGTCTTACTGCTGGGGTTGAGAGATCAGTAGAGTTCATTCCTCTGAGAGAAAGCAGAGTATGCCATCTGAAAAACAGGAGTGAAGTTTATTGATCAAGGGGAGATAGCAGGTCACCTCCTGGCCTTGAGATTAAGAAAGGTAGAATCTTCCAGAATCATGCAAAGTATCAGGTCTCAACAGAATGGTGCTCTTTGTCTCACCCCTAAAGAAATAACCACAGAATTTGTGGAGTATTACAAAGACCTCTGTAGGCCCATACTCAATAGACCAACTCCCAGGGTTGTGGAGAACCATCTCCACCCACTTGCCTTCTGACTGTTACTCAGGGTCAACAGGATTTGCTGGTGGCTCCCATCTCGGAGGTGGAAATTCAAACTGCCATATCTTCATTTACAGCAGACTGGGCCCGGATGGGTATTCTCCCAATGTTTATAAAGTTTTCAGTAAGCAAATGACTCCCTGGCTGACTCACTTATATGAGTGGATTCTGTGGGGGAATCCAATCGATAGCTCCCTGTTGGAGGCTATCATAATTGTCCTACATGCACCGAATAAAGACCCTGAGCTGACAAGTAGTTACCATCCAATATCGCTATTGAATTGTGATATTAAAATTTTAGCGAAGCTTCTTGCTAATAGACTGAAGTTGGTACTCCCAGGTATTATTCATGCAGACCAAGTAGGCTTCATGGAGGGGAGACACTCAATGGATCACTTCAGAAAGCTAACACACATCTTCTTCATGTTCAGAGACTCTGATGCGCCAGCTGGCCTGTTGTCTCTGGATGCGGATAAGGCGTTCAACAGTGTTGACTGGCAATTCTTGTTTCTAGCCATACACAAATTTGGATTTCCTGCTAAACTTGTTAATTGGGTCTCATCTCTATACCAAAGGCCCAAGGCTAGAATATACTGTAATGGGGTTCTATCAGAAAGCTTTTCTTTTTGCATTCGGGAACCAGTCAGCGTTGTCTCCTTTCTCCTCTGTTGTTCAATATCTAACTTGAACTGTTGATAGTTAGGTTACAAGCTCATGAGGGGGTACAGAGGGTCCCCATAGGACGTCACTTTTTTAAATTATCGGCATATGCTGATGATGTGCTTCTTCACCTGATTCACCTGGCTAAATCCTTTCCAATAGCCTTGTCTGTTATCTCAGAATTTGAGGCTGTTTCCAACTATAAAATAATTTAAATAAGACTACTGTTTTTCCCCCTAAACCACAAATTTCACAAACAAGCTATTTCTTCACTGGGTGTTCAGTTGAGTCCTAAGAGTATAAAGTATTTAGGACTGATGCTGTCTAGGAATGAGGGTCTGATGAAAAAAGCTGAATTTTGACTCCCTTCTAGACACTATTCAACATGATTTTAAAAGGTGGCGCTCTCTTACTATATCTCTTTGGGGGCGAATTAGTATCATTAAAATGAAAATATTGACAAGATTTAAACTTGTGGTTGCCCTAGTTTGGTTTAAGAAATTGCATACCCTTATTTATTCTTTCATTTGGAGGGGGGGCACCCTAGGCAGACCTACCTGAAATTGGCAGCATCTACAAAGGCTGGGGGCCTCAAACTTCCACATTTTGGGACGTACTATTGGGTGAGTCAGGCGGCTAAATATTTGAGATGGTTCACACCCCAAGAAGAGATTGCTTACTACTCTTACATACAGGAATGGTTAATCCTGGAAAGAGAGTTAATTTCTAACCTGAATATTTCTAAAGATGATCTTTTGCATGTCTCTATCAGAGATCTTCCCACTGAGCTGTGCATATCTCCTATGTTATTATCCTTCTGGGTACATAGACAATTTTGTGCTTTTCTTAAATACTGGCATGTTAAGGACCCTAGACAACCAATAGTGGGCAATCCAAATTTGAAGATCGGGGATAAAATTATTTCTTCACTCTGGCTTCCTTTGATTAATAACATCCGGGTGGGGGATCTGTTTATAGGGGGATCTTGTATGGAATCTGATACAATCATGGCGTCATATTCCATACATAGAAAACAGGTTTTTAAAGTTTGGCAGCTACGGCATCTCCTGATAAAGACTCTTCTGAGGCTAGTGGACTTTGAAGGAAACTGCACTTGGCTGAAATCCTTGATGCCACTATGTGGAAAACCCATGTGGTTTCCCAAATATACTCATGTTTTCAAGAAAAGATGCTTGATGCACACAGTGGGATCCCTAGGTACTGAAACTCCCATTTTACAAATCTGTTCGATAAATGGGAATCTATTTGGTTAAATTCTCACTGGTATGACTCCCAAGATAGACTGAAGCTCACACAATATCAGCTACCTAATGATATGTATTGGAACCCCATTAAACTTAAAAAATTAGGAAAGTTGGCGGATGCACTTTGTTTCAGGTGTCAGAACACCGAAAGGGGCCTCATTCATATTCTTTGGGACTGCCCCTCGATTCGAGACTTATGGGAGCTGATTAGGGCTAGGGCAGACCTCTTGTTGGGCCTTGCTGAATTATGTACATCTGAGATTTGTCTCTTGGGAGACTTTTCTAAGATAGCAGTCAAGATCCATAAGTATCATATGGCAATGATATCTCTTACTCTTAAAAAGCTGGTTTTACATCACTGGCTGGATGCTCATATCATCATCTATGATGAATGGCTGAGGGACTTTTCATTTAATCTCCATACTGAACAAATGAAAGCTAGCCTTGGCGGGTCCCTGAACCACTATAAAAAGACATGGGAAGGTCTTCATGCTCTATACCTTCTCCAGACTGGGGCCTCACCACTTAGGCAATGTATACTTAAGACCCTATTGTATTTTGTAATAATTAGTGTGCCATTCCGGTATTATAACTGGATATTTTCTGTCTCTGTCTTATCACCTGTTCTTCATGAATGTGTTAGTGCCAAGCTCGAGGAGGGGGGCTATAGGAAGGGAGGCATGGAGGGGGTGGAGGCTTTATCATGGAGTTGTTTATTAAAGTTCCTGCAGTTGTATTGTTGCTTATTGATGCTTCATGTTAAAGCAAGTATGGAAAAATTTAATAAACTTGGAATTAAAAAAAAAAAACATTTGTTGCAATTTCAGTGATCGCCCATATGTACGGTCACCATTTTTACATTCGCCAAAATGCAGTCACCCTTATTGTTTCATCCTTACTGTTTTCACCCAAATCACATGGAACCATTTAGGTCTCAGTCACATGTTTAGCAACAGTACTGTATTATTTAAAAAAAGTTTTTAGATCAATATCGCCTGTCACTCGCTTAGTTAGGACCAATTGATCTGAAAATAACTGTTCAAAGTTTTTTATTGTTCAGACTTTACTTCCCAAACTGTAAACATTTTGAACAGCATGATCCATGACAGTTCAAACTGTCATAGTTTCCTGGTGTCAATATTCAAAGTGTTCTCTTTTGTTTTTGTTTTCTCTAGGTCATTCCCAATAACAGTAATGCAATGTAAAGCAACACTGGGTGTTGATACATTTCTATATGAACAGTACGGGTTAGTGTCAGTCGTATAAATTGTGGTGTTGGTGCAGTAAGTCCCAAGTAGCAATCTCATGTATGATGGATGCTGTGAAGTGTGGTCAGCCACCCCCCCTTAAAAAAAAAATAAGTTAAAAAAATTCACTGCAATCCATCTTTAAAATTTACACTTACAACACCATCAGAAGTGCAATACATTTGGGGTGCATAATCAGCATTATTGACAGTGTGCAAAACAAAATGTTCCTTTGACCACCTTACTTTCAAAATACATTAGCTCAGACAGTACAGTCTGGTACTCTTACAATTAATGCTTTTTATTCTGTCTTCTCCTTGTCAGCTGATGAGTACAGTTTCATGCGTAAAGTTGCTTTTCCCAGGGTTGGTCATCTTTTGCTCTGCAAGGAGATGGAGCTGCAGTTGATTGGTTGGGCAGAGGAAGAGAGTAAGAAAAAGATAAGTCCTCCACAGCCATGTAAAAATGTTCCTCTTTCCCATAAACATGCTGAGGGGGGAAAGAGCACATACAGTACTGTAGATTGGAAGCTGCGAGGAGAGGAGGATGGTGTGTGATACCCGTGTTATATGATGAAGGTAAACAACAATAAAAAAAAAACAAGTTCTCTGATGTTTCTGCTCACTGTGATAGAGACAGCCTATGAACGGGACAGAGCTTTGTAGATGGTGAGGGCTCTGGGAAGGCTGTCAATTGCTTCGGGGGAGCAACACTTCTTATTCTCAGATTTAAGTTACTCAACTGGACAATGGTGAAGAAAATCCACACTGTCAATGCAATGTGAGGGTAGCACATACACTTCAAATACCAGCCCACTTACATCTCACTTTGCTGGGAGACAGTTTCAATTTATGGACCCTACTGATGCATTGAAAGTTGTTATTAAAATAAAACAGGACTTCAAGGTGGGCGGTGCAACTACTGCTGAGGAATCTGAGGAGGCTATCAACTGGATTAGCTTAATCAGCCAGTCTAGAATTAATTTTTAGATTCTTGCTCTGACTGAAAAATCCTTGTAAGACGATCAGATTTTGATATTTTTCGGGGTTGAACGAAATAAAACAAATTACATCATTGTCTTGACTACAGTTGAAGCCACAAATCAGGAGCTGTCCGCAAGACTGCAAACAGAGTGCTAGATCTCCACCTCGGGCTTCCTATTGTTAAGTTACTTTTTTGGGGAAAGGCTCTATTTGCCCTAACTTTGATAGAATTCACTTTACTTCATTCAAGTAAAATGAAAAATGTGGGAAACTGGTCCTCTTACAGTGATTTTTCTCTCAGAACCAATCTCTAAAAATCTCTTGTGCAATGGAGTACTGGAAGGGGGGAGTCTAGTCCTCCTCTAAAGAGTGAGCAGCTGTTCTTTTAAACTGAAGTGCCATAGTTACCTGTGAATATGTATTGTATTGTATTGTACCATATTGTATTCTTATTTCTTTTTGATTGTATAAGTGTCCAGGACCACTTTGAAAATGAGCTTGCTCAATGGTGTTTTCGCCTGGTTAAATAAAGTGATTGATTGATGTGTCAGGTATGAACTCAGGTACCGCTGTACTAGTGCAAAAGCTCTTTTTTCACAGTAATTCCCAAAATATTTGATTGAATAAAGATTTATTGTTTAGTTATTATATAGTATTCTTAAGTATCTAGTAGCACCCTCCACCCACAATACCCATATGGTTTTTTATTATTTATTTTATTTTTTACTTTTAAAAATGTATGTTTTTTTATTATTATTATTTTGTTTTCTGTTGCACTATTTCCTGGTTCACTGTGTTTATCCCTGGTGTTTAGCGGTGCTCCCCACTCTCTGATACCCATTTTTATTTTTTATTTCATTGGTGGTCAGTAGCTTGCCCTCACCCTCCCATGTTTTTTCTTCTCCTTAAATAAAGAAAACAGTCCCCCAATATCATTTTTTTTAAATGTTTGTACCTGTAAAAGAAAAAGCAACCACTGCAGGTCACACCCACACCCCACCCAACCACCGACTGTGCACCCATCTCCGCACACCCCCTTGACACCCTCACAGACTGTCACTCACCTCAAGAGGTCCCAGCTTTGAGATCTGTTCTCTCAATCGAAGACACATCTTGCTGCTGGAACTGGCGACTGCAATATGAGAAACTAAGGTAAATGAGGTCCAATGTATTTCAATGGGGGTTGCAGCTTTTAGACATGACTCAGCCATTTTATTGAGATGTTTACCCCAAATTTTCAACATGGCCTTTTGGGGACCCCACCTGATTAACAATATGACTGTCGTTAAGCAACTCCCATTGGAAAGATGATTTTGCAGTCGGTTGGTGAAATCACTTTTCTGGTGGGATTTGTGTAATGACAGCCATATCGTTCATGAGGTGGGGTCATAAGAAGGTTATGTTGAACATCTGAGGTCAAAATTTCAAAAAATGGCTGTGTTATGACCATTCCTTGCAATTTGTCCACGCTTGCTCTTAACTTCAGAAATATTAAATATTTTGACCCCAAATTTTCAACATAGACATCTTATTACCCCACCTCACATATGTCACAGCTATCATTTTTCAAATCTGATCAAAAATGTATTTTCGTGCCTGTGGCGTGGAATGACGTTGCAGTTGTGTGGAATTATGTTTTGGCAGGGATTCAAAAATATGCAGTAATGGGTATATGAGTTGTGGTAATAAGTTTTTTATGCTGACAATTTGGTCACTGTTGTGCTATAAATGGAAGTGCAGGACCCTTCCACAGCTACATACATACAGTATATGTATTTATGGAAGGATGGGAATGCAGGGCCCTCAGGCAAATAAGATACCATTACTCCATCTCAAGCACTATACATGGGTGGGAGTGCAGGATGCAGAGGGTCCTGCACTCCCACAAGCACTATACATTCCCACAGGCAAATCAGGCTACGATTAAATTATCTCAAAAAGTAAGGAAATTCATTGCAAAAAACTATGTTACTGCATCAGTTAGGGTTGGTATTAAAGTGTCAAAAGCTGGGAAATTTGACTTTAGGGTTTTTCAGCTCTAACTCCCCAACCCCACTCCGCAAGCAGCAAAAGGACAAGACCTCACAAGCAACCACAGACAGACATCATCAGATAAGACAAAAAACATACAATGGTTGTCACTGCAGATATAAATCCATAATACTGGCGGATGCCTGAAACATCCTTCCAGCATAGACGGTTGGGGCAAAAATGATAATGGGATTCAAGACTGCACATGGTAGGCATTATGGAATCTTAGTGGTAAGGAATGGGGGGAGCCATAGATCAAGTAGGGTATGTGGTATTACAGTATATAGGAAAATGGCAGATTAGATGGGCAAAGTGGTCCTTTCAGCCTTTCTGTAGTCTCATGTAGCCATTGACATCATAAAACATATACACAATTGATGGGCATGTGCCTCTGCAGCTGCAGGTGTAAGACATACAGTACACACCAACCTCTGGGTGCAGAAGTGCACATACCACAACATCCATGATACAAAAAGTACAGCAGTACTTCTATCTGCAGAAGCAAAGTCCCCTGAAGGTCCCGTGTCTCTTCAGAGGTTTTCTATATGCAAGGGACCTGCTGTTCTGGAGCCAGAAGTTGGTGTATGTCTTACACATCTGGCTGAAGAGACACAGGACCCTCTTTGCTACAGAAAGGCTGACCCCATAGGGGCATAGAGAATAGAAGTCTTGTACTTTAGATATAATTGGTTTGTTTGTGACTGGAGGGGCCTTTGCTTCTGTATACTGAAGCAGTGTGGTGATTTCAGTTTAGAATCACAGAAACATAGAATTTGATGGTGGATAAGGACCGCTTTGCCCACCTAGTCTGCCATTTTCATTCCCAATGTAACACCTCCGATCCTACTTAATCTTCAGCACCCCCTTTCCTTACTAGTTCAGTTCCCTTATGCCTACCCCATGCTTTCTTGAATCCCACTACCATTTTTGCCCCCACCACCTATGCTGGGAGGATGTTCCAGGCATCCACCAGTATCATGGATTCCTATCTGCAGCGACAAGTGACTGTGTATATTTTGCAGTTTGCATGTCACATATACAAATCCAACAGGGTAGCACATCAGTGCTACTGCATTTGTGTCATCTGGAAACAGTTGTACAGTATGTTGTTTGTCTTACCTGATGATGTCTGTCTGTGGTTGCTTGTGTGGTCTTGTCCTTTTGCTGCTTGGGGTTGGGGGTGGGGAGTTAGGGTTGGAAACCCCAATATAACATTTTCCAGCTTTTGACACATTAATACCAACCAAAACTGATGCGTTAAAGTATTTTTTTTTGCAATGAATATATATATATATATATATATATACAAACACTTTCTTAATGCATCAGTTCAGGTTAAAGTGATAAATGTATGGAAATGAGGCATTAGGGTTGAGCTCCTATCCCCCCACCCTACCACCCCACCCCACATCCTCCACACACCAACAGGCATCAGGATGTGCCATGGGGTCATTAGGCCCAACTCTCACCACATTCCATGTGTAAAGAGGCTGATATGGTACAGTATAGTAGAATGGGGTGAGAGTTTGGCCTAAAGACCCATGGCAAACCCTGATGCCTGTTGGCAGTTTTGTGCAATTTATTTTTCTCACTTTTTGAGATAGTATAATAGTATCTTTATTTTACTGTGGGAGCACAGATTCCTTTGGACCCTGTGCTCCTGTCCCTCCACAGACACACACATATGTATGTAGCTGTGGAAACACAGGGGTCTCTGACCCTTGTGCTTCCACACATTAAGTTACAAGGAGACATAGCAAAATTGCAACAAATAGTCATAACTGTGCCATCTTAAATAATTTTCACCCCAAATGTTCAACATAACCTTCTTATCATCTCACCACATGTACTCGGTACAGAGAACTTTCAAATACCTGTTGAAATGTAATTCTGCACAATTGTAATGCCGTTTTGTGCCACAGGTGTGGAAAAACATTTTTGGCAGGATTTAAAAAATTACACCTGTACTGTTCATGAGGTGGTGTGAAAAAATGGTAATACTGAAAATCTGTAATGAAAACATGAAAACTTGGTGAAGTTATGAGCATGCATTGAAGCTGCACAATGCACACTTGTAACACAGTAATTTGCTGAAATTTTTTCACCTAATTTTCCACATGGGCTTTTTGGGACCTCCCCTCATGAACATTGGCACTGTGATTTCATTAATCTATCCCAAAAGTTGATTTCACACAGCGACCCTGCCATTCTGCAGCACAGGTACGGAAACATATTTTGGTCAGGATATTAAAAATGACAGCTGTACTGTTCATGTGTAGGTGAGAAAAAATGTCAATGTTGAAAATCTGGAGTGAAAATATGAAAAAGTAGCGAAGTTATGACAGTGCGTAGAAACTGCGCAATGCACATTTGTAACACGGTCATTTTTTGGATTGTTTTCACCAAGTGTACTCCATGGGCTTTTTGGGACCTTCCCTCATGAACAGCAGTACTGTCATTTTTTTTAATCCATCATGAAAGTTGATTTCGCACAGCGACTGTGCCATTCTGTGTCACAGGTGCAAAAACAAGTTTCAGGCAGGATGTGAAAAATTACAGCTGTACTATTGATAAGGTGGTGTTAAAAATGGCAATGTTGAAAATATTAAAAGTTGTCAAAGTTATGAGCGTGCATAGAAACTGCGCAATGCACGGTCATAACACAGTCATGGGCTTTTGGGACCCCACCTCATGAACAGTGACACTGTCATTTTGTTAATCCATCCCAAAGGTGATTCCACGGAGTGACCAAGAAATCACCTTTCAGGACCAAGTAAGGAAATGACAGTGAGAGTGTTCACGAGGTGGGGTCCAAAGAACCTCATGCTGAAAATTTAGGGTAAAAATTCCTAAAACTGGATGAGATATCAACCTCAGATGAAACCCTCATTTACTGCCATTATACAGTGCTTACCTTTGATTCTTCAGTTTGCAGTTCAGCTTTGGAGAGTACAGACATGTCTCGGTCCAGAGAAGATCACTGCTCCTGACTTCCGGAGGTAAGTATGGGTAAGGGGAGGTGCAGGGGATGTGGTTGCTCAGTGAGAGGGTAGGGGTGGGGTAGGGAGGACTGGGGAGATGACGATGGCCTTTTTTCTTTTTTGCAGGTTTAAAAAAAAATTAAAGACATTGGAGGACAGTTTTCTTTATTTATAGCAATTTTGTTCAAATAATATATTTTTGGGCACACTGGGTTGGGCTCCTAGTGTGCCATATTACTGGGGGGGAGGGGGCACACATGCTGATATAGGAATTAGGCATCATGTGTCAGCAATTGTAAACTATGAGCTTGGGGGGAGCATCATCTGACACCAGGACTAGGCACGTGTTGGAGCATTACAATTTAAATATATATATTTGGCACACTGGGGTGTGTTAGTGTGGTGGGGGAGAGATACATGCCGGCATGGGGATTGGGCAACCCAATGTTGGCATTTAAATACTGGGGCCATTTTTTGCAAGGGTAAATCCACCATTGTGGATCCCTGTTTGTCACCTGATCCTCATTTGTGTGGTGGGATGAGGACCAGATGGCCCTATCTAACCATCTGGTCTTCATATCACAACCAGATAGCCATATCTGACTATCTGGTCTTAATCACACAAACAGGGATTTTGACATCTCATGAACGTGGATTTTGTTTGTATCAAAATCACCATTCGTCTGCCGAATCCCCATTCGTGAGGTGTCAAAATCCCTGTTTATCAGCCGATCCCCATTCATGAGATAGGGCCATCTGGTCCTTTTCTGACAAACAGGGATTTTGACAGCTCACAAACGGGGATCAGCTGATGAACGGGAATTTGGACACCTCACGAATGGGGATTGGAGGTGAGTGACGAACAGGGATTTCTCAAAGCAAAAAATGGCCTTTTTTAATGCACTGAAGGAAACCAACACACATGGATTTGTAGGGGGTGTCGTCCTGAACAAAACCATTAATTGGTTTCCACAGAATACATCCCTGGGGCAACTTTTGGGGAAAAAGTGAAAACAAGATGGCTGCTCACGAATGGAGATTTTTTTCTCACGAACAGGGATTTAATGAATCCCCATTTGTGAGCTGTTAAAATCCCCATTTGTGATCTGAAATCATTCTTTGCAGCTGTGCATCTAGCCAAAAGGGTGAACTGATCGTGTTCAGAACCTGAATTTTCAAAATTGAATAACTTTGGATGGGATTAATATTTTTTCATCAAAGGAAAGCCTAGTCCTACCAGTCAGCTGGTTCAGCAGTTTTAATGGAGCCATGTCTTTCTACCCTGAAAATTTAAGACTAAAATCCAAAAAGGTGTTCGTGCAGGGCAATGAGGAAAATTCATGATAAATTGGTGAAAAAAGTGAAAACACATTTGTTTCACTATGTGCTGCACAAAAACCACACGTTTGATCAAAATGAAACTTGGCACATCAGGATAGCTACCCCACAGGACAGTGCATATCAAATTTACTGCACATCTGTTGAATGGTTTCAAAGCTATTAAAGTGCAAAATTTGGGGCTCAACATTAAACTGCCTACTCAACCCTAACAATAGAGGTGCAACTGTGCCTCTGTATATATATATATATATATATATATATATATATACACACATACAGTATATACATATATACATATATATACATTTTTATACAGCAGGGGTGAGACATTTTGCAATGAGATACAAAATTCATATTCTCACCGTGACTTTTCCTGACATTTATCTATACTGTGCATACATCATGAGCTGATTTGCTGCTAGCTAATACATCAGTAACATACTTCTTCATTTGTTATGCTGATCAACATTGCCAGCATTTGGTACCATTAACAAGAATTAAACCCACCTGGTACCGCACCTGTTGCATACCACTGCACCACACATTTTCTCGAGCAGCATCAGAGATGCATCAGAGATGCTAAAGCATCAGAAGGAGAAGCATCTCACAGGGTGACCTAAATGACAAAACAAAAAAACAGAAGCTAAGTACACATCCATGTACTTGGTGTACATGATGAAGTAGTGTCACATTATTCTATACTGTAGTATGTCAACTGGCTTACACATGAAATGGGGTGAGAGTTGGGCCTGATGACCCCATGGCACACACTGATGTATGTTCGTGTGTGGAGGGTGGGCAGTGGGGGTGAGGTGGTACAGGGCAACCCAAACATCTAATGTCCATGATTTTGTCACTGTGCTATCAACCCTAACTGATGCATTAATGAAGTTTTTGCAATTAATATATATATATATATATATATATATATATATATATATATATATATTATGGTAGCACGGTAGTGCTACCATAGTTAGGGTTGAGGAGCCATTTTTATGTTAAACCCCAAAACTTTGCACCTTAATAACTTTGCAACCATTTGACAGATTTGGCTGAAATTTTGAATACATGATCAAGATCCATAGGCCTTGGCATCTGCCAAGTTTTGTACCAGTCAGATACACGGCTGTGGAGTTATTAAGCATGATTTGCACGCATGTTTACGCTTTTTCTGGAATTCTACGGTCGCGCGTGCAGGTCGCACGGTTTGTGCGACCGGCCCAAAATCTTCAGAGAATGTGCAGCCGGGATCCCTGATGTGCCTTTTGAAGATTTGGTGAAAAAATATTAAACGGTTCAAAAGTTATTCAAAAAACAATTTCCCATTATAAGTCAATGGGAAAAGTTAACAAAAAGTTCAACACTTTCGCAAATGCATTTTTACTTTCGCAAATGGGCCTGTTACTTTCACAAATCGGTCATTTTGTTTTCAGTTGGTGATTAGAAAAATGCTTGCCATTTAAATTTGGGACCCTCTAGCAACCTAATTCTTTTTGTATTCACCTAGTCGGACCCTGAGGATGATAGCCATGTCTTTATTTTGGGGTAAAACACCCCAGAAATATGTTTTTCAGATTTCTGGAAAAAGTACTTTCACAAAGTACTTTCATGCTCATGAAAGTGTTACAAATGTTTGCGAAAGCTTTCGCAAATTGCGACAGTAATTTTCTAGTCTGTGGGAAAATGACAGCAATTCTTTGGCACTGCACTGCAAAAGAACGGTTGGGAGTTTTGGGCTGAAATTTGGAGGGAACGCAGCCGACATCTCACAGATGTGCCTTTCAGTGTTGTATTGAAAAAATATTACATGGCAGCAAAGTTACGGCACTCCAAAGTTGATGGTTTTTCCCATAGGATAAAATTACGGCGCACTATGCATTATAGGAATCCTTTGGCACCCTGCTGCAAAACAACGGTTTGGTCTTTTTCCTGAAATTTGAGGACGATAGCCAACAGCGCACAGATGTGCCTTTCAGTGGTTTGGTGAAAAATATTACAGGAGGCAAAGTTATGGCACTCGAACTGCTCTTTTTTCCCATAGGATAACATTACAGCGTCACTTGCCTTTCAGGGCCCGTATCTCGAAACGGTTGCGATACGGACTTTTCGAAATACGTTAGCCCCCTAATGGGGCTAACCAGAAAACTAGCCAGGACAGTCAAAATCATAATGACTTTTAAAATTTTTTCACGTCGAGACGGTTCCTGAGATATAACCTATTTAGTATTCCAAGTCCTCATTTTCTGCTCCGATACCCATTATTATGCATAAATTTTGTACTCACTGTCTTTCTCTATTCAGCTTTTGGGGAAAACCAGCCTGTGTGGTTACATTACTGTTACCATTGCCCTTTCCGATTGCGGTTCCATGCCCGTTTCACTTACCGTTGACGTCAACGCCACCATGTGCGTCTTCCTTTGCGTTTTCATTTGCACTTGCATTTCTGTTATTTTTTGCCATTTGTGTCTACCGTACTGTTTCTCTTTCTGTTTCACTTTGTTTCACCATGCCCATTGACATTTCTGTTTGCAGGCACCACGTTACTATGTGACAGGACGGTAGTGCTGCCATAGTTAGAGTTAAGGAGCCATTTACATGTTAAACCCAAAATTTTGCTCCTTAATAACTTTGCAACCATTTGACGGATTTGCCTGAAATTTGGAATACACGATCAAGACCCATATGCCTTGGGACCTGCCAAGCTTTGTGTCAGTCGGATACATGGCTGCAGAGTTATTAAGCGTGATCTGCGCGTGCGTTTACGCTTTTTCTGGAATTCTACGGTCGCACCTAGTGGTTGCATGGTTTGCGTGACCAGCCCAAAATCTTCAGGAAATGTGTGGCCAGGGTTCCTGATGAGCCTTTTGAGATTTCGTAAAAAAATATTAAATGGTTCAAAAGTTATTCAAAAAACAATTTCCCATTATAAGTTAATTGGGAAAGTTAACAAAAAGTTCGACAGTGTCGCAAATGCATTTTTACTTTCGAAAATGGCCCTCTTACTTTCACAAATCCGCCATCTTGTTTTCAGTTAGTGATCAGAAAAATGCTTGCCATTTAAATTTGGGACCCTCTAGCAACCTAATTCTTTTTGTATTCACCTAGTTGGAGCCTGAGGATGCTAGCCATGTCTTTATTTTGGGGTAAAACACCCCAGAAATATCTTTTTCAAATTTCTGGAAAAAGTTATTTCACAAACTACTTTCATGCTCATGAAAGTGTCGCAAATTTTTGTGAAAGCTTTCGCAAATTGCGACAGTACTTTTCTAGGCTGTGGGGAAATGACAGCAATTCTTTGGCACCATGCTGCAAAAGAACGGTTGGGAGTTTTGGGCTGAAATTTGGAGGGAACGCAGCCGACATTTCACAGATGTGCCTTTCAGTGTTCAGTTGAAAAAATATTACACGGCAGCAAAGTTACGGCACTCCAAAGTTGACATTTTTTCCCATAGGATAACATTACGGTGCTCGATGCATTACAGGAATCCTTTGGCACCCTGCTGCAAAATAACAGTTTGGTCTTTTTTCCTGAAATTTGGAGGGAAGACAGCCAACAGCCCACAGATGTGTCTTTCAGTGGTTTGGTGAAAAAATATTACAGGTAGGCAAAGTTATGGCACTCCGAACTTCTCTTTTTGTCCCATAGGATAACATTACGGCATTCGCCGCGTCTTTCAGGGCCCGTATATTGAAAACAGTGCGAGATACGGACTTTTCATCAGAAAAATGCTTAGCCCCCTAATGGGAGCTTAATACAAAACTAGCCAGGACAGTCATAAATCATATGACTTTTAAATTTTTTTTCTATGTCGTATTGTTCCTGAGATATAACCTATTTAGTATTCCAAGTCCTCATTTTCTGCTCCGATACCCATTACTCTGCATACATTCTTTGTACTCACTGTCTTTCTCTATGCAGCTTCTGGGGAAAACCAGCCTGTGTGCTTATATTACTGTTACCGTTGCCCTTTCCGCTTGCAGTTCCATACCCGTTTCACTTACCGTTGACGTATACCCCACCATGTGCATTATCCTTTGTGTTTTCATTTGCGCTTGCATTTCTGTTATTTTTTGCCATTTGTGTCTACAGTACTGTTACTCTTTCTGTTTCACTTTGCGTCACCATGCCCATTGACATTTCCGTTTGCAGGCACCATGTTACTATGTGACAACACATCACGTGGCACACCGTTCCCGTCTACGCCACAGTGTGCATTAAACTTTCTGTTCTCATTTGTGCTTGCGTTACCTTGTGCGCCACTGTTAGCACTTCTGTTTGTGTTGCTCTTCCTGTTACTATGCCACAAGACATCACATGGCGGGAGCCCCGCGCTCCTGCCGCTGCATTACATTCACTATTTCTCGTTATCATTCTCAAAAAGAAGGGAAATTAGAGGCAAAAAACTCTGTTTAATGCATTAGTTAGGGTTGTTCCACAGTGACAAAAGTGAGGAAATTCGGTGTTAAGGTTGAAAACCCACCTTGGACCCCCACCACCCCCAACTGGCATTGGGGTGCACATTGGGGTCGTTGGTCCTAACTCTCACCCATTCTCTATACTTCTGCTGCTTTACACATGTGATGGGGTGAGATTGGGGCTTGTTTACCCATCGCACTAATGCCGATTGGGCGAGGGTTCAAGGGTTTTCAACTAACACCGAATTTCCTGACTTTATTGTTGTGGAACAACCCTAACTAATGCATTAAACAGAGTTTTTTGTTTCTAATATATATATATATATATATATATATATATATATATATATATATATATACACATATATAATATTCTTGCAAAATGTCATTAATCCACTAGTTGGGGTTGAAGCAACAAGTGTAGGGAAATGTGGCATTAGGGTTTACAATCCTAACCCCCACCACCACCCTGCAGGCAGCAAGGTATGGGCAGCATACTCATTGGCTCACGCTGTGAACCAATGGGCGTGCAGCCCACAGGTGTCAGTCGGTAAGCAGCGGGCGGCAGGCAGGTGGAGTGCTGCTGCCCGCTGGCTGACTAGGGGGGAGCAGGGCGTGGGCTCCAGTGGGAGGGTGGGAGGGGTACCCTAGACCACCAGGGTAATAGGACGTTTTCCATTGTACTGATGCCCGCGATCAGGCAGAGTGCGGTCCACTGGATCACCAGGTATGTTGGCCGGGGGGGCTCTCTTTCTTAAAACACATGCCTGCGATCGGGCACATAGCAGTCCACTGGACCACCAGAGATATTGGACGAGGACATCTCTTTTATTATAACATATGCCCGCGATCCGGCACATAGCGGTCCAGTGGACCACCAGGGATATTGGACGAGGATGTCTCTTTTATTATAACACATGCCCGCGATCGGGCACATAGCGGCCCACTGGACCACCAGGGATATTGGATGGGGGGGGTTTATTTAAACAGATGCCCACTATGGGGCATGGGGGGACACCGCCAGGTGCAGCAGAAACTTCACAGGTGGCAGCTACCATGTTGCGCCCTGCAATGCGGCAGCTCACCTGTGGGTGGCCATCATTTGTTCCTTTTTTTTTTTGGCTTAACTTTGTCCAGGCACAAGTAGGGGTTGCGCATGCATGGCTCTGTACATCCCGGGCTGAATATCAGGCTGTGCAGGTTATGCATGGGCATGCCCCCCCACCTGTGCCTACATACATTACTGATGCGCTCTGGCACATCGGGATTTGTGTGACGCACTTTTCCCTTTTGAATATCATGCCGGGGCGCATCAGTGGGTTGCACATGGCACAACACTGAGGCACCATGCGCAACCCTATTGAATATCTGGGCCCCAGTGTTTAAAATATGCAAAAATTGCAAAGTTACAGTATGCACCAAAGTTGAAAATCAAATTGAAATACATTGATTTCCCATACAAAAAAATATACATTTTTTCATGACTTGTGATACGAAACAAGATGTTTTTTCCTATCATGTGATATGAAAATAGAATTTCAGTGTAAAAAAAGAACACATTTTAAAGACATTTCTGAGCAGTAAAGTGTAGAATCCACTAAGGAAATACTGTTAAGGAAACTACATGTGTTGGTTCCTCCCTAAATATCATTTTTGGGGGGTTGCAAATTTGAATTTTGTGGCAAAACTAAAAACAAGATGACAGCCAAATGAAAAAGGATTTTCCTCAAATGAAAAGGGATTATGTCAATACAACAAAATTTAATTCCTTTTTTGTTTCATGCAGCTATCTTGAAGTGCTTAAAGAGAATGCTCAGAACCATTTTTATGAAAATTTTAAATTGAAATAACTTTGGAATGGATTATTTTTTCACCAAACCAGCAAAAGACACATCTGTGAGTCAGACCCTTTCTACCCAGAACATTTTCGACCAAGATTCTAGACCATATGGGCACTACAGGTGACAAATGAAAACCATTTATAACCAATGGAAAAACAGTTATGAAAAATGTAATGTTTGCACTATCCACAACTCTGAAACCACACATCTGACACAAACTTGGCATACGTAGAGATCTAGCCCACAAGACTGTGCATGCAACATTTTGTGCAAATCTGTTGAACAATTTCAAAGGTATTAAAGTGCAAAAATTAGGGTTTATCATAGAACTGCTAGTACAATCATAACTATAGGAGTGCTACTACAACCCTATAATATATGTGATATACTGTATATAACTGTATACCTTTTTCTACATCTAGTTAATCCCATTTCTCAGTTCTGTATAGCTGCCCCAGCCTTTTTAAAAATTGTGGTGTTGTTCAATGTCCTAAAAGTCTTTTGTATTACTTCACTTTACTTGAAATGAAAGCAAGAGTCCAGTCAAAGTTTATTTGTTCAGCATAAAGCCATTACAAAGATTAGACATAAAAAGAAAAAGCTATAAAATACACATACAGTATTCACAATACACCATACAACATTAAATAACAATCATTATAAAATCATTTTCTTGCAGGCCCTATATTTTACATCCAGCAATCCTCATAAAGTGCAACAATTTTGTATCATAAATAATATATCCATGACAAAGTGGTTTTCTTATATTTCAGGAGGGAACATGGTTTATATTATATCTCATATCTGTACTATAAATCCTTGTATTCTTTTCTTCCTTATACTTAAACTCGCTTTTAAATATATAGCTAAGCTGACTAGAACTTCAGGGTTTTCTGCACTGAATAATAGATCCAGCACAAATCTTGTTGGCATGTATATGGTTCCAAAATATTCCCCTAGTCTTTTAGCCCATATGTGTTTATACCATGGGCATCTTAATACTACACATTTTAAATCCTCTGGCTCATGTAAGTTACAATTACAATTTTTCATTTTATCCTGTGCTTTGTCATATCTTGCTTCTAATACATTACTTGGGAATATATCAAACCTAAATTGAGTTATTACATTTCTGTTTTCTGGTTCCTGTACTATATTCAAATATGGTCTTAGACCATGTTCCTTAGTATTACTGGTTAGCCAAGGGGCAACTTTCAATCCTGTTACATTCTTAAGATCTAATTCATTTGATTTTTCCTTCATCAGTTTAGAGATGTATTTTGTATATGTTGAACTTATATGAATCTTTTGTTTAGCCCAACTCTACAGATGTTGTATATAATTTTCTTTAATTACCCTTTGTATAGTATTTAACCAACCTGTATTCTTCTGTTCCAATAGTAACATTTTTTCTTTTAAACATCCCCATTAATGAATTCTTAGTTTCTGATGTTATTTTAATTCAGTAATTAATCTGCTATATACTAAGTATTGAAAGCTTGTTTGTCCCAGTTGTGCTCTCACAAGTGAACTACGTGAACTATTTGGTATTCTTAATATGTGTTTATAGACCTTGGCCCAGATATTCAAACTGCGCCATTGTGTGGCGCAAGCCCTTGCGCTGCTCAAAAAAGTTGCGCTGGGTTGTGGCCAAGGCGACATTCAATGGAGTTGCGCTATGGCGCAACTTCTTTGAATATTGCCCCCTGGTCACACCCACTGTGCATGGCGCAGTGGAACTGCGCCACCTCAAGTGGTCAGAGTGGAGCATTGAGATGCAGTGGTGCAAGTTCCATTGCGCTATGCACAGCATCTGCGATATTCAAAGGGTGACATGCAAATGGGGCCATAATCTATACAAGGCGCAGGGGGGGCCATTTGCATCTGATTATGGCCCCATTTGCATGTCATTAGCATGCAGGTGCACCGACCCTGGATGACTTGTGCCTGGCGCCCTGCCAGGCAGCAACTATTGGGGACCAACGCCCCCTGCAGCCCGATCGCAGGCAGAACAGTATTCTGTCCCCCAGCAGCCCGATCAGGCATAATGTAAACTTCCCCGTAGCCCAATCGCGAGCATACTGTTACTGTCCCCACCCCGAATAGCCCGATCGTGGGCATGATGCTTACCGTCCCCTGAATAGCCCAATCGGGCATGATAGAAAGGTCCCCACCCGAGTAGCCCGATCTGCGGCATCTACACACCCATGTCCAAACTCCCTGGTGATCTGGTGGCCCCCACCCATCCTGCCCGCGGATCCCCACCACCCGCTCCCCTGTCAGCCAGCGGGCGGCAGCACCCCGCCTGCAGCCCTGCCACCCACCAACTGGCAGCTGGGTGGGGCTGCATGTCCATTGGTTGGAGCATGAGCCAATGGGCATGCAGCCACCGGTCTAAGGCAGTCTGGATATGTGAATATTCATTCATTCACATGCCGAACTACCCTTATGCACGTTATGGAGCTGCACACCCATTGGCTCATGCTCTGAACCAATGGGCATGCAGCCCTACCAAGCTGTCAGACGGCGAGGGCAGGGCAGCAGGCGGTGGGTGCTGCCTCACCGGCTGATGGGGAGCAGGTGCTGGGGCTCCATGGGTGGGAGGGGTGGGAGGCCACTAGATCACCAGGGAGTCTGGACATGGGGTGTGGATGCCGCCATTGACTACTCGGGTGGGGACCCTTTCTATCATGCCCGCGATCTGGCTATTCGGGGATAGTAACATTATGCTGGCAATCAGGCTATTCGGGGTGGGGGACGCTTTATTATGCCCCATTGGGCTATTTGGGGGACGGTAACATTATGCCTGCGATCGGGCTGCTGGGGAGAATTACATTATGCCAATGATCGGGTAAAGGGTTGGGAACAAGTCGAGGGCTACCCACAGGTGGCAGCTGCTGTACTGCACCTGCATTGTGGCAGCTCACCTGTGGGTGGCCCCCGATTTGATCCTTTTTTGGCTTAAAGTTGTGCAGGCGAGGGTTGCGCCAGAATCTGCACAGCCCGCTCGAATATTGGCTGTGCAGTTTATGCATGGTTCCTACCCCTTCGGTTGCACATGCCTTCACTAGCATTGTGCTGTTGCTCATAATGATTTGGGGGGCGCAACTGCCTCCTGCTGAATATCGCAGAATGGTGCATTTCGGACTTGCGCAGGCACAACCCTATTGCGAATGGCTCAACTCTTTTGAATATCTGGGCTCTTATTAAATAAACTTTTTATCTTAGTAATCCTATCCACTCCCCATATTTCAGCCACATAACTTCCATGCTGTACGATTTTAGCATTTATTGCTTTAATCATTGGTTCAATCATATATCCTCATACAGACAGTTAAATCTTTTCAGTGATTTTATTGAGTTCTGCATTTTCTTAATGTATACCTGTATGTGTTTATTCCATCTTAGATTTTTTGAGAATGTCACTCCCAAAAAGGGGAAATCCTTCACATATTCTAAATCTTTACCTAATAAGGCCAACTTTCTGAATTTCTTATTAGTACCAAACACCATAACCGTCATTTTTCTTATGTTCGGCTTAAGGTTATGTGTCATGCACATTATTTCCATTTTCTTTAAAGCTCTCTGTAGTCCAAATCTGCTTGTCTGAAATGAAAGCAATTACTTTATCCAGATAAAATTGTTTATTGTCATCTAGTGAGGATTAGGTTTTCACAATGCAGTGGCACTGGCTATTTTTATGCAGTCAGAAAAAAATGAATGAAAGAGTACATAGCACACTCTTTCATCACCATTTAACTCTCAGGTGGCAGCTGCCATCAATAGCTGCTTTCATCATCTTAAGAACACCTTCAGGCTGTGCTCCTTTCTTGATTATGCCAACCTGTGAATGCTGGTTCAAGCCTGCATTTTGTCAAGCTGGTACTACTGTAATGTTCCCCATAATGGAGTGCTTTGTAGCCAATTAAGTCACTTGCTGCTGATCTAGAATGTAACATTGAAGTTTCTGACCTCCACTCAAAGGTCAGATCACCCTGCATCATTGCTATGGAGACTGAGTTGGCTGCCAGTAGAGTGGCAGACTGATGAAACAGTGCTTTTGGTACTCTATAAAACCCTGAATGAACTGGGATCCCTGGCAAAAAGAAACACAGGTGAGGGGGTACAGGCAAAGTGGGCAAGCATTAAGGATGCAATACTTGAAGCAACATCCCATTGTGTTAGACAGAAAAGGAAGTGGAAAAGAAGAAGGAAACCACTTTGGTTCTCAAATACAGTAGCAGAAAAGGTCAGAGCCAAAAGGCTGGCCTTCAGGAAATATAAGGAACACAGGGATGAAGATAGGGAGGCATACCAAACTGCCCTAAGGGAAGCAGGTAAGGCAATAAGGCAGGCAAAGTCCCAAACTGAGGAAGCACTAGCACGAAACAGTAAAGAAGGTGACAAGACTTTCTATAGATACATTAGTAAAGGAGAAAGTCCAGAGGGGTATTGCTAAACTTAATGGAGAAAAGGGAGCATGTGAGGAGGAGGACCCTGTAAAGGCATCTATCCTAAATAGATACTTTTGCTCAGTATTTACTGAAGAGAAGGTAGGGCAGGGCCCACAGCTCAGCATCATGGACACAGGGGAGGGAGGTGAGCACCTCTCCACAAAGAAATGGTCCTACAAGAGCTTGCTAAGCTCAGGGTGGATAAGGCAATGGTACCTGATGGCATACATCCCAGAGTACTTAAGGAGCTAAAGGAGGAACTAGCAGAGCCATTAGCAGAATTGTTTAGTGAGTCTCTGAGCACAGGAGAGGTCCCAGAAGACTGGAGAAGGGCTCATGTGATCCCGCTCCACAAGAGTGGTAGCAGGGAGGAGGCGGAGAACTACAGACCGGTCAGTCTTACCTCAGTAGTGGGCAAGATTATGGAGGTACTCTTAAGGAAAGGATAGTGCAACACCTGGAATCCATAGAGGCACAGGATCCAAGACAGCATGGGTTTACAAAAGGAAGGTCCTGTCAAACTAATCTCATAGATTTCTTTGACTGGGTAACCAGAGTGGTGGACCAAGGGGGAGCAGTTGATGTCGCCTACCTTGACTTCAGCAAAGCTTTTGACACTGTTCCACATAGAAGATTGATAAATAAGCTGGGTAGGCTCGGGGTGGGTCAGAAGTTGGTCAACTGGGTGGCAAACTGATTGATGGGCAGAAAACAGAGAGTGGTGGTAAATGGTATACAGTCAGAAGAGATGCAAGTCACAAGTGGGGTACCTCAGGGATCAGTCCTGGGGCCAGTCCTCTTCAACATCTTCATTAGTGACCTTGCAGATGGACTAGAGGGTAAGGCTTGTCTGTTTGCAGATGACACCAAGATCTGCAACAGAGTAGATGATCCAGATGGGGTGGGCAGAATGAGAAGAGATCTGGATAAACTAGCAAAATGGTCAGAAGAGTGGCAACTGGGATTTAATGCAAAGAAGTGCAAAATCATGCACATAGGAAGAGAAAACCTGAAGCCACCTATAGGCTGGGAGGAGTTGCTAGCAGTCACAAAGGAAGAAAGAGACTTGGGCATCATCATCACTGATGACCTAAAATCATCCAAGCAGACCTCTAAAGCAGTAGGTAAGGCTAGGGGTGTTAGGGTGTATTAGTAGGGTATCACAAGTCGAAGAGGGAGGTAATAATCCTCTGTACAAGACACTGGTTAGGCCCTATCTGGAGTACTGCGGCAGTATTGGAGGCCACACCTTCACAAGGACATTAACCAAATTGAGGCAGTCCAGAGAAGGGCAACCAAAATGGTGCAGGGACTGCATCAGAAGACATATGAGGACAGATTAACGGAGCTCAATATGTATACCCTTGAGCAAAGGAGGGAGAGAGGTGATATGATCGAGGCATTCAAACACCTTAAGGGCAAAAACAAGGTGAAAGAGTCTCTCATGTTTAAATATAAGAAAAATAGCAGGACAAGAGGACACAGCATGAGATTAGAGGGAGGCCGATTAAGGGGGAATGTGAGGAAATTCTTTTTCACAGAAAGGGTGGTGGATGCATGGAATGGTTTACCACAAGAAGTGGTGGCTATGAATACAGTGCAGAGCTTCAAACAGGCATGGGATAGGCATAAGGGAGCAATACAAATGACTATGAATAGATAGGCCACTGACAGAACAAAGGCCGATGGCACATTTATAAGGCAGAAAAAGAAATGGGCAGACTGGATGGGCCTTGCGGTCCTTATCTGCCATCAACTTCTATGTTTCTATATGTTTCTATGTCTTGGATTAATTTATGTCAACTGCATTAAAATGAAGGTGCTTTGTAATTAAACTATAAATTTTAACAGGACTGCATCGGTGCACCATTAAATTAATGCTACATTAGCAACAAGTTCAAAATGAAAGGTTTTCCACTTACCCATTTGTTCGATATTAGATATGTTTTTTCAGTATGTAACAAGAAAGTACTGTTTGTTGTAGGGGTTTTGGCAATTGTTCCCCTTGTTGTGCACTGGCACTGCATTTACTACTCATCATGGTCCAAACAGAGGCAAAGTGGTTCCAGCCCTCCTCAAGTATAGTTGGCTTTTTGCCTGGTACTGTGCTTCTATGGTCATTTCATAGTCTATCCACTGCAACATCTGTTAAAATTCAGGAAGATATGTAAATATTAAAGAATAAGCTTGGGCTTGAGGGGATTATGGGTGTATAGAAATAATGTGTTGGCTGAACCAGATGCATTGTTCACTAGGAATTAAAATTTGATGTACTGTTTATACTGACAGTTCATTATGAGAGCCAACCTTGTTCAGTCTTGTGATCCCAACTGCAACACAATTTCTTGTCCCAGCCTTACATAAGCTATTTGTTAGCCATAGACAATCATCTGCTCAACAGCTATATTCTCTATAAATAAATAACATAAACAAGGTTATCACTGATTAGCTGACATATTAATAGTAATGCAGAGTTGATGTGTCATAGAATGGTTACAGCAGTTTAGCTGAGGCCCATCTTTACATGTGTCAATAACTTAACAGAACAGCATGGGTAAACATGTTTGATGTGTCATAGAATGGTTATAGCAGTTTAGCTGAGGCCCATCTTTACATGTGTCAATAACTTAACAGAACAGCATGGGTAAACAAGTTGCAACATCAACACTGTAAAATCACTGCCCTTTAGTGAGGAACACTTTTTCCCATTTGTGATATTGTTTATTTGAACAGCAGTTTGAAAACCTTTGAGCCAGAGGTTCATTTACAAAGGTACCTTGTCACATAAAGGCAGATCACAGTACAACAGCATGTAAACAGTAACGAGTACAAAACAATGGGTAGTACAACAAGTTGATACAACAGAGGGAGGCAAACAATAATATCGTGAGGCACTCTAACTTCAATAGTCATAAGCAGCTTACATGTGGCTTTGTCATATTGTTAGTGCCAGGCTAAAACTAGTAGCAATTACAGCTACGAATACTAATTAGGTGATTTTGTAGGGAGGTTTTGAAGCAGGATATAGAAGGGGCATCAGAGATGGATGGGGGCAATGTGTTGAACCAGGATGGGGCTCTGTAGCAGTAGGCTCTTTGACCGTGCACGGTCCTAGCCCTAGGGATGGATAGGGTGGTTTTGCCAGAGGTACGGGTATGCACTTGAGAGTTTGCACATTGGGTGGTGGCCATCAGACCTGGAGGGGGGATAGCTCAAGAAGGGTTTTTTTAGTTATAATACAGGTCTGATATTTAAGGCATTCATCCAGGTCAAGCAGTACGGCTTTCGCATATAACTGACAAGTGTGCGTTAACCTGGGGGCCCCAGAGATTAGCCTACAGGCTTTGTTTAGTATAATGTGAATTTTGTTGAGAGCGGTCTGATCAGCAGCGCCATACACAGGCAGCCCATAGTCCAACAGTGACAGGATGGATGAGGTGACTGCGAGTCGAAGGGCCTCGGGGGGGAGACAATTTTTGTGCTGGTGTAATATGCCTAGTCGGATATTTGCAGCTGTGGCAAGGGCTGATATGTGGCCATGGAAGGAGAGAGGGGTCAAAATAGATCCCAAGGTATTTATAGGAGCAGACTTGCTCAAGCGTGAGCTTGGAGCTTGAGTGTATGTGGAGCTTAAAGTTGCACAACTTGTTTTGTGGGTGAGCAAAGACCATGGTTTTAGTTTTTTTGAGATTTATCACCAGCCTACATTGCTTGAACCATCCCTCAGCTTCATTAAAGGATCTTTGCAGGGAGTCTTGGAGAGCTATAGGGTTACGATCAGCGGCAAAGATGACGGCATCATCCGCATACAGTAATATATTACCACTACAGGAACCTGGAAGGGAGTTAAGGTAAAGGGAGAAGAGTAGAGGTCCAAGAATGGAACCCTGGAGAATGCTGGAGAGGATGGGACAGATGTCAGAGTAAGCCCCCCCCAATTTTTACACGCTGTGAGCGGGCTGACAGATAGCTGGTGCACCAGGAGATAGGCCTGATGGCAAAGCCAGAGTAACAGAGGGCATCCAGAAGGAGGGGATGGGAGATGGTGTCGAATGCTTTGATAGGTCTACAAACACAGCAGCAGCCAGGGAGCCCTGGTCTAGGGAGGAGTGGAGGAAATTAGAGAATTCTAGGAGGGCAGTAGTGGTACTATGGCCAGCACGGAAACCGTGCTGTTCTGGGCAGAGAATGTCGTAGTTGGAGAGGTAGTCAGAGATTTGGGAGGCTACTTCTTTTTCCAGGGCTTTGGAAAGAGGGGAGAGAATGGAGATAGGCCGGTAGTTTCCGGCCATGGACCTGTCTCCACCTTTAAGAATGGGTGTGACTGTGACAATTTTCCAGATTGATGGGAACTGCCCCAGGCAGAGAGATTTAGTGAGGAGATTGGTAATCAGCGTAAGGACCAGATCTAGAACTTGTTGAAGGACACAAGGGTCCAGGGTGTCACTACCCGTACTATTGCTCCTAAGGGCGTTGACTAGGTGAGGTCTGAGTTCTTGGGCAGTGACCTGACAGAGGTGAAAGTACGGGCATGTAAAGACCGGTGCAGGCAAAGGGGGGGAGAGTTGAAAAAATCCTTAGGGAGGATAGGGCTAAGATCCGTAAAGGAGGTATTGAGGCAGTTAGCAATAAGGGCAGGATCGGAGGAGATAGTGCCATTGATATTGATCTGGGAAGGAGGGGGGGAGCACGTACTTCCATTTAACTGTTTGATACTATCCCAGAAGGTTCTAGGATTCCCCCAAGAGGAGGTAAGCGAGGCCTGATAGTGATCTGCCTTGGCCTTTCTGATGGCCCAGGTACACTTATTTCTGGCAGCCGCATACACCTGCCTATCGCTAGGCCGGCCAATTTCAGTAGCACGGTGCCATAGATTATGCCTATGTCTGAGTTTTTGGATCAGGGCTGGGGTCACCCAAGGAGCATTTTGCACCTTGGAGCAATGGACTGTCAGAGGAGCGAAGATATCGCAGGCTTTATTGAATGTTTGGATAAAGAAGGTTAGTGCGGTATCAGTGTCAGGGGCATACTGTATAGGAGACCAATCAATTTGGGACAGAAGTTCCTTGAGTTTCTTCAGGCCACCTGGCTTCAGGCACCGCTGGGGAAAGGACTGTGCTGATGATTTGGATACTGTGGAAGTCCAGTGAAAAAAGTATGGGCGAGTGATCGCTAAGCGAGTCGGGAAGGACTTGGACGTCAATGATCAGATTAGGGCAATTAGAGAGGACCACATCAAGAAGAGTACTAGTGCCTCTCTTTGGGTTAGTCCTAGTGGGGTGGGTGACGAGTTGGGTCATATCGACTGCAGCAAAAGAGTCACGGGCCGAGGAGGAAGAGGGGCTAAGCCAATTGATGTTAAGGTCACCCACTAGTATTTGGTCTGAGGGGTGAGGCAGCGAGGAAAGGTATTCCGTAAGGGAGGCTAGAACCAGAGTTTGGTTTCTAGGGGGTATGTAAGCTGTAGTTAGATAGAGCGGGCCCTTTAATGGGTCCGGGTCAGCTTCAGGGTCAGCGCCTGAGCCCCAGAGTCAAGGGTAGGAGCTGGTAGGGCAAGTCCAGGGAGGGCTTCTTTAATGTAGATGGCACAGCCACCACCCCTTTTACCAGCCCGGTCAGCCTGGAAGAGGGAGTATCCAGGGAGGGAGACAAAGGAGTCAGGGGGGTGGATTTTGTCAGCCAGGTCTCAGCCAAGGAAATTATGTCTGGATTATGAGATTTGACCCAGCACTGGAGTGAGTCAAATTTTTTCATGAGGCTACAGATGTTCATGGAGACCGTGCAGAGTTCAGAAGGGCCTGTGGCAGGGTTGTAATGAACTGGGCCAGGGTTGGGCTGAATGTTACCTGACAAGAGGAGTAGCATAACTAACACCCTGGTCAGGTGGCGGAGAAAGGTATTTCTATGACAGACACGAGGGGGGAAGGGGAGTTTCTGTATACAGGGAGTGGGCAGAGTAGTACAGAATGGGAAAGCAAGAATGATAAGTCTTACATGTGCATCAGGGGTGGGAGCTAGGTGGAGGCTGCTGGGTGGGCATGGTGGGCAGCAGCACCCAGTGGCGGTCAGGTGCCCGAGAGCCAGCACAGATACATAGGAGGGTCCAGTACCAGCACAGAAAGAGGGGCACAGCCACATGGCTTGTTTGCAGTAGTGCTGAGATAGTTGGGTAAGACAGTGGTAGTAGACATAGGCTGAGCATGAGGCATGTCCAGAGGTGAGTGGCATGCATAGTGCAAAGAGCTAAAACAGGTATGGAAGAAAGAAGTGGAGGCAGCTTGCCTGAGACCGTTAGTGCCACTTTGGTTCAGTGGTAGCGACACCGCCTCTGGTATACAGGGTACCAGGTTCAAGACTCACCCCGGGGATTAGGAGAAAGGACCAGGGGAGGGGTTAAGGAAGTCGGTGTCCGAACGCCGGGGCAGCAGAGGTTGGGCCAAAAAAATAGGGAGCTCAGTAGCGACTCCTAGTGGTCAGTTGTATCAGGCTGGGGTCATTACCGGTGGGGGTCCAGAGGGGTGGCAGTTATAGGTTAGACAGGTGGATGAAAGGCAAAGGAGAGTAGAGGCCAAGGGAGGGGGGAGATGCTGCAGACAGGTGAGGAGAACCAGCAAGTTTGCTAGGTGGCTGATGAGGTGAAAGAGAGTATTGGCCAAGGGGAGGGGGGAGAGATGCTGTAGGTAGGTGAGGAGAGCAAGCCAGGGGGCACAGGTACTATTAGGGCTGGAAATAAAGCGAGGGATCGCTGAGTCCCTCTGGTGGTCGGCAGTTATAACCTGCAAATGGGAAAGTGGGGAGATAGAATTTTGGCGGCAGGAAATGATGTCACAGGGGAGGCTCTATAAATTAAATGCCACCCCCCTGGGTGCGTGGGTGGGGCAGATGACGTGAAGCGTCGTCGGGCTAGCACCCCACAGCAGGAGTCAAGCAGGAGGGTGATAGAGGTGCTCTTTACCTCTTCGGCCGGTTCCTCGGTTAAAAGCTGCAATTCAGCCCCTCTGAAAGGGGCGCTGGTGTCCTGGGCCTGCCGTGATCGGCAGTGCGCTTGTGGGGGGGGGGTGCAGCCTCTTTGGCTGTTTCCTCAGTTAAAAACTGCATTTCAGCCCCTCTGAAAGGGGCGCTGGTGTCCTGGGCCTGCCGCAGTCGGCAGTGCATGGCAGTGTATGGTTGTTGTCTATTTACTACCCCCCCAAAAAAAAACATTTTCCTCCCCCAACTCCATTTCTTTCTTTCTTTGTTTACCAAAAATACATGGGTTGGGACATATCATCCCCTGCTCCACAAAATACCCAGCAACATTTCAAATTCAGTTCAATACATTTCCTTATTCTCCCTCAACCTTGCACCACTCAGCTTCGGCAAAGTCAAAACATTCCATATAAAACATATCCCCAGTGCAGTAACCTTATTTAATAATACAGATCAATGCCTAACCTCTAACTCTCATCTTTCACAAACCTACCCCCAATAACATCCCACTTGCTTTTAAAATGTAAAATCTACGTGGTTTCTTGCCTCAGCTTGAGGTTGTGCTAGTGGTGCAGGGACCCAGTGGAAATACAGGGAATAAGCCCAAAGCAGTCAACACCAAATAACATGTAATAGCACTGGAATGGAGAGTTCAGGCAAAGCACAACACACTGCAGCTAC
The DNA here is from genome assembly GCA_016271365.2 of Neoceratodus forsteri. Classification (NCBI taxonomy): domain Eukaryota; kingdom Metazoa; phylum Chordata; order Ceratodontiformes; family Ceratodontidae; genus Neoceratodus; species Neoceratodus forsteri. The sequence goes on along the minus strand of CM057455.1, from coordinate 1,042,762,148 downwards.
AAACCATAAAGATTTCCATTTTGCAACAAATTAAATTCAGTCTAGCAAAGTGTAAATGGGCCTAGTGTGGCAACTGACTAAATAATCTGGTGCTTTGCTCACCTGGAGTTTCATCACAGGGCAACTTCTGGTGTCTCTGTCCAATTATGTAGGACTACTGATTGGTACTTGAGGTGATGATGAGAGATGCAGCGAATTTAAATTCTGCTGGTGAAGTGAACACGAAGTGGGCACTTCACATTGCCACTCTGCTACGTGGAGTGGGCAATGCAAGTGCTCACTCCGCCTTGTCATTACCACTTCGCGTAAAGGCGGAATGGCAATGTGAAGTAAGGTGAAATCATTGTTTTTAATGGACTTTGCATTCCTCATTATGATTTTAAATGATCCACTTGGTGTTTCAGATTTGGCAGCCCCCCCACACATCACATGGCTTACAGTACTGTAAGTCACATGCTCTTTAGCTAGGCAGGAAGAAAGTGAATCAAACAAGCAGACACTTTTACTTTCTCCTGTGCAGACGGAGAAAGAGAGGAGTATATTTTGTGACTGCTGATATTTTGAGATCAGAATGAGGAGGAGATTTAAACTTTGATTTAGACCCAACAGCTTTTTTAAAAGCTACATTTTTTTGTCTTTTCTGTCTGTACTCTTTTTTACTCAATTTGTTCTTTCTGTAAATTTTAATTTTCTTACATAGAGGTACATCAGTTGCAAATTACGTCCATGCTGGAACTGCTGCTGGATTACCATGGGATCCCACATTAGTTTTTTCTTTTTCCTCACACCATGTGCCCCCCCCACACCTTCCTTGCTGTGTTATAAAATGTATTCCTCCACCATCCCTGACCCTTGTATGTAATTATGTCCTTTTTTTTGTTGTCTTCTGTATGTATTCTGAGCAGTGGAAGTATACTGTGCTAAACTGCATGGATGCAATTTTCTTTCCAGTCTGTGTATGTACTGCAGACACTGTCCAACTCCCTGACTTAAAAACATTTATTAATCAGTACAATGGTGGGGTGGTGAAGCCTGGAAAGATACTACAAAACAGGCTTGCAATACATCCAAGTAACTAGTAAAAATATTAATGTTGTGATTCGTGACATAATCGTAAACCATGATTTGTGACTGCATTTGTGACCGTGATGATAAAGAAAAGCAAATGCCTATGGCTGTACTTCCCCGGGCCCCGACGAGGTGTGGCACAAAACTCCCCAACTTAAAAAACACTCATTAATGAGTATAATGGTGGGGTGGTGGAGCATGGAGAGATACTACAAAACGGGCTTACAATACGTCCAAGTAATTAGTAAAAAAAATGACTGTTGTGATTCGTGATGTGATCATAAATCGTAATTTGTGACTGTATTTGTGACTGTGATGATGAAGAACATGATTTGTATCACGAGTGACTCCTGACGATGGTCCTGACTTAAAAACACATATTAATGAGTACAATCTTCATGCTGAATTATGCACCACACCTGACCAGTACTCTGAAGGGAAGCCAAAGAAACAACTGTGACTTAAGTTAGAGATGGAGATTGGACCCTAAAGAAATGCAAATGTAAAGACAGATTAAGATTGTGCTGTACACTGAAGAGATGCAGATGCAAAGGCACAACACCTAACTAGTGTTCACCATCAGAAATTCAAATCTGGAAAAGAATATCTTTGCTGGTTGGGGTGAGCCGCGGGGGCAGTGTACTGCACCGCTGCAGTAAGAGTCACTACTGAGAGTACCAGTAAAGATACCACAAAGAAGTACAAAAAATTACACAGCTGCAGTGGCTAGCAGGTTCACATTGCTGAAATTATTATGTGGCACAATAAAAGGTGTCTAATTTGATGACACGCATCACACACATACTCACACACACTAAGTAATGTGTAGCAAATTGAAAACTTCAGTAATATAACCGCATATTTTAAACAAACTAAAATTAAGCACTACTGCACCACAACAATCAGCAAAAAAATGGGAAGAATTATTGAAAATACTACTGTGTGTACATTAACACAGTTATACAAGAAAAATATCACCAAAACAGAAAGCACTGTCTTTTTCTCCAAGTTAATCTACCTACACCACAGATACGCCCCTCCCCCAAAGCACACTTCCACTGTCTCTCAGTACACAGACTGAACGTTGCACATTAACGTTCAAAATACACACACAAACAATAAACACTCAATGATATGAGCACAGGAGGGTTTCCTATAATCGATGAACTAAAGTTTCAGCAAAAAAATTACTCAAAAAGGCTTTTTAACAGCTTTTACAAGGTTTGAATCACAGAGAGCTTTCAGAGCAGATTGTCTCCTACAGCTTCTTACACACACTACCCCAAACTGAGGCTGTGCAGAAAAATCTAGAGCCCATGTGACCTGAAATCCCATGAATTACTGCAAAATTTGCCTTTGGAGCTTAAAAACAAAGAAAAGTAAGGTGAAGTGCATTGTTTTCAATGTACTTCACCTTAAGAATTAGTGGAGTAGTGGTTTGGGAAGGTGGAGTAACGTGAAGTCATTGTTTTCAATGGACTTGGCGTTACCCGTTAATAACATGAAGTACTCAAAAGGCTATGGAGCACTGAGCAATTAGCTTGACTCCTATTCCCACTCGTGAGCTTAATTGGGGCCACTTCTCCCATCTCTAGTCATGATCACATTGGAAAAGTTACTATGGAAAATGCCTTGTAAAGGTCTACTTCCATTGCAGAGTATAGAACCATGGAAGAGCCACTTAGAGGATTTAAACTAGGCTTTCCTGGAATCTGACTCATGGAACCAGATTCCTCATATTCAAAGCTTCATTTTGGAATTTAGATTTTCAGAACTGAAGATCAAAAATCCTACTTCTGAAAAAAAAGGTTGGAATCCTAAATGGAATTTGATTCCAATTCCATATCTGACTACTTGTGCAAGCTCCGCGAATCTGAGATTAATGGGACCCTGTCTATGAGAAGGACCTCCACCTTTACACATTCTTATATCTCCTGTGTCCCTACCTTAATGCAGCAGCAGCTGCTGCTGCTGTTGCTGGAAAGTCTTGTAGTCCCTCCATTAAAATGTCTTGGTCTTGGTCTGGAAATGGTGGTGCTTTGCTGGTTCCAGTGACACTAGTGCAGGATTCACTGAGGTTTTAGCTCTGGTGTTTTTCCAGTAAGTCAGTTCACTCCATATAGTGAAGTCCACATTAGTCTTCAAAATGCACCCCCTTCCCAACTTACCACAGAATGTTCTCACCAAGAACTCACAAATCAGCAAGTTGCTCCAGTATTGCCCCACTAGTCAACCACTGCCTCCCCGACCAATCTACCATTTGGTACCAACTTAAGATTCTGAAATAATATGTGAGTAAACAAAACAGTACCCCAGCCCTGCCATCATGGTCCTCCTATGTCCTGAACTGACCCTCTTGAGTGACATGGGAAAATTACTGATGAAGTGGCTAACCAGTACAATACTCTGGGTTAGCAGACACCTTACTCAGTGCAGCATTTGGAATAGTGATTGAAAACACAGGGATTTTTTGCAGGTTGGCCACCATCTTGCCTTATCAGTAATTTTCCCAGGTCACTCAAGGAGAGTTCAGGCAGACATAGGAGGAACATTATGGCTGCACTAGGGTTTAGTTTTGTTTCCTGAACTCACAATTTTGAAGGAAAGCTCAGACCGGTACAAGATGTAGATCAGTATGGGACACAGAGGCAATGGTAGCTGACAGTGGCTGTTCAGTGGAGCTATATGAGGACAACTTTGTGACTCTGCCAAGTCTGAGGCTGGCACACTCAGTGGCAGGTTGGGGAGGAGGGTACCTTTTGTGGACTAATGCACTTCACTAGGAGTGGACTAAATCGCTTGAAAAAATGCTGGAGCTGCACCTTTAGTACAGTCTCCACTGTGCCACTGGCACCCCAGTACATGACAGAACCAACAGGTCCAGACCAGCATGGCCAAACTGTGGGACCCCAGGCTTTCCAGCAGTACTAGCCTTAAAGTGGGGAAGTGGCAGACACAAGAGTGAGGGAAGGGTGGAGGTTCTTCTTACATGCAGTATCCCATTTACACATTGTGTACCCAGTGGGAGAGGTTTTTCAAGTAACCTGGTGCAAAATAAGGAATTCTGATTCCAACTTCTTCTCTGATTATGATGCCTTAGAAAATAGGCTTTTTATTTCCTGGCATCTGACTGGCTAGTACCCTTGCCAGGGGGATACATTAACTTTCAATAGATGCCCAGGAAATAAAAAGCACTGGCCCCAGTGCCCATTCAACCACACACCATATCCTTGTGCCCACCTTGCTTCCCTATTGGACAAAACAACCCAATTTAATTAGACATCCCCGCCATTTTATTCTCTCGCTTAGCGAGAGATATGAGCCCCGAATGCACTGCTCACTCCTGAAATGAAGCTGCCTGCCTCAGAAAAGAAACTATACCAAAACCAAATGCCATCTTAAACTAATACACTAATATAAAAAAAAATGTTCCACCATACCTACACAGGCATGCACAGCTCCTGAAATTCTTCCCGATCTCTGTGCTGATGAACCATGGTGGCGGAGCCTGAAATGCTCACTCCACTTTGCTCTGTCATCAGGACAAATACATCTCTCACCCCCTCAATCAATGTAAAGAAATAGAAACACCATATCTCCTAAAATAATTAAAAAAAGAAAGAAATTAATTTCTCGATCCTACACCCTTCTTCCATTTCCCCCATACTTCCGGGTGTGACATAATTGGCACACGCGAATTGCCACAAAGTAGCCGATCGAGAAATCTATTTTATTTTGTTTCTGAATTTTTTATATGCAGTTCTGCTCTCTATCAATATTTTACACTTGCTGACACCTGAATGTGAGAGGCATTTCAGAGTAGAGTGAGCGTGAAATGACGGGTGGTGCCGTAGATCACCGTGCAGACCGCAGACTATTGCTGTACCTCTAAGCCCCCATGCAGGTACAGTTCAACAGTTTTTTTTTCACAATATTATAGGAAAAACTCAGTTGTTTCATCTAGAGAGATGGGGAGGGTGTGGGGTTTAAGAACATGAGAATCCCTTTGGGGGGGTGGGAACAGGACAACAAGTATGGGAACACATGCAACAGCACAGAGGCAGGGACTACTTTATCACGCAAACATTTAAACATCATTATTAATACATTTGTTAACTATTTTTTTATAAGTTTTGGAAATCCCACATAAAATTGACACAGTGCCCATTTTTAAAGCTCATAATGCCCTCCAGGGTGGGCAGTATGGGCAATACCGAACCTTCCAGGGGCTATAAGACCTCCGCCTGCAGCATCAGGTTTCATTACGCCCCTGGGCTGTCTGATATTGCACAATACCACCCACCCTGTCGGGCATTATTGCTTGCTTAAATGGCATCAAAATGGACTTGGACTTAGAAACAGAAAATCCAATGGATGTAAACAGAATGGATTTCCCCTATTCCAATCACTACTTATTTAAACTGAAGTGATTAACAAAAGTGCAAAAGGTCAAATATTATTTAAAAACAGCTACATTTTAACAGACATAAGCAAATAGTTTATAAATGATCAGAAAAGCTTCCAAAGTATATTCAAACAATAACCTGCCACATAGTCTAGATGCGAAAAGTAGCAAATGGTCAAAACCCTTCACACTCATAACAATGGATGAGATTACCCTACCACTCATCTTTCACGGAGACCTGCTCCCTGCGGGGATCCACTTATACAAATGCAGGCACTGCAAAAGGATAAAAAGGACCATTATGCCATTTTATTCAGAATGGACTGATGAAAAAGACATGGACATAATGCAGGTGGTGATTAATTTGTACAGGTTCCATCTACCACAATCTTTAAGACTGAAAGAACACTTGATCTCAGGATATCAATATAGTAAGATAACCAAGTAGCTGTACAGCATTTAAAAGAAAGGCCTAAAAGCCAAATCCTCATTGAGTCCCACATGTCTCATAGATGTTAAAGAAGATAATCCTTTGCTTGCTTTTTGTAATAATTTTGTTAGTTTGTTGCCACCTCTTTTAGGAGGACCAATCCATTCCAAAGTCACAAGCTGAAAGCAGACTGGGCTTGAAAAAGTACATCAACTTGGCTGTCTGACCCGACAATTAAAGGCATGTGTTTTTGCATGTCGTCTTTTATTTGGCACATGGTTTGGCCCACATACAGTAGATATTAGGACAGTTCTACCACAGGACATATACCACGAAAGTGGTAGAGCAATTAATAAACTCTCAGATCTGAATAGTTCTTGGGACACTGTGAAATTCAACTTTTTTTCACTGCTTATAATACTTACAACATAGAAATGTAGAACGTAGAAACATAGAATTTGACGGCAGATAAGGACAACTTGGCCCACCTAGTCTGCCCATTTTCTCTACCTACTGTTACACCACAGACCCTACTTGATCTCTGGGTTTACACCCCCTTTCCTTACCTCTAGGTTCCCTTATGCCTATCCTATGCATTTGTGAATCCTAGTACCATTTTTGCCCCCGCCACCTTCACTGGGAGGATATTCCAGGCATCCACCACTCTTTTTTTGAAGTGCTTCCTCACATCTCCCTTAAATCTACACCCCCCCAGCTGCATAGCATGTCCCCTTGTTCTGGAGCGTCTTTTCTCCTGAAAATGCTTCCCTCTTGAACCTTATTAATACCTGTGTGGTATTTGAACATCTCTGTCATATCCCCCTCTCCCTCCTTTCCTCCAGGGTGTACATATTGAGGTCCTTTAGTATCTCCTCATGGGGCTTTTGATGCAGACCCTGCACCATTGTAGTTGCCCTCCTCTGGACCGCATCTACTTTGTCTATGTCCTTTTGAAGATGTGGTCTCCAGAACTGGACACAGAATTCTAGGTGTGGACTCACCAGTGATCTATACAGTGGTAACACCACCTCTTTCTTTCTGTAAAGGATACCCCTCCCAATGCACCTGAGCATCCCACCATCTCTTCCCACTGCTTTGTCACACTGTCTGGTCACCTTTAGGTCATCGGATATGAGAATCCCGAGGTTTCTTTCCTGTTTGGTGGTCACTGATACTACATTCTCCATTTTGTATTGTGCCCCTGGATTTCTGTGCCCCAAGTGCATGATTTAGCACTTCTTTGCATTGAAACTTAGCTGCCACACCCTTTACCACTCCTCTAGCTTTCTTTGATCTTTTATAATTTTTTTCATTCCCCAGGGTGTCTACCCTTTTGCAGATTTTAGTGTCATCAGCAAAAAGACATACCTTCCCTTCTAGACCCTCTGCAATGTCACTAATAAAGACATTAAAGAGGACTGGTCCCAGTACTGATCCCTGTGGCACCCCGCTGGACACCCTCCCTTCCTCGGAGTGAACTTCATTTCCCACCACCCTCTGTTTCCTGTCTCCTAAACAATTCCTTGCCCTGTTTACCACCTTTGGACCCACTCCTAGGCTGCCCAATTTGTTTATGAGTCCCCTATGTGGAACAGTATTAAAGGCCTTACTGAAATCTAGGTAGGGCACATCCACCACTCCACCCTGATCTATATATCTGGTCACCCAATGAAAGAAATCTATCAGATTTGTTTGACATGACTTCCCCCTTTGTATCCATGCTGCCTCGAATCGTGTTTGCCACTGGGTATTCCACAATCCTTTCCATTAGCAGTTATTCCATTAATTTCCCCACCACTGAAGTCGGACTGACTGGCCTGAAATTGCCAGCATCCTTCCTGCTACCACTTTTGTGAAGCAGGACTACATCTGCCCTCCTCCAGACCTCCGAAACCACTCCTGTTTCCAGTGAGTGGTTGAACAGGGCTATCAGAGGTATAGCCGGCAACTCTCTGTGCTCCCACAATATCCTTGGATTCACCCCATCTGGCCTCATTGCCTTATCCACTTTCAGATTTGCTAGTTCCTTGAGGACTCTGTCTTCTGTAAATGGATTTATGTCCACCTCCCTTCCTTCAATGATCCTGGCACTTATCTGTGGTCCATCACCTTCCCATTCCTCTGTGAACACTGAACAAGAGTATTTGTTCAGGGTGCCTGCTTTTACCTGGTCTCCCACCACACACTCCCTCCCTTCCCTCCTAAGCCTTACTATCCCTCCCCTGGTCTTTCTCTTTTCGCATACCTGAAAAATGTCTTGTCCCCTTTCTTTACTGCCTGGGCAGTTTTTCTCATTTGTTTGCACATTTGGGCTCCTAATTGCTTTCCCTGCCTCCCTCTGTTCTTCCTGATATACCTCCCTATCCTCCTCCTTCTTTGTTTCCTTAGACCTCCTGAATGCTAACTTTTTTGCCCTTACCTTCCCAGCCACCTCTTTTGAGAATCATAGCTGCCCCTTTTTCCTCTTGCTTTTGCTTACTTACCTGATGCAGAGGTTTGTTGCCTTCACTATCGCTTCTTTTATGTTCTCCCCCTTTCCCTCTACTCCATCCAAGTCCTCCCCCCTGCCAGGGCATCCCTGAGGCATTCCCCCATCTTTTTAAAATTGGCCTTCCTGAAGTCCAGGACCCTCACCTTTATGTGGTAGATTCTACCACAGTGCTAATATTGAACCATATTGTATGGTGATGACTGGTCCCCAATTGGCCACCCACTGTGACATCTACAACACTGCCAGCATTGGTGAGTGCAGAGTACAGAGTGCAGTACTGCCCCCTCATGTGTCAGCTCTTTTATTAGTTGTCAGAGGAAAGCCCCCTGCAGGGAGTCCAGGATGTCATTGCTCCAAGCTGAAGCTACAGCTGGGCTGCTCCAATCTCCATCTGGCAGATTGAAGTCCCCTACCATCAGCATCTCCCCCTTACTGTATATGCCATCTTTTGGATGGTTTCCACCAGAACCATGTCCAACCCCCCCCCCCCATGCTGAAGGTCTGTAGATCACGCCAGTGCGAATTGCAGCTCCATTTCCCTTTTCAAGGGTGAAGCAAAGTACCTCCATCCCTCCCTGTATTCCATGTACTGTATCTCTGTTGCTTTTATGCTATCCCTCACATAAAAAGCCACTCCTCCCCCTTTCTTTCTCACCCTGTCCTTCCTGAGCAAAGTGTAGCCTGGTATGGCTATATCCTAGTCATGGTTCTCATTGCACCATGTCTCAGAAATGGCAACAATGTCCAGTTCAGCCTCTGCTATAATGGCATCTAGGTGTGAGATTTTATTTCCCAGACTTCAAACATTTGCATACATGGCCTTCCAGTTTCTGCTACCAGGCTGCTCATCAACCCCCCATTTTCCCTTTTGGCTTCTCTCTTTACTGCATCTGCTCTCATTCCTATCTCTCTTCTTTTCTACCATTTTTTTTGTTTGTTTTGTTGTTTGGTGGAGATTTCTTTCCCTTAGGGTTCTCCCTACTGACTACTTCAGGGGCAGTCTATGTCTTCCTGCTTCCTTCTGCCATGCCCCATCAGCTAGTTTAAATGATTGCCAATGTAACATTTAAACCATTCACTGAGGACTGTGGTTCCCCTCCTGGATGGATGTAGGCCATCTCCACTATATAGGCCCTTATCCCTCCAGATGTAACCCCATACCACAATGTAGCTGAACCCCTCCTCTCTGCATCACTTCTTCAACCAAGAGTTGGAGCTCCCAGTATGGAGTACCCTATACTTCTCCTCTTGTAGACAGGCAGCACCTCAGAAAAGGCCACTAGGAGTGCTTCCTGCCTAAAACCCATCCCCAAGTCCCTGAACTCTGCCTGCACCATCCTAGCCTCATCCCTAGCCAGGTCTTTAGTCCCTAGGTGGACTAAGATGTCCAGTTCTCCCTCCCTTCCTGCTGCCCTAGCAATCCTCAGGATTGGCTTCCCATTCCTCCAAGCCATAGCACAGGTAGGCACCTAACCTCCCTCTCCCCTCTCTTACTGTTCCCAAATCTATCCCCCTCAGAGTGAAGTCCCCCACTAGGAGTTGCTTCCTCCTGTTCTTGAGTCCTCTTCCATCCTCCTTGGGGTCTCCACTACAGTGGACCACCACATCCTACTTGGTCACTACTATGGGTGCCTCCATGGGACAGTCCCACCCTACCAGAGCACTGTAGGAATTGTGTATTGGTACCATATGGGTAATGTGTTTCTGATCCACCACCCTCATCCTTCCTGAACCCACTGTAGTCCAGCCACTCCTCCTCCTCCTGGCATTCTTTAAGGTATCAGTGGTGGCCTTCATGGCCCCTGCATGGGGGAGGAGGCCCTCAAAACCTAATCAACTAGGCCTGGAGTCTGGCAACATCTTTTTTTTTGTTTTTAACCAGGAGAGACACATTAAGGTGAAGCTTGTTCACAGGTGTGACCTGGAAGCACAAGGAAGTTGTGACTTGCTTAGGGTCACACAGTATGCAAGTGGGGGCTGTGGGATTCAAACCCAGGTCTCCATTTTTGCAGCTCAGAGTGTTAAGCCACTGTGCTATACTGCCTCAGCCCAGTGAGGTGCATGCAGGTGGGGCAGCACTTCAGTCTCCATAAGGCCCCCTTGAAAACTGCTGCCCTACAGCCACTGCACTCCACCACTCCCATCACAGTTTCTACTCTGTTACCCTTGGAAATACTTAGGCCTTTGTGTCCTGACCTGAGTAGGTTTCTAGCTAGCGGCTCCCCTCGCTGTTTCTTTTTCTTAAACAAAATCCCTTTTGCACCCCTACCTTAGATAGGGTGTTTCACCCACTCCCAGTTCTAGTCCACCAGTGACTTCCCTTGCAGACCTCCTGTTTCCCTGATTCCTCCTTGGCTGCCTGCTTTACTCACTCACTGCTGTGGTACAGAGTGACTGAATGCTGGCTGCCTCATTTGGCTAACTCTGATGAGCAGACTCTGACATCCTTTGCACGTTGGTCCTTTGCACAGTGGGTTACTTGATATTACAATGTAATGATGTCCACAATTTAAGTATCCAGTGGGGTGAAACAGTAGCCAAGTATGGAGTCTACAATACACGTCTGAAACTGGCTGTGTACTAGTTTATCTTTTAGATACTGCACACCCCAATAATAAAGCCCAAAGCATTCCTTGTGGTACAGAAATAACAGAAACATAGAAAAGCTCCAGGCAAAAGAATGCGATGTGTCCATCTAGACTGTCAATTGAGTCTCACAGATTGTATCCAGATATTTGTCTACTTCCAATGTACTGTACTGATACAATCTGTGCTTAAATATGTGCAAGGTGTTGTTAGCAACCATGTCTGTAGGATGTCTATTCCAATCCACAGCTCTTGGTGTTGACCAGTACTTATTTTTCTATGTCTTAATGTGTTCCCCAACAAGTTGGCTATGTCTCTGCATACCTTTATTGGTACTCCGATTTTCAATTGGAGTATCTCAAATAACTGAGGGTTTCTTAATTCTTTTAAATGTCAGGATTATATCTCCCCTTAATCTCTGTCTTTCCAGTGACTACAATCCTAATTCATTCAATATCTCTTTATATGCCGTATTTCCTATGTCCCTGATTGCCTTAGCTAACATTCTCTGCACACCCTCAAGTCTCATTACATCTCACTTGATGTACTGTAGGGCCGCTAGTACAGCACACAATACTAAAGATGAGGCCTCACCAAAGATTTATGCAATGGTATCAAAACGTTTCTGTTTCTACTGGCTATGTTTGTTTTATCATCCAATTGTCTGGTTACATTTGTTAACTATAGTTTCACAATGCAATTCTCACTTCAAGTTGTAATCGACAGTCACTCCCAAATCCCTCTTATTTGCAGAGCTGTATAGCAATGATCCCTCTTTGTTTGTATTCAGTGTTAGAGTTAGGATTTTTACAAAGCAAAGTGAAAAATCACACATTTGTTGATGTTGAATTTCATCCTATCATCAGCCCAAATTTGTTTGTTACCCTCGGTGCTTATGATGCAGCGAGCCACCCAGTGTGCAATGTAATACCTTGCAGTAAATGACATGTCACAATATACTGTATGGCAAAAGGGCTTTATTGCAATTGAATTACACTGTTCCCAAAAGTATACTGTAGCATTTTGCAGTAATACTGAAAAGTACTGCACTACATTCTAACTGCCTCTGGTGTACTGTATCTCCAAGCTTTGCATGGTCAGCAAACTTATCCATTCACTTTCCTAAGCCCATATGCAAGATGCTCACAATAAAAAATAAACAAATAATTGATTAAGGTTGATCCCAACACTGATCCCTGATGAATACCACTAGTTACTATACCACAGCTAGATTCCTGAGCAATAACCTTCATCCTTTGTCTCTTACTCCTCAGCCAGGTGTTAATCCATTTCACAATGTTAAGGGAAATACACTGTATTCATTATCTCTTTTTAATCAATTTTCTGTGAGGTGCAGTGTCAAAAGCCTTGCTAAAATCAGAATATACAGTATGATGTCTGCAGAGTTTCTATAGTCCAGTGCCTTGCTAACATGTTTGAAGAAATTAATTAGGTACGTCAAACATGGCTTCCAGTGTCTAAAAGTATGTTACTTGTCATCTTAAATGAGGCAATGACTTGGGGTGCATGTCATCAGGATCCACAGATTCATTTGGATTCTTTTCTAAAATGTTGTCATAACACATATTATTGCAGATCTTTGAGTCCTAATTCCCCCTTCTAATTCTACCTCCAAATCCTTCAAATTCAGTTTATGAAAGAGTCTGTATAGGGCCACTTGGACTGGATTGTGCTCTGAAGATGACATCTGCTTGACGTTGAAAGGATCATCGTCAAACTGTGACCACTTACAGACAGATAGCATGTTTCAATAGCAGGGGTACCAGTATTTTTTTATTTTCCAGTTTGGATGGTTCATTTACTGCAATTGGGAATGGTTCCCAGGCCCAATCCCCTGGTACCAAGCCCCTCACATGGAGACAGGCTGCTGCCCACCAATGGTGTTCAGGTCAGTGGTACCTAGGGGGCAGAAGCCAGGGCTGTATCCTTCTGAGTCTGGGTCCTGGTCCCCTTCTGCCAGCCCCCTGTACCTGGGCTGATTGGCTGTCTGTAATAGCGCAGGGCAACCCCCCCAGCATGCCTCCTCAATCCCTGCACATTGCTGCCATGCTCCTGTTGCCCCCATGGTCTTTTGCCCCCAGTCCCCTCCTGGTAGGCATTCCCACCACCATTGTGGCCCCTTGAGTGTTGTGCCAGGCAGGGGGGGTTAACAGAGCCTTCCATCAAAGCCTATAGGTACACCATTACTTCAGTGCAACCCTGCAGATGTGGCAAATCTGGGATCTTCGGCGCAGGGACCATCATTTTTTTAAAAATATGGTGCAGGGTCCCTCACTCACTTCGAGATTGCCACAGCCCTAGATCACAGCAACTTGTGACGATCTACAGTCTCTTTGAAAATTGAACCCAAGCTGTTGTTAAAATTAAATGCACTTGCAAGAGTAGTACATCTTGGGATGCCACACTAACTGAAACACAAACTATCTCTAATAAAGAGATGCACATAAAACAATTACTTTGTGAGATGTGTTGAGGGTTTCCCTGATGCTCTATCAGTTGACTGTGAGTCAGCTGTCCACTCAATTGTACCTCTAAGCTGGTTGGTGGGTGACATCATGTAGATGGAGGAACGCAGCCACTGCCTGATATGTGTCGCTACCTCTTTTAAACGACATGAAGTTTTCACCCATCAAACGGCAGAGCAGTGTCATGACCAGTGTCACTGATCATTGGACTGCCATGGTTGAGCCCATTGCAGCTTGAGCTGCATTGGACCCAACAGTGACACACCTATGAAATCCAGTATCACAGCAATATGTTTGCCCTTGTGCAAGTGTAAGGGTGAACATAAAAATAGATATTACACTTTAAAATGCTTTCTTAAGTTCAGGATGGAGAGCAGTTTTAGAATGTTTTATATAAACTAACCGGGAAACATCATGGAGCTCATCTATTTGTATTTTAACACAACGTTGACTCCAAAGGGCACGGGGTCATAATGTAGCAACATTATGCCGCATGGCAAAATTGCGCTGCCAATACAGCGCGATATTGCCATGCGGCATAATTCTTTTTTCTGTTGGAGGCTCTGCCTCCACACCCCCTGTTATGGGGGGGATGTACCCCCCCCCACTACTGATTCTCAACTCTAGGGAGGGTCCAACTCAGGGAGTGCGCAAATAGTGAAGAAAAATAAAATGTTTGGGACTGGCAATCAAACCCGGTCCAAGACACAGTGCTTGGGTTCTTGCTGCTGTGGCTCAGTCCAATGAGCCATGGCAGCTGCTCAGTGGAACGTACTCCCAGCAGAGGTCTTATCCTCTGCCTGGGAGCATGTGAATGGTGCAATACCATGTACAGCAGTATATGCGGTACTGCACCATTCGCTGTCCTGGACAGCGATCTTTCAGGTTAGCTATAATGTCATACGCTATTAAGCGTACGACATTATGACCTGGTAGGACTCCAAAGTAAGCCCTCAAAAAGTCCTGAACCTCCAACCCCAAGCCACAGTGATAGTAAAATAGCAGTTTTCAGGATAACAGCAATGAAGCTCAGAGACCCAGACACACACACACACACACACACACACACACACACACACACAGCAGCATTCTGTCCTTCTGGCTGTTGATTTGTGGCACACATTTAGATACATTGGTAGTCCAAGTTCTCCCACTCCAAGATCTCAGCAGCAGTCTTTGCACTCAGGTCCAGCTACAACAACCACTCAGTGCGGGTGTTCTTGAAGATCCAGTTGACCCCAGATTGAGGTGCCACACCTGTAGTTGAACTGGCAGGTCTAATTAGAGCCAAAATGATGAGCTAGTTCATGGGCCTGCTTGGGAAACAACATGGGTCCCAGTTTCCCCACCCATCCCCTCCTCCTTTTAAGTAGCATTCTCTCCTTCCATCTGATGGATTGCGGAGGGAGGGCTGATCAGGCCCAGATAAAGGAGCCACTCCACATGGCTGTAATGGGAGGCGCAGCCTAGATAAAGAAATCACTCCATGGTAGTCCCAACTGGGCCTAGTCAATACAGTTCACACACATATATACACACACATACATACACACACACACACACACACATATGCATACACACACACGCACACACCAGCATTCTCTCCTTACCGTCTTCTGCATTGTAAAACATATTTGGATTAAGTCCCTCTTCCTGCATAGGTCAGCAGCTATGTTTGTAGAAGGCCACTGTACTGAGAGGCAGGGTGAGAAGCAGATAAACAGTTACCAGCAGTGCACACACTCTGAAGGTAATGCAACCAGACACTGATGAAAGAGTAAGAGCTACTCAAAACATGGAGTCTGTTATTTTCTGAGAAGATCTGACTTAGCTTGCATTAGCACTGGTGTATTAATTTGCACATGTACACCTTTCTTGAAGTTTAAATAAATGATATGCAGTACCTTCAGATGTGTGCACTGCTGGTGATTGATCTGCTGATCGATAGCTTGTGGCTGCCAGCATGGCTGCATCAGTGATGGAGAAGGTCCTGAGACACCAGTAGAAGCCCAGTCTTGTGTCCCAGGACCAGATAAATGAGCCACACCACACAAACATACTTTGGAGGGATGAACGGCCCACATAAACGAGCTGCTCCATGGAGCTGTACTTTGTGGCTTGATTGGGTGAGATAAAGGAGCCGTTATGAGCGGGTGTACTGGAAGGCCTGATCCATGTAAAGGACCCAATCAGCATGACTGTGTCTGCAGGTAATAGACCTGATCCATGCAGCTGTAGTGGAGACATGATCGGTGCCAGATCAAGGAGCAGCTTCACACAGCTCCACACAGCTCAAGGTCAGAATCAGACCCTGCCATCCTCACACTATAACAAACTCTAGCTTTTTCCAAACCAAACAGAATACTTCATACCTGTAACAGGAAAACACAGCTGTCCATGATGAGAATAGACTTAAATAAATCTGTAGCACACCTGCATGCCGACTCTATTATACAATCGGATGTGATCCTCTGCCCCACAAAAATTGACCGCTGAGTCCTGAAACTATAGCAGTGGTGACTGGCCTCTTTCCTCCTCAATGGGCCTAGAAAAAGGAACTGCTCTGTGTGGCTGTACAGGGAGGCACAGGCCAGATGATGAAGCCACTCTTTTTGTGGATAGGAAATGAAAATATATGCCTACTAGGGATTCAAGCAATAGGCTTTGCGTATGCAACATAGACTTTTTTTTTACAATGGGCCATTTCATTTACTTCTCTAACACAGAAACATGGAAAGTGATGGCAGAAGGGGACCGCATTATCCATCTAGTCTGCTCATAAGCCTAGCCCCCCTCCCTTAATTGCTATTCAGTGCTGTAATACCTTTGTGCCTATCCTATGCCTTCTTGAATGATCCTACTGACCTAGTCTCCACAACCTCTGGTGGAAGGCCATTCCAAGTACCCACCACCCTCTCTGTAAAGAAGAACTTTATTGTGTTACTCTTGGACTTGACTCCTTCCAGCTCCATGCCATGCCCCCTCATTCTTGATCTGAAATAGGTCCTGAACCTGGATCATTTTTATTCCCTTCAACTACAGTACTTGAAGGTTTCAGTCATGTCCCCCCTTTCTCTGCGTTGTTCTAGGAAGTACATGTTCAGGTCATGCAGACATTCCTCGTATGTCTTGTTGTGGAGTCCAAGTATCATTTTTGTAGCTCTCTTTTGCACTGTCTCCAGTCTGTCTATGTCCTTTCTGAGGTGAGGTCTCCAGAACAGCACACTGTACTCCAGGTGAGGCCTTGCGATTGATCTATACATTGGCATAATCACCTACCTCTTTCTACTTGTAATTCCTCTTCCTATGCAGCCTAACATACTGTTCACCTTTAATGCTGCTTTTTCACACTGCTTGGATGCTTTCAGGTCATCTGTTATAATCACCCCCAGATCCCTTTCCTGCTTTGTGGTTTCCAATTTCACTTCACACAAGAGGTATTCCTTACAAGGATTTTTCCTTCCTAGGTGCATGACCTTGCACTTTTTGGCATTAAAATTTAATTGCCAAGTTTTTGTCCACCTTTCTAGTCTTTGAAGATCAGCCCACATCCTTTCCACTCCCGCCAGAGTGTCTATCCTATTACATATCTTTGCGTCGTCTGTGAATAGACATACCTTGCCTTCTAGGCCCTCAGATATGTCACTGATAAAAATATTGTACTCACTGTTTCACCTGAGATTATATCAAGTTATTACTGGTTGAACTCTTTAAATGCTGTGCTTCTGTTTTAAGGTAGCAACATAGTGTTTTCATGTACCATCTTCTGGTGTAAAAATAGTTTAGGTGAGCTTTGCACCATAAGGTGGTTCAGTGCAACGTTATGTTCCTTTAAAACAAAAGCACAACATTTAAAGAGTTTGTCAGGTACTAATTTGAAGTAAATATAAAATGCACTGTTGAATCAGACCTCTCACAGAAATACCACAGACCCTCATTACTGATGTTGTACCCCTGGGCTGCCAATGTGGGGAGGGGGGCCCAAGACACAGGCTAACTCGAAAGGGAGAACTGCCACAATGTTGTTGTTGGTTTCTGTGAGTGTTAAACATTTGCTAAGTGAATTTTGTCTCTGAACTTCTGATAATCAAGTTTCTGTAGGTGGGATAGAGTATTATTGTTTCTGTTCCCACTAGCATTGCCAGCTCCTGCATCTTGTCTTGTACACAAATTTTTCTGTTGCAAGGCAGCAGCAGGAACAACTTAATGAAGTTGTATTGGATGGGTAAGTAATCGTGTATTTTTTGGCAACTTGAAAATGAGAAACAGGCTGTTCACTACAGATAAATAGCCGAATGCCTAAACTGTGATGCTTGTTTCATTTTTATGGCTGCAATAGGCAGAGCCGGCAGACGTTTTGCGCCTGTGGTGCCAAATGGCACAGTCGCTGTGCAAAATCTCCTTTTGGCTAATGAACTGATAGTGTCACTGTTCATGAGATGGGGTCACAAAAAGCCCATGCTGAATAATTAGAGTGAAAATACCAAGAAACACCCAGAGCACTAGGGTTTCCGACCATAACACCCTACACTGTAGGGACTGACAGGCATCAGGGTTGTGACTTGGGATTGTCAGCAGTAATGCTCGTGCCATTCCACCCCCATTCTCACTCTGCAGCCAGTGACAGGTATCGAGGTGTGAATTTGATTCTTCAGCCCCAAAGTTCACTCCATTCTCTTATACTGTACCCATTTCAGCATATTTCCTTATGGAATGGGGTGAGTGTAAAGTCTGAAAACCCCAAGGCACATCTTGACTCTTGTCTGTGTCTGCAAGGTAGGGTGAGGTGAAATGGCATGAGTGCTATGGGCAATGACCCAAAGGCACACCCCGATGCCTGTCCATGTCTGTGGGGTGGGGCTGGCGTCACTTCAATACTTCACTGCCATTCCTGTTCTGCCTGTCTGTCTGTATCTGTCTCTGTCTCTATCTATACGTCTATGTAATTATCTATCTTTCCATTAATTGAATGTATCGCTATTTTTACCTATTTCTAAAACAAACCTGCATATCACATTTTCCTGCACTCTGAGCACATACTTATGAAACTGTGCATATTTGCACTCCACTTCTGCGTAGACCTCATACTTTCCTAATATTCTCATTAACACAAGCATAACTACCTTGCCCTTATACAAAGCGACCCCCTCTGAAAGTTAATATCACATTTTCTCTAACAGTCCATCAACATTACACCTGACTTCCTGACATCAACACATTGCTTAAATATAAGTTACATCACCTCATGGACAAAAAACATGTTTCTCTTAAAAAAAAATAAAATAAAATAAAATAACTGTGTAAATAATCCCAAGGCTGAACATATGCCAGCCATTACTTTTTCATGTACTGCCACCTTCTGTACCATCATGGGGATTTGCATATGTTTACCTTGATGCTTTGCATTATTGGGATATGTGTAATTGTGTTTTCTTTAAAATTTGGCTGTCTGGCCAATATCATCCAGGATAACACATACATCAGTGGCATTTGCTCTGGGGCTTTTGTAAGCTTCCTGTTCCTTCCATTAAAATGTACACCTCCATATATTTTCCTAATAATGTGTATGCCTTCCTCAGAACACAAACTAAAACAAATCTTACTACTTACAAATCATTGTGTTGTTTCTCCATACCTCCTTAACAATTCCACACAACTTCACTAAATTCACTATGCAGCCATGGTGGATCTGACCAGATTTTGTTCACTGAGAATTTTGTGTGTAATATCATCAGCATTTTCTGGATTAACTGTCATAATAAATTTGTGGACTGCACCATGGATTTTCCAGTCTTCGGGACATCCTGTTTTTTTTTTCAAATGCAGACTCGTAGAGTACTTGAAATAGTAACTTATTGCTAACCTTTGATGAATTACAAACTGAAAGTTACATTTGTTGCCATATATACTATCAAACAGCAATAAAAATAGTTAATCTATGCACTATTAAAATACAGCTGTTCTGGTATACTTTTCATTTGTATGTGCAAGATAGCTAATGTATAATGGTGTTCCAAAAATGTAATATGTAAAGGGAGTCTATACCTGAAATAACATAGGAAACAAAGGTGACTCTACACTGTGTTTTCTAAATGAATGCCAAAGTAATGTTGATTTTTTTGCTAAGTACCATGGGTGGGATATTCAGACTGCTCCAGGCTGTGGTGCAAGCCTGGGCGCAGCACAACTGGGATGCGCCAGGGTGTTGACAGGGTGATATGCAATGGTGCTGCACCATGGCACAGCACCGTTGAATATCGCTCCATGGCCACCCACGTTGCACATGGTGTAGTGGCACTGCACCAGCACAAGTGGCCAGGGAGAAGCAGAGGGATGCGCCAGTACAAGTGCCATTGCGCTAGGTGCAGCAACCATGATATTGAGTGGTGGACATGCAAATGGAGCCATAATGCATGCAAGGCACAAATGGGGCCATTTGCATGTCATTATGGCCTATTTGCATGCAGGTGCACCGATCCCAGGTGACTTGCACCTGGCACCCTGCCAGGCAGCAGCCATCAGGGACCGACGTCCCCTGCCCCTCACCAGCAACGCACCCCAGCCCGATCGTGGACTGTAATGTGTATTAATATCCCTGATGGTCCAGGGGACCTGATCCCATAGCCCGATCGTGGGCTTTCAGTAACTGAGATATCCCTGGTAGTCCAGCAGTACCCCCCTCCCAACCTGCCCACTCAGTTCTGCCACCCCCCCGGTCAGCAGCAGGTGGCAGCTCTCCACCCGCAAGCTGACCGGCCACCCACTGACTGACAGTGTACAGTACAGCTGTACGCCCATTGGTCCACAGCATGAGCCAATGGGTGTGCAGACTGTACTGTACTACACAGTCCTGATTTGTGAATGGATCCATTCACATATTGGGACTGTGTAGTACCAGGGACAGTCTGTGGCCTGTGGTGGTCAGACAGGAGTGTGGACACGTGGATGTCAGCATGGGTGGGTGTCGTTGGACTGCTCCCGATTATTTGGTCCTGCCCTCCCTCTGGAAGCAGCAGCACCACCAGTGCCACCGCCACATCCAGCAAGTCTGCTGCCACCACCACCATCTGTACCAGCTGCAGCAGCTCCAGCAGCACCACCTCTCACTCCACAGCAGCAAGTGGAGCCCCCCCCCCCAGGTGCATGACAGTGTTGCTGGCAATACATCTGCCCCTGTTGTGCCTGGTCCTTCCCACAACTGGATAATCTAACAGTTTTGCAACTGTGTTGGGGTGACAGGAGCATTGTGGTGTACCTGCTTTGTGGTGTGCAGCTGCAAAGTGGCCCCCGGGGGACACATCTGGGGACTGGGGACAAGACGACACACATGCTTAACCACCACAAGGTGGAATGGCACGCTGCCACAGAATGGGCCAAGCCTTCACCTGCTGGCCCTTCTGTGGCAGTGGCAGTGGGTGCTGCTGCTGTACATCACCAGAGCAGGAGGAGGGCCAAAGCAGCAGCTGCTGCTCCACCACTACCCCCCACCACTGCCACCAGTACCACCCTCACCACCACCACTACCTGGCTATCCTTCCGCAGCACTGGACCCCACCACAGTTCCTGCAATGCAGTCAGAAATAGCACTGCTGTGAGCTGTGATGGAGGAAAGCAATCAGAGGATGGGTGCTGTCCAGCATCAGATGGAGCGGATCGAGCAAGAGCAGCTGCAAATAGTGTCGATGCTTCATCTGCTGCTGGAACATCATGGGATCGAGCATTAGGTTTTGTGTTCCACACACCTCCCCCTCCACTGCTGTACTGTTTTGTGTTTTGTTGGTTTAATACCAGACAGAGGGAATGCCACAGTATTAGTTTAAAGGGAAGCAGTCAGCAACAGGAGCACCTGCATCCTGCCCCCTGCAAGGCTTAACCTCTGGTTAAGCTTTTTAAGTATGTTGCGGCATTTTTCTCATGCCACAACATACTTTATTGTACTAAAGAAACGTCAGTGACCCGGAAGCATGGCAGATACTATGGGGCTCCATTACGTGTAAAGGTGCTATGATGATGCACCATGCACTTCAAAACAAAAGTATTTGAAGAGCATGGTGCATCTCCGCCACACCTTTCCTCTACACATAATGGGGCCCCCATAGCATCCGCCATCCTTCTGGGTTGCTGACCTTTCTTTATTAAAATAAAGTATGTTGCAGCATGAGAAAAATGCTGCAGCATGCTTAAAAGGCTTAACCGAAGGGTTAGTCTTGCACTGGGCAGGATGCAGGAGCTCCTGCTGCTGACTGCTTCCCTTTAAATATATACATGCACATACAGTCACACATGCTCCTTATATGGGTGTCTTACCTCCAGGGTAACCTTGCTTACTCCACATGTCCTTACATTCCATAGTGGAATACTTTTCTGGCAAAAACGCTCAGAATTTCGGTAAACCAGGTCCCGGAGGACTTCCCATTCTGAAGAGTCGCCCAAGTTCCGCCACCGCGCTCAGCAATGTTATGACATGATGCCAGGGAGAGCACGGGGGAGTGCTTTATTATAGTGAATGGCCGGCAGCTTTATGAATGTTTCTTTATGTTATATCGAGTTGTTTAGGTGAAACGTGCATGTTTCCACTAACAAGGCTCTTGTTAGTTGAAATGTGCCCACATTTCACCACAACGTTGCTGAGCGCGGGAGAGGAACATGGGTGGATCTTCAGAACAGGAAGTCTCCGGGACCCGGTTTACTGAAATTACAGACGTTTTTGCCAGAAAAGTATTGCACTATTTAAGGACATGTAGAGAAACAAAGATTCCCCCTGGAGGTTAGGCACCAATATATTGGGTGCAATACCATCCATAACTATGTAACTTGACGAATCTCTTTAAAGCAGCAGTGCAACAATCTGTTAAAAATTTTGACCTATACTTTTTCATGCTATTTTACATTGCCACTTTACTTACATCCTGACTTGTATGATACTATTCTTTCCAGTATTTGAGTCTGCTTTAGTACTTTTTTTCATGTCTGAGATAATAAAAGGAGCACTCTTTTTAATATGGTGCAGACCAGGTCTTCGTCAGTATTTTGCACTGTTTTTCTCTATCAGTTGTTATATATTACTTCTGTTGTCAAATTAACAATTATGCAGCAGGCAGTGTTTTATGACATCACAGAACAACAGCTGTTCAAAAACAGCTGCAAACAGTGATAACAACCTGGTCAGAACAATATTAAATGGCATGCTCCTTTTTTATTTTCAGACATGAGAAAAAGTAGTAAAGCAGACACAAACTGTGAAAAGAAGGGTATCATACAAGTCATGAGGTAACTAGTGGCCAGCAATGGTGGCAATGTAAAATAGCATAAAAAAAGTATAGGTCAAAATTGTCAGCACATTGTTGCAATGCTGCTTTAATTTATAATTTAAATATGACATTATGTGCTCACAATCACAACACACAAAATGCATCTGCCTTGTGTCCAGGATATTGACAAGTGCTAAGGAGGTGAAATGGGATTGTTTCAGCACATACAAAATCCCCCAGAATTCATGGCACACTCAGTCATGCACGCAGTGGTGGCACAGAGTCCCCGGATTTTTTCTACATGCCCAAAATGCATCAGCCTTGTGTCCAGAAAATTGACAAGTGGTAACAAAGTGAAATGGGATTTTTTCAGTACATACAAAGTCCCCCAGAATTAATGGCACACTCAGTCATGCATGTGCGCAGTGGTGGCACAGAGTCCCCAGATTTTTTCTTTACGCCCAAAATGCATCCGCCTCTGTCCAGAAAATTGACAAGTGGTAACAACGTGAAATGGGATTGTTTCAGCACTTACAAACTCCCCCAGAATTAATGGCGCACTCAGTCATGCACGCAGCGGTGGCACAGAGTCCCCAGATTTTTTCTGCATGCCCAAAATGCATCTGCCTTGTGTCCAGAAAACTGACAAGTGCTAAGGAAGTGAAATGGGATCATCACGCTGCATGCAAAGTCCCCCAGAATTTATTGCACTGTCACTCATGCGTGCAGTGCCTCAGAATAAAATGATGACCGTGAGCAAACTGTTGCTGGTCCAATGTATGCTGCGATTCAAGCAAATGCAATGTGATCATCTCAACTGGATGGAAGGGTGCCCTTTGTCTGTACACTAATAGTAGCCTTGGTGAGTTTATACATATAGATATATATTTCTGTATTTTGTAAGTGACGGAGGTTGACATGGACATCTACTCATGGTATTGTTCTGTATCACGGGTCACAGATACTGTTGGTGTGCACATTCCAGTGCTCGATGAGAACTTTTTGTGTAGAAATTTGCAATGGATAACTCTCAAGCACATGAAGGTAAGTATTTTTTTTTGGGGGGGACGGGGGAAGCATATTTGCAGGTTTGTCTGTAATGGTTTCTTATTTTGTTACTTCTTCACAGATTTCATCTGCATCCTTCTTGAGTCTGGTTGTTAATGATGGTCATGGTCATCTAATGAAACAACTTCTGAGTGTTGCATGTGTGTCCCAGCCCTGGGGGGGTGGGGGCCTGATGTTGAAGAACTTGTTTGGATAAGGCCACTTTGTCAGAACAATAAAGCATCTGGAAGTTTCCTAAAAAAAGAAATGAATGACTTCTTACAACTTAATTGTTATGTGTCCCTCCCTGGTTCTCAAATCTCAGTCCCTAAAGTCATTACATTTCAAATCCACATCTTGTCAACTAACACAACCTGTGTACAATATTTGCTGCAGTCTTTACAAAACAATAAAAAGGATGAAATAAAATCTTCATACTTACCAGAATGGATTTCACATGGATATTACATCAGTTCCTCTCTGTACGGTACAGCTACAGTACAATTCCCAATGAGTTTTAGCAATGGAGCCTTTTCTTGTTACCCTGTAAAAGAAACAACAGAAGTGTACTGCATGTCTTTTACCATTGCGGCTCTGAAAAGCTACAGAAAACAATACATACAACGAAAGGAAATGAAGCAGCATAACAAACATGAGTACACATACTCACTTTATGGTTTAAATATTAAGAAGATTTGAGTCTCTGGCTGATGGATGTGGTGGTCCGGACAGAATCAGGCTCAGTGGTGGCAGCATTTAACAGCAGTCCCGGTGGTGGTTGTGGTCTGGGGGCAGACAGACTCAGGCTCAGTGGTGGCAGTGGCTAACATCAGTCCCAGTGGTGGTGGTCCGGGGGGCAGAAAGACTCATGGTGGCAGTGGATAACATCAGTCTCAGTGGTGGTGGTGGTCTGGGGGGCAGACAGACTCATGGTGGCAGTGGTGGCAGTGGCTAACATCAGTCCCGGTGGTGGTGGTCCCGGGGGCAGACAGACTCATGGTGGCAGTGACTAACATCAGTCCTGGTGGTGGTGGTGGTGGTTCCGGGGGGTAGACAAACTCATGGTGGCAATGGATAACATCAGTCCCGGTGGTGGTCCAGGGGGCAGACAGACTCATGGTGGCAGTGGAGGCAGTGGCTAACATCAGTCCTGGTGGTGGTGGTCCAGGGGCAGACAGACTCATGGCAGCAGTGCCTAACATCAGTCCCGGCGCTGGTGGTGGTCCGGGGGGGCAGACAGACTCATGGTGGCAGTGGCTAACATCAGTCCCGGTGGTGGTGGTGGTTCAGAAGGCACACAGACTCATGGTGACAATGGTGGCAGTGGCTAACATCAGTCCCGGTGGTGGTGGTCCGGGGGGGCAGACAGACTCATGGTGGCAGTGGCTAATATCAGTCCTGGTGGTGGTGGTGGTTCGGGGGGCAGACAGACTCATGGTGGCAGTGAATAACATCAGTCCCAGTGGTGGTGGTCTGGGGGGGCACACCGTCTTTTAAAAATTTTAGTTAAAACCTGCCAACATTACCACATCATCATCCTCATAAAGAAAGCTGCCCTCATAGTCATCGATGTCTGAAGTCTGACCACTGGGAAATTCTTTCTCCATTGTGTCATCATCTACGTCAGTGGTGGGCCGTTTCAGGCAGCCACTGCCAGTGCAACCAGGATGCTCCATTTCCACATCAGCAAGACAACCATGACTAGGCTTGGGTATGAATACCGAGGTTGCAGACTCTGCTGGTATGTGCCTCTCATTCATTTTAATGAATGTTAGCAAACTAACAGTTGCAGGAGACAGGTTTGTCTGACAATCCCTGACTATTGCACCTGCTGAGCTGAATACCCTCTCAACACTTACACTGGAGGGTGGGCATATGGGGTATGTCAGTGCCACTGCAGTCAGCTCTGGCCATTCACTGACCTTTCTGCTCCAGTACAAAAGAGAATCTTCAATTATTGTTAGATGCCTGTTTTCAGACAAATATGAATCAACCATTCAATGTGCCACACTAAATCCAATTGTTGATGCATCATCCTGTTCTACTGAATCATTTATTTTACAGATACCCACTTGGGACAAAGCCTCCCAAAGCAGGTTGATGCCAGCCACTTTGGATGACAGACCACCTGGAACTGCAGTCCCCTTCCCCTTGCAGGATATGCTTGATGGCCCTCCAGGTACACCTTCAGCTGGATTATGTTGCTGAGGTTCATTGACCTTGGCACATGGCTTCTGTGCCCCATGAACCAAGTGCACCAGTTGACCACTGATGTTTTTTTACCTGTTCAGGGCATCCCTCCAGTACTGGTGCAATTTCTCATTTGTATCGTGGGTCCAGCATTGTTGCTATGGCGAAGTTGTCACCACGCTGAATGTTCACAATGTGACGATTCTTGTCGAATACTGTCAGCACGTGTTGCAGCAACATACTGCTACCACCATCTCCAGCAACATCAAGGCTATGCTGTGCATTCATGAATGTCTGCCTCAGCACCCACAGCAGTGGAATTGATTGGCTAATGGAGGCAGACTTGCCACTCATTGCCTGTGTGGCATGTTTGAAAGGCCACAAAATTGTTATTACAGAGTCCATGAGGCACCACTGTTCAGTCGTCATAGACATGGAGGTCTTGGAACTGTCACAGCTAGTGTGCATAACAAGATATTCTGAGATGGCTTTGTATTGTTCATACAACCTCTCTGCCATGTATAAAGTGGAGTTCCATCAGGTGACAACTTACACCATCAAGCGGTGCTGAGGCAGGCTCTTTTGTATCTGCAACTGCGGCAGTTGGTCACGGGCTTTCCAGATCTTGAAAAGTGAGAGCAGATACGTCGTGCAATGGTCAGCATTTCCTTTGTATCAGGGTGTTGCAGAAAATCCTGAACCACAAGATTTAAACAGTGGGCCATGTGTGGAACATGAAAAAACACACCATTTGTGATGCATTTCACCACATTTGACCCATTGTCACTTGCTATGAACCCAGCTCTCAGGGACAAAGGGTTTAGCCATCTGTCAATTTCAGTCAGTACCATGTCCAACATGTTCTCACCAGTGTGTAAACAGGTCACACTGTGCATAGCAATCGTTGCATGCTGTCGAATTCCAGGAAGATTGCTACCATGACAATCCACCTTATTGCACTGATTAGTCACACTACCAACATCACAAACAACCCCCAGCACCTGCGCCCAGTGTGCAGTTATACACAAATACGAACTCCCCGCTGTTTTGCCACTTGTCCACATATCCATACTTAAACAGATGAATGGAGAGTGGAATGTTGAGGGGCATGTCTTACTGAGTCGGGCACAGTGTGGAACAACCCAGGGACAGCACAGGTAGAAAAGTATGTCCTGGATGGGACATTCCATTTTGGACAGGCATGTGCAGCAAACTGCCAGAACCCAGAATTCTCCACAAAGGAGAAGGCAAAAGATCAATTGCCAGCATTTCTGCTACAGCAGCACTGAGTTCACGTGACACTGTATGATTCGGGGGATACTTCAGCTTATGCACAAAAACACCCTGTAACATGGGCTGACTTAAACTTTTTACACTGGGTGTGTTGATCACAAATGGTTGTGCTCTGCGATGAATGGCATTGGCAGGGCATGGAGTGTGGACATTTGATGAAGATGGTTACACAGGTGATGATGACAAACCCAGAAATGCTATTATTTTGCCAGTTTTTACAACCGGGGTTGATGTACCACTTGCACTAGACATATTGCATTCACCACCACCACCACCACAAAAACTGCTACTCTCATCAGTACTGGGCAACATTTCAAAGTCATTATGGTCTTCCACCTCATCATGCCTGTAGTAATCCTCTGCTCTTATTACTGCACTACTGCACAAGTTTAATTTCCTACAGGGCTTAACAGTCATGGAAGGGGATAACATACTGGCTATGGTTGCTGGTGATGTGGGTGAATGCCCCACTGTGGTATTAGCTGCCAGATTGTGCTGGGTCCACAGTGTCAAGTGCCTATTCTTAAGATGTGAATGCTGTCCTCCTGTATCCAGATGGCTCCCCTTTTTACCTCAACTCACATGCACATGGCAAACCTGGCAGATTGCAACTGAATCATCATTTGCACCTTGAACAAAAAAATCCTAAACAAGGGATTGTGATGCTCTGCTTTTAATATGTCCATGATGTGGCTTATTTAAGTCCATTATTTTAGGCACTGAAGTGGGGGGTGGGCACGTGATGTTTTGGGCACTGCTCACCAGGACTGCAATTGACCACCATGACTACCTATCGTATTGATTACTGGGTCATCATCATCATCATCATCTAAAACCAGTAGATCACAAGTTTTTACAGGGGGGATTCCTGCAAACAGACTCAGACACAACCACTTTTAATTTCTTTTTCTCCGGTTCCCAACTGGGGTCAATTACATCATCATCATTATATTCATCAATGTCACACACATCCACATCTTCTGCTTGGATGCTAGCATGTGAGATGCATGTTGTAACAACAGCAACATCATCTTTATCATCATCACATTCATCAACAGCATCTGCACCACCATCACCTGATATTTTTTCACCACACTGTGAATCACTGCATGGAAAATGCATGACGTTAAGTGCCACAGTGGACGGAATATCACATTGTATGCTATCATTAACATGATCATCAGACTCCTCAGGTTCAGATACTGGGATGTTACTGGGAAGTGTGACATCATCAACGCTGCCACTCACTTGCACTGCTTCACACTCAATATTTTTGGATACGGTACACTGGTCGGAATTAGAACTTGATGCAACAATACTGATACTACCTCCACCACCACTAACACCAGTAACACTAACACCACCAGCTGGGAAAACGTCATCTCTTCCAACTATGAGTGAAGCTACTGACTGGGCTGTAAAAAAAATTCCAGGAGAAATACCTTTCCTCACATCAGCAATGTACTTCTGCATCTGCGTACTACTACCACGCCCACAGACCATCTTACTACCAACATTGCCATGGCCAGAAACAGCTTTGCTTGCACGTCTCTTTGCAGGCATTTTGGGGGATCAACCACAAGTATTATAACCAAATTCAGATTTTGATATGTTCATTCTCTGATTGGAGGGATGCTGGATGTGAGGCCAAATAAACAACTGTGGCTTCAGCAACAGAGAAGAGACTACTCTGAGACTGTCACAGAATTAAAACAACTTCAGTAACCAGTGGTGCTGATGATATCACAAAAACAATCCAATCTGGTAAAAAATACCCTTTGAACGTAAGGGTGGGGGGGCACTGAATACAGACAGTGCTGATTTTTATGACACTATAAGCAGCAAAACTAAGAACAGATATCATGATCGCAGTACAAAATCAGGCAGCTGCAGTGGATAGCAGGTTCACACTGCTGCACTTGCAAGTACACTAGTCTCTGGCACAGTAAAAGGTGTATTATTTGATGCACGCAGCACTGCACACACTCACACACAGAACAGCTTGTGTACAATGCTGAACGAGGAATGAGCTGCAAATGCAAAAGTTCAGTACTATGCCACGTTACGTATTGCAATGTAAACAACCTGAACTTATGAACTGCTGCACCACATCCACACAACAAACAGCAAGAAAATTTCAACTTTTACTGACAGTATTACTGTGTGTACATTAACACAGTCATATAACAAAAATATAACCAAAAAACAAAGAAATCACTATTTCTCCAACTTAAATCTACCTACACCACAGATACGCCCCTTCCCCAAAGCACATTTTCACTGTCTTTCACTACACACACTCAATGTTGTAAATTAACATTCAAAATCCACACAAAAACAAAAATGCTTGATTATATGAGCACAGGAGGGTTTCCTACAATCCATGAACTAAAGTTGGATCTCACAAAAAAAGCAAAAATGCTTTTTGAACAGCTTTTACAAGATTCCCATCACAGATAGCTATCAGAGCACACTGTCTCCTACTCCTTCCTACTTGTACTACCCCCAACTGAGGATGTGCAGATCAATATAGAGCCCATGTGACCTGAAATCGCATGAATCACTACAAAATTCACCTTTGGAGCTCAAAAACAAGACAAAGTGAGGTGAAGTGCACTGCCTGTAAGGCACTTCACATTAAATTTGGCAGAGTAGTGGCCTGTGGAGGCAGAGTAACGTGAAGTCATTGCTTCCAGTGGACTTTGCCTTCCTCATTATTTATTTTATTTATTTATTTATTTACGAGATTAACCAGATAGGCGTACAGAGTGGAAAACCGCTCGTTTCCAGATGCGACCTGGATAATGCAAAGTACTCTGCTTCACATTGTGTAGCACTCCGTGAATCCACCTGTGCTCCATGAATCGCTTCACGGAGCAGATTGAGCCCACTTCGTCCACCACTAACCATGGGCTTGCATAGGTATATCTGTAAATCTCTTACATTTAGCAGCCTGCTCCAGTACTCCTGTGGCTTACTTGCACACACTGAATATACAACATGAAAAAATGCCTATCCAATATCAAATTTCCTACATATGTGTGTATGTGTGGTGGTGGGTGCATTAAATTATCGGGTCCATTGTATGCAAGTTGCATGCCACAATTTTTCATGCATACACCCAAAGCAGTGTATAAATGACAGACTTCCTGGTAGAAGAGAATTGACTAGTACAGTGGCATGCAGACTGAAAGTTAATGTTAACAGCTACATGTCCAATATACAGACCATGAACGTGTCAAAAGGCAATCTTTTGTCTGCTTCTCTGTCTGCAAATAAAACTTCACTAACTTGATATCTATGGGCCCGTTTTTTCTAGATGTGGTGTAAGTGTCAGCCTGATGTTAAAGAGAGGGATGGCTCAGCTCAAACTACTTTTCTCCAACTTGCCTGGCAGCTCATAAAGTTTTCAGTTTTAACCCCTTTGGAATCCCTGCCTAGCAACGTCTCTGATTTTGTTGCCTTAGACATGGTTCAGAGGCTATCACACTGCCAGTTTCTTAAGATTAGGCAGTCATGTTTTCAAATGTGCCTTCAAATAATGTGCCCTTGATTTATATGTTGTTGTTCAGTTTAGTGCTTTTGTTAACATTGTGTTGTTGCATCTGTACTCATGCTAAATACACTGACAGCACACCTCGACACACAGTAAGGAAATCACAAGGGTGCATAACTCACAAGAAAAGGAGTAAAAAGCTATAATTGGAGAAATCAATGTGCTTCCTATAATGCATGCACAGTTTGCCCTACTTGACTCCCTTATGTAGGAGAGGGTTGTATCCATAATGCACATGTATTTCTTTGATACTCAGAAAACAAGGAAGACTATCCCCCTCACCATGTAAATGTATTGCAGTTGTAGTGCAGTTGCATCATCAAGAGAAACATTGCTTATGATTGAAAGCCCTGTCTTGATAATGTTGTGGGTCCACAAAAAAAAATTAAAAATCAATTAATTAAAAATAATACAAAAAAAGAAAAGAAACTTAGAATTCTATCCCACCACATCTATGACCTGGAATTAACACACAGTCAACTGTGTATGCAACAGGTCTGCCTTCTCCACTACTTCTTCTAAATTTCAATGGCTACAATGTAAGATGTTCTTGCATTATAATTTTAATTCCTAACAACTCTCTTTCTAAGGGATACAGTGTATCAGTTTGGTACTCACTAATATTGAACTGCTTCTCCTGGGTGACCTATTATGTAAGGATTAAGCCACGAGAAAGGATGGGTCTACTGTGGAATTAATCCATGGTTGGGGGAGTCAGTCTCGTGGGTCCAACCAACCAACCATGGATTAATTCAACTGTAGACCCATCCTGTTGAGTGGCGTAATCCCCTTGTAACGTGGCAATGAGTGTATGACTAATAGTCTGAATAAATGATTACAATCACACTGATTTACTTTCAGAATATTGTATGTTGAGCTGTTAAACATGATGTACATATACTTCAAAACAATTGGAACACACCTATTGGAAATATCGTGGCTGCTATTTCACTTTTGTTAAAATAACTTTCATTACAAGCTTTAAGCTTTCTAACATCAAAACATATTTTACAACTTTTCAAAAACTTGCAATTCACTTTCTGTTCTAGGTGCTTTGATTTTCTTCTCTGTGTATTAGAAGATATGGGCTGCACTGCATGATGGGAGTGTGCTATGGTACATTTTAGTTTTTTTCCAGCAGTTCCTTTGCAGACCAATAGGTGGCTGTCAAACAATCCTAGTAGCACATGCACTGTTTCTCCAAATGTACTGAATTAAGCCAATCTGAAAAACACTTTATTGAACAACTACTATTTTGCGGAATATTATTTTTACTTTCACTTTCACGGGAGACATTCTGGAGGCTGCGATGCTGCCCTATTTGCAGGCACCTCTCTGGTCTGAGGGAGGAGGTTGCCCATCTCCAGGCTGACTTGGCTAGGATTCGAAACCTCCTTCCCCACCCAGGGACCACCAGGGCCAATGCCACTACCTCAGAGGTTGCCAAGAAAGAGGAGAGGCTGGACCAGGGTGGGCTCAGGGAGGGAGAGGGTGGTGGAACAAAGTTGCATCCCTCAGCTGTACCCCTCCACATTCATTCGCTCTTGGTGGATAGTGGTTCCTCTATGGAGGCACCTGCAGTGGAGACCAAGGAGGATGCTGGGAACCTTCACAAAGGAGACCCACAGGACGGTGGCATGAGACCCCACAGGGGAAGGAAACAACTTCTGGTGGGGGACTCTATCATTAGTGGGGTAGAAATGGGGGAGGAAGGGGAAGGGAGGTAAGGTGCCTGCCTGGCGCCACGGCTTGGAGGGACAGGAAGCGAATCCTCAGGATCATGGGAGCAGCTGCATGAGGGAGGGAGCTGGATGTCATTGTCCACCTAGGGACAAATGACCTGGCTAGGAATGGGATAAGAGCAGTGCAAGAGGAGTTTGTAGAGTTAGGGATGGGCCTTAGACAAGTAGCGCATTCAGTAACCTTATCGGAGGTGCTGCCTGTCTATGGCAAGGGTGATGCTAGGGTACTCCTCACCAGGGAATTCAATGAATGGTTGAAAAACTAGTGTGGAGTTCAGGGTTTTGGCTTCATTGGGGACTGGGGAGCCACTTGGAGGGATGCAGACCTATACTGGTGCGATGGTCTGCATCTGTCCGGGGGGGGAACCAGGATCCTAGGTGAGAGGTTTAAATGCTTCATTGGCAAGCATTTAAACTAGCCAAGGGGGGAGGCACTGAAAAGGAGCAGGGAAATCCCAGCCTCCCCCCACAAAACATGGTAATTAGTGAGGTACACACCAAGGTAGAGAAGTCATTAGGGAGCAGGACAGAGGTAAATGTAAAAAAAGGCAAAGGCAATAAGGACAGAAATGGGGCTAAAAGGGGTAAGGCCATCAAAAAGTGGAGGGTGATGAGTACCAATGCCCATAGTCTGTGTAACAAGCTCCCTGGACTAGTGGCCTTGATGGAAGAGGGTTGCCTGGATATTGTGGCAGTCACAGAAACATGGTACACGGAGAACCATGACTGGGATGTCAACATACCAGGATACACAATCTACAGGAGGGACAGGGAGGGTAAAAGAGGAGGAGGAGTAGCTTTCTATGTAAAGGAAGGGATCAAATTAACAGAACTAAAGAGTAAACAGGGAGCAGATGAGACACTCTGGGTCACCCTGGAGACAGGAAATGGTACCACAATCCGCATGGTGGTTGTATACAGACCCCCATCTCAGGGGGAGGAAATGGACAAGGAAATGATAGAAGGCTTCCTTAGAATGGCAGAAAAAGGGGAGATATTGTTGATGGGGGACCTGAATATGCCAGATGTTAACTGGAGCACCTTTGCTGCAGGCACATCCAAGAGCAGGGTCATTCTTGATGCCCTACAGGGGGCATGCCTCAGACAGCTAGTATTGGAACCCACTCAGGAGGGAGCAATCTTAGACCTGGTACTCTCAAATGAGGACAGAGAAAGAATCTCAGATTTATAAGTGGGTAGCCATCTGAGAACAAGTGACCACCAAACAGTGTGGTTCACAATAAATACAGCCATACAATCAAGCCATACAAAAGAGGGAGTATTGGACTTTAGGAGGGCTGACTTTGGGAAAATGAGAGAGTGCCTCAGAAAAGCACTAGCAAACAGGCAAGAAGAAGGGGTGGAGGAACAATGGGGAGTAATCAAAACTGCCATCACAGAAGCAACAAGCCTTTGTGTAAAGCAAATCAACAAAACACAATGAAGGAAAAAAACGCTATGGTTCTCAAAAGAGGTGACATGGAAGGTTAAGAAAAAAAGGATAGCATTCAGGAAATATAAGGAAACACAGAAGGAGCAGGACAGAGAAATTTATGAGTTAAAGCAGAAAGAGGCTGGGAAGGCAGTCAGAATAGCAAAGGCCCAAACCGAGGAAAGGATAGCCAACTCTGTTAAGAAGGGGGATAAGACCTTTTATAGGTACATTAGGGAGTGAAGAAAGACCAAAGGAGGGATACTGAGGCTTAATAAAGGGGAGGGAATGTGGGTAGAGGGTGACAGTGAAAACAGTGATACTGAACGAATATTTCTGCTCAGTATTCACAAAGGAAGAGGAGGGGGAGGTACCTAAACCAAACAAGAGAAACACGCTGAAAATGGGGTCGATACCAGTCTATTTACAGAAGAAAGGGTTCTGAAAGAACTAAT
Organism: Neoceratodus forsteri; assembly: GCA_016271365.2. NCBI lineage: Eukaryota > Metazoa > Chordata > Ceratodontiformes > Ceratodontidae > Neoceratodus > Neoceratodus forsteri. The sequence continues at coordinate 1,042,727,716 of CM057455.1, read as the reverse complement.
AAAATTGAAGGTGGACAAAGCAATGGGGCCTGATGGGATTCACCCAAGAATTCTAAAAGAACTAAGGGTAGAACTAATGACACCGCTGACTACTCTCTTTAATAAATCATGGGAGGATGGGGTGGTACCTGAGGACCGGAGGAGGGCAGATGAGATTCCTCTTCACAAAAGTGGGAGCAGGACATAGGCAGAAAACTACAGCCCAGTTAGTTTGACCTCAGTGGTAGGGAAAATGATGGAATCACTTCTGAAGGAAAGAATTGTTGAGTACCTAGAGGCCAGTGAGGCACAGGACCCAAGGCAGCAGGGATTCACAATGGGAAGGTCATGTCAGACAAATCTAATAGATTTCTTTGACTGGATGACCAAAGTAGTAGACGAGGGAGGGGCTGTGGACATGGCTTACCTAGATTTTAGCAAGGCATTTGATATAGTCCCACACAAAAGATTAATACACAAGTTAGCTAGCCTTGAAGTGGGTCCCAAGGTGGTAACCTGGATAAAAAATTGGCTAGACAACAGGACGCAAAGGGTAGTAGTAAATGGAGTCCACAGTGAAGAAAGGAGGGTTACTAGTGGGGTACCGCAGGGTTCAGTACTGGGACCGGTCCTTTTAATGTCTTTATAAGTGACATTGCAGAGGAACTGGAAGGAAAAGTATGTCTCTTTGCAGACGACACAAAGATCTGCAACAGGGTTGATACACCAGATGGAGTGGAAAGGATGAGAAGGGACTTGGCAAGGTTGGAGGAATGGTTAAATGTATGGCAGCTCAGATTCAATGCAAAGAAGTGCAAGGTAATGCACCTGGGAAAAAAAAACCCAGGGCAAGAGTACACAATGGGGGGTGAGATACTCACAACAGTAACAATGGAAAGGGACCGGGGGTTAATTATATCAGATGACCTAAAGGTGGGCAAGCAATGTGAGAAGGCAGTAAGGAAGGCTGGGGGGATACTGGGATGCATAGGGAAAGGCATCAATAGTAGAAAACAGGAAGTTGTTATCCCTCTGTACAGACAGTTGGTGAGACCCCATCTGGAGTACTGTGTGCAGTTCTGGAGACCCCATCTCCGCAGAGACATAGACAGAGTGGAGGCTGTCCAGAGGAGGGTAACCAAAATGGTGCAGGGTCTGCACCAGAAGACATATGAAGAAGGACTAAAGGAGCTTAATATGTATACCCTTGAGGAAAGGAGGGAGAGAGGGGACATGATAGAAACTTTCAAGTACCTCAAAGGAATCAACAAAGTCCAAGAGGGTGGCATCTATCAGAAAAAGAGATGTGCAAGAACAAGGGGGTCACAATTTGAAGATATAGGTGGGACGGCTCAGAGGTAATGTGAGGAAGTATTTTTTCACAGAGAAGGTTGTGGATGCATGGAACAGCCTCCCTGAGGAGGTCGTGGAGTCAAGAACAGTGGGGGAATTCAAGAATGCATGGGACAGACATAAGGCAGTCCTAGTGGAGGGTAGGAGGAAGTAAGCTGTTGGTTAACTAGGATCTGCAGCTTATCTGTTAGGTAGAGAAATGGGCAGACTAGGTGGGCCAAGCAGTCCTTATCTGCCGTCAAATTCTATGTTTCTATGTTTCTATGTTTTTTTTCTTCCCTCTAAACTATCTAACTCAGCAGGACATAGAACAACATAACGTTTACTGCTTTCACATTTCAAATACTTGTTTTGACTAGTATTGTTAGTCTGCTTCTTTGATTTCATTTTGTTTCTCTCAATTTATTTTTATTTTCACCCACAGAAGTATCCTCTCTCTTTGATTTTGCTTTGTTTATCTCAGTGTCTGTTATTTTTGCTTTTGGTTATAGAAGCTGCATGCTCATCTTTACCACTGTGTATTCACGAAGAAAAGGCTAGGACAGATAATGTTATTCAGTCATCCACAATGCATTGCACCCACAGTTGCTTAGAAAGCAGTAGATCAAAAGGGATGGTAACAGTATGTAATTGTTCACTTCTAAAGAAATATTGTTGCAGCATAATTAACAGTATATGTGGAGTTTAAATGTAAAATCTTTAGTAACTCATGAACTTTTGTTGCAGTTACAACATAGAATAATCTTGAAAATGTCAAAAACCCTGTGCCAGGAAAAACCTTAGCAAATACAAGCTGGGACAACTACAAACTGCAAACTATTTGCATATTACTTTCACTTGTGTTATTATTAGTTATTAGTTGTACTTATTAGTTATCTAGGCCTTAATGTTTCATTGGTACCCCATCCTCCCACAAGATCCACTCATTTTCTTGGCCCTCTCAAGGAACTGTTGCAAATCCTGTGGTTTTACTGGTAAAAGGAAATATCTCCACATTAAGAATGCCATCTGCGCCTATCCTTCTCTATAGTTGCCTTATATAACTTTGTTATACTCTACCCAAAATTTCGGTTTGCAACTCAGACAAAGGCCAGTTTCCCTCCTCTATCATCTACCAAGATATAGCCTCCCACATTAGACCATGGCATTCTACATCAGGGATGTCTCCTCTATGGTCATGTCCCTCCTTCCACCAGGCCACACTATAGAACACGTGCAATTCCCAAGGAAGGTGTCGGCTCTATCAGTTCTCTATGTTTTATCCCTAGCAAATAGCAATCCTGCCCTTAACACAGCCACAGCTAAACCAATGTATGCTAGAAGGAGTAACAAAAGAATGTTTAGCAGGCTAAGACACCACCTTAAAAATCTACTACTGCTTCTTCTACTTTGTTCAGGAAATGTTGAATTAAACCCAGGTCCACCTATTTCTCTGGACACCCCTATGGACCTCCCTCAATATAAAGGGATTAGCTTTCTCCATATCAATGTCTGTAGTTTGCTAAAGAAGACTGACTCTATATAGACCTGGGCTCTATATGCATCTCCTGATTTCTTCATGATAACTGAATCCTGGCTCACACCCTTGACCCTGGACAAATCTATCAACGTACCCGGATATATCATCTACCGCTGTGATAGACTGACTAGAGGGGGAGGGGTTGCAATATAATGTCAAAAGCAAATTCACAGTCACAGTCTTTGACTGTACCTCAAAGGCTAAGGAATTTGAATGCCTTGCTCTAAAATTATCACTTTCCAGCGAGAAATCACTCCTTATGGCAGCATGCTACCGACCACCGTCTGGTGGCTGGGCACTTCATCCACGCCTTAAAACCTTCTCTTGACTCTGCTGATACCGAGTGTATTTTAATGGGGATTTCAGTTAAATTGGAATGATGACAGCTCTAAGAAATTGAAGGATCTATGCGATGTTAATGGTCTGTTACAAATGGTGACTGCTATAACTAGACCTAACAGAAAAAAAACCTGAGTGCAGCACTCTCCTGGACCTTATCCTAGTAAACAAACCTCACACTATCTCACATACTGGAGTGTTCTTCAATGATATAAGCGACCATTGTGCTACTGCCTGCATCAGTCCTCCTTCCCAAATAAAAACGGCCTCCAAATTCAAACTGAAAAGATGTCTGAAAACGTTCTGCCAGTACACTTTCCTGAAAGATCTAAGCAATATTCGTTGGCAGGATTTCTACCTAGCCCCCACCTTTAACAAGGCATTTAACATCTTTCACAGCCTCTTACTGGAGCTAATAGACAAACACGCCCCACTAAGACTGATCACATCAAAAAATTAAACTCCTGGCTGGTTCTCTCCCACCCTGAAGAAAGCACTTAGGGATAGGGACTACTGGTGGAAAAAAGTGAGGAGAGCCCACCTGGAGGCTGATTGGTTAGCTTCATGTACCCCTAGGAATGCTTGTACCAAGCTAATTAGGTCAGAAAAAGCTAGGTACTTCCAAAAAGAACTAGAAGATTATAAAAACAACTTTGCCAAATTTTGGAACATCCTCAAAGAAGTCAAAGGTCAGTCCACTGCAACACCCCTTCCAAATAAAATTGTGTCTGATGGTACCACCTATACGGACAAAGCTGATATATGAGAAAAGCTTAATGATCACTTTGCCACTGCAGGGCTTGCTTTTGACACCTCACCTCTTCAGTAAACTTAGCCTGGCAAGAGACTACACTGTTGGCTTCACTGATAATCACAACCATAACCAACCGCATCCCACCCCCTTCAGCTTCCTCACAATTACGTTCAAGCAAGTGGAGGACCTCCTCCTTTCTCTGGATACGAAATAGAGTGCGGGTGCAGATAATATTGAACCTTACTTCCTAAAATTTGGCCATACCTATCTGACCGCCCCATTACACACCTTATTCAACACCTCTGATTCAAGGTGAGCTACCTGTCTTGTGGAAAACTGCCCACATCCTACCATTATTCAAGACTGGGGATCCGAGTGATCTGAACAATTACCGCCTATTTCTATACTATCCGTCCTCTCTAAATTACTTGAAAAATTGTCAACATCCAACTTAGAGAACATTTGGATTCACAAAAGTTGCTAAACCCGGCTCAGTCCGGCTTCAGAGCCAAACACAGTACAATATTGGTTCTTGCCAAGGTAACTACAGACTGGCAAATGGCCTTGGACTCTAGGAAGCATGTATTTTCCCTCTTCCTTGATCTAAGTAAGGCCTTCGATACTGTGGATCATACCATCATGCTTACTGCACTGAGTAACATTGGACTTGATAGTTCTGCCATTAAATGGTTCACCAGCTACCTAACCAATAGGTTACAACAAGTCAAAGCCATAGGAGATCTGACCCCACAAAAATCCTTGTCACGAGGAGTCCCACAAGGCTCCATCCTGGGCCCTATCCTCTTTGCAATATACATCAATAATCTGGACTCGCAGCTGGGCACAGCAAATGTGCACTTATTCGCAAATGATACTGTACTCTATACCACAAATTCATCCTTGGATCTGGCCCATGAGTACTTACAGAAAGACTTCTCACCCTCCAATACAACCTTCTCACTCATAAGCTCCTCCTCAATGCCAAAAAGACTAAAGCAATGATTCTCTCACCAAAGTCTACTTACAGATGTCCACATATCACACAGATACGAACACTCTTAGATGAACCCCTTGAAGTAGTTGATACCTTTAAATACCTAGGGTTCTGGCTGGATAACAAGCTCAACTTTCTGTGCCTCTTAAATGAAGCCTTGTAGAAACTAAGACAATGATTAGGTTTATTCTAGTGCATTAAACACCTACTCACGTTAGAAGCCAGAATGAGACTAGTACAAACTACATTCCTACCTATACTGGACTACACTGACTTCCTTTACAGTTATTGCCCATCAACGATGCTAAACAAACTGGACACCCTTTACCACTGGGCTTTAAGATTTATCTTAAATCTACCCTGTAGTACACATCACTGTCGTCTATACAAGGTTTCGGGATGGACCTCACTCTCAACTAGAAGAAAAAGGAATGCTCTCCTCTGTTTTTTTAGAGCATTGTCTGATAACCTCCCTGCATACATCTTCAAATGGGCTAAAGGTTCCTATGGCCTGAGACGCTTCTCCTTAATCTGCTTCCAGATTCCTAGAGTAAAAACTACCCTTGGCTCAGCAGCAATCAACTTCTCACTTCCATCACTTTGGAACATTATGCAAGACTCATTAAAATTATCCTCACTTCCAAGCATTTTCACGTTCAAAGCTCTATTAACGGATTATCTGAAGGAATCATGCAACTGTTTCAGATGCTGATGACCCCTAAGCCTCGGGTGCCACTCTCAAATCCTACGCCTAATTATCTCATCCACCCCATATTCCTAACAACAGAAACCTAGGACCTACAAGCCTAGTTCCCTTAATCCAAGATGACCCTGCCTATTCTCTACCTTTTACATATTCTGGCCTCCCTTTTGGCTGCCTACTCTTTCACCCCAGTGTCTACCCTATTCCTTAATACCTCCGTATTTTTTTATCATTTAAGTATGAGCTCTTACTCAGCAGAGACTATATGGGATTGTTGTCTCTTCTCATTTCAGTAAAGCTTATCATTATGTACCTTTGCATGTTAATTATGTTGACCAGTATGTATAGGCCCATATTGATCGGCACCTTCACAATGTTTTTTTTTTTTTTTTTTGCACCGTTGTCCACCGTAATTGTAATCTTATGAAGTGTACTGTATTGTTTTATGCCCAGGACCACCTTGAAAATGTGCTTGCTCAATGGTGTTTATGCCTGGTTAAATAAAGTGATTGATTGGTTGATTGACTGAGTACTGCTTCTTGCCTCTAGTGGATTGCCAAGGTATTACATCACAAACCACAATCTACTATGGTATTAGACCATGGTTTCTACTGTACCACATGGTGTGTTTGCTCCTATCTGAGTGCTTAATTTTGTTTTTCTTTTTTATGCCATGTTACAAAATTGCATTGTGTTCTGTTGGCAAAGAAAGATAATTTTAATTTTTTTAAATGCTCTCTATGTACTGTTCCTACCTTATTTTATCTTTTAGAGAGACTCTGATGTTTGGTAAACTGTCAAGTACAATGTAATTACATAGTAGATCTGCATTTACTAGTGCTTTAAAAATTAAATATGTCCCTTTTGTTTTAATACTATTTTTATAAAAAAAGAGACTTTAATCCATGTTTGAAATGGAGGTACAAGAATTGTCTGTTTTAAAGCAGGAGTCCTAGAAAATGGCCAAGGCTTGAGATAAGTTAGGAATATGGGAAAACAAACAGAGGCCTGGGCTTTTTTTAATTCAATATACTTTATTAAAGATAAAGAATGAACAGTGAATTACAAAGTACATCAAGACTATAACTGACAATATCTATGATAACACTACAATATCATTTTACAACAAACCCCACCCCCCACTCTCCAATCCCCCCCCCATGCACACATATACAGTAGCTCTAAAAAAAGGGGTAAATGTAAATTGAGATACCAAACACAAAAAATCCTGAACAGAAAGGTCTTGGGAAGAATCCAAAGACTACCTCAGGGTATCACCAGCAACTATTCCAGAGAGGTCAGTAAAGCATATAAAGTCTCCCATCTATTACAAAAAAGCCTCATATTGTTATGAATGGATGCAATCTGCTTTTCAACCATCAAGGCCTACAGAATCTCTAGGAGCCACTTACAACATGATAGTACAACTTCATCTAGCCAATGTCAGGCAATAATTAATGTGGCTGTTATAGAAATCAGAGCCTTGTAGGCTATTTGCAGCCCAAAAAGGTCAGGAAGGTAGAGGTCAACTAAGCAGATTTCAGGTGTAAAAAAGTCTGCCAGACCTGGGAAGGGATCTAGTGACATTCGTATATCCTCCCAAAATGGAGAGATCTTGTCACAAACCCACAAGATGTGCTGGAGCTGAACATCAGCCTTCCCACATCTAGTGCATAAAGGAGAAGGGAGCCTACCCATCCAGTGTAGTTGCTCAGGTGTGTAATATAGATTATGTAATAGTTTGAATTGGAGAAGACAACAGCGATCTTGTTTAATACAGTCATATAAAATCACCATATTAATCTCCAAATTGCCAGATCATCAGGCAATGATAAGGCATGTCACCAATAATAACATACTCCAGCGAGATACATTGGATCTACCTCTTGAAAATATTTGTAATATTTTGAAGTTGGGTGGGATTGCATTGCAATATACAAACATTTATGAAGTTCGGGAGGTGGATGAATACTTGCAAGAGTCCTAACAAAGTATGCCAATATATTATGTCTCAAGTTGGAGATACTTAAACTTGAAATAAGAAGAAAGTGGAAAACAATCTTTGATGACAGTGAAGGGAAGAAATTCACAATTTGTTAATATGGCACAACAGGCAGTATCTCGGAATTGTGGGCAAAAAGTAAAGGTATAGGGGAGTGACCGATTCTGTTGTTAGGGTTAGGTAAAATAGGTTAACTGGTAAGTTCTGACCAATCATGAGCCAAGAAGTTGCACATCTGTTTGAGGGCCTTCAGGTACTATACAAGAGCCGTAGATCTTAGGGCAGGGGGTAAGCAGGAATGATTTACATAAAGAAGGCTACTTATTTGTATTCCAACTCCCTGGCATAATTCTTTTTCAATAATTAACTATACGGGGATGTAATTAGCTTCATTTTTCAATAAATCTGGGTCGCTCCAAAGGAAGAATTTAGCAGCATGTAGTGCACAATAATAAAGAAATATATTAGGGAGATGCAGGCCCCCTTGATCCCTAGAGAGCATTAGTTTACAGAATGCCCAATGGACAGCATTCCCCTTCCACAGGAAACTATTAAATAATTGTTGTAACTTAGCAAACCATACTTTGGGAAGATACATGCATTAACATTCCAAGGGGATATACAGTAGTAGCCACAGACACTGCAAGCTATTTCCCGAAATTTCTGTGATATTTCCAGAAATATCTGATGCTTTTTGCATTTAAACAGTAGGGGCAGCAGAGAGAAACTCTTCAGAAATTTTGCGAAACATCTCAAAATAGCTTGCAATGTCTGAGGCTACCACTGTAGTAAACGGGGCAAGATATTTATTTTTAATGTACTAATTCTTCCCCATAAGGAAAGAGGTGGGGTCGTCCAATGCTACAAATCAGATTTTATATTGTGAAGGAAAGATGTGAAGTTTTCCTTAAATAAAGAAGAAGGATTGGGGTTAAGACAGATACCCAAATACATCAGCATTTTAGGTTCCCATTCTAAGCGTATATGGAGAATCTCCTTCTTATTAACATACACATTAAAAAGGAGATACTTTCATTTTCTCTAAATTTAATTTATAACCAGAGAAGAGAGAAAAGTGGTTAATTTCAACTAAAGCTACAGGTATCAAGGTGGAGGGGTCCTCTATATATAGAACCAATCATCGGTATAAGCCGAAAGTTTGTAGTGACTTCCCTCTGCAGGGATCCTGTGCATTTGCAGATTAGATGGGAGATGCTGAATGAGAGGCTCCAAATAGAGATTGACTAGAAAGGGAATGAGGACAGCCCTGCCTAGTTCCTCTCTGTAAGCACAGTGGAGAGGACAGCACCCCATTTCACCTGATACCAGTGGAAGGATGACTATACAAGTTCTTAATCCACTGTTGAGTCTCTGGGGGAAAACCAAACTTCCGTAAAACTATAAATAGAAAACACCAAGAGACCTGGCTGAAGGCTTTTTACACATTCAGGGAGACCAAGACAGAAGGGGCTGGATATTCAAACTGCGCTATTCTGTGGCGCAAGCCCTTGCACTTCACAAAATAGTTGCGCAGGGGTGTGGCCTGGGCGATATTCAACAGAGTTGCACTATTGAGCAACTCCTTTGAATATCACCCCCTGGCCACAGCCACTGTGCATGGTGCAGTGGAACTTGTGCCACTGCAAGTGGTCAGAGTAGAGCATTCAACATGTGGTGGCGCAAGTACCATTGCACCATGCACAAATTTCCCATATTCAAAAGGTGACATGCAAATGGGGCCATAATTCATGCAAGGCGCGGGGGGGCCATTTGCATCTATTTATGGTCCCATTTGCATGCCATTAGCATGCAGGTGCACCGATCCCCGAGGACTTGCGCCTGGCGCCCTGCCAGGCAGCAGCCATCGGGGACCTACGCTTAGAGCCCCATCGCTGGCAAAGTTAAATAAATTTCTACCAGCCCAATCGCAGGCAAAAGCGTAAATCAGTTCATTTCACCAGTTTGATTGCGGCGTGCGTGGGGTCAAAATTTATTCTTCACTGTACCGTATATGGCAGCAAAGAACAACTTTCGTTAGCATATGTCTCAGGATCCAGTGACCTGGCCGGACGCAGGCCGCAAGCAGTTCAAATTTCTCGATTGTTTACCCTGGTGATTCAGTGTCTTCACTTCACCTGGCTTCACGACTTCAACATTTTGCCGCCGCCGCCGCTGGTGGAAAGAAAGAGGTCCTTGACTATTTCAAAGCCGGCCTCGTCAGCTGCCGATCGACTGCCCAGTAGGCTGCACGCCATTGGTGCAGAGCAAGAGCTATCGGGTGTGCAGTCGATAACAGACAAGGCAGTCCAGATATGTGGATGAATGAATTCATTGACATATCTGGACTGCCTAGGATGGTATGGGCTGCATGCCCATTGGCTCTTGCTCTGCACCATGGGCATGCAGCCCCATTGGGCAGTCAGTCAGCAGGTGGCGGGTGGCAGGTGGGTGGGATGCTGCTGCCCACTGGCTGACGGGGGGGAGTGGTGGGGCTTTGTGGGTGGGTGGTGGGGACCACAAGATCACCAGGGTAGGTGGTCCTGTGGGGGTTTTAACACTTTGCAGCCCATGATCGGGCTTAGAGGTCCACTGAACCACCAGGGATATGTTCTTGGGGGTTGGACTTTGCTACCCGCGATCGAGCTGGTGGAGGGTGGGTTTATTTATACTTTTGCCCGTGATCGGGCTGGTGGGGCGGGGTTTATTTATACTTATGCCCGTGATCGGGCTGGTGGGGCTTATTTATACTTATGCCTGCGATCGGGCTAGTGGGTGGGTGTTTATTTAAACCATGCCCACGATGGGGCCAGTCGGGAGGGGTTGCTATGTCCGCGATTGGGCTGCAGGGGCACAGGAGTAGGTTGAGGGCCACCCACAAGTGGCAGCGCTGCTGTGCGCCCTGCAATGCAGCAGCTCACCTGTGGGTGGCCTCAACTTACTCCTTTTTTTTGGCTCAAAGTTCTGCAGGCACAGGTTGGGGGTTGTGCCTGCACAACTCTGCACAGCCTGCTGAATATCGGGCTGTGCAGTTTATGCATGGTTCCTCCCCCTCCAGTTCAGCATGCCTTCATTAGCATTGCGCTGTTGCTCAGCTTGACTTGGGGGGCACAACTGCCTCCTGCTGAATATGGCAGAATGTCGCAATTTCGGACTTGTGCAGGCGCAACCCTATTGCGCATGGTGCAACCCTTTTGAATATCCAGCCCAAGGAGTCTTGCTCTCCCTATACTCAGACATCAAATAGTGGAGCTTGCAAAGGTGATTACTAGATAAGTGATCAGCCATTAAACCTCACCTGTACTGGACTAATTAAATTATCCCATACTGACTGGAGTCTATTAGCTAGAATTTTGGATAAAATTTTGAGGTCAAAATTAAGAAGGGAAATGGGACAGTAACTACTCAGGGAACATAGAAACATAGAAATATAGAATTTGATGGCAGATAAGGACTGCTTGGCCCACCTAGTCTTCCCATTTTCCTACCTAACAGATAAGCTGCAGATCCTAGTTAACCAACAGCCTACTTCATCCTATCCCCCACTAGGACTGCCTTATGTCTGTCCCATGCATTCTTGAATTCCCCCACTGTTCCTGACTCCATGACCTCCTCAGGGAGGCTGTTCCATACATCCACAACCCTCTCTGTGAAAAAAAACTTCCTCACATTACCTCTGAGCCATCCCCCCTCTAACTTCAAATTGTGCCCCCTTGTTCTTGTACATCTCTTTTTCTGAACGATGCCACCCTCTTGGACTTTGTTGATTCCCTTGAGGAACTTAAAAGTTTCTATCATGTCCCCTCTCTCCCTTCTTTCCTCAAGGCTATACATATTAAGCTCCTTTAGTCTTTCTTCATATGTCTTCTGGTGCAGACCCTGCACCATTTTGGTTGCCCTCCTATGGACAGCCTCCACTCTGTCAATGTCTTTGAGGAGATGGGGTCTCCAGAACTGTATACAGTACTCCAGATGAGGTCTCACCAACTGTCTGTACAGAGGGATAACAACTTCTTGTTTTCTGCTATTGATGCCTCTCCCTATGCATCCCAATATCCCCCCAGCCTTCCTTACTGCCTTCTCACATTGCATAGGAACGCTCATCTTTTCCTGTTTTTTTTAATGAAAGCGATCCACACTTGTGTTATGGAAGGATCTGAAAGGCTTGAGGAAAATAAATAATTGAATAAACGAACCAAGAAGAGAGCAGACTTGGCAAAAAGGTCTTGTAAAAATGTTTCATGAAGCCATCTGGGCCAAGCGCCTTATCAAGGGGAAGTTGTTGTATTACCTGGATAACTTCTCACAGTTGAACCAGGCATTTTAAAATTTCCTGCTATTGCAGAGTCAACTGTGGGAGGGGAAAACCAGCTAGGTAGTCAAGTCTTAACTTTTCATAATCATCTGGAGGGATTGCCTTGTATAAGGATCTGTAAAAGTGTTGAAAAACTTCTGCAATCTCACACGGGTTAATAACTAGGGTATCGCCTGAACCAGTACGAATACTAGGTATAAACTTCCCAGATTCTAACTGTCCCAGACGAAGTGCTAGTAATTTATGCACTCATTCTCCCAATTCTAGATACAACACTTTGGTATGGAAAAGTGAAAGCTCTGCCTTTTCTGCCATCAAAGTGGCATATTGCACCCTTAGGGGGTACAAGTGATACCAGTCTGCATCAGGGGTGGTGATGGATAAACACTACTCCAATTCTCTAATCTGCTCCAGTAACTGTGCCAACTGTTCCATATGTGCCTTATACCATTTTGATGCTAAATGAATGCATTCCACCCTAAATGCACATTTGGCAGCACCCCAAAGAACATCTAGATGTGGGATAGAAATGTCATTCATCAGAAAAAAGGAGTGAATATATTTCTGTAGTACAGAGTGTGTTGATGAGTCTTTTAAACAGACCTGGACTTTATGTATTTAGTTTTTATTGACCAGGAAAGGAGGACTAGACAATTCTGCCTATTTCCAGCCTCATCCCAGGGGAGAGGGGGAAGATACAAATGCAAACTGACATACAGAACCAGACTAAGCTATTGGTGGTGTTTTTACTGAATGGGGGGATATTTGGCCAGGACACTGGGGAAATTCCACTGTTCTTGCCAGTAGGGGGAATTGGTGCCCATCAGCAAAGATAGCTGACCCGGTGGTGGTGTTCCTGAAGGATCGCAGCTGCTTTCCAACTCTCCGATGAATGAAGACTTGCCTGCTCAGGAAGACTTCTCATCTTTTGTTACTGTATTGCCAATGTTCGGGCCAGATGTACCACAATTGCCTGACTTTATTGAACATGCTACACTGCTGACTCCCTCTTTGGGTCCCACAAGTTGCTCACCTGCTGCTGCTGTTACTCTCTTGGCTGACCCCCTGCTACTCTCTGGCTTGTTTGCCCAAAGAACACATTTGCTGCATCTGGTGGACTCTACAGACCCCGATCAATCTATTGAGTGTGATGCCACACTATTTCAAATGGAGACACCATCCAACAACCATCCACCCTCCTGAACTGTTTTTTTATTTGACTCTGGAATAATATTTCTGCCTGATTCTGTACCTGGCTCTCATGTGTTTGCTGCAGACAAGTTGTTATATGGAGCTCCTCCATGGCCACAGTATGGTTCAGACAATTTGGTCATGAAGTCAAAGGCTGGAGTTCTGGTAAGTGGGTATTGTGAGACTTCAACCACTTGTGCTGGGACTATTGTGACTTACAAACCTGCCTTTTCTGTGCCACCTGCCGTAGTGCTTTCTGACATGCCACAGTTGCAGTTCTCTCCAGAGGTGCAGCCAGTACAGGTGTTGTGGGGATTACAGCAAGGCATGAGAATTCCTGTGTTGGAATCCACAGAAAACACAAATCTTCACCGCGATTCTGTGTGAATGTTGATGCTACTCCACAAAGTGAGGTGGCTAACGTCTACAATGCTAAAAATCCAACGGGCAGTGATGCACAAAGAACCACAGTGCACTGTAGCTGCTAATTCACAGCAAAACTTTACTTGATATTCAAAAGGTGCACATAGAAAATAACCAAGAAGGAATTCCGTAGGATACCCCTAGTGCCTCGACCACATTAGTCTTCAAGGGGGTAGTACTAAAAGGACAAACCACTCCATAAAAATGCATGTCACTTCCATTTCATTATGCCTGCATCATAACATTCTTTTTTAAAGTGACAAAGCACTAAAATAATTTACTTATTTAACCACTGTATTTTTAGTAATTATTAAGACAAAAATATATCATAATGCTATCATAACAATGATATCCTTATACAATTGTTACAACAAACCAATCCATACAAATAAAGAGAGAAAGAAAGAAGACTGTGTTGCTGCCACATCCTAATGACATTTGTATCCTGGGACTATCAAGCAGTGATGCTGCCATACTCCATTTAGGCAATTGCCAACCATGTAGGTAGGAGCCCAGATAGGATGGGTTAGTGACACCTATAAAAGAGAGAATGTAAGAGAATAAATTATTTTAAAGCAGGTAAATACAGCATACTATCTATTGTTGTATCAAACTACATAATGTAAAACAGTAAGGACAGAAAACAAAGGCAATTAGTTAAATTTCTTATTGTGTAGAAATGGCTTAATATCCCAGTTATTGTTTAAACCCTTTGGTTTTACTGTGTTAAGTTTAAAAATCCACATACTTTCTTTTTGCAATAATTTATTAGCTCTATCACCTCCTCAAAGGTCTGAGGCTATCCAATCAATACCCAGGTATTTCAAGCCATCTGGTTTAGAGTTGTGGTGGGATGCAAAATGTGTACCTACAGGGGTGTCATTCTTGGCATTAACTATGGACCTCACATGTTCTTGTATGCATTGCTTTAATGGTCTCACAGTTTTTCCTACATATAGTAAGTTACACTCACACCATAGTACATATACCACATGTGTAGTATCACATGTGATAAGGTCATCAATGTTAAATATGTATTCAGGTCACTCTGGGTGAGTGTAAACATTACTTTTTACAGCAAATTTGCAAACATTACACCTTTTGCATTAATGAAATCCTTTTGTCCTTTGTAGAAGCCAAGTTTTATTAGTGTTAGATGTGTTTTTCTGTTCCTTCTTAAGTCTTGAATGTACCAAAATCTAAATCGAAGGCAGGCACCCAGGTAGTTATGGATTAACATTGTTCCCTGGTGCAGTCTAGATAACTTTAAATTCAAAACCAAGTGGATTAAAGCAGCATGTGAATGATAAAAGATGATTTAAGTAAATTTGAGGAAGAGGTGTCTGAATTGAATAAAGCAAAGGAGACAGCCATCAAGTTTAAAATCTTTGAAGAATACTCTGACTTTAATGAACAGTTAAAAAATAAAATTCAAAAATATGAACTGGAGTTAATACAGAGAAAAAGCACAAAACTCCAAAGAGATAAAAATGATAATGATAATGGTGATATATTGAAATGGAGTAAACCTTCTTCCCTGAGTCAAGGAAGGTCCAGGGTTAGATTCCAAAGGCAAGATAACAAACACCAACCCCAGCAGAAAGAAATAACAGGGAACAGACTGTACTCTAACACAGGAGCAGATTATTATTTCCAGAAATGCACAGAACCATAGGACAGAGAAAAGGAAAAGAAAAACAAGGAGAGGCTGCAGGGGTTGTGGGAAAACAAGCAGGAGTCGAAAGGCTTTTGAGGGAACACAAGAAGAATTTGGTCTACAGATATTAAATCTTTCCCATTTAACCCTTACAGATGTTCAAGAAAGAGTTTTAAGTAAGGGTTTAAACTTTATTCCTACACCACAGGTTAATGATTTTTCAGTAGCAGTGGACCTTCGAGAATTTTTTAGGAAATTACACTTGAAGTTGCATTTTTTTGAGGGAGACTGGAACCTAAGGGATTATAATTTAGCCAACATGGGATCTGCAACAGATACTGTACTTCACTTGAGGACATTGACATTTTACTGCAGGAATTAGAAGGCACTAGGAACATTATAGGCCTTCCATAAATGACTGAGAATTTCGAACCCTTGACATCCACTTGGAGATTACACCTTCTGACACAGGTAATCTCGATACAGAGACACCTGCGATTGATTATAGGGATTTATTGACCTTAGAGGAGTTGATCTTGGAAAATGAAGCAGAAGGTGACCTATTGACCTCCCAAATAAGAAAGGGACATGGCATTCTGGGAGCAAGTATGAATCTTAAAACCATTAGAAAAAAATGTTTTAAACCGAAGTCTAATTTTTGTCCCAACACTTATAACAATGCCATTAATGCTTATGAAAAAACTAATGAAACTGGTGAAAGAATTAATAAAAGAAAAAATTAATATTAGTAGAAAGAATATCTCTAGACAAGGAAGAACTGCTATTACTGAACTCTCACAGAGTGACTCTATTGTTATAAAATCATCAGACAAAGGTGGAAATATTGTCATCTTAGATGTTGAACATTACAGAGAAATTGTTGCTATCTTATTGAATAATAATGAAAAATATAGGCAGTTAGCTGTTAATCCACTATTATAACAGAAAAAGGAGTTGTTTAGACTTATGTCAGAGGCTGTAGTGAATGGTAGTATCTCGGAATCAGAATATGGGTTTATTTGGGAAGAATATTCAGTCATTCCAAGATTTTACATATTACCTAAAATACATAAAAACAAAGAAAGACCACCAGGCCATCCCATTGTTTCTGGAGCAGGGTCTATAACACAAAACTTGGGAAAGTCCATTGATTTCTTTTTATAGTTAGAAGTCAAGGTCTTGGGTTCATATATTAGAGTTAGCACTGATTTATTGGATAAATTGAAAAATGTAACCTGGAATGAGAACATGAAATGGCTGGTGATAGATGTAGAATCACTCTACACTTCTATCCGACATGAACATGGTTTGGAAGCGGTAGAATCATTTTTGGTTAAACAACCAAAAAATTCAGAGGTTCCAACAGGATTCATAATGCAGGCATTGGAATTTATTTTAAAAAATAATGTATTTGAGTTTGAAGGAGAGTACTTTCAACAAGCCTGCAGCACAGCTATGGGTGCAGCCATGGCACCCAGTTATGCCAACCGATTTTTAGGTAAATGGGAGATGAAGATTGTGTTAAATCAGATGGTTAATCCCTTCCTCAATAATGTCAAGTACTGGTTCTATTTTATTGACAATATACTATGCATTTGGGATGGAAATACAGAAGGTGCCAAAAATTTCACCTTGTGGTTAAACAAAAACAACCTAAATTTGAGATTTTCTCACCAATTGGACCCTGTTTCTCTGAATTTCTTGGATTTGGTATTAACAACAGATACTGATATAGAGGAAAGATACTCTATTAACACTAAAACATTCAGAAAATCAACCGCAACCAATTCAGTTTTGCATTTTGAGAGTGTCCACCCCCAAATTTGAAAAAAATCTATCCCATATGGTAAATTTCTAAGATTGTGGAGAAATTGCAACAGACAACCTGACTTTGAATGTCAGGCACAGGAATTGTTGGAAAGGTTTGTGGCAAGATGCTATAATAGAGAATATCTATCACAATCAAAACAAAAAGTAGAGAAAATTATTAGGGATTCCATTTTCAAGCAAGACAGTAGGAATGAATCACAGAGTGTACCTTGTACTTTTGACACAGAATATCATCATTTATCTGGCCAGATTGGCAACATAATATGCAGAAACTGGCCTAGCTTGATTAGTGATGATGTGGTGGGGATGGCTGTAGGACCCAAACCAAGGGTAACATTCTGCAGGGGTTAAAACTAAAAGGACAGATTGGTACATTCAAGACTTAAGAAGTAACAGAAAAACACATCTAACACTATAAAAACTTGGCTTCCACAAAGGACAAAAGGATTTCATAAATGCAAAAGGTGTAATGTTTGCAAATTTGCTGTAGAAAGTAATGTTTACACTCACCCAGAATGACCTGAATACATATTTAACATTAATGACCTTATCACATGTGATACTACACATGTGGTATATGTACTATGGCATGAGTGTAACTTACTATATGTAGGAAAAACTATGAGCCCATTAAAGCAATGCATACAATAACATGTGAGGTCCCTAGTTAATGCCAAGAGTAACACCCCTGTAGGTACACATTTCACATACCACGACAACTCTAAACCAGATGGCTTGAAATACCTGGGTATTGATTGGATAGCCCCAGACCTCTGGGGAGGTGACAGAGCTAATAAATTATTGCAAAAAGAAAGTATGTGGATTTTTAAACTTGACACAGTAAAACCAAAGGGTTTAAACAATAATTGGGATGTTAAGCCATTTCTGCACAATAAAAATGTAACTAATTGCCATTGCTTTCCATCCTTATGTTTTACATTATGTAGTTTGAAACAACAATAGATAGTTTGCTGTATTTACCTGCTTTAAAATAATTTGTTCCATTATATTCTCTCTTTTATAGATGTCACTAACCCATCCTATCTGGGCTCCTACCTACGCAGTTGGCAATTGCCTAAATGGAGTAAGGCAGCCTCATTGAGTAATAGTCCCAGGATGCAACTACCATTAGGATGTAGTAGCATCACAGTCTTCTCCTTTCTTTCTCTCTTTATTTGCGTGCATTGTTTTTTTGTAACAATTGTATAAGGATATCATTGCTATGATAGCATTATGATGTATTTTTGTCTTAATAATTACTAAAAATACAGTGGTTAAGTAAATTCTTATAGTGCTTTGTCACTTTAAAAGAGAATGTTATGATGCAAGCATAATGACATGGAAGTGACATGCATTTTTATGGAGTGGTTTGTCCTCGTAATACTACCCCCTTGAAGACTTGTGTGGTTGAGGCACTAGGGGAATCCTATTGAATTCCTGCTTGGTTATTTTCTATGTGCACCTTTTGAATATCAAGTAAAGTTTTGCTGTGAATTAGCAGCTACAGTGCACTGTGGTTCTTTGCGCACCACTGCCCATTGGATTTTTAGCTGTGTCTTGAGTCCCAGCTGATTACATTATATTTGGATTTGCCTTTCCCCAGCCTGATACAGACTGGGGGTCACTCTGGAAACAGCACCTTGGTTCCAAATGGAATATTGAGGATCACACTTACTGACCCTTCAAGACCTCCAGCTTTCATTACTATGACACACTATTCATATGTTTTGCTGGATGCTATGGATCCAATTCAGTCTGTTTTGGTTGCTCAAGGAGACCATGCCACTCAGCCTTCCCATTCAACTGCGATATTTCTTACAACACTGAGCTCTGGGCCTTTGTCTGCTCAAGGGGTTCATGCAGTCATATCTACCTCAGCTCCTGATTCTGTCTCTAACCTTTACAATGACTTGGTACCTACAGCACCATGGGTGTAGACATGCCAGTCAACCCCTTCTTGTCACCTTGAAGCACAGTCCACATCCCCCAAGCCTGCTTGTAGCCCAGTTAAGGTCCTCTGAAAAGCAGGCTGGTTTATTGGGCTGGATGGGCTTTCCTGCATCCTGGGTTCAGCTCTTATGCCTTCCTAACATATTGATTCTTGTGAGATGCCCCACACAGGGAAGATTCTGGGCTCTGAATTCCATCTTCCAGCCCCACAGCAGGTACCTTTACAATCAAAACCAAAGAGAGAGGCTTCTCCACTTCAGCTGACTTGGTTCTGCTGAAAGGTCAATGGTTCTGCTTCTCTGACTGCCACCCCTGCTCCCACTGGGCCCTTGGACACTTCCCAGGATTCCCCATTTAATCTTTCAGACCTTTTTGTGGCACATCCTGCTCCAGGACCAGGACACAACACAGTTTGCCTTAAATATATTGGGGTGGAGGATCTTCCTCCAGACTGCTCCTTCTTGGTCAAAAAACCTCTGATGGAATCCCTTGGATTAGTCCCCGTGGATATTTTTGTCTTCAGCTATGTCTCTGGATCATATGATGTTAGCTTTCAGCTGCACTCTTATCTGGACCAGTGTTGGACAAGATATAACTCTTTATGGTATTCTAAGCTTTGGCTGCCTTTCCAGGCTATCCCACTCACTCGACCTATCACTTTTATGGTAACAGTTATGTTCCATAATGAAGGAGTGGACATCCATAATGTCACATATTGGCTACAGCAATGATGTGAGGTACTCGTCCATCCGGATACAATGCTGGATAAATACAGGATCTGGACTGGAGGATGAAAGTATAGGGTACAACTCCGGTCCATTGACTCTGGTCTCACTCACCTTCCAAATAGCCTTTTCCTGGGCAATGATTGTGGTGTCTGTTTTTATTTGGGTCAGCCGAAGGCATGTTTCAAGTGTGACTCACTACACTACCTTAGTAATGCCTGTGGCCAAAGACTGCATAACCTCTCTTTGGAACAGGGCAACATTTAGCAGTGTCAGTGGCTCAGTAGGTAGCACACTCGCCTCTGAGGCCGGGAGATCAGAGGGCTGTGGGTTCAGTTCCCACATCTGGCACTTGGGTTACTATCCTAGTACTGACACTGTAGTGCAGCATGAGAGGGGTGCTGCACTTCTGAGGTGCCGTCTTTTGGATGAGACGTTAAACCGAGGTCCCATCTGCCTGGATTGGTGGTAGTTCAGGTGGATGTTAAAGATCCCATGGCACTTATCGAAAAGAGTAGGGGAATGTTTTATTTAAAGAAAAATTAGTGCAGTACATTCAATAAACAAAATACAATGTCAACTTTACAGAAACTGTAAATAAGGTTTGCAAGAAAGACAAAATGAAATCAGCCCACAAATAAAACCAATAAACAAGGGTGAGGGGGAAAAAAGGAAAAATAAGTCAAAAGAAACATTTCAGTTTAAATGGAGCAAAATAAATGCTTACTAATACAGAGAGGAAAAAATTAAAACATCTTCAGGGTACTGCAGTTTCAATCCATGCACAATTGTTCCAATATGAACTGTATACAGCAGAAGTCAACAACTTTTTTCTGCATTTTGGATTAACACAAGGCTAGAAACAATCTGTGCAACTATTTGCATTGCAGAAAACACTTTCTGTTGTAGGAGAAAAGCACACCTGGCCTGCCATAAATAATAGCGGCAGGATGCAAAGATGAGACGTAAGGTCCTGGTGTGATATTTCTGTAATTCAGGGGGGTATATTCCATACACCAGATTATCATATGTTATATTCTGAAGTGCCTTTTCTTTCCATTTATGTAAAAGGAGGGTCCAAACAACTTGACTGTATGGGCAATCAATAAAAAAATGATGCATGGTTTCCAGTACCGCTGTGCAAGAGTCTCGGGGGCATATTTGTTCCTCTACTGATTTATGTTTTAGGTTGTTGTTGACACCCAGTCTTCCATGACAAGCTAGCCAGGAGATATCCCAAAACTGTGTGGGGATCCTGGGGTCAGTTAACTGAGAGAAGGGCATTTCTAATTCCAGAAGGGAGTCTTGTGTAGATACTGTCTGTGGTAAGTCAGAAAAATGGGTATCTAAAACAAAGTTATAAAGCTGTCTCCTGGTTTTAGTCAATATATGTGCAGGGGAGAGTTTCCATTGACGGATCTTCAGAAAAGGGGGGAAGAGGAAGCTGGGGATACCTAGTTTTCTGAAGTTCCTAGGGATGTCATGCAGGAGTTGTTGCCACATTTGGCATGCCTTAATGGTAAAAGAATATATAATTAAATGCCAAAATAGGGGTGGATCATGGAGTAAGTGGGGTATCGTGATTTTCAGGAATAGGCTATGGAAAAATACTATTGGGTTCAGCATCCTTACCCCACCATGACAATAATCCATGTATGTGTACAATATTTTTATGGGATTTAAATGGCTGCCCCAGAAACCTTGAAAAAAAATATTGTAAGCTTTTGCTTCCAGAGAAAAAGGGACTGGAAACACTGGTGCCACGTGTAAGAAGAGGGGAAGTATTACAGTTTTCAATAAAAACACTCTTTTCCATTTTGCAATGCTATGTCCTTTCCAAAAGGAAAGGGAATGTGCTGCTCTATTTAATACTATATTCCAGTTATAGCTGGCATCGTCTGAGGTGCCGTAATGTAAGCCCAGGATTTTTATTGGAGCAATTGCCAGATGGATTTCTACAATATGCGTTGGTAAGTCTATGCTGACTGAAGCTGGCACCACTAGTGCTGTGCTTTTTGCTATATTTATTTGGGAGCCTGAAGCTGTCTCAAATGCTTTGAAAATGGGGGGAAGTACTATCTCCTGAAGATGGGGGTAGCACAAACACACAAATCATCAGCATATGCACATACTGGAGGTAGAGGTCTTCCAATGGGGGAAGAGATTCTAGGTAAAGATTGGTGCAGCAGTAGGGTTCATAATAAAGGGTCCAGTTGGAAAATATATAAAAGAGGACTTCAGGGGCAGCCCTGTCACACTCCTCTAAGGCCTAAAAAAGGGGGTCATGGAGAACCATTTATATGGGGTTGTATCCAAGCAGTACTATATAAGAGTTTAAGCCAAGAGATGAATTTCTGGGAAACATGGTAGTGTGCAAGAACCTGGAACAAATAAACATGGCTGAGCCGGTCAAAAGCCTTTTCTTGGTCCAATGAGAGTAACAGGACAGGTGAAGAGGGAGTACTGTTTGAAATAATGTCTCAAATGAGGGATAGGTTGGAAGGGATAGATCTGCCGGGAAGGGCACAAGTCTGCACCTCAGAAATAATCTGAGCAGCAACAGGGAGCATCCTATTGAGCAAGGTGGATGTGAATTTTTTATAGTCTACGTTTAGCAGACTTAGTGGTCTCCAGTTCCATATATCGGCTCTGTTCCCTTTCTTGAATAATAAAATCATAATAGCATCAGAAAATCCTTTAGGAGTAGAATTAGTGCTTATGATGGTATTATATATTAACATCAGAAAAGGGGCAACAAATAACATAAACTGTATATATAATTCCGCAGTAAGGCCATCGGATCCAGGGGAAGTGCGCTTCTTTTGGCGTTTTATAGCCTGCTGGGTTTCCTCTGGTGTTATAGGTTAAAGGAGATGTTTCAATGTATCTTGGGATGAAGGAGGAATAGAAATACCTGAAAGGAAAGGTATGATACTATCCACAGGAGTTGTGGTGCCAAACATCATAGCTAGATAAGAGCTGGCGATACGCTTTATGTCCAGCAAGGAATTGTGGGAGGTATTGGAAGCAGGATCAAAAAATTCCTCTATGTGGGTTGCATTTACCCTGTCAGTGCAACTTTTATAGATATCTAAGGAGGTACCGGAGCCTTGTGTCCCATGTTGAGCTTCCATCCATAAAGAATGTGCTCGGTGACACTGGAACTGTTCCATTTCTTCCTTAATGGACTTTATTGTGTGAGAGTAGTCCATGTGGGATGTGAAAGAAAGAGATATGGCCTGTTGTAGTTTTTGTCTGAGAGTGAGGTATCGAAGATATGGACTCAGTGTTCTCTTCCTCTCTGTATGTAGGAAGAAAATCTTGATATCACTCTTAGTGTCTTCCCACCATTGTAAAGGGGAATGATATGCTTCCAATACGGACAGCCAGGCCCTTAGAAGGTCTGTTCAATGCATTGAAATGGCTGGGTCTGTCAACAATGAACTATTCAATTTCCACCTACACTGGGGTTGACCAGGAAAGGAGTTCCCTGAGGGGTAGCAAACCAGAGAGATCCCCAGATGGTCTGAAGTCTCACAGGGTATGATTCTTGCCTGTGTGACTGAAATATTCCATGAGACAAAAAGAAATTCTATCCTGGTAGCGTATGGGCCTCTTTGATAGGTTTTGGCACCTGGACCATGTAAAGTGTTATGTCCATCTATGAGGGCTGCAGTCTGAATAATTTTGTTTAGGGTAACTGAATCTGCGAAAAGTTTTTGGGTGGAGCCACCCCAATCTGAGAGAGTAAGACCACAGTTGAAATCGCCTCCCATATAGATTTGCCAGTTGGAATACAGGTATGGGTGTATTTGTTAAATAAGTCTGTTCTGGAGGCAATGCTCTGGGGGGCATATACATTAATGAGCCTGAGTTTGTGTTGTTGATATGTACAGTCTACAATCATAGCTCATTCTGGTATTATGTCTACCAACCAGTAAATTTGGAAATTAAAATTTGCAAACAAAATACCTAGGCCATCACACCTATCCTCTCCATATGACCGGAAGGAAGAGCCCTGATGCCAACGAGTTTTAATTTGAGAAAGCTCATGAGGAGATTTCAAACTGGTGTCCTGGAGAAAATAGATGTCATGGTGCAAGTCAGAAAGGTACTGCATTGTAGAGAGTTGTTTTCTATAGGATTTAACACCGCATGCATTTAGGGTGAAGCAGGGGAGTCCTTGGTGGTGGTTCATCCCAGAAAGTACAGTGCCATTCTGGAGGAGCTAGTGTCAGGTAATGTTAGCATGGGTCCTACCTCCATCTGCTGAAGGGGGGGATCAAGCTGGGAGTCAGAGGAGAAGTCCATATGGGAGGAAGAGGCTAGAAGAATCCGAGTCTCCATCTTCCCTTCCGTGTCTCCCCATTGTCGTCTCTTGGCTAAGGCCTGAAATGTATTCCTCGTGATAATTGTTCTCTTGGGGGTGGAAGCTTCTGCTTTTCATTTTTCTTTACCCCGTTTCGTAGTGGGGGATTACCACAAAGTGGTCTGAGTCCTTTGGAGGGGAGGAGGCATGGTAGCCTGCGTACTAGCAGGGACTGATTCAGAAGGGGGTACTGCTGCTATAGGGGTGCCAGGGGACTTGGGAATGGCCCCTTGTCTGGCCGTAGGTCCAGGCTCTTGAGGGAGAGGAGGTTCTTGTGCCAGGGTAGAAGTGGCAGGGGCCCGGGCCTCCCTGCGGCGTAAGGCCTGAGTCTGGGAATCCGTTACAAGTGCTATCTGGTCCTGGGGAGGGTTGTCGAGCCTATTATGATCTTCCCAAGGGCACTGGTGATAGGAGTGCCCTGGCTCATCACATAGATTGCAGTATAGAGGGTTTGGACAACTAAACTCACATGTCCATAGGATAAGCACAAAGTACATCTTGGCTTGTCGCAAGTGCTGCTCAGGTGGGTGCGAGAACCACACTTATGACAGGTCCGTGGTTGTCATGGGTAAAAACATAAGCCATGGTCCCTGCCTATGTGAAAGCTGCCTGGTAAATGAGAGATACCTTTATCTGTGTTTTTAAGTTGTACCTTTACTTTCCATCACCCAGTCCATACTAGGTCCTCATCCAAAATAGGTCAAGGGACCTCTAGTATATCGCAGGGCTGACTGAGCCAGTACTGGACGTCCGCTATACTCACCCCCTCGCTACGAAACAGTAAGGTAACAATTTTCACTGTTGGTTTCGTGAGGGGAATGACCATAAAGGGAGCCCAGAGTGGCAGATGTTTTACATGCTCATATTTCTCCCAGAATTTCTCCAAAGTGTACACATTTTTAAAACTTAAGTCATACACAAATTCCCCATGCACATGAATGAAGGCAAATAATTCTGTTGCCCCATCCCTAAAGAGTTCTGCAACATACTATGCAATACAGTTCTTCTGTCAGGGCTTGTAGCAATGTCCCCCATGAACTTCATATGTACAGCAATCCTTCGCTGTGCTGGCTCACCTAAGTTTGTGAACAGATCACTGAGTTTAAATGGGGTCAAGTTAGTGCCCTCACCTGCAGGCTGTGGACCAAATGGCTCAGATGTACCAGCTAAATTATGTTCTGAAGTTGAGGAGGATGAAGTAGATTCACGTCTGGCTAAGTTGGGGCCCGTGACAGTATCTGTGACATCAGGTGTTGTTCGGGAGATAGCAGGTGTGCTTGAAGCATTACTAGGGAAAGATACTGGTTCTGGAGCTGTTTTCATCGGTAATGGTGTATCTCCTGAAGATCGGAGTTCGTTTTGAGCCTCAGAGATGATTTCCTGGGCTGAAACAGCCCTTGGGGAGGTCCAGGGGGCTCCTTCTGAAAGTTGCTGCCAGCCAGCAGCATGTAGCGCTGCAGTGGGTGACCAAATGCTCTCAATGTCCTCTGTGGTGCGATGACTGTCTCATAGATGCAAAGAGAGAGGAGCTCCCGCTGCAGAGTTTGTGGCATTTCTGGTGCTAGGAGACATATCAGAAGTGGCTGCTGCAGGGTAAGTTGACAAAAAAGGCTGTGAGGAAAACTGTGAATCAGAGTGCATTAGACCAATAAGAAAGTCCTTGTGTGCAAAATACATGCTTCGAAGATAATTTTCTGTGTCATTAGAAGTGCTCAGAGTTCCTGAAACTGGGTAAAGTGTTGTCTGAGGCAAGTCTTCTTGATGATTGTCTGGCAATTCATTTAAAGTGGTACCTTCAGTATTTCTTTCTGCAGATTGCAGCCTTGTAGTTTCTTCAGAGATAATGTCAGGTATTCTTGACTCCATGGGTGAAGCTGTAGTCAAGTCAGAATCCAAAATATCTCCAGCAATTCCACCAGCAACCACACTGTCATCCGCCATCTTGGTACCGCAGACAAAAGGGTCCCCTCTGCTCACAGGAAGCAAGGCCCTCTGCAGGCAAAGAATAGGGGAATTTCCCCAGTGTCCTGGCCAAATTTCCCTCATTCACTAAAATTACCACCAACAGCTTAATCTGGTTCAAGGTCAGTTGGCATTCATCTGTATCCCTGTCCCCCGGGTCGTGCCTGAAAATAGGCTGGATTTGTCTAGTGCACTTACCCGACCAACAAAAACTAAATAAAAAATAAATAAAATAAAAAACATTTCTGCTCAATGCACCAATTAAATGAAATGCAATCTTTGCCAATTGGGGGGTCATTTCTTTCACGATTGTCCCTGGGCAGTTCATAACGAATCTGTCGGATTCCAGCATAATGACCCAATCACCCCTACCCTGCAACCCAGTGATCATCTGACTTCAGAGTTTCTTTCTCAGCCACCCTAAGAGGTTTTTCTCACCACTTCTCCTCCCTTGAATCAACCCTTATTGCCTGTACATCTTGTGGAGCCTTCTCGATCATCTTCAGAGCAAACCCCTGCAGCTCCTACTTTTTCTGGCTCAATTTCAACTGATATTTTGAAGATCCCTGCCTCATTGACTCCTTTAGACCTCCCTGAGGCGTCATCCATGCCCTCTCCATCATTCACTAAAGTGCCTCATAGACCCTTGCTCTGAAACTGCACACTTCGTGATAGTCCCTTATCTGCTTCTAACAGGTCTCTCCCACTTCAGAACAGATTCTGTCCACTTGCTTCTTCCAAGAATTGGGTATACTGATGCTGATATAGAATCTGATGCATCTTCTACAATGTCAATCAAATTTGATGGCTCTCTGGGCACCGCAGATGACACCCCAAATCAAATGGCACCTTGTAAAAGGAAATATGGACCCGCTTCTGGATCAAAAGTAAAATTGAAAAAGAAGCATAGCCAACCGCCTTAGTTGAAAACCTGCACTGCTGTGGATTTTTTCTTCTATTCCTCTTTTGAATGAAGGTGCAACATTGAATGTCAACAGCATTAACAACCTTCTTCGTAGGAAGGTTATTCCGCAGGTCCTATAGGATTCTTTTGTGTATATAATTTTCTTACAAAACACTAGGTTGCATTCAGTGGCTGACATTGCCACTTCTCAGAGACTCTGGATATCTGATGTCTCTTATTTTTCTCTGGGGTAGCCATCCTGCTTAACCATCTTTCTCCCACAGTTACTAGGGTAAATCGATGTGCAACCAGGTTGGACTGTCTTACTCAATTGTCATATTGACCAGTCTATTTTGTGTCTGATTGTTGTTTATGGTCTTCAATCCAAATTTGAAAGGGTCACTTGTTTAAATTACTCCAGCCCTTCTTATGTCCTTCTAAAATGATTATTTTTTGGGGGGGAGACTTTAATTGTCCTCTTCACTCCTGGGACAAGGGGGCATGGATAACTAAGTTATATTGTGATTAATTATGCCTGCAGATCCTTTGTAAAGAGTCGCACCTGGTGGATTCATTTGAAGCTCTCCATCCTACTGGTGGTTTTATGTACCATAGAACACAGTTGGCACATGCATTGATTATGTTTTTGTTTCTTTTAGGAGCTCCATTTTGTCGGCAACTACCTGTCCCTTTGAATTTTCTGACCACTTTCTCCTAAGTTGTTCATTTTCTGTTGACCCATCCATTCTGTCTGAAAAGCCCAGCAGGAGGTTGAACAACACCATCCTGATGGACTCTTCCTTTCTGAGTACCTTGAGATCCCTTTTATGGGCCCACACGTTGGTCCTGGATCTTAACCCTGATGTGGTGCTTTGGTTGGACCATACTAAGATCTCCAGTGGAAATCTGGCAAAGAGATGTTCCAAATTAGTGGCAGATCTATTTACCATGCCTATCTTGATTTACGTTATGCTCTCTTTAAACTTATTTCTTTACAGGCTGACAGGGAGTCATCCCTTATGGCCCAGATACAGTTTTTTGCAGACCACATGAGAACCTTTCAATATGACAGGGTTAAATCACTATCATTTGAACAATCTTATTGATCCCAAAGTAAACATCTGATTGGGGACATTTTTACGAGTTGTTTTCACAGAGTCAAACTACAATGGATGGTTTATTTTCTTGACCAAGTAGGGACAGAACATTCTTCCCACACTGGGATGCTACAGGTGGTCCAGAAATTCCTGCATCGTACAGTCAGCACACATTTTCCACTTCTGGATTTGGTCATTCACTTTTTAGACTCCCTACTCCTACCACAGGTGGCCCCCTCTGACAATTTGCTTCTCACTTAGCAGATCACTGAGGGGGAAGTCCTCTTTACAATTCATTCCCTTCATAAATGAATCTCCCCCAGGGCAGATGAACTAACGTCCGAGTAATACCAGTTGTGCCTGTCCATTTTTGCCCCAATACTAACTTTAATTTTGAATTCTATTTTAGCCCATATGACTTTCTCTGGATCTATTACAGAGGCAATTAAAATCATTCTATTTAAATCTGGTGATAGATGACACCTCTCAAATTGGAGACCGATCTGTCTCCTTAACAAGGACGCTAAGCATTTGACTAAAATCTTTTATGGGCATTTAACCCATATTTTACCAAAATTATGCATCCCCTCCAGTCCTGCTCAATCTCTAGCCACAAGATTCAAGACAATCTCTTGTTAATCAGAGACCTGTTCGTGTCCTATTATTCATGCCAGGTTGAGCATTTCCTTCTTCTACTGGATCAGGATACAGCCTTTGACAGAGTTTCACATGAATATCTCTTCCTGGTACTTCAATAGTACAGATTCTCGGACACTTTTATACACTGGGTCCATCTTTTATATTCCCGTTCAACAATTATACCCACCATAAATGGGTGGCAGGGTTCCAATGTGCAACTGCTGTGAGGAGTCTGTCAGGGATGCCTGTTAATCCTCATCCTTTATATCCTGACTTGAGATCCTTTCTCATGATCTGTGACTGAAGCCCCCAGATTTTAGGCATTCCCAGCCCTTTCTCTACTTCCTCTGTGAAATTGTCAGCTTATGATGATGATGTCTGTTTATTTGTCCAGGATATCCCCTCTGGTGAGAATGTTATCCAGTTGATTACTGACATTTTTTTGCTTACAGGATCTAGTATCAATTATTCTAAATGTCAAGTGCTTCTCATTGGGATCCATGAGGTCCTACCCACAATACTGGGAATGTTGCTGTCACCTTGGAACCAGTTAAAATTCTTTAGTAGTTTGAATTTGCCAGAACTGAATTGGACTTGTGATTTGGACACTGGGGCTGCCCAATTGGTTTTCTGGAAATCATGATAATTGTCTAAAAACAGGATGGTTGGTGTAGTTAAAACCTTTTTGATCCCCATTTTTCTTTATGTCAGTGCTATTTTTTCCCTTCCCAGTAGTTCTGAAACTAGATTGCATAGCATATTTTTACTATGGTCTGGGGGAGTAGACCTAACTGAATTAAGAGGGTCATTCTTTACCTCCCACATGATAAGGAGGGTTTAAACATAGTGAATTCCACGGCTTTTTTGTAGTATTTTTTCAATATAACATTGTTCCCTGGATATCAGGTCCTCCGTCCCCTTGGAAAGAGTGGGCATTGTTTTGGATGATGCCCCCTCCAATTGGAATGGAGTAGATCAAATGCATTTTTTGGCATGCTAGCCATTTCCCTGGGTTTTTGGCACTTTTTTAACTTTATTAGACAACGTCAGTTGTCTTGGGATTTGATTCTCACTCAGCAAAGGAAAGCCTTTTATAAGGCGTTGCTTCCCATGGAATTGGACTTTATGCCAGGAGTGCTACCTTCTCTTAGAAAACTGGCTCTATTAAACTTAAATGATCAATATTTCCACCCCTTTATTGGGATGTCATGTGGCTGTGTTGCCACAGCGAGCTCAGTGTTAAAGGAAACAATATGCATAAAAGCATCGCAGAATGATATTGCCTAAAAGACTGTTGCCAGGATGCCATTGGATCTATTCAACACTTGGATTTTGACTACCCATTTATTCTTCACTTTTGGTCATTCTTGGGTACTACTTGGGTGGATCCCTTTTGGTACTCCCCTACTTACATGTCCTTTGTTTGTGGATCTGGGACTGGTATTCCCTCCTTGCACGATCCTTCCATGTTGCTTTTGATTTTTTCATGACTCAAAGTAATGATCTGAAGGGTTCCTGTAAATATGTGTTGCAGCAACAGTTATTGGATCACACTGCACTACTGTGGATGGTGGAATCTGACCTTTAAAGACTGTGTGTGGCAGACCATGCCAGACTCTCCTCAACAGTGTGGATTTGATGTTGGAAACACTACCCGAGGGGACTTTTTGACCCATGTCATGGCTGTTTTTTTTCCACATGGATTCTCATTTCTGTTTGATACCACCTTTTGTTTACTTCATTGTTTTGTTCACTTTCTCACAGTTTTCCTTTTTCCTTCTTTTCCTTATTGTATTCACAATAGTAGCGCCCTCTAGATGAAGTTTTGATTTTTGTTCTCCATACTGTTTTGAATGTACTTGTTTGACTATTTGTACCATTAATCATTGTTTTTTCTTTTAATAAACAGTTCCCCTACTCTTTTCAAGAAATGCCATGGGATCTTTAATAGCCACCTGGACAACCAACAGAACAGCCAGACAGGACCTCAGTTTCACATGTCATCCAAAAGATGGGACCTTAAAAGTATGCAGCATTCCCCTCATGATGCACTACAGTGTGAGTACTGGGATTTATCCCAAGTTCCCAATGTGGGGTGAGAACCTACAGCCTTCTGACCTTCTGGCCTCAGAGGTGAGTGTGCTACCTGCTGAGCCACTGACGCTGCACTTCCTGGGTAATCTGATTTATTTTACAAGAGATAGGCTGCAAGGTTCTAATGTGACACACCACCTGTTCCTCCATCCTTTGTAAGTCACACCCAGCTCAATTAAACTGAAGAGCTTAGAAATGTGAATACTCTGCTGTGCTTGACTATCCTAGGGAAAAAGGGGACAGTGCTAAGTTAAATGATTAGTCAATTGAGATGCATACTTTTGTAATTATTTTAAAAAATTACTGCATCTTACACAATTACAAAGTATAATGTTAGAGCTAAATCTGGACAGACACGCAAACATTTCTTAACACTAAACAAATGGAGCCCACTAGTCTTAGATATATTATTTTTAAAATAAGAAAGTGCTACACATTCTGTCAATTTATTTTGAATTTTTTTGTTTTGCCACCTTCCTGCAGCTTCCCACAGCCTCACTCCTAAAGGCTGTCATGCTGGTTCCCATCCATCTGCACAGGAGGCTTCAGCTCCACTACTTGTAACACATCAGACCCCTGCTCAGGTCTAACATATCAGGCACTGATTGGTCCAACTCGTCCCTGCATAAGGCTGATTTGGGGATGCCAGTCAGAGGGACAGGACCGGATTAGGGCTGTGTAACATGGAACGGCATAGGAAACCTATTTGAGGTGTGATAGTGCTATGAATGTTATGCTGTGAGACTGAAAGGTATGATGCCATACAATCCTTATTTTATGCAAAATTTTCTAACACTTTTTGCAACCTATCCTACATTGCTTTCTGCCTCTCCTGTGTATCATCTCATAACTTATCCACAGGATATTTAAACCATTATTACTGTATTATGTTATGCTGCTTGTTTAATGACAATAATTCTAATTCTAAGTGAGAAAAAGACAAACACATTGGTTGTTCAAGCATCACCCTTTCCCACCATTTCCTTCCCCTAGGAGACAGTAACTACACCTCTGCTGGGTTTTGAATGGCCACAGTCATATGTTTATTAACAGACTGAGTACATTACAAATATGTGCGCTGAAGGGAATCTCTCACCAGGACACACCCTCCCATCTTCAACCAAGAGGAAGAGAGCCACATTCCACCCCAACACACACATCATGGCTGTTCCCTGTGGTAGTGTCAGTTAAATGCACAAGGGAATACCTTCTGCTGTTCAACCCAGGTGCAGCACCAGACAGGCTTCCTCCACATTTGCAGTGGAGATTGTGGACCACCTTCCTGGAGCTCCACACCATGGCCTGACACACCACGCCATATTGAATGTCATGAGCCTGGTGATCTCCATAGCAGCCATGCTAGACACAAGCCTCATCACCCCCTGTGGTCACCCGTAAGAGAAGCACTAGTTCATTCAGGGTGAAGGTGCCCTCCTTCTCCTACCTTACAGCTGGTCAGATCTGACCCCATCAAAGGCAAGCCTTAAAGAGACACTTTATCCACTTACAATGAGGCTGTGACGATGACAGGTTCACTCAACTGTAATCCAGGATAAGCAAAATGAGTGGTATAATGACAATCTACCTTAGCACAATGCCTTGTAGTTCTGCATTTCTTATACTGTGACTGTCTATCTCTGGCTGCTGAAGTGTGGACCCTATTGGGACCAGTGTTTTTGCACCAGGAGGTACTGTTGTAATTTCAGTTTATTGACTTTCTCAAAAAGACAGATCAAGAAACAAATGGTTTGATACCTTTTATTGGACCAACATAAATGTAACAAAAGAAAACAGTGCTTAAGCATTCAGACAAACCAAGTCCTTCCTCGGAAGCTTATGACAGTTGTTTGAAAAAACACATTCTGTTAACACCCAAATCATACATACAGAAAAAAAAAGAATTCTCATTGGTTTACAAACAACTGTCATAAGCTTCTGAGGAAGGACTTGGTTGGAATGAAAGCTTAAGCACTGTTTTCATTTATTACCTCTATGTTGCACCAATAAAAGGTATCAAACCATTTGTTTCAGGATCTATTCTTAGAAGGACCAATACGGCAACTAACTAATTCTGTGTGTCCAAAAGACAGGAAACTAACTGCAAAAAAAACTGCAGTAATGCACCTGTCAGAGTTCAGCTTAATGCCAGAAAAGTAGGGGAATGTGGCGTTAGAGTTTCCAACCCTATCCCTCCCCCAAGCAGCAAAAGGATAAGACCACATAAGAACCACAGACAGCCATTATCAGGTAAGACAAACAACATGCAATTGTTCCACATGATACAGATGCAGTAGCACTGATGTGCTACCTTCGTGGATCTATATCTTTGTGTCACACACTGTAACACATACACACTTCTTGCTGTGGACAGAAATCCATGATACTCAAATCACAACAGTACCTCTTTGTGCAGATGAACAGCCCCTACAGATACAGAAACAAATCCACAAAACACCAAATTACAAGAGTTCTTTTGTCTGCAGAAGTGCAGTCCCCTATGGAGCCAGTGCTTCTGTAGCCACACAAATTCATCTACACTGTAAGATACAAACACAGTTCTGTCTAAGGGGCCTGCTCCCCCACAGCTGCAGGTGTAAAACACAGACACCGACCTCTGGTTGCAAAAGCACAGGCACCACAAAATCCATTATACCAAAATTGCAAGAGTTCTGTTTGCAGAAGTGCAAGCCCTTGAGGAGCCTATGCCTTTTCAGCCACAGCTGGAAGACATACACACCGACCTCTGACTGCAGAAGCATAGACCCCTGTGGGTGTAACTGCATGCAGACAACCATTCCATAGCGGATCCAGCTATGTAGCAGGGTACCACCCCCATTCCATTAGGTCAGCAAAAAGTAGATGCTTTAACCTAATGTAAGCTCTGAAAGGTAACATTTTACTTTTTCAGGGAGAAAGTTCCACCTCTTGGTAAACTGCTACTCCCATGAAAAATTTCTTGATATGCTGCTGAAACCATAATTCTCACATTGCAATAGTACTTCTGTATGCAGAAGCCAAGGCCCCATGTGGCATGTGCTTCTGCAGCCAGAGGCACTCCTGCCTGCTGTATGGCATACACACACAGCTGTGACTGTAGAAGCACAGGCCCCCTGTTCAGCCACAGATACAAATCCACAAAGGTAGCACATTAGTGCTACTGCATTTGTATCATCTGGAACAGTTGTATGTTGTTTGTCTTACCTGATGATGGCTGTCTGTGGTTGCTTGTGTAGTCTTGTCCATTTGCTGCTTGGGGTAGGGAGTTAGCTTTGTAAACTCTAATGCCACATTTTCCAACTTTTGTGGCATTAAGCTGAACCCTAACTAGTGCATTAATGCAGTTTTTTTGCAATGAATATCTATATCTATATATATTTGGACAATCTGCCATTGTGTTAAATAGAAGTGGGACCTGTTTTGCTTGGCTTTGGTTATGTTTGTTTGTTATATGTCATATGTTTGCTTGGGGAATTTTTAAAATACCCTTACTGTATGACAGGAACAGTACCTAGTCTTTTTCATTTTTTTAACTCTCTTTCCTAAACCCCCCTCCACATAATGTTACACTGCTATTCATCTTCATTGCCATACTTGTGCTTTGTAAAACCATTTATGAAAGTAAACATCTTCCTAGCAAAAAATGTATTTCTAACTGGCTTTCTGTATTGCTGAATTGAAGTTTCATGCCACAGTACGACTGCTCACTTAGAAACACCACGATATCCTCCCATTAACAAAATACATGATTTATGATACTACATTCTACTTTCTCACCTGAGCCCAGTTTAAATTATTCAGACTACTACAGTATTTCAGCAAGACAGAAAGAAAGTTAGAAATGAGTGCTCTGCTATGAAGATATTTACTCTCCTAAATGGTTTGGCAAAACAGAAATATGCTGAAGAAGACAAATTCCAGTATAACAATCACACATTTTAACCTTTTTCACCACTTTCACAGCTTCACATCTGTATAGCAACAGATGAAGGAAGATGGGACCACTGCTTAAGTCATCAAAAGGATGATAACTCCCCTACTAGTAACAGACAGCTGGTGCTGGAAGTGGCCAGCTATGAGGTAGTAGCCCTGTCAGGGATGGGTTCAAGACAGCTCTGACCAGGACATCAGTTTCATTTGGGTAGTAAGCTCAGGAAGGCAGACACCAGAAAGATGATCCCATCCCTACTAGTAACCAAGAGCCCATACTGGAAGTGACCAGCTATGAGGTGATAGTCCTGTCATGGACATGCTATCTCAGCTCTGACCAGGACATCATTTCCAGTTGAGTAGGACAGACTTTATGTCAGGTTAATGCATAGCAGCCATATTGGATCTGTCGAGAACTTCTTTAACCAGGTTAATGCATAGCAGCCAAGTTGGCTCTTACCAGAGTTTATTTTACCATAGCCCACTGACTGTGAGGTGATAGATCTGTCAGAGAAGGGTTCAAGATGGCTCTGATTGGGACATTTCCAGCCGGGTAGAAAGCTCCGGAAGGCAGACATCTGAAGAGTGATTCCTTCCTTATTAGTAACTGAGAGACACTACTGGAAGTGGACAGCTATGAGGTGACAGCCCTGTAAGGGATGGGTTCCCTTGGCTCCAACCGGGACATCATTTACAGTTGAGTAGGATGGACTTTATGTCAGGTTAATGCATAGCAGCCTGTGTTTTCTCTGACCAGAGTTTTTTCACCATAGCTCACTGCCCGCTTTGATCTAATATCACTGTACACGCTCAGCTGAGCATGTAACAGAGCTTTCTCATTTACAGTGATAGTTGCTCAAAGGAGGCAGTGGGGTGGGGAGCAAGAAAATAGTGTAGTGAGGGGGAGGAAAGAAGCAACCACACTACACTGAATGGAGCAGATTCAGAGAGTGTGCTTCAACACTACTATATGGAAACAGACAGACTGTGGTGCATCAGGTATCGGGTCCTGTGCTTCCAGAGACCCCTTTTTCTACTCCATCATAGCAATACATCCGCTTAGCTCTCGTTATGCAGCCATAATAAAAACAAGAAGCTTCCTTTATCTTTGCTACACAAGTGTCAATCTAATTGCCTTCAATGTGTTGCTCTCCCTCAGCAGTACATTTTAGTTTCTTTAACCCACTGCCAGCTGCTCAGCTCCATGTGGGATTCATTCAGTGGCAAAAAAAGGCTTAGACAAAAGTTTACAGTGTCCAAACTAGAAATCTCCTTTTTAAGCCGGAACAGACATTTCAATTTGAGTCTAACTGCAATAAAACAAAAAGAACATGTTGCAGTTGCAATGAGAGACTGGGATCCACAAAAAAGCTGGCATTTTCAGAAAAGCTATGAAAGGGTGACTAAAGTTGTCGCCATGAAAAATAAAACAGAAACGTAAAACTCATTGCGCATCATTCAGATCAGCAGGAATGAAGCTGAAAAACAAGGATGAAAAGTTCACAAACTGTGTTGTTTAAATCCTTTTTTTAAATTTAACACATTTTATTGACATTTCAACAACAAGAAAAACCAGCAACTAACAAACACAATTAAACAAATAATCCTCCTTCACATAACATACTACTAACATCCCCAAACCCCCTCTCCCCAAGAATAGAGCCCCCTTCCACACTCCCCCCACAGAGAATCTAGGAAGTCTGATTCAAAGATCTTCCTGAGGGGGACCAAAGTGGGCATAATTTAAGGGGAAACAAAGATTTGCCAGATCCGTGAGGGTTTACGTTGCCTACTCTAGGGAATTATACATTAATATAACAGGTACCTTGAGGGTTAAAAAGGTTAAACAATAGTACAAAATCCCAAGACACCACCTAAGGACCTGTTGGGAGTGAGAACAGAGCATGGAGTTTACTCCATTTCTTAGTGTACCCTGTTAGCTGACCACAGAGGCTAGCTACCATCTTTTCAAGATGGAGGTTAGCAAGAAGTTCATTCAGCCATTCAGGATATGAGATGGACACATTATCCTTCCAATAGTGTAACACCACCTGCTTCACTGACAGGGACATGAGGGACATATAGTTGCGTCTCTCTTTAACAGTTACCCATGAATAGTCTCCCACTAGGCAGATTTCAGGGATAAATAGATTTTCTAGACCTAGAAGGGGGCTTGCTTTCTTCTTAATCTGTTCCCAAAGAGGAGCAACTTTAGAGCATTCCCACAGGACATGAAACAGGGAACCAGTGTCTTGCTCACATCTGTTACAAAGGGAGGAAGCTGCCTTTCCCATCACCACCAATTTAGCAGGGGTGAAATAGATGTGCAAAATATAAAACTGGGTAAGGTGAAGTCTGTCATTGGCAGTATATGTGTAAAGGTCTGTCCAGATGCAGTCCCAATTAAAATCATTAGTCACGAGATCGGAAGACCAATATTGGGAATGTCCCTTAAGATCAGGGAAAAGCTTTGGGAGCAGGGAGGAAGTCATTTGGTATATGGAGTGAGGCTGCCAGGCCAAGGATTGAATTGTGCAGAGCAGGTCCCCTCAATTGGTGGTCCACAATGCCACACCATACCAGCTGATCAGTGAATGTCTAATCTGTTATACTTTAAAAATACCCTGAGGTGACAACTGAAGCTTAATGAATAGGTCCTGGCTAGTAATGAGCCTGTATGTACAAGAGATAAGTGGGAAATGGACATCTGTTCTTTGTGATTTTTCTTCTTCAGCCCCCTCAAAAAAAGGCTTCAACAGCTACTTCAAAGAACATTTGTTCAGGGGGTCCTTTGGAATCATAGACTTCACACGATATGATATAAAACTCAATCTTTTTATTTCATTTCCCCAAGTTTCACTCCTGCATGGAGCTTGTTCACGGGGTTTTTAATTCTTTTTCCTTTTTCTTATTTCATTCTGTTTTCAAACAA
Source organism: Neoceratodus forsteri (assembly GCA_016271365.2). Lineage (NCBI taxonomy): Eukaryota > Metazoa > Chordata > Ceratodontiformes > Ceratodontidae > Neoceratodus > Neoceratodus forsteri. The sequence goes on along the minus strand of CM057455.1, from coordinate 1,042,690,061 downwards.
AAAATTATACTTCAGTATTTCTGTTATTTTTCTGTTTAAACAATCTTTTGTTAACGTTTTTAGCACAATCACATATCAATTATTAGTATACTTGCATCACTCGGTCTACTTTTTTAAAACTGTTTCTCTTTCTTTTTCTCTTTTTCTAGTTTATACTGCTCATGCATGTTTTCTGAAATGAGATAAGACATAAAGCAATGCATATCATTCTGATGGAATGTGTGGGAACTAAGTTCCTCCTGTTTCTGCAGCTTTTGAAGCTTGAACCCCCCCAATTAACAAATGAAGCAGCCTACCTGCTGGAATACTTTGAGTAACATGGAGGTTGGCACTCACTGTTTGTGATATTTTTTTTCTTTTGGCTGCAGGGGAACAACAAATTTAGTCATGTTTTAACCCTAGTTCAATTTTTCAGAGTGCAGTGCTTAATTCTTTATAAGTTAGGTATTTTAGTTTAAAAGGTTGTCTCTCTTACCTCCTCCTTAGTGCTCATATTCCTGTATTCCTTCAATGTGATTCTGCAATTTGGGACTTATCCTACTTCCCGCAGGTGCTGCCTTTTAAGCTCCTCTTGCCTGTTTTGTGCTGATCAGAGGTCCCACAATGCTTGCCAAGCAACCATTAACTTGACCTGTTTGCAGCACAAAACAGGTTTGTTCCTAGTTTCCTGCTCATTCCATCACTTTTATGTTTTTTTATCAGTTTATTAGAACACATTCGATCATAGATGTGAATGGAGAAACATCTGTAGCGCCATTACTTTTTTGGAAAACTTAGTGGGGCGGGAGAGCTGATTATGGTGGAAATGGTACAGTTTTGTGATGTATTCTGTTTACAGTTATACAAAATTATAAGTCTATACAATGGTGCTTTTCATTAAGAATCTTTCAATTTCTTTCTAACGTTTGCTCATCTTGAGTCTTTAGTGGAGTGTAATATTGTACATCCTTTTCATGCTGTATGCTGATGCATAGCAGGGAGGTCATTCCATCTTGACCTTTCAAATTACAATCTGCTTCTTAGTTATACATATATTCATTCTTGTTATAACTTGTGCTCTTCTTGGCGTCTAATAATCATATACAGTTTGTTATTCTTTCATGCATACATAGGTACTATACAGGGAGATCAACTGAATTTGACCTTTCATTATCTATAGAAAAATCTCTTCATGTTCAGTTTTTTCAAAGACTTTGTATGATGAATGTTACATTCCCTTTGGATTCAATGTTTTAAGTATACATTGAACAACATACAGCATTGTTAACATTCTATTTGATAATATGATATCCTTTTCATGCCATTATGCTGTTTGCCTAACAGGGAGGTCAATAAATCTTGACCTTTCATTATACATTAAAGTCACAATTTACTTTCTAGCTGTAATGTATTGCATTCTTCTTTTTTCTTTTGCTTCTTTAGTTAGACTATATGATTGCAGTTTTTCTTTCAAACATAAAAGGATACAGTGGAAGGAGGTCAACTTAATTTGACCTTTCATTATTTACATAAAACGTGCTTTGTGCTCACTTTTTTGAACAAGGTGTTATGATTGTAACATTTCCTTAGAATCTGTTTCTCAAAGTATGTTATATTTAGTTTACATTCTGGTCATTTTTTTCCAAAAATACTTTTCATATGCAAGTCTCCTCTTTCATTTTGCACTATTCTTGTTTGGTTGTTATTCTGACTGTGTCCATGCTGTTCTACTGTGTCCTGTATTTTTTGTTTATATTGTTGTGCCTGTTGCCTCAATTGCATGCCCCCCAATTCATTTCTATGTTCATGCCTACATGGGGCTCCAGAGTTTTCATGTAAAAAAATCCAGCTCATTTCAGTGCTGAGTAATAAGTCTCTGTAGTTGCCCTCTCTTTCTGGTTTGTAAACTTTCTCTAGCCCCCAAAATCTTAGGGAGGTTTGAATATGTCCAGCTTGCATAAAGTGTGTGGCAACTGTGGAGCTCTCATCCCTTCCTCTAATATCTCCCTTATGTTCTTGGATTCTGGTTTTTAGCATAGGACTTGTCTGTCCGACATATAGCATGTCACAGAGACATTGTATGACAGATATCGTGCCCTCCATGGTGCAATCAATATGTTGATGGATTTGATGTTTCTATCCTGTGTATGGATGGAGAAAAAAGTTTTCATACAGGTATGATTACACACAGAACATTTAGCACATGGTACCATATCTGGTGTTATAGGCCCTAGGAGTAAGTGGTTTTCTTTTTTCTCAGGTAGTTTATACTGTGACCTTACCAGTTGATCATTGAGGTTTTTTACTTTTTTGGCTGCTATTATGTGGCCTATTTTGGAGCTCTGGAATATTCCTATTTTCAATCTGTACTAAATACCAGTGTTTGTTGACTATTTTTATAATTTCTGTCATTTTATGGTTATACTTTGTTGCTAGTACAACTCTTTGTTTTCTTCTGTTGTTCTGGGTCCTAGATGGTCCATCCTGTCTCTTTGTTTTATTCTGTCTTTAGCTGTTTATAATATATGGTATACTCGTCTTGAGTTTTGTTTCATGGAAACTTGTGCCATGCAGGACTGTATTTCTGTCTGTTTCTTTTCTATTTAGTGAGGTTTCTAGTTTATGTCCATCTACATTGATCATTAAATCCAAACGTGGGATTGTTCTTTATGGAAATTCATGGTGAATTTTAGATTTAGATTTTTTTGGTTTAGTTCCCTGTGGAAGCTTCTTAATTCGTCTTCACTATCATTCCATATCATGAATATATCATATATATAGCATAGCCATATATCTGTTTTGTTGTCTGTTCTGTTGTATATGTATTGTTTTTTGAAATCATCCATGTATGCATTGGCATATGCCAGTGCCATGGTTGACCCCATGGCTGTGCCTCTTGATTACTTGTAACAGACTCCGTCAAATTCAAAATAGTTCTTTGTTAATATTATTTCTGCCATCTCCTGGAAAACCTGTGTTTTAGGCTTGCTCCCTCTTACTCTTTGGTCTAACAGATTTCCTATACATTGAATTCCCTCCTGATGTGGAATTGATGTATATAGGTCAGCAACATCTAGTGTCACCAATATTGCATTTTCATGTATTCCTTTTTCTGAGATACTTTTTAATTTCCAAATCATGTCTGTAGTGTCTTTGACATAGGATTTTGTATTTTCTATTAGGGAATGGAGATGGAAGTTAATGTATCTCGAGACTGGTTCAAATAGCAAGTCATCTCCTGAGACTATGGGTCTTTATTGGGGATCTACTTGTTTTTTATGTATTTTTGGGTACTGAGTAAAAAGTTGGGATTCTGGGGTAATCTTATGTAAGTATTTCTCTTTCCCATGGCTTTATCTATCCCATAGAGGCATATTCCTCAATCATAATGTCTATCAACTGTTTTATTTTTTCTGTGGGATTGTTTGGTAGAATGGAATAGTTCTCTTGATTGTCCAATAATTTTAGACACATTTCTTTGTATTTGTCTCTGTCTTGTATTACTATACCCCCTCCCTTGTCTGCACTTTTTATTATTATACTGCTATATTTTTTATGTTTTCTAGTGCTGTCCTGTCTTTATTATTCAAGTTCTGTTTTGCTGGGTATCTACTTCCTTGTTCTGAGAATAGTCCCATTATTTCTTTCTCTGTTACTTAGAAAAAAGTTTCTATTTCATGATTTCTCCCAGTGGGTGGGTTGTATCTGGATTTAGCTTTCATTTCCTGTCTCAGTTTCTTTTTGTATGTGTCCGTATGTGTCTATATTACTTTTGTCTATTCCAAGCTGTTGTTTTAATCTCAGATTTCTATAGAATTTCTGAAGGTCTACTTCTAGATCTAATAGATTGATTGCTTGTGTTGGGGCAAATGATAGCCCTAGACTGAGGACCCTGGATTCTTGTGTTTCAATTCATACCTTACTTCCCTTGGATTTTCTGCCAAAGTTCATGGCCTTTATTCATCTGATTGCTGTGGTTCTTCTGTCCCTCTTTGTGGGTTCCTGGGGTAACTACTGTCACTGTCCATGTTCTCATATGTGTTATAATGATTGTGTGTATTTTGTCTTTTGAATTTCTTATATGTATACACTCTTCTATCCCTGTAATCATTGGTGTCCCTTATGAATTTTTCAATTTTTTGTTGTTTTCATTTTTCTTCATTTTCAGATGGTCTTTGTTTGAAATCTAGATTTTTTCTAAATTCTTCTTCTTCTTCTTCTTGCATTCTTAGTATTAATGATTTCTCAGCTAGTTTGATTTCATTTTCTAACATTTGTCTCTCATCAATTATGGCCTCTATCAGGGCATACATGAAGTCAAAGCTGTCTCTGTTCCTTATCCCATCCCATGTGGTGTCCATTTTTTTTAGATTTTATGCCTCAATTTGGTTCCACATTGATTCTTAACCCCCTAGGGATTCTGTTGTATTGAAAATATTGGGTAAAGGTAAGCCTTGTCATTCTAGGTGGCAGTTTTTTTATTTCATATTTTCAGTTTTTTGGGCCAGTTGTTTTGGACTTTCTTCCATTTGTACAGAGAGGTCCCTATCTTCTCTCATTGCGCTGAACAGCTTCTTCCTCTCCTCTTCCATGAATGTTGCAAAGTGTCATGAACTTTGTACACTATTTCCTATGTCTGAAAATACATCTGCATTCTACATGTGAGTCATTTTGTATTTTTATAGGTGTGTTTAGTTTTGATGTGATGTTTAAAACTAATATGAAGGATGTGGGTGCAACTAACAGGCCTGTGCCTTCGTGTACACTTTAACAGTATATTATCCTGACTTTTCTGTCTGTCCAACCTCCACTACATGTCCACACTGCCTAATGTGGACCATACAATTTACATATATGTACAAGAGATAAGTGGGAAATGGACATCTGTTCTTTGTGATTTTTCTTTCTTCGGCCCCCTCGAAAAAAGTAGTCAACAGCTACTTCAAAGGACATTTGTTCAGGGGGCCCTTTGGAATCATAGACTTCACATGATATGATATAAAATTAAATGTTTTTATTTAATCTCCCATACATTTCACTCTTGCATGGAGCTTGTTCACAGGGTTTTTGAATCCAAAGAAAATGTAACATCCATCGTACTAAAAAACAACATGAAGAAATGCTTGTATAGGTAATGAAAGGTCAAATTAAGCTGATCTCTCTGTACAGTGCCTATGTATGCATGAAAGAATTACAAACTGTATATGACAACTAGAAGCTAAGAGGAGCACAAGTTATATCAAGAATGAATATATGTATAACTAAGAAGCAGATTGTAATTTGAAATGTCAAGATGGAGTGACCTCCCTGCTATGCACCAGCATACAGCATGAAAATGATGTTACAATATTACACTCCACTAAATACTCAAGATAAACAAAAGTTAGAAAGATACTGAAAGATTCTTAATGAAAAGCACCATTATACAGACTTATTTCTTATTGTGTGTAACAGTAAACAGAATACATCACAAAACTGTGCCATTTCCACATAATTAGCTCTCCCACCCCACTAAGTTTTTCAAAAAAGCCATGGTGCTACAGATGTTTCTCCACTCACATCTGCAATTGAATGTATTCTAACAAACTGATGAAAAACATAAAAGTGATGGAATGAACAGGAAACTAGAAACAAGCCTTTTTTGTGCTGTAAACACATCACGTTAACGGTTGCTTTGCAACTGTTGAGGGACCTCTGATCAGCACAAAACAAACAAGCAAGAGGAGCTTAAGAGGCAGCACCTGCAGGAAACAGGGCCAGTCCCAAATTGCAGAATCACATTAAAGGAATACAGGAACATGAACACTGAGGAGGAGATAAGCAAGACAACCTTTTAAACTAAAAGGCCTAACTTATAAAGAATTAAACACTGGACTTTGAAAAATTTAACTAGGGTTAAACAAGACCAAATCTGTTGTATCCCTGCAGCCAAAAGAAAAAAATCATAAACAGTGAGGACCAACCTCCATGTTACTCAAACTATTCCAGTAGGTAGGCTGCTTCATTTGTTAATGGGGGGGGGTCAAGCTTCAAAAGCTGCAGAAACAAGAGAAACTTAGTTCCCACACATTCCATCACAATGATATGCATTGCTTTATGTCTTATCTCATTTCAGAAAAAGTGCATGAGCACTATAGACTAGAAAAAGAAAGAGTATAAAAGTTTTAAAATACAGTAGACCAGGCGATGCAAGTATGGTAATTATTGGCATGTGATTGTGCTAAAAACTTTAGCAAAAGACTGTTTAATAACAGAAATACTAAAGTATATTTTTTTGTTTGAAAACAGAATGAAATGAGAAAAAAGAAAAAGAATTAAAAACCCCATGAACAAGCTCCATGCAGGAGTGAAACGTAAGGGAGATTAAATAAAAAGATTGAATTTTATATAATTTTGTGTGAAGTCTATGATTCCAAAGGGCCCACTGAACAAATTTTGTTTGAAGTAGTAATGAGCCTGCCATGAGAGAAAATTGGTAACTATTTTCCTTTCCAGTTGGGGAAGTCCCACTGAAGTCATCATCTGGTCTCCCACTTTGAAGTTGTGATTATAACATATTGGTTGGAAGATATATTTTAGATTGTTGTAGTAGAGAACACTGCACAATTGAGCATGGGCCTTCAGGGAAGTAAATATAACCAAACTACAAAGTGACAGTGATAACAAGTTAGGGGAGATAAAAGCAGACTATCAGGGGAAAGAGTAGACTCTGCAATAAGACATCTTTCAGTTCTGAACCACATTAGAATGTAGCTGGATTCCCCTGGTGGGGAAGGGGCACAGATAATTTTGCATATTTAGCTATGTGACCAGCTAAATAGTACAAAAAAAGATTAGGTAGTTTAAGGCCACTATGTTGTTTCAAGGCTCCTAAATGGGCATAGGAACGTCTCAGTGGCTTACCTCTCCAGAGAAAGGTGGAGATGAGAGAATGGGCTTTCTTAAGCCATTTAAAGTTTAGATCTTAACATATATAAGGGATAAAATAAGTGGGGGATAATGTTCCTCTTAATAACATTGATACTCCCTTGTAGAGATAGGTAGAGGGAAGACCAACGATCCAAGTCCTGTTTAATCATGATCAGAAGATCATCCATATTCAATTTGATAAGCTAGGCAGGTGTTAGGGTAAGAATAATGCCTAAATATTTAAGCCGCGTGGCCCTGGTTAGATGGAGAGCATAATGTCTGCCTTGAACATATTAGAATTTAAAGGCATCACCACTGTCTTATCTAAATTAAGCTTATAATTAGAAAATTTGCCAAACTCTTGGATAATGGACAGAGCTGCTGGAATGGAGGTGGTGGGATTGGAGACATGCAGAAGGTTGTCATCAGCATATGAGGAGAGCTGTTTAAATCATTCTGATTATTTCTATCATGCCCCCACTCCCAAGTTTCAGATCTCCTGGCCCTAATGTGCCCATATTCCACAATGGTCTAGCAAATAAAAAAATGTGAAACAGCTGGTGGGCAGTGGGGCTCATAGATCAAAAGAGAGGTTGGTTGGAAACCAACTGATATGACCATGATCCTTGACCCAATGCACCACACAAACACACACACACACACACACATATTATTTCTCTGCAGAGACCTAAAGCTATAGGGCTACAGATGGCATGGTACTTGTACAGTGCATCTGTTACACCTGCACTGTTAGTTACAGGCTGAGACCATCTTTATGAGGGGTCACAGCTACAAAATTTAATTAGACAGGATTGTATAATTAATTTGATGACAAAAAAAAAGCTTAGATATAAGATTTCAGTGTCCAAACTAGAAACTGCCTTTTTCAACCAGTAACAGACATTTCAATTTGAGTCTGACTGCAATAAAACTAAAAAAGACATGTTGCAATTGCAATAAATGATCCGGACCTACGAAAAAGCCGCTATTTTCAGAAATGCTGAGGAAGGGTGACTATATTTTTCACCATGATAAATAAAACAGAAAGAAACATAAAACTCAATTTGCATCATTCATATCAGCAGGAATGAAACTGGCAAGCAAGGATACAAAGTGTGAAAACTGTCCAGTTTAGATACTTCCAAGTAATTATGCTGTGCCCCCACCCCCGAGTTTCAGATCCCCCGATCCTAATGTGCCCACATTACACAATGATCTAGCAAAAAAAATCTTGAAACAGCTGGTGGGCAGTGGGGGTCATGGGTCCAAAGAGAGGTTGGTCGGACATCAGCTGATGTGATAATGATCCTCGGCTCAAAGCACCATATAGATATACATATACACACACACACATACATACATTCCCAATATTTCTTCTACAGAGACCTAAAGCTATAGGGCTACAGACTGCACAGTGCTTGTACATCTATTACATATACAGTTAGTTAGAGGTTGACATCAGCTTTAGGATGGGTCATGGCTACAAGATTTATATAGACAGGATTGTATGTATATAACTGAGATGGTTAGAGTCTTGCTGAAAGAAAGTGCTGTGCATGGAGGGAGGTAGCTTGGCCTCCCAGTTACGCTACATAGCTCTGAATATGGAAACTGGGGGTTAAAATCCCATCACCAGAACCCCTTACTCACCTTGTGCTCTCAACAAGTCACTCTGCTGTCTCCCCAATCTATCTCTGTGCTCTTAAAATTGCCTGGTCTCCTAAAAACAACAACAACATTTGTTTTACAAATATTTTGTAATTATTGATATTCTTGCAATTTTCGAAGTGATCTACATCATTTATATGTTGGAAGTGGACAGCTGGGATGTGATAGCCCTGTCAGGGATGGGTTTGAGATGGATCTGACCAGGATATAATTTCCATTTGGGTAGGAAGCTCAGAAAGGAACACATCAGAAGGACAATCCCTTCCCTACTGCTAACTGAGAGCCTGTACTGGAAGTGGCCAGCTCTGAGGTGATAGCCCTGCCAGGGAAAAGCTCCCTCTAATCTGACTAGGACATCATTTCCAGTTGAATAGAATGGACCTTGTGTCAGGTTATTGCATAGCAGCTGTGTTGGATCTGACCAGAGTTTCTCTCACCAGGTTAATGTATAGCAGCCATGTTGGCTCTGACCAGAGTTTCTTTCACAATAGCCCACTGCCCGTTTTGATCTAATATCACTTTACACAGTAAGCTGAACATGGAATGGAGCTTTCCCATTTAGTAATATAAAACCAAAGAAGGCAGCAGGGTCGGGAGCAAGAAAATAGTGTGGTGTGGTGTGGGGGAGAAGCAACTGCACTGTGCTAAATAGAGAAGATGTGGAGACATGTGTGTCAACTCTATTAGATGGAAGGAGACATGCTGTGGTGCATTAGGTATCCAGGCATCTGCTTCCAGAGCACCCTTTTTCTGCTCTGTAATAGCAATATGTCAGCATAGCTATCGCTATGCAGCCATAAAAATGAAGAAAGATGTACTTCCCTTATTCTGCAGTCAAGCCCTCCTGGAACACCACACAAAGTCAATCAGCCTCTTTGGCTCTCCATCTAGGCCATACCGCAACACCCCTTCTCTAACTCATAGGGTAAGATGGGGGAGTTTCTTTATGAAGCAGCTGTTTTTCCTTTCCTGTCAGCACTCCTAAGAATTTCAGACCCTGGAGAAACATCCTCTTTATTTCAGCTGCTGCCTACAGCTCCTGCCTGATGATAAAAAGAATAGGCTAGCAGCAATGCTCTCTCACCAGCAAGAACACTCTCTCTCACCAGCCAAAATGCTGAAGACAGACCAGCCATGTCCAAGTTGTTGATCTGTTTCTCTAAACACAGAGACAATCCTAGATGCAGTCCTGCCAAACAGTGAAAAGAAGAATGCCTGTGCTTGCCCAATCAGAGGGAAGATTACAGAATACACTTTTCAGCAGCTGGTTACACTATATTAAGCTAAAAATAAAACCATGATCACCCTGCACAACTCACTACTCTGACCTTAAATAGACTAGAAAAACATCCCTATGCTAACCCTAACCCTGGAGGGAAAGGTATGCCTCTTTGCATATGACACAAAGATCTGTAACAGAGTTGATACACAAGATGGGGTAGAAAAGATGAGAAGGGACTTGGCAAGGTTGGAGGAATGGTCAGACATATGGCAACTTAGATTCAATGCAAAGAAGTGCAAAGTAATGCACCTGGGGAACAAAAACCCAGGAGAAGAGTACACAATAGCAGGGAAGGTACTAACAACAACAAAAATGGAAAGGGACCTGGGAGTAGTCATATCAGATGACCTAAAGGTGGGTAAGCAATGTGAAAAGTCAGTAAAGAGAGCCAGGGGGATACTGGGATGCATAGGAAGGGGCATCACAAGTAGAAAAAGGGAAGTAATTATCCCTCTATACAGACAGTTGGTGAGACCCCATCTGGAGTACTGTGTGCAGTTTTGGAGACCTCATCTATGCAAGGACATAGACAGGATGGAAGCAGTCCAGAGGAGGGCAACTAAAATGGTGCAGGGTCTACATCAGAAACCATATGAAGAGAGACTGAGAGAGCTTAATATGTATACCCTTGATGAAAGGGAGGACAGGGGGACATGATAGAAATGTTCAAGTACCTCAAGGAATCAACAAAGTCCAGGAGGGTAGCATCTTTCATAAAAGAGATGCGTAAGAACAAGGGGGCACAGTTTAAAGATAGAGGGGGGACGGCTCAGGGGTAATGTGAGGAAATTCTTTTTCACGGAGAGAGTGGTGGATACATGGAACAGCCTTCCTGAGGAGGTCATTGGGTCTAAAACAGTGGGGGAATTCAAACATGCATGGGACAGACACAAAGCAATTATAGTGGGGGGTTGCAGGAAGCAGGCTGTTGGTTAACTAGAATCTGCAGCTTATCCAGTAGGTAGGTAGGGAAATGGGCAGACTGGGTGGGTCAAGTGGTCCTTTTCTGCCATCAAAGTCTATGTTTCTATGCTAAATCCTACACTGGGTGTCTAAACAAGGTTAGAAGTGTATTTAAAAGCACAGTGTGTAAGTATATATATATATATAGATATATATATATATATATATATATATATATATACTGTATATAGATATATTCATTACAAAACTTTGTTGATGCATCAGTTAGGGTTAAAGTGACAACACTGGGGAAATGAGATGTTAGGGTTGAGCTGACACCCTTCACCTAACCCCATCCTCCACAGACCAACAGACTTTGGGAAGTGCCATGGGGTTGTCAGGCTAACTGTCCCCATTCCATGTGTTAACAGGCTGACATGCTACAGTAAATGAGAATTAGGTGAGAGTTAGGCCTCATGACCCCATGGCACACTCTGACTTCTGTCTGTGTGTGGAGGATGGGGGGTTGGGTGGTAGGGTGGGGGGGTTAGGGGCTCAAACCTAGCATCTCATTTCTCCACATTTGTCACTTTAACCCTACCTGATACATTAACAAAGTTTTTTGCAATGAATTTCCTTACTTTTTGAGAAAGTGTAAAGTAACTGGAAAATGGTATGTTTTGATGGCAGCGCGGGCCCTCTGGGCCCTGCACTCCCATCAAGCTGTCCATTTGTGCATAATATGTGTGTGTGAGGGTGTGGGCCCTTCAGGCCCTGTGCTCCCATTTACACATAACAACAGAGCCATACAGTAGCCCTATAGGGCTGAAATGGAACCCTTGTAACACTAATTTGCCAATATCTCAGTAACCGCACAAACTATGAAAAAATTCCACTGAAATTGTAATCATGACTTCAAAACCACCACATGTGCTAAGTCCACCTGAAGGGGGACTAAGTTGCAGATATTGAACAATCCATATCTCACATTGTTTCCAAGATATGTGTACCGAAAGTCACTGTGAGCACCGCAGTGTAATCCTATGGTAAAAATTTCAACTTCGTGAGGGCATATCTTTGTAACTGATTAACTTTTTTACACCTAAATAGCATAAGTCATATATCTTGTACATCCCCCTTATACCCTGAACATTTCAAGCAAAAATACCAAACCATTTATTTACAGTGCAGTGGCAAGATTTTTAAAATCCTAGTCCACAAGCTGTCAAAATCCCCATTCGCGAGGGATCCTGAATCATCAGATTTTGGTCATCTGGTCTGGAAGTCGTGAAAGGGGATTTTGTCAGCTTGTGAAAGGGAATTGGTTCACGGACAGGGATTTTGACTGCTCACGAATGAGGAATTTAAAAAAAATTCCCTTTTGCATGCTGCCAAAATCCTCGTTTACGAGCCAGTCCCCTTTCACAAGTCAAAATTCCCATTCCCAAGCCAATCCTCATTTGTGAGAAGGGTCTTCTGGTTGTAAAATGACAATCAAAGATTTTGTCAGCTAGCGAAAGGGGATCGGCTTGCAAATAGGGTTTTGACAGCTCATAAAAGGGGAACTTGTCAGCTCATGAAAGGGGATTCAAAAACCCAATCACCTTTCGCAAGGTGACAAAAACCCCATTTGAGAGCTGATCCTTGTTCGCCAGATAGGGCCATCTGGTCCCTAAGTTGCGATCAAGAAGTTTTCTACCTGGCGAAAGGGGATTGGCTTGTGAACGGGGATTTTGTCACTTCATGAACAAGGATCGGAAGCTAGTCATGAATGAAGAATTTTAAAATCTAAAATGGCCATTTTTTTGCCAAAACAAAGGAAATCAAAGGCATAGGTTTGTAGGGGGCATCACCCTGAACAAAATCCATGCCTTATTTGTGGAAGAAGTCACCCATGGGGCAAGCTACAAAATTTTGTATGGGTGAAAAAATGAAAACAAAATGGCAACTAGCGAACAAAGAATTTTTCCTCACTAACGGGGATTTTCTAAATCCCTATTCATGAGCTGAAAAATCCTTGATTGTGAGCCCAATCCCCTTTCACAAAACATACATATAAATCTTGGAGTGAACTGAGCATGCTCAGAACCCAAAAATTCAAAATTAAATAACCTTGGAACAGATTAATATTTTTCACCAAACCAATGCAGGATTGTTCTTTGACCAAACCTCTTTCTATCCTGAACATTTCAGGCCAAAATACCAAATGGTGTGGCCACAGCGTGATGGGCAAATATCTGCAAAAAATTGTGTTTTTCAGTGTTTTGCTGCACAACAACCGCAAGTCTGACCAAAAAGCAACTTGGCAAATCAAGAGATTTACAACACAAGACTGCGCATTCCAAATTTTCTGCAAATCCATTGGATGGTTGCAAAGTTATTAATGTGCAAAATGTGATGTTTAGCATTAAACTGCTTACTCAACCCTAACTATACTGGCGTGAGTGTAGAAAGAGGGGCCATTACAAGCAGCAATGGAGACCATAAGTACAGAGCAAATCAATGGAAAAGCAAATGGAGCTGTGACTCAGGAGACTGCTGGAGTGAAGAACCTGTAGGGCAGAAACAAACAAATAGCAGTCACACACTCAGTTCAGCAGGATGCAATGTGCCTGGACATTGTGCAAACTAGAAGGAAACATGAAAGGAGCACTGGGATTATTGGAAGTTGAAGGTGAAAAAAAAAACACATCAGTCTTGCTACACGTAAACTCCAGCAAGAATCTGGTGTGCATATTTACCAGTAGGCACTCTGATTTAACTACCTATCCTACAGTTCTTACAACCCAGTTGTTTATTTGTAACATTTGACCAGGAAAGGCACACTGAGCTGCAAGTCACAGCTTGTTTCTAGATGGTGGGTTACATGGTTCTGTTCATATTTTATAAGTTCATTTGGCCTCATCTGAGTGTATCTTATGGTATAAGAGACTCTGAGTGTTAGATTTGGGCAAGTGGACAACACAGTGAAGCTGTGCAAGTCTGGCTGACCAAATATTAGGAGAGAATATACTATATTATACTATAGCAGACAAGCTGTGAAGACCTTATAAACTAACCTGCTCAGTTGCTCTTTGGATACCAGGGTGGTACCTCATGAATGGAGAACCATGCATGTGGTATCACTTCACAAAAGGAGGCCAAGAGATGACCCAGGGAACTGCAGGTCAGTCAATCTGACCTCCATTGTGTGTAAGCTCATGGAGACCATTCTGAAGGAAAGAATGGTGAAGTCCCTTATAGCTAATAGGCTACAGGATGGGAGACAGCATGGGCTCATGGGTTCATGTCAGGGAGGTCCTGTCAAACCAACCTGGTTAACTTCTTTGACTCGGTAACGAAAGTGCTGGACAAGGGTCAGGAAGTTGACATTCTGTATTTGGATGGGTGCCACATAAGAGATAGATCAGGATGTTGAAGAACCTAGGGGTTGTGAGCAAATTAACTAGGTGCATGATGAACTGGCCTAGTGATAGAACCCAGAGGGTAGTTGTTGGAGAGGGGCTCCCAGGTATAAAGAAAGTTACAAGTGGTGTTCCACAGGGGTCAGCGCTCATTCCAGTGTTGTTTAACATGTTCATTAACAATACTAGTAGTGAAGTCAAAGGCAAGATTTGTCTCTTTGTGGACAATACCAAGCTCTGTGGGAGGGTGGCTAGGCTGGAGAGGTGGTCAGACATCTGGCAGCTGATGTTCAATGTGAAGAAGTGCAATGTTATGCACATAGAAAGGAAGAACCTGAAGGCAGGATACAGTCTGGGGGGGGGTCAAGGTCACTGAAACAGAGGAGGAGGAGGAGGAGAACATGGGAATAGCCCTCACTAGTGACCTTAAACAGGCCTTACAGTGTAGGAAGGCACAGGCCATGGCAAATAGAAAGTTAGGCTGCATTGCTAGAGGGTACACGAACAGAAGGGAGGAGGTTATAATGTTGCAGTAGAGATCCTCGTGCTACTTTACTAGGAGCATAGCATGCAGTACTGGATCCTCTACCTGATAAAGGATATCAACAAGTTCAAGGATGTTTGGCTACACAGTATGGTGGACAGGTGTTAGATCACCTCCCCTAGGCACTGGTATTTATAGCAGAATTAATAGCATAAAAACAAACATTGCTCTATTTTCCTGTGCAGCACAAAGTTACAGAGATAGATAGCTATACAAACATCAGTAAAAAAAAAACAACACTTTAATTTGAATCCATGGACAAGGCAGCAGCTGGCACCATGGAGAGCCATACCAGAACAGCAGCAAGTGCATTGGAGACTGGATCGCAAAAGACTAACCAGGACCCTGCTATTGCTGCATTCCTTGGGCTGATAACCAACCTTCAAAATGAAGTAAAAGTGGGGTTTACCAACGTCACTCCCCAGATTGTACATTTGAAAAGTGTGACCAGACTTGCTGAGACCATGGCTGGGCATAGGACCAAGATGGACAAGCAAGAAAAGAGGATGAGTGACCTCGAAGACAAGATCATAGATCTCAAGTAGACCAATAAAACTCTATAAGATAATGTATATCAACTGCTGGCAAAGTCTGACAATCAGGAAAATTGAGTGAGAAGACGAAACCTTAGGATCACAGGTCTACCAGAGGGATTTGAAAGGCCTGTCTCCTAAACTTGGAGAAAGACCGCACCACTACTTGATTAAGTATTTGAGATTTCCTGCTAAGGAAATATGCTGAGAGCAACTTGTGCACAAAGCCCTATTTCGGTGGTGGTGGTGGGGGGCCAAGTCCTGGTTTACCAAGACTACTCAAGAGAGCTGCAGTCACTGAGGCAAAAGTTTGCTGGTGTTAAGACGTCTCTGCATTAATGAGGCTGGGACTTCGCGTTACTCTACCTGGCTAAATTGAAAATAACTATACTGGGCTGCCCACTGCAATTTTTTACAAAGCCACAGGATGCTAAACATTTTGCAAACTGGGAGGAGGCAGCTGCAGAAGAAAGATAGCAACCTAGGGTTCATGAAGCTTCTGATGTGCCTTGTGATCTTGTGCACAGACTATGAAATGATGTTATCCTTCTGTAACTAATTTTCATGTATTGCCAATTGTGTTGAAAAGAAACTGAGACTGGTATTGCCCTTTTGTCTGGTTTTACCAACACAGATGGCTCCAGGTAAGGTGTTTTCCTAGCTTTCTGTATGTTTTTTTTTTTCAGGTGTATTGTCACCAAGAGTAATGACTAAGGGTTAAAATGGCCACCTAACAGTAAACCATCACTGTGCCTCATGGTAGAGCTTCATGGGTGTGTTGGCAATGTCTCTCTTGGCACCATTTTGACAGCTACCAAACTGTGACATTGACATTTATGATGCAGCCCAATGGAAGAAGGGCTGCAATGACAACCCTGAGAATGCCCAGGAAAGAATGCCTGTCACTCAAGCGTCTGCTAAAATTCAACTATAAGCTGTATCTAAGCATACATAAATCTTAATGAAGCTGCAATATTGAACATAGGATTTGCAAGAAAGCGAGTTTTGCTCACAACAGAGGGAGGTGAACTTTACAATTGTCTTTGGTTTGTAGCATATATTCTGCAGGTTGAGGCTACTTCTAACTGAAAGGTGAAATAAGGAACTTAGAATTATCAGGAAAGACAGTCTTTCAAGCAACAGAGGGAGATGGATCTTGCTTTACTTTTGTTACAATTTTTAAGATTTTCAGTGCAGGAAGAGTTTAAACCCTGAGGGATGGAATACTGTTTACTGTGTCTGTCCTGGTGCACAGCTGACTTATTTTGGGGCTGACTGCTTTCAGAGCACAAATCACCAGGCTGTTATGGGGCTGGGGAGGTTTACCTGTGTCTGACTTGGATGTCTGGATTGCTCTCTGTTTTATTAGCAGGTTATTTTCTCTGTCAAATTGTTGTGTAGGGCATCTTGCTGACAGGAAGGCATTCATCGCAGTGGGTCAGAGCTTTTAACTGATTATTTTGTGAGGGCACAGTTTAGGTCCAACCCCTGCCCACCCTCACCCCACCCATCCCTGGAAATAGTTACTTTATACCTGGGGTTCTGACATCATTTCCTCACGAGTGCAAGGTGCATATCACTGTCATATCCTCTCTAGCACACTGCACTGACAATATAAGCATACACATTGTATAATATATATATTTCTATATAACAAACAAATCTCACACACACACACACACAAAAGTAGATAAACATGTGGGGAGTAGTGCAATGTAATGGCTGTGGGGCAGCAGTCTTCTGGGAGTCTTTCTGGAGGCTGAGATGCTGCCCTATTTGCAGACAACTCTCTGCCCTGAGGGAGGAAGTTGCCCATCTTCTGGCCACACTGGACATTAGTAAGGGAACCTTCCCATAGGCCACACTGAACAGTAGGAAGGGAACCTCCCCCATCCAGGGAGCACCAGAGACACCACCACTACCTCAGAGGTTGTGAAGAAAGCACAGCAGTTGGACCACAGTGGGCTCAGGGAGGGTGAGGATGGTGGAACAGAGGCACACCCAGTCAGTTGTTCCACTCCACAAGCCATACACCATTCTGGGGGAGCATAGTTCCCCTATGGATGCACCCACAGAGGAGACTAAGGAGACTGAGGACAACTGTCACAAGGGAGGCCCACAGGAAGGAGGCAGAGGACACCACTGGGAAAGGAAGCAGCTCCTGGTGGGGGACTCAATTATTAGGGGGATAGAACTGGAGGGAGCAGGGAAAACTGAAGTAAGGTGCCTGCCTGGTGCCATGGCTTGGAGGGACAGGAAGCGCATCCTCAGGATCACGAGAACAGCTGCACTGGAGTCTGAACTGGATGTCATTGTCCACCTAGGGATAAATGACTTGGCTCAACATGAGATTAGAGCAGTGTAGGAGGACTTTGTAGAGTTGGGGAGGGGCCTAAGACAAGTAGCACACACAGTATCCTTCTCAGAGGTGCTGTCTGTCAATGGCATGGGTGAGGCGAGGGTACTTTGCACCATGCAGTTTAATGAATGGTTGAAAAAATGGTGTGGAGCACAGGAGTTTGGCGTCACTGGGGACTGGGGTTCCACCTGGAGGGACACCAGCCTATACTGGCAGGATGGTCTGCATCTGTCCAGGAAGGGAACAAGCCTTTTGAGCAATCGGTTTAAATGCTTCATTGGCAAGCTTTTAAACTAGTCAAGGGGGGGAGGGCACTGATAAGCAGCAGGAAAATCCCAGCCTCTCCCTACAAAACAGGGTACTAAATGAGAAAAAGACTGAGGTAGAAAGGTCAGTGGGGGATGCTGCAACAGAAGGTAAAGCCATCAAAAAATGGAGAGCAATGAGTACCAATGCCCGTAGTCTGGGTAACAAACTTCCTGAATTGGTGGCCTTGATGGAGGAGGAACATCTGGATATTGTGTCAGTCACAGAAACATGGTACACACAAAACCTTGACTGGGACATAAACATACCAGGATACACTATCTGCAGGAGGGACAGGGAGTGTAAAAGAGGAGGAGGAGGAGTAGCTCTTTACATAAGGGAAGGAATCAAAGCAACAGAACAAAAGGGTAAACAGGGAGGAGAAGAAGCACTGTGGGTCAATTTGGAGACAGGCAATGGCACCACAAGCCACACAGGGGTTGTATACAGACCCCCCCAAGGGAAGGAAATGGACAAGGAAATAATAGAAAGTATACTTACAATGGCAGAAAAAGGGGAGATATGGCTGATGGGCGATCTGAATATGCCAGATGTTAACTGGAGTGCAGTTGCAGCAGCCACTTTGAAGAGTGGGGTTATTCTAGATGCCCTACAGGGGGCAAGCCTTAGACAACTAGTATTGGAACCCACTCATGAGGGAGCAATCTTAGACCTGGTTCTCTCAAATGGAGATGAGAGAGGATCACAGATGTAGAAGTGGGTAGCCATCTGGGAACTAGCGACCATTGAACAGTATGGTTCACAATAAACACAGCAATAGAGTCAAGCCATACAAAGGCAAAATACTGGACTTTAGGAGGGCTGACTTTGCCAAAATGGGTGAGTGCCTAAGGAATGCACTAGCAAATGGGCAGGAAGAAGGGTGGAAGAACAATGGGGAATAATAAAAACTGCCATCACAGATGTAACAAGCCTGTGTGTGAAGCAAATAAACAAAACAAAATGATGTAAGAAACCACTATGGTTCTCAAAGGAAGTGGCAGTGAAGGTTCAAGAGAAAAAGAAAGCATTCAGGAAGTACAAGGAATCACAGAAGAAGCAGAACAGAGAACTGTATCAGTTAAAGCAAAAGGAAGCTGGGAAGGCAGTCAGAACAGCCAAGGCACAAACCGAGGAAAAGATAGCCAACTCAGTTAAGAAGGGGGATAAAACCTTTTATAGGTACATCAGGGAGCGAAGGAAGACCAAGGGAGTGATAGTGAGGCTTAATAAAGGGGGGGGGTGGGCAGAGGGTGACTGTGAAAAGGCAGAGATACTAAACAAATATTTTTTCTCAGTATTAATAAATGAAGTGGGAGAGGTACCTAAAATAAACAATAGAAACACTCTGGATACAGAAGTTGATACCAGCCCATTTACAGAAGAAAGAGTTCTGAAAGAACTCTTAAAACTGAAGGTGGACACAGCAATGGGGCCTGATGGGATTCATCCCAGAATTCTAAAAGAACTAAGGGTAGAACTAGTGACACCACAGACTACCCTCTTTAACAACTCATGGGAGGATGGGGTGGTACCCGAGGACTGGAGGAGGGCAGATGTGATTCCCCTTCACAAAAGTGGGAGCAAGGCAGAGGCAGAAAACTACAGACCTGTTAGTTTAACCTCAGTGATAGGTAAAATGATGGAATCACTTCTGAAGGAAAGAATTGTTGAGTATCTAGAGGCCAGAGGGGCACAGGACCCAAGGCAGCATGGATTCACAGTGGGAAGGTCATGCCAGACAAATCTGATAGATTTCTTTGACTGGGTGACCAAAGTAGTAGATCAGGGAGGGGCTGTGGACAATGCCTACCTAGACTTTAGCAAGGCATTTGATGCAGTCCCACACAAAAGATTAATATACAAGTTAGCTAGCCTAGGAGTGGGTCCCAAGATGACAGCCTGGGTAAAGAATTGGCTGGAGAATAGGACACAGAGAGTAATAGTAAATGGAGTCCACTCTGAAGAAAAGGGGATTACTAGTGGGGTACCGCAGGGTTCAGTATTAGGACTGGTCCTCTTCAATGTCTTTATAAGTGACATTGCAGAGGAACTGGAAGGAAAAGTATGTCTCTTTGCAGATGACATAAAGATCTGCAACAGAGTTGATGCACAAGGTGGGGTGGAAAGGATGAGAAGGGACTTGGCAGGGTTAGAGGAATGGTCAAATGTATGGCAGCTTAGATTCAATGCAAAGAAGTACAAGGTAATGCACCTGGGAAACAAAAACCCAGGGGAAGAGTACACAATGGGGGGCGAGATACTAACAACAACAAAAATGGAAAGGGACCTGATGGTAGTCATATCAGATGACTTAAAGGTGGGCAAGCAATGTGAGAGGGCAGTAAGGAGGGCTGGGGGGATACTGGGATGCATAGGGAGAAGCATCACCAGCAGAAAACAGGAAGTTATTATCCCTCTGTACAGACAGCTGGTGAAACGCCATCTGGAGTACTGCGTGCAGTTCTGGAGACCCAAACTCCGCAAAGACATAGACAGGGTGGAAGCTGTCCAGATGAGGGTGACTAAAATGGTGCAGGGTCTGCACCGGAAGACATATGAAGAGAAACTTAAGGAGCTTAATATGTATAGCCTCGAGGAAAGGAGGGAGAGGGGGAACATGATAGAAACTTTCAAGTACCTCAAGGCAATCAACAAAGTCCAAGAGGGTAGCATCTTTCAAAAAAAGAGGTGTGCAAGAACAAGGGGGCACAATTTGAAGATAGAAGGGGGCAGCTCAGAGGTAATTTAAGGAATTATTTTTTCACAGAGAGGGTTGTGGATGCATGGAACAGCCTTCCGGAGGAGGTTGTGGAGTCAAAAACAGTGGTGGAATTCAAGCATGCATGGGACAGTCATAAGGCAATTCTAGGGTGTGGGGGTAGGAAGAAGTAGACTGCTGGTTAACTAGGATCTGCAGCTTATCCATTAGGTAGGGAAATGGGCAGACTGGGTGGGCCAAGCGGTCCTTATCTGCAGTCAAAATCTATGTTTCTGTGTTTCTATGTTGCCCCTTACCCCTGACCTCCAGAATTCCTTTATGTCTATCCCATGCATTCTTAAATCCCGTGATTGTTTCAGCTCCCACCACTTCCTCTGGCAGGTGTTCCACTTGTTCACCACCCATTTTGTGAAGAAATTCTTCCTCATGTTTCCTCTGAATCGTCCTCCCTCCAGCTTCATCCCATGCCCTCTAGTGCGGGAACATCTTTTTCGCTTAAAAATACTGTATTCCTGCACCTTGTTCCTCCCTGTAAGATACTTGTATGTCTCTATCATATCCCCTCTCTCCCTCCACTCCTCCAGGGAGTACACATTCAGTTCCTTCGACCTGTCCACATAGGACTTGTGATGCAGTTCATGTACCATGTTTGTTGCCCTCCTCTGAACCTTCTCTACCCTGTCTATGTCCTTACGTAAGTAAGGTCTCCAGAACTGTACACTGTACTCCAGGTGGGGCCTCACTAGTGTCTTGTATAGTGGAATTATGACCTCCCTTTTCCTGCTGGTGATGCCCCTGCCTATGCATCCCAGCATCCTATTTGCTTTACCTGCTGCCTTGTCACACTGTTTCCCTACCTTGAGGTCATCAGAGATGATAACCCCAAGATCCCTTTCCTGCTTGGTGCATGCTATATCCTCGCCCCCAACTGATATATTGTGCCAGGGTTTTTGTGCTCCATATGCATTATCTTGCACTTCTTTGCATTGAATTTCTACTGCCAAACCCCTGACCATTCTTCAAGTTTCTGCAGGTCCCTTCTCATTCTGTCTACACCCTCTGGTGTGTCTACTCTGTTACAGAGCTTTGTGTCATCAGCGAACAGTGAAATTCTGCCTTCTAGGTCCTGCGCAATGTCACTGATGAAGATGTTGAATAGGACCAGTCCCAGCACTGATCCCTGTGGTACCCCACTGGTCACTCTTCCCTCTGTGGAGTGACAGCCATTTACCACCACCTTCTGTGTCCTGCCACCCAGCCAGTTACCTACCCACCACACTACTGTTCTGCCCACACCCATATTCCCCAGTTTGTGTAATAGCCTTCTATGTGGCACAGTGTCAAAGGCCTTGCTGAAGTCCAGATAGGCCATGTCCACTGCCCTCCTCTGATCCACCTCCCAAGTCACCCAGTCAAAAAATTCAACGAGGTTGGTCTGACATGACCACCCCCTGGTGAAACCATGCTGCCTTGGGTCCTGTAGTCCATTGACAACCAGATGTTCCACCAGTCTCTCCTTCAGTAGTGCTTCCATGATCTTACCCACTACCGAGGTGAGGCTGACTGGTCTGTAGTTTACCGCTTCCTCTTTGTTCCCACTTTTGTGTAAGGGGACTACTTCTGCTGTCCTCCAGTCTTTGAGTACCTCCACTGTTTCCAGTGATCGGCTAAACAGGATAGCCAGAGGTTCAGCCACCACCTCTCTTAGTTCTTTAAGGACCCTGGGATGCACCCCATCTGGCCCCATTGCTTTATCTACTCTTATTACTTCCAGTTCCTTCCGGACTCTTTCTCGAGTAAAGGAACTTGTGTCCATTTCTGCACCATTCTCACCCCTTGTACTCCCTTCAGACCCATTACCCTCCTCTTCCTCAGTAAAGACTGAGCAGAAATGCCTGTTCAATATGTCAGCTTTACTGTTGTCATCCTCCATGCGGCCCCCATCCTCCCCCTTCAGTCTCACTACCCCTCCCTTTGCCTTTCTTTTTTCACTTATGTACCTGTAAAAGGTTTTGTCCCCTCTACCCACTGATTTTGCAATGTGTTCTTCTGTCTCAGCTTTGGCTTCCCTTACTGACCTCCCTGCCTCCCTTTGCTTCTCCTGGTACTTTTCCCTATCCCCTTCTGCCTGTGTCTTTTTGTATTGCCTGAATGCAATCTTTTTGGCTTTCACTTTCTTTGCTACCTCTTTGGAAAACCATAATGGTAGCCTCTTCCTTTTCCTCTTGCTAACCTGCTTAATGCATAATTCTGTTGCTCTTGTAATCCCCATTTTAAAAACTGCCCACTGTTCCTCAACCCCTGATTCCTGCCCCATTCCCCTTAATTCCTCTTTCAAGTATCTCCCCATTTTCCCGAAGTCTGCCCCTCTAAAATCCAGGATACGTGTTTTTGTGCAGTTTGTTTGGTTCTGCTCTTTCTGTCATTTCAAACCACAATGACTGGTGGTCACTGTTCCCCAGGTGCTCCCCCACTGTTACCCCCATCACACTGTCCCTGTTTGTGAGCACAAGGTCAAGTATTGCCTTCTGCTGAGTTGGTTCCATGACCAGTTGCTTGAGGAAGGCACCCTGAAGGGAGTCCAGGATAAATCTGCTCCTAGTTGATGCTGCTGCTGGGATGCTCCAGTCCACGTCTGGAATATTGAAGTCTCCAACCAGTACTACCTCACCCTTGTCTGCCATCCTTCGGATGGCTAGCATCAGCTCCCTATCTGTTTCTTCCTCCTGGGCTGGTGGTCTATAGACCACAACTGTGGATGGCTGGACCCATTTTCCTTTCCAGCTTAACCCACAGTATCTCTCCCCCATTTTGTTCCTCCTGGATCTCTGTGGTCTTTATGTCATTTTTCATACAGTGCCACTCCTCCTCCCTTTCTACCTGCTCTGTCTCTTCTGAATATGTTGTAGCCAGGTATGGCCATCTCCCAGCCGTGGTTATCATTACACCAGGTTTCAGTGATGGCCACAATGTCCAGGTCTGACTGAACCATGACAGCCTCCAGATCTTCCATCTTGTTGCTAAGGCTCCTGGCATTGGCACACATGGGTTTCCATGATTTGACCTCCCTATACTGTTTTGCTGTTCTACTCCAGCCCCTTCCTTAGTTGTCCTTTATCCCTGGTTCTCCTTGCTGTCTGCCCTTCTGCTGAATTTTGCCCCTTTTCTGCCTCTCCACTTCTTGGGTGCTAATCTCCATCTTTTGCACACTGCTTTGTAGAGATAGCCACTCCTCTGGTTCACTGGTTCCACTGCTAGCTGTGGGGGGTGAGCAAGTAGGTATCCTCCTTGCTGGCCTGCCACACCCTTTGCTAGTTTAAATGCTTGTCAATGTAGCATTTAAACTTATCATTGAGTGCTTGGATTCCCCTCCAGGATGGATGACGACCGTCAGGCTTGAATAAACCTCCATCCATCCAGGTGGGTCCCCAGTCACCAATGAATCCAAACTCTTCCTCACAGCACCAGTTCTTCAGCCATGAGTTAAAGTTCCTGGTGCATGCACCCCTATGCTCTCCCTTGCCTCTTGCAGGTAGTACTTCTGAGAAAGTGACAGAAGTAGCTACTTGCTTGAGACCCCTCTCCAATTTCCTAAACTCTTCCTGAACTTCTGTTGGCTCCCCATTTGCCAGGTCATTAGTACCTAGGTGGATAATGACATCCAGCTCACCCTCCCATCTTGCCTTCCCAGCGATACCCAGGATCTTCCTTCCATCCCTCGATGCCATGGCACCTGGTAGGCACCTCACCTCCCTGTCCTCCCCTCCCGTGTTCCTAGCTGGACCCCTCTTATGATGGAGTCTCCCACCAGGATTTGCTTCCTCCTCCTCCTCTGGGGTCTACTGCTCTCCCCGCTGAGGTCACCTCCTTGGCTAACCTCCACATCCTTTCCTTCCACTTCTCTGGGTACCTCTATTTGGTTGTCCCCATTTGCCAGTGTGGCATATGAGTTGTTGAGTGGAATAGGATCTGGGATGTGCCTCTGCCTGACTGCTCTAACCCTCCCTGAACCTACTGTCATCCAAGTGTTCCTCATTCTCGGTATCCTTTGAGGCAGTTGCTTTGGACTGGATGGTCTCTGGATAGGGGTGATGGCACTCCTGACCCAGTTTACTTCTGCTCTGAGTCTGGCTACCTCATCGTGCAGTCCAGAGAGATGCATGCAGATAGGGCAGCACCTCAGTGTGCAGAGGACCCAAGGAATGATCTGGTTTGGTATGCCAGAGGGCAACATGGCACAATCAGACTTTCAGCAACAGCAGTGGCTATCTGAGACAAAGGTCACGTCTACCAAGTGTACGCTATGGCAATGGTCTCTTCCCCCTGCTGGAGGAGGCATATAGTTCTCTTTGTTCTGCTTCAAAATGTTATATAAAAAAATGGATTAATTGCTTTAAGGTGCCTTTCAAAATGAAGTCCACTTGATAAGTGTTGGGATGCTGCACACATATTCTGCAAAGGGGTGAGGGGAAGGGCAGGGCAACCATAGTTGTGTTTCTGTTAAGCTTTGCACTGGGAGGGAGAGGTATTGGGAAATGTTAACAGTTAGGATTGTTACATGTGTTGGTATTATTGATTTTGTTATTGGTTGGGGGATAAGAAGCCTCACAGTTGTTTAGGAGGCAACGTTTGTTGTTTATTATTAAGATTCAAAATTACAGGTGTCATGGGTATAGACAGTATAAGCTTAACAAATCTAACCAAGGATCTGTATATGTGGTCTTTTTTGTGGTTTATGATTATGGATAATTCACTCACAGTAAGTTCTTGGAATGTCAATGGGCTCTGGTCACACACAAAAAGAAATAAAAATCTAGGTAGACTCATATGATCTGCATGGAGGGGGAGCATACAGCTATGAATTGAGGAAGAAAATGGTTTGGCTCCTATTTTACATGTAAGGCTTGGGGAACAGCGGTTTAGTTGAGGCCCAGGTTCCGAGGTGTTGTCACCCAAGTGACTATAGGTAGTGGGGTTGATTCATATTATTACAAGTGTAACCGAATACAGGTCAGAATATTGCAGTGGGGTCAGTATATGCATCTAACATAGACAATACATAATTTTTCACATACTATTCAGTGGAGATGATTAAGTTCACAGCCCCGTGGATGCTGAATGGGGAGTCAAACTGCATTTTGGATAATACCTTAGACTGTTCCACCAGGGTGGGTGGCCCGGTGTCTAGAAGTACTAGAGCCCTGAAGGACTTGATGAGGGACCACAGATTAATTGACACATGGAGATACTTAAATCCCAAGGGTAGAGATTATTCACATTATTCACACTTGGCCAAGATGTATGCCAGACTGGATATGGCCCTGGTCTTGCAAGATGTCATTTTGAAAGTGCCCTCTGTGACCTATAATCCCAATCTAATTAGTGACCATTCTCTTGTCCAGTTAGTGGTTTCTGGGATTGGATCCACCTGTGCTAATTGAGCACAGAAATTAGGCCCAACACAGGATTTCCAGCAATACATTAGACGTCAACTCTTAAGTCTTCCTAAATAATAATCCACCTGGTACAACATCTGTGTCAATGAGATGGGATGCCCTAAAAGCTGTTCTATGGGGCTCTAATATCTCATAAGCCTCACACAAGAAAAAAGTAGACACTAATTATATCATGCAATTAGATGACAAGATCTCAAAAACTGAGAGGAGGCACGTGGAACACCCATCCCTAGAGGGCTCATAGTGAGCTGCAGAGGCTTAAATGGGAGTTAAACACAGCTCACAACACTAAAATTGAGAAGTCCATTAGTCAAGCAGGCAGGTAATTATTTTGAGGGAGATGCAGGTGGAAGATGATTGGCCTGGCAATTACATAACAGTCAGGGTGCCAAAAAAGTAGCTTAAATACAGGACGATGGAGGTAAGCTACACCATGGGGACCAAGAAATTGGGGAATACTTCCATGCCTTCTATGAAAATCTATATACCTCTGAAGTCACACTATCAGAGTGCCAATTCAAAAATGTCTTCAGTAAAGCTCAGCTACAAAAAATTAGTAAGCAGGACAAAAATGAAAAGGATGAATCAGTGACTTGGGAAGGCATTCATGGGGTGATTAAGAACCTAAAGGGAAGGAAAGCCCCAGGCCCGGAGGGGTACCCAATTGAGTTGATAAAATATTAAGCCATGACCTGTAGGCACCACTTCAAGACATAATTGCTGAGCCTTTGGCACAGGGGAATATGCCACATTCCATGTGCACTACTACAATGACAATAATCCCAAAACATGGCTAACACCCAACGTTTTGTGCTTCATATAGGCCCATATTGCTCCTGACAGTGGACTACAAAATTTTGGCCCATCTGCTAGTAAGCAGGCTTAAAAAGGTGTTCCCATCCATTATACATGAAGATCAAATGGAGTTTGTTAAGAGAAGGCAAGGGAAATTAAATGTGCGGCACACCCTTAATGTAGTCTGGCTTTTGGTCGGGGAGGAACACCAAGGGAAATCCAGGAATATTGGCCCTAGACACAGAGAAAGCATTTGATTGGGTTTTGAGTGAGGATACTTATTTGCAATGTTACATATGCTTGGGTGGGCAAAAATATGAGGAGATGGATTGGAGCATTGTATAAACTACCCTCAGCCCAGATTCTTGTAAATGGGTTCCTCACAAGTCCTTTTTTGTTGACCCAAAGAACTAGACATGGTTGCCCCTCTCTTATCTACTTTATGTGATGTCCCCGGAACCTCTGGCTGCTTTTCTTAAATAGGAGGAGAGCATCGGGGGCATCATAGTTGGTGGACAACATCACAAACTATCATTGTTTGCAGATGATCTCCTGCTCTGTCTCTAAGATCCACAGACAAGCTTACCAGTGTTTCAAAAAATACGGTTAGAATTTGGAAAGCTATCTGGGCACAAGATCAACTGATTGAAGAGTGAGATACTGGTGCTGGGTAAGGGGAAGATAGTTATTTGACGTCATCCCCTCTAAATCTAAAAAGTGTTGATGTACTCGGGTATCTGGGAGTCATGGTCCCTGGGAACCTGTCACAACTATACAAAAAAAACTACATTTGTTTGATAAATAATGTGAGAAGTGACTGAGAAAAATGGGAGATCTTACCTATAAGCTTGAATGGCAGGGTTAACACTATTAAAATGAACCTTCTGCACTAGTGTTTATATTTATTCCAGAATCTCCCTATTAGAGTCCCTGAATGCTTCTTCTGGCAGATGAACAGTATAGTACATAAATTCCTGTGGTATGGCAAGGTGGCCCAGATAAAAAGAACTATTCTGCAATTAACATTGAAGGGTGGAGGGTTAGTGCTACCCAAGTTCAAATACTATTACTAGGAGGCCCAGTTAACTTATTTGGAAACACCTGTATTCAGACAGATACCAGCTTGGAGAGTTCTGGAAGCAGAGACCATCTTGGGAGGTCTACCTCAGGGGTACTCTCTCCCTCTTTATCTATTACCCTTCCCTCTAGATGTAAGAACCCTTTGACCTGAACCCTAGTGAGACTATGGATAGTGGTGCATAACCATATCAATCATCCTAAGAGGCTTTCACCAAATGCTGCAATACACTTGGGATTTTGTGAGTAAATTGGATATAATGTGTTCCTTCCTCAGGCCTTGTTAAGATGGCAAAAAGGTTGCCTTGGAGACAATAGGGGCATTATTTTTTTTTTAATTTATTTAAACATTTGCTGACCGGGAAAGGCACACTGAGCCAAGGCTCATCTCCAGTAGTGACCCATACCTTATTGAGATAGGATTAAATCATTTATGGAAATAAGACACCACTATGGAATATAGGCAGGAGACTTTTTTGCTTATTTAAGAATTAGACTATGTGTGTCTAACCAAAGTCCGATGCTCTCCCCCCATTAAGGAAGCTATATGCAGGCCCCAGCCAGGCAGCTCAATTCTGTCCACTCTTTATAAATTGTTTCTGAGCTCTTCTCCTACCCCAATGATTCGAGCTAGAAGTGCTTGGGAAAGAGATCTTGATTTAGCACTGGATGAAGCTACCTGGCAAGAGGCTACTAAACATGTACATAGCTGCTCCCTCTCTAACAAGCTGCACAGAGTCCAATTAAATTATAGGGGCTTCAGTTGTGCCCTTTTATTTAGGGTTGTACTGGCAGATGTATGCTAAAGTCCAATTTTTGCACTTAAATAACTTTGCAACTGTTCAATGAATTTGCACACAATTTTGTGTGCCTGGTGTCATGGTACAGATCTCAGTATGTGTCAAGTTTTGTTCCAGTCGGATGTCCAGATAGTGTAAAAAGTAATTTTTCGTAAGTGTTTTCCCATTAGTTATAATGGGTTTTTGTTTGTCCACTGTACAGCCCAGATGGTCTGGAATTTTGGTCTGACATTTTCGGGGTAGAAAGGTGCTGACCCATAGATGTGCCTTCTGCTGGTTTAGTGAAAAAAATATTAACCTGTTCCAAAGTTATTTAATTTTAAAATTTTCGTAGAATGGTTCTGAGCATGTTCAGTAAGCACCTCAAGATAGCTGTTTGATATAAAAAAGGATCTTTTTTCATATGACATTATAATTTTTTTATTTAAGGAAAAAATGCCTTTAAAATGTGTTATTTATAATACTGAAATGCTATTTTCTTATCAGCATCATATGAAAAAGATCTTGTTTCATGAGATGACTCACGAAAAAAGATCTTTTTATCATATGGAAAATCAATGGATTTCAATGGAATTTTCAACTTTGTTGCATAACTTTGCTATTTTTGCATATTTTGACACCACATTTTCAACATACCCTTTTTGAGACCCCCACTCATGAACAATGGGGATGTCATTTCTCAAAGTCTGCCAGAAAGGCAATTTTGTGGTCAGTTAGCAAAATCACATTTTGGGCGGGCTTTCAAAATTTTCACCATACTTGTTCATGAGGTAAACATAGAAACATAGAATTTGATGGCAGATAAGGACCACATGGCCCACCTAGTCTGCCCATTTCCCTGCCTAATGGATAAGCTTCAGATCCTAGTTAACCAACAACCTACTTCCTCCTACCCCCACTAGAACTGACTGCCTTATATCTGTCCCATGCATTCTTGAATTCTCCCACTGTTTTTGACTCTATGACCACCTCATGAAGGCTGTTCCATGCATCTACAACCCTGTCTGTGAAGAAATACTTCCTCACATTACCTCTGAGCCATCCCCCCTCTATCTTCAAATTGCGCCCCCTTGTTCTTGCACATCTCTTTTTCTGAAAGATGCTACCCTCTTGGACTTTGTTGATTCCCTTGAGGTATTTAAAAGTTTCAATCATGTCCCCCCTCTTCCTCGAGGCTATACATTTTAAGCTCCTTTAGTCTTTCTTCATATGTCTTCTGGTGCAGACCCTGCACCATTTTGGTTGCTCTCCTCTGGACAGCCTCCACCCTGTCTATGTCTTTATGGAGATGGCGTCTCCAAAACTGTACACATTACTCCAGATGTGGTATTACCAACTGTCTGTACAGAGGGCCAACAACTTCCTGTTTTCTACTGGTGATGCCTCTCCCTATGTAGAAATCAATAGATTTGGTGGGGTCATAAGAAGGGTATGTGGAAAAGTTGGGATCAAAATATGCTAAAATGGCCAAGTTTTGCACATCTGTTGACATTTCACTATGCTCACTTGTAACTTTGCTAATTTTCAATATTTTAGCCACAAATTATCAATATGGCCATTTCTTTACACCACCTCATGAATGTGACAGCTGTCACTTCTCAGATCTTGTGCAAAGTCTATTTTCATGCATCTGCCACAGAATTATGCTGTGGTGATGCAGAATGTCATTTTGGTGGGGATTCGACAATTTTTTCTATTGGGTTGATGAGGTGGGGTAATAGAAAGGCTGTTTTGACAGTTGGCTGCTGTTGTCCTATGGATATACACATCTATGAAGGGAAGGGAAGGGAGCACAGAGCCCAGAGAGCCCTGCACTCCATTACACAAACAAGGATAGGATTACACTCTCTGAAAAAGTATGGATGCATGGGAATGCAGGGCCTTCCAGGCCCTGCATGCCAATGGGAAAATAAGGATACCATTATACTATCTCAAAAAGTAATGAAATTATTTGCAAGAAAACTGCATTAATGCAACATTTGGGGTTGAGGCCAAACTGACAAAAGTAGGGACATCTGACTTTAGGATTTCCAACCCTAAAACTACAACACCACCTCTAAAGCAAATCAGGGGCAGAGTCTTCCTAGGAGTTATCTACTTCCCTACTTTTGTCAGTTTAGCCTCAACCCTAAATGCTACATTAATACAGTATTTTGCAAATAATTAATTATATAGGATATACCTAATGCCCAGTAAACTACACAGATTTTTCTCAACCAGGCAGAGCATCTGTCCAAAGTGTCTGATTGCTGAGGAGGATTTTCCTCATACAGTATGGCTTTGACGTGTGCCAGGGTCACCATTTTTTGGGTAGAGGTCCATACCATCATGCAGAAAATATTGGGGGTTGAACTACCAGATACCCCATTGAAATATATGCTGGGTGCCGAACTAGCCCCTAACAAGAGTTAAAAATACAGGCTATGGGAAGTGGCCTTAGTAAATGTCAAAAAACAGTGACCCAACATTGGATGAGTGAGACCACCCTAGTATCACCCATTGGATAAGTAACTTAGTGCTATGTATGTACCTTGAGAGGTGTCAAATGCAGGTTAATGGTCAGGAATCTCTTTTCTCTGCAACTTGGCAACCCCTGGTGGACACTATGGAGACTGGGATTGTGATCCTATGACCCCCCCCAAACTATATTTTAAGTCAAGAGTACTGTGTTGTCACGGGGTCTCTGCTAGAGATGCATCCTACTTTTAGTACAATCCATACATATAATTTACACCTAGTTTGATAAAGTCAAAGGAGGAAGATCTATCTTCATCAGTATGTATCTATGGGTGCGGGCCATCGAATACTATATTAAATTACAAAAACATCTCTCACCCAATGATTTTAATATTGCAAACCTACTTCTAAGGGGGTGGTATGGTATGTTATGCACTGAGCCTATGGTATTGTATAATGTTATTAATAACTACAAATATACACTGTAAAAATACCTATGTACTAGAACTTAACATATTTTAAGGTTGTAAGTTAAATATTGCTATATTGTCTAACACATGTCCTGAATTGTTAACATAATTCTGTAGTTGTGATACCTATTTAATAAAATACATTTATGAAAAAACAGCTCAAGGCAGCTCAGAGTAGGGTGACAAATAGATTGTTCACAGACAGCAGGGCAGAGCATATGAGGACAGGCTGAGAGCTCAACATGTACTCACTATAGGAAAGGAGGGAGAGATGGGACTTGATTGAAACCTTCAGGTACCTGAAAGGCATATACAAGATGGATATCAGGGAACTTTTCTGTCCCAGTGATAACAAGACCACTAGGGGGAACTATTTTAAGCTGGTAGGTGGACAATTCAAGAAGAAGGTCAGATGACACTTCTTTAAAGAGAGGGTAGTGTTGAAGTAGAATGAACTCCTATCTGACCCCATCACTGAAAAGATGATAGGGAGGTCAAGAGAGGGTGGGCTAGGGTGCAGGGATTGGTCAGGACTAGAGGGAGGCAGGGCCTAGTATAATCTCTGAATCGGGGCACAACAACTAAGAAAATTTGATAGACCATAAAGCTTTCATCTGTTGGGTATTTTGCACGTTTGTATATAATTATAAATCACTGAATTTGGCTAGAAGGAGTTATGAGGTACAGGACTTGTTTTTTAAGTTCAATGAAACCACCCTTCCCTTGGCTGCGAAGTGGAATTCTCAACTCCTAACACTCCTAAATGGGAGACCACTGTGTGCAGCTACAGTGGCTTTATGTGTTGATTGGTTCAAATCCTGTAAGTGATTTATAATATGTTTTATTGGCTGAGCAGAATGTTGGCCAGAATAGTGCAGATAATCCCTTATATTTACAATAAGTACCACATAATTATTAGGATTCACAGGATTTTATAGGGATTTGTAAGCCTTGGATGCAATTTACTCATTCATGGCTCCCCCATTTTTAATGGTTATATCACAATTTTTAGTTCCCAATACAGAAACTGTCCAAAGCCCTCTTAAAGATTGCTAAGCTTTTGCTTTCAATAATAGTTATAGGGAGATCATTCCACATGCTTACCATTCTTTGATTTATTCACTTTCCTCTTCTTTTAGTTTTATACATTTCCCCTTTTAATTAATGCTCATGAATTCTGGAACCATATGGATTCTCTTTTAATTTCAGACCCAGACAGTGCCACAAGTCTGTATCATGAAATGCTCTATAGATAATCACAGGTCATCACTCATCCTCCTGTACTCCAATGTGTACATATCCGGACTTCTCAGCCCCGCCTCATGTGTGAAATCCCTTAGACCTGTCACCATTTCAATTTCTCCCTCTGTACACCCTCCAGCAGCATTATCTCCCTCTTAGGATGTGGAGCCGAGGACTGACTGCAGTACTCCAAGTTGGGCCTCCCCAATGCACCATAAAGGGGCATCAGTACTCCTTTATCTTTGCTGTCATTGTTCCTTTGTCACGCCCAGTACTGATCCATGCAGAGTGATCATCATTATCGATTTTTATTGTTCAATAAAATATCTTTACAATTTTAGAACACGACAAGCATTATGATACAAAAAAAAAACAAATATTGCACATATAGGCCATAAAACATCATAAAAAGATACACGGGGCTGGATATTCAAACTGTGCCCAAACAGTGCGCAATAGCAGGAGCAAGCACAAGTCCATTGCGCCCATATACAACAGACGCGATATTGAAAAAAGGAGCAAGTCAAATTGCACCAACAGCTAACGTCTGAATATCGCACCACCTGCGCCATAGCGCAACTAGGGAGGGGAAGCTGAGCAGATGCGATGCGCTATGGCCCAACAAGGGATGTCCAGCTGAGCAGTCCAGAGGCACCATAGCGCAAGCAGGGAGCTCCCCAGCAGCAGAGCAATGTAACTGCATAACCAGAGAGGTGGGGGCCCACCACCCATGCCACAGATGGGCACAGGAACACACAGCAGAACTGACATCATGACCCCACACCCCAAGCACAGCACAACTGGGGGAAGGCTGGAATAACCACCGGCCCATGGAGTCAAGCAAACAACCCACAGCCGGGCCAAGGTGCCCCATCACACCCACCGGCAAGCTGAGACTGCCACACAAGGAGGGCGGACCACCCTGTGCCACACCACCCCCCCAATGCACAGCACACCCTGCACCTCAGACACCCTCCCATGAGCAGTGACCACCACTGCAGGAAACCCCATGCATACCACCACCCCCACTGTGACACTGCAACCTTGTGCACCACAGAACCATACAAGGCAGCCCCACCATGAGCACCCAGCAGTGGGTGGCATCACACAGCAATGCAACAATGGCAGACACAATGCCACCATGCACAATCCCCCCGAGACACAGCTGAGAGACCGACCATGCGTCTGCACAAGAGGTACCCCACACGGGACAGGGTGTGCCCCTGACACTACCACCAGTGATACAGCACCCTGCACAGTAGTCAAGTGACACACCCCGACCTACCACTGGCCACAACAGCCAGCACAGACACCCACAGTGGTGCGTGGAAGCATGCACCACACCGGATGCAACACAGTGCAGGGACAAACACCCACCCATACCCAAGGGGACAATAATACAGGGACACAGTAGTGTGGCAACCAAGCCCCCAGTGTGGCCCCATGGAAACCGTGTACACACAGACTGCAGTCCTCCCTGGCACAGGAGTGCCAGCCATCCTGCGCAGGCACTGTGGACCCATTCGACACCAGCATATGCATGGAGCACAAGTCACAGACAGTGGTGCACATCCCCTGAAACACACACAAGGCACAGCATGGAGGTGGGACAACAACCACGGAGGCCACAGTGTCACCTGAGGCAAACATGCGCCATACCAGTGACAGGAGACAACTCAGCATTGTGACGGGTACAGTGGCTGCCCTGCATGGACAGCCACCACTGACATGGCAGCAGACCTTGCAGGTCACAGACATGCAGGGGGTGTCAGCTGCACAGTCCATGGATGGGTTGACAGGGGCACCATGGACGCAGAGCATGTGCCATGGACCACTGCACACAGTCATCCATTGCACAGGGAACAACACACACACCACAGACACCAACTGATAGCTACTCCCACACCATAGTCACTGCCCCACGGACATACACACAAACCCATGACTGCACCACCCCAGGCGCCATACACACCACTGCAGCTGAGCACCTATAGCCCGCTGCAAATCAGAGACCACCACAGTATTCGTATCAAAATAATTATATTGTAACACATAAACAAAACTATTTACAGAACTATGTACATATGGGGGGGAGGGACATAAACAAGGTGGGGGTGGGTAAGGGGTGAACATATAGGAGAGGGAAGAAGGGGTGTGAGGGTGGGCCCAGGGGAGGAAGGTGTTTCCATGGGCATGGATGGCCCATCATCTGCCCTGCTCATCTGCCATGTTTCGCTGATGTGACTTCCGCCTCCTGACCCCGTGTCGGTCCATCCTTTGGAGAGGATCTCCAGGGATGCCCTCGCCACTTGCAACAGCTCCTGCAGTCCCCTATCTATGGCGCGAAGTCGCTGTACACCTAGGATGAGGGAGCAGAGTCATTACGTGTGACTGTCCATCCCCCTGCAGCCCACCCATGGTGCATGGCATACAGCCATGTGCCACGCCCCTGTGATGGTGTGCAACCACCCTCAGTGACCGTGTCCACAAGACCTGCCCACCCAGGCAGCCACAGCCATGTGGACCACTGCACACACCCACCGCCCATGTTCTGCACAGCACTCACCCTCTTCAGGCCAGTCTGGTTGGCGGTGATGGTCCTCGTCCTGCCTGGACGCTCTTTCCACCTCCCTTCGGTGCTCCTCTCTCAGCTGGCGCCGCTCGTCCACACCTGTGGGGGAAACACGGAGAGAAGAACATTAGTACAATCCCAAGCAAAGTCCCCTGCCCCAATGTGTGTGCCCACCCACCCAGCCAGACCCACCCACCCCACACCCTGTGAACACTGCCACAGCTAACCCTAGACTAGCTGGACACATACAACACTGTTACCCATATGGACAATACAAGTGCATAGACGGAACCCCCACCTGGACGTAGCACCATGCCCCTCCTGGCATGCGACCGCAGATGGGCTAGTAGGTCTGGATCCCTCCTCCTGAGGTCCCCATAGCGGTGCCTGCATTGCTCTGAGGTCCTCCTGCATCCAGTGGCCGCCTCCAGGTCAGTGGCCACCTCCTGCCAGACTTGGGTCCTGGCCCTGTCCAGTTCCTCATCACCAAACAGTGGGCCATAGTGTGGCTCTACAATGGCCACAAGGTTGGCCAACTCAATGGCACTCCATTGTGGGGCTCTCCTGCATGCCATCTCAACAACTATAGTAGGCAATATGGCACTCTGCAGTGCAGTACCCCATGTGCAAATGCTGCGTGGTACAGCGCCGCCATTCCCTATCGCGCTGTTACTGAACAGCGCGATATAGAGTTGCAGCCATGCCGGACGCATGGCGCCAAGGGGGCAAAGGTCGGGCACAGGGTCAAGGGTCTCTGGTGCAAGGCCACGAAAGGCGCCATCGGATGACTATGCGTATAGCGCAATTGGTTGCCTGTTTGCCAGCACCACAGCGGACTATTGTACAGTTGTGCCATTGTGCCTATGGAGGCCCATTGTCACAATGCCATGTAGTGACCCTCACCATAGTGCCACTGGCACAATGGTGGCTGTGCCCTGCATTGACCATCGCGCACAGCACATCATCAGCACAGCAGATGCCTGCGTCAGCAGTCTGGGCATGCACAGTGAGGTGTATTACGCATGCCACAGCACTGCACCATTGGCTCAGCCCGTTCAACACAATTGCGCAAAGCGCAAAAGCGTGATATTCAGCCGTCATATGATAATCATCCGATCAGCCATTCAATGGCGCAGCACCGCGATTTGCATCTAATTAAAGATGCTCCTCACCTAATTTGCATGGATTGTGCTATTAAAGTGCGACAGAGTTCTGCAGTGGCCATATTCAGTTACTGCAGTTTATTGGTGAGTTGCATGCTGTGTCGGAGTGTGGACTGTGGATTCAGGGACATGCTTTGGACTGCACAGTCACAGGTAACCACTGCCATTCCTACAGGCTGAATAATGACTGAGCAAGGTTTGGGTGAGGAGGACAACGATGGTGGGTGGAAGAGGAGGCAAATTTTCATGAAGGCCGAGACCGAGGCACTTTTCGAGGCCTATCTGGAGCAGGAGCCACTGCTCAGTGGATGGCGGGGCACCCCTCTGGCCCGTGCGGCTGCATGGGAGGAGGTGGCACGTGCCGTCAACCAGCATGGCAGCCACCAGTGCTCCGTGCAGGAGTGTAAGAAGAAGATGAGTACTGACAGGAGGAGGCTGAAGGAGAAGGTGGCTGCCATCAGGGCGGCACGTACTGCAACAGGCGGTGGACAGCCGGAGGTTGTGCAGCTCACACCAGCAGAGGACAGGCTTGCTGCAAGCATGCACCGCAGTGCCATAGAGGGAGTTCCAGGAGGTGGCTTCCAGATGGGTGGTGACCCATCACTGCATGGTAAGTCATGGTCAGTCTATGGGGGGGCAGGGTAGGTCACACGCAGTAATGCTACTTTGATTTCCCTTACAGATCCTGCACATCTGCATGGGTCAGAAGTGGTGGGCCTGTCCACTGCGGACAGTCAGCTGGAGTTGGAGGAGGGACCATCCACCTCCACAGGTATACGTGGAGTATTGCAACAGTGAGGCTGCCTGGCTGTCCACACTGATGTCGTTGAGACAGGTATGGGGGAAGCCCTTCCTGTGTCTCAGCGTTCTGGCATCCTAGGATGCCAGCACGCCGTGGCTGTGGCTGGGGCAGAGACCTACACCAGTGATGATGACATGACCGTCATGGGCAGTGACACGTGTGTGCCATGGAATGGACACACAGCAGGTCAGCTCGTGCCCATGGCTCTGGCTGGTGCCCACCATGTGGGCCAGCATGTCAGCACAGTCCCAGGCTGTGCCTGTCAGCACCAGTGGGGCAGCACCGGTGGCTGGTCAGGACAGTGGGACTGTTGTAGCCACAGCAGTGGCACCACTGAGCCCTTTGGTGCAGCAGCTGGAGGGGCGGCAGCAGCAGTCTCCCACCATGACTAGGGGTTCAGGGTTCGGCGGTGACGTCTGTGCAATGCCTGTGGACTTGCCCATATCTGGTCCTGGTGTGCAGCACCCACTCTCAAGGGGTGTTGAACATCAGGCCCGTGCACACCCTGAGGGACAGGATGCCGAGGAGGCAGACAACCTCTTTGATGAGCACACTCGCCTACTGCAGGCATCGGTCCAGCAGCAGATGCAGCTTGCGACGTCTGTGGAGGCACTGTGTGTGGCTCTGGAGTGGGCAGAGGAGCGGCGCAGCAGGGACACCGATAGGAATCTGTCACGGATGAACCGTTTGCAGGAGGATGTGACCGTTGCCATTGACAGGCATGCATGGGCGTTCATTGCTGTCATGGCCACAATGGGCACACAGTCAGGTGCCCATGTGTCGCTCATACCATGCAGTGCGCTATCCACTCCCATTCCTGGCGTCGTGTGACACCCACCCTGTCAACGCCGGGTTCAGCTGTGGGCATCCCAAGCACTTCCGGTGCAGGCATGTTCAGTGTGCTGCAGACCCCTGTGTGGGCACGGTCACATTCGCGCAGTGGAACCCCTGGGGGACCATCGGTGCCACCCCATGAGGCCTGTGGTCAGCCTGCCAGTGCTGGCGGGTCTCGGCAGGGCCGCCCATGCATCAGAGTCGGCCGTGGCACTGTGCCACGAGAATGACCTGTCTCCCAGTGCATGCACTGTCTGTTGCTGCCCTGTGTGCATTGTGTGTTTCAGTGAGCATTGCACGGGTGGGTGCCCAGCCATGCACGCAGAAACACGGTCCACCTGCACACCCTCCCAGCTGCTGTCCGCAGGTACATGTGGATGATGATGCCTGCATTGCGCTGTACACCAAAGTGCGATGGTGCCCAGCATCTGACACATGCACATGGACAGACAGTGGACGTGGTGGCCTGTGGACTTGTGTGTTGCTAGTGTTGGCATTCTGGCTAGGTTTTCCACCTGCCCTCTGTGCACGTTTGGTGCATTGTGTGTGTGCGTGTGTGTGTGTGTGTGTGTGTCCGTCCATGTGGTGCGTTGCTGTTCACCCATCCCTGGTTATGTGCGTGTGCTTCTGTGCCCTGCCACATCCCTTGCTAGCATGCACCCCTGGTGTGTTTCCATGCATGTTTGTGGGTTGTGCCTTGGCCACTGGTGGTTGGGCATGGCACCATGACTTACCTGGGTTGGCTGAAGTGCTCCTCTGTGATGGTGTCCCAGTGCAGCTGTGCCAGCCGGATCAGTCAGGGATCCCGTCGGCCAAGGGGGAGCTGCCCATCACCATCGTCACCGGCGTCTCCCTCGTGCCCATCGCTGTCCCCCTCTTTGACCTGTACAGCTATCCCACATTCTTTGGCCATGTTGTGCAGGATGCAACAGGCCAGGAATATCCCACAGGCCTTTGAGGGGCTGTACTGTAGGGCACCGCCAGAGGAGTCCAGGCAATGGAAACGTGTCTTCAGCATCCCGAACACCCGCTCAATGACATTGTGTGTGGTGGCATGTGCCTCATTGTAGTGTTGCTGCGATGGGGTCGTGGGCCACCAGTAGGGTGTGAGCAGCCAGGGACGGAGTGGGTATCCACTGTCACCTGTGTGCAGAGAGTGGAGGTTAGTTTCGTGTTCAGCTTCAGACTGCCCCAAGCCCTGTGGGCCACACCCATGGCACCTCTGGCCATGCCTCCCCAGGCCCGCGATATGTCCATTTGATTTGCATATTCACCCACTAGATGTCCTGTGGGGATGTTCCCACTCTCAAATCGGTGGCACAGTGCTGACTGGTGCCAGATGTATGAATCATGTGCTCCCCCAGGGTGCGTGGCACAGACGTTGATGATGCGCCCACTGGCATCGCACACCACCTGGCAGTTGACACTGGAATAGCCTTTGCCGGTTCATGTATCGGCCCCTCCTCACCAGGTGGTGTGTGCATGCCACATGGGTGCAGTCTATTGCCCCTAGCATGCCAGGCATACATGCTACCCTGTAGAACTCCTGGATGTTTGCTGTGTGCTCCGCCTCAGTGCTGGGGAAATGGATGTACTCTGCAGCATGTGGCAGCAGTGCGCTGAGGAATTGGGTGAGGATGCGTGACATGGCTGACTGTGTTATGCCTGTGGTGTCCCCAGTTGGTCTCTGGAAGGTACCCGTGGTGAGCAAGCACATGCAGGCTGTTACCTTTGTTTCCACTGACAGGGCATGACTCCGTCATGTGGGTGCCTGCATCACATCACTGCCCAGCTCACAGAGCCGCCTCAGTATTGCCCTGTTCAGGCGGTACCAGCCCACAATCTCGATATCTGTATACAGCTCACAGCTGGTGTGGGCTTGGTACTGCCTGTTGGGGGCATACTGCCAACAGGCCCTTCCACGGCCACGTCCCCCTGCCACATGCCTTCTCACCCCCCTCATTACGGCCTCCATGTGGAAGGTGGCACTGGCCATGTCCCTGGCTTGTGTTCCCCCCCCATCAGCTGTTTCTTTGTTCCCCCCGCTGTCCTGACTGCTACCTCCCCTGCACCGGATACACCTGTCTGTGCTGGTCTCTGGTATGTGTGTCACCACACACCTTCCCTGTGCCTTTCTTCTGCAGAGTGGTTTCCCAGGCCTGCCCTCTTTCTCCCAGTTTCCCTGTGCCTGTCTCTCCCCCTGCCTCATGTGGCTTCCCTGTAGCGTTCTTGCGCCTCTTCCTTACTCCTTTTTATTTTGGCTCATTTCCACTATGGCGCAACTTCCGTTTGCTCCACTGCTGCGCAGTGCACAAGTCTTTGAACATCGTACTGCGTCCTTTATGCATGGTTCCTCCCCCTTCGGTTGCGCATACCTTCATCATCATTGCGCTGTTGCTCAGCATGTTTTCGGTGGCACAACTGCCTCCTGCTGAATATCGCAGAATGGCGCATTTTCAGACTTGTGCTGGTGCAACCCTATTGCGCATGGCGCAACCCTTTTGAATATCCAGCCCATGGTCTACATATACTTTGACATTTAATAGTAAAACAGTTCATTTCTTTAATGAAATCAAAAATGTAATAAGTCTTTTGAGTGTTTCAGTAGCTTTTGTATTAAACAAGGTAATGATCAATTGATCTGAGGGAAGACTGAGGGTAGCCAAAATTGGACCTAGCAAGAATTTCCTTTGTGGCTCGTATAATGGCCAGAGCAGTACAATGTGCTTTAAAATCGTCCTCAACTTTCCTCAGGCAATTACAGTCGGGGAATGAGACTCCAGCTCTTTTTTGTCTAAAATATATATAATTGGCTGCTTATAATTCCTTCCTGTATCTCAACTGTATTCTACACTCTGTTGGATTAGACTAAGTAGTAAGGTAGTATTGTAAGCCTTTTTTTAATTTTCATTTTTGTACCATCTAAAATGTATGAGTTGTTTTATTTTTATCTGGTCATTGGCATTTGCTAGATCTTCTAGTCTAATCTTGACTTAAAAATAAACATATGAAGAAGCCAGCAGAAGATGGC
Organism: Neoceratodus forsteri; assembly: GCA_016271365.2. Taxonomy (NCBI): domain Eukaryota; kingdom Metazoa; phylum Chordata; order Ceratodontiformes; family Ceratodontidae; genus Neoceratodus; species Neoceratodus forsteri. The sequence continues at coordinate 1,042,648,753 of CM057455.1, read as the reverse complement.
CATTTGGTCTATCATGTCTGCTCGAATTGCAGGGTCCACAGCTTGAGCTAATGTCCCTGCCTTCCCTCCCCACTCCTCCCATCCTCCCTACCCATGATCTTTACCTTCCCCCTATACCTATCCCAGCCTCTCTTCAAGCTGCCCACTGTCTTCAATGAAATGACCTCTTTCAGCAGCGCATTCCAAGTGTCCACCACCCTTTCTGTTAAAAAGTGCTTCCTGATCTCCCTCCTAAACCTCCCACCCTCCAGCTTAAGACTGTGCCCCCTCATGTTATTGTTGCCACTCAAATTAAACAGACTTTCCTTATCAATCTTATTTATTCCTTTCAAGTACTTGAAGGTCCCCAATCATGTCCCCCCTCTCTCTTCTGTCTTCCAGGGAGTACATGTTTAGTGCCCTCAACTGATTCTCATATGACTTACCCTGCTGACCCACTGTCATCTTTGTAGCCCTCCTCTGATCCTTTACCAACAGGCTAATGTCCTTTTTGAGGTGTGGGCACCAGTACTGAACTCCATACTCTAGATGTGGCCTTACCAGTGACCTGTACAAGGGCAGTATAACCTCCTCTCTCTCCTACAACTGATCCCCCTAGTTATGCATATTAGCATCTTGTTTGCATTTTTTCTCTTACTTTTATGCACTGCGTGGAGTGCTTCAGGTCACTAGTGATCATCACTCCCTGGTCCTTCTCCTTCCCTGATGCAGATACTTAGACTCCACCCAGGTAGTACTCTGTCCTGGGATTCTTGGCTCCAATATGTATAACTTTGAATTTCTTGGTATTGAAGCCAAGCTGCCAGAACCTGGACCACCTCCCCAGCTTTTCCAGATCTTCCTGTAGGTCCTGTATCCCTTCAGCTGTGTCCACTCTCTCGCAGAGCTTGGTGTCATCTGTGAATAGGCACATTTTGCCCTTAATGCCACACCCAATGTCATTGATGAAGACATTGAACAACACCGTCCTCAGCAACAAGCTCTGCGGTACCCCACTGGTTACCTCTCTGGTGCCAGATAACTCTCCCCCACAACCATCCTCTGGGTTCTGTCCCTCAGCCAGTTTTCCATCCATCTGGCTATCCTTTCCCCAATCCTAAGATCCACCAATTTCCTGATCAACCTTTTGTGGGCACAGAGCTAAAGGCTTTGCTGAAATCAAGATAGAAGATGTCTACTGCTTGACCCTTGTCTACTGTCTTAGAGACACAGTCAAATAAGTCAATCAGATTCATTTGACACAATCTCCCCCCCCCCATGAACCCATGCTGCCTCACATCCTGGAGACCGTGCTCCTCTAGATATTCCACCAACCTTTCCTTTAGTATGGTCTCCATGAGCTTGCCCACAATGGAGATCAGACTGACTGGTCTGTAATTCCCTGGGTCATCCTTGGGACTGTTTTTGTGGAGGGGCACTACATGTGCAGTTCTCCAGTCCTGTGATACCACACCTGACTCCAGTGAACTATTAAATAAGTTTGCCAGTGGTCCTGGCAGCTCCTCAACCAGTTCCTTTAGTACCCTTGGATGTACTCTGTCCGTGCCTGGTGATTTTCCCACCTTCAATGCCAACAGACCCTCCCTCACTCTATCCTCCTCTGTCACTACATCTGTTTGTATATATATCTCCTGAAATGGTTTCATATATATTTCATATAGGAGATGGCCTAAACCAAATGGAAATATGGTTTCTTTTATTGTTTTTATTGTAGAAAAAATGAAATTTCTATTATTATAATTCAACTCTTCCTCAAGGCATAGTCGTGGGAGACATTTTCAGATCCTAAAAATAACTTTAATGCAAAGAGTACTCTTCTCTCTTGTATCATAGTTGCCAAAGACTTCTGGCCAAGTTCTTGTCTTAGCAATACTGCTGAGACAGATTGAGGTACTCTCAGCAAATATCAATACATTTTATCAAAAAGTGTCTCTAATGGTTTAATATTTGAGTCAAAACAAATTTCAGCTGCATTGAGTATACTTGTGTTAATTTAGCATTAATCACTTTTAGTAATCCTAGAATTGAACTTTGAGCATATTTATTATGGAGTATCTTAAATGCATTAAATACTGATTTAATTTTGAGGTCATTTGGGTTATATGCAGAGTCCAAGATGTGTTTTGTGCATATCTTTCACCCAAATAGTCATAATGCCTAACAGTATCAATTTTAATTCCATCCAGATATATTATCATGTTTACTCTTGTTTTGTTTCCAAAGACTACCATGTTTGTTTTATCTCTATTTATTATAAGTTTTATTTATTTTACATTGTTGCGTGAAATGATTTCATTCCCTGTAGACCTAATTTTAACTTTGAAAATAATACTATGTTGACCCCTGTGGAATTCCACTCATCACTTTTGCCCATCCTGAACTACATACTCTTATCGAGACCTGTTGAATGCGAACAGTAAGCCATGAGTCTATCCAGATAAATCAGCTATTGTTTATACCCATTTCCTGCAATTTCTGAATAAGTTCCTTATAGGGGGTGGGGATGGTGTCAAAAGTCTTAGAGTAATCTAGAAAAAAATCATGTCACCCAATAAGCCTTTATACATGCTCTACTCACAGTTTAAACAAACTCTGGTCAGAGCCAACATGGCTGTGGAGAGCTTTTGGGATGCTTTTACCCATTATTTCTAATGAATTTGCACAATGCAGATCTGCTGAGAGGCAGTTTCAATATGGTCTTCCTTTTGCGCATGTTTACAATGTATTTTCCTAGAATGTGCCTGCTGATTGCTATACATTTAGCCTGGATAGTTCACAGAAGAAATGGCATCTTATTTTCGGTTGGTGGAGCACTGGCAGTAGGATGTTGGAATGTGTCATACATAGGCACGAGCTGTGTGTGGAAGATTACACCCAGTGGCCATACAACTCAGGCACTCGCATGCAGATCCATCATCCCAGTGCCATTACACTGCTCAGTGTGGGTGACAGCCAATGCTGTACCCACTCACACAGGTCCCGGAACAGGCATGTTACAGCTGACCTCCTAGTCATTTGTACAATCGGGGAACTGTGGATGCATTATCCATAGCCTGGAGCTTACACTGCAAATGGCATTGCAGGATACTGCACCCCATGGCACCCAAGATACCTCAGCAGTCTGGGTAGTGGCATGTTACACAGAGGAATGGGGGAGAGTGTCAGCCTGCAGCAGTATATGACAGCAGGAAGATACAGCATTGACAAGGCATGCATTGGAGGTATGTCAATTCTCTCTTACGGTTTGCCAGGGACATACACAAGGCTGCATACATTGGTGGATCCACAGCTTGCATAGATACCCAATGCATGGTACAGCCACTGGGTCATTCCAGAGTGCAGGTCCACGGCCTGGGTCCAGTGCAGTTGGTGGCTGGCCATGGCATGGTGTGGAGGGCAATGCCAGTCTCCACAACAGGTCAGATATGGGGGAGTTGGGGCGTCTATATACCATTGTGGTGGGTGGGGGTTCTCTATGCTATGGATATGAACCATGGTTTTCACTGATGCGAATGGGTCCTGGGGGGCCCTACACTATGGAGCTCTTCAGGGATGGAGTTGGATTGATTGGGGATGGGATGGGGTACCTCTAGTCCACCAGGGATGCCAGGCTGCTGTGCACCTGGGTGCACTTCTGCAGCCCACCTGTGGGTGGTTAGCCAGGTTAAGCCAGCTATTCATGGCCTAACTGTGGGCCACGCTGCTCTGGACTATGAGGGGTGCATTCCCACTGAGTATGCTGCAGCACAGCACATGCATGGAAATGCACCCTCGACTTGCACGTCATACTATTTTTGTGCACCCTGGTCCATTCCCTTATGGCCAGTGCATCCTGCACATTTGAATATCATGCTGTGGCACATTGTTAGAGTTGCATGGCATATCTCCATTTTCCACCAGGATGAACCGTGCATCTCTTTTGAATATGGGGGCCCTGGACTAGGCTACCCTGAAGAAATATATTATCAAAATGGAAAAATCATGACCTCACTGAAAATTCTTGTTTTATAATATATTAGAATGCAGTATTTCTTTTGAATGGTGTGGCCATGAGGATGGTGTCTACAGAGTGAGTGTGTGTGTGTGTGTGTGTGTGTGTGTGTGTGTGTGTGTGTGTATCCAGGATACAAAATATAGGATAAGAAATATTTAAAGGAAATCTACTCTAAACTGAACTTTACTGTATTCACTGACATAAACAAGCAGTTTCTTGTTTTATAACATATTAGAATGCAGTATATATTTTGAATGTTGTGGCCACGAGGATGGTGTGTACAGAGTGAGTATGTCTGTGTGTGTGTGTGTGTGTGTGTGTGTGTGTGTGTGTGTCTTTGCTGTAGCTCCATATATTTTTTACCAAAAAGCATAGTAGAAAATGCCTGCTGATTGCTACATATTTAGTCTGGGTGGTTCACTGAAGACCTGGCATATGTCTGAGACAATTTTCATCAGATAGTGTCTTTAGAGGTTAAAAAAACAGTGTAAATTATAGATTTTCTGGGAAAGGGATGACAACACATTTCCAAGTGAAACTAGTAGTAAGAAGCTGTTTAAATGCTAAGTATTTAAATGTGCAAGTTGTATTCTGAAGGGGGTAAACACATCTCCAGTTTAATAGGCAAGCAATATTTAACAAATATTTAACAAGCTGTTTCAGTTTCCTAATAGCATCTGATAAGCAACTTGGAGTTATGTCTTCAACATTCTAAACAGAAAGAACGGAGTATTTTATTTCAGTTGGCATGGAAGGATACATTGAAAAGTCCAAAACATGTGTTCCACGATACTCCATTTCCCAGCTATAGATAGTAAGATGGCTGTAGGCTCTGCCCACAGCCACAAAAAATGTTATCAAGTTAATTTGACATGATCTCCCCTTTCTAAACCCATGCTGAGTTTAATCTGTCAGGCCACATGCCATAATAAAATTATCAATTTCATACTTAATTATTCCCTCCAAAATTTTCCCTACAAAAGAGGTCAGTTTCACAGGTCTGTAATTTCTAAAATCAGATTTTACCCCTTTCTTGAACAATAGAATCACATTAGCCTCTTGCCAGTCTTTTACCACATCACCCAAGTCCAGTGATTTCCGAAAATACGTAACTGGCCCTAATATCTCTTCTGCCAGTTCCATAATTAATCATGGATTTATTCAACCTGGCCCCAGTGCTTAGCTGGGGTTTAAATATAAGCCTTTCATTGATCTGTCCTCATGTAGTATAATTCTTGGACTTGTCGCATCATCTGTGACAAGTTTGTTTCCTATTTCCTTCTTTCTGAAAACACAACAAAAGTACATGTTTAGTATATTCACCAACCCCTTTTCATCACTTACAGTTCCACCTTCTATCTTAAATGGGCCAACCTGAGTATCTGTATTTCTTTTGCCATTAATATAAATTGTAAAATGCCTTATAGCCATCTTTCATTTTGGTTGCTAAAACGATTTCTTGGTCCCTCTTACCCTTCCTTGTTTCCCTCTTACACTTCCTAGCTGGTTGACCGAAAGATTCCCATAACTGTGTTACATTCCATTTGTTTGCCAATTTGTATGCCTTCTTCTTTTTTAGCTTACTTTTAGTTTTTCTGTTTAACCAACCTAGTATTTTTCCTGATTTGTTATATTTTGTTCTTTCATGGACAACTTTTCTTTCCAATTCTGTTAAGTCGTTCTAAAGGATCTCCTATATTTCTTCCAATGATTTACCTTTAAGTAAGTCTTCCAGTTTCCGTTCTTTTAAATTTAGTCCCATATCAGCAAAAATGTGCTTTATTAAAGCACTTTATCTTGGTGCTTCCAGTATTTCTAATGTTCTAGTGTTTCTTACTCAGTGTGAAGGTTATCATATTATATTTACTGGTTAGTGCCAATTAACCACTGCTGGCACAACCTCACAAACTCCATAATTCAACAAGTGTGAATTAAGGAGTTCCATAAGCCATGGGTCCCAAAATAGCCACATGTGTACCTCAGCACCTGCGTGTGAAACTTTCCTCGTGCTGGTGGTTCGCTTGCACTGCTGACAGAAAACTGCCGTGTGAGCAACAGTCTCTGATGTCCAACAAAACAAAGGCACAATTCACTAATAAAAGTCTTGTACTTGCAGGTATAAACTTCATCCAGTAATCCTTCCTCGGTTATACATACCACAGGGTCAAGAGGATGGCTTGTCTCTACTAATTGAAGGTGTCCATGTCCCAAGACAGTTTGAGCTCAGTGACCGCACCACATCATAGCATGCCTGCCACTTAACATTTTCTGGAATTAGCCGCAGAGGGTACTGTAAGTGTAACAGTGCTAGCAGCCAGCTTGAACAGGCAACAATAAAACATTAACTTACATAAGGAATAGGATGGAAATTTTACAGTCTTAAACACTTAACACCCCCAAACATATAAAGAAATAAATGAAAATCACAGAGATTAAATTAAAGCAGTTGCCTACATTTAGTTATTCTGTTTAATTGTTGCATTCTGTTCATGTTAAATAAACATTATAATGGCCCATTTCAGCATCTCTGATTTTTCTTCTTTGGAATGACACTAACCAGTAAATATAAAAAAATAACATATGAGGAAGTGTGTAAACTCATTTTTTTATTCACACCCTCAGTGTGCAATGCCCAGATAAACCCCAAGGGCGATGGGCATCGCACACCTCAGGTGTGCACAAAATATAGGATAAAGTATGGATCGGTGTGTGTAAGAGAGGTTTATTCTCTTGTTAGATGCTATATAAACCCTAAGAGCAAAGCTCAAGGGGTTTATGAATAGTATCTGATCCTTCGAGGGTGTGTAAACTTCAGGTTTACACACACCAACCCATATTTTATTTAATATTGTTTTTTCTCCACAACAATTACATAAAATAAAGAGAAGACATCTGTTGCAGCTGCAGTTCAACCGAGTTACGGCAGTGTCAGCAGCCAGATGCGTCAGCTGGAAGGAAGGGTTTTTTTGTTTTATTTTTTCCCCACGTTTTTGGTAAGAGGCAGTTTAATTTTTTTGTTCAGACATTTGTTTCTTTTAAAAAAAATGTACTTACCACCGAGTTAGAGTGGCGGTCTCTGGTTGCTTTGGTTAGGTTGGCTAGGGGGATCATGGCAGAGTAGCAGCTGGTGCCAGCCTGGTGCATGTACAACAGAAACAAAACCCAGCGCATGTTTGCCATAATAGACCCGCCTTTATTACGGTAAACTATGCTATGGATTTTCTATAATAAAAAATGAAACCCAGTAATTATATCCTCAGATTAACCACACTTTCCCATGCATTATTCTATATATTGTCACTGCCTCCTTGTGATTCCACTAAACTATAGTTTTCTTTCTCCTCAATGAAATTGCTTAGGACTAGATCTAAGGTATTGCCCCAGTAACTTGATCTACCATCTGTTCTAGATTTAATGACATTATTGCATCCAGAAATTCCTTTTCAAATGATGTACTCCCAGTTTTAGTGTGCCAGTTTATGCCCCGATTCATATTCTCATTTTGGGGGGGCCCAAATATTTGGTATTCATATTCAGTATTTAGTTGTGTGAAGTGGGAGCCATATAATGGCCCAATCCCCTCACCTGATGGCCAGGGCTAATATCCAGGCCACTCTCTTAGCTCATCTCAATCATTTCCAATCCACCTACCCCTTTCCTCGATGCCCCTTCTTTTGAAGTTCTCTTGCATCCTAGTCTGACTCCCCTGCTCTCTTTTAGTTATTTATTTATTTATTTATGTTTGTATTTCACAGCCCCCCTTTACCCCATTCCTTGATTGGGTGTGGGGTTAGTCTGGCAATTTGGCAACCACTGTATTCCAGGCTAGACCAGATAGTTACCCTCCAGCCATGTCCCTTGCCCACCACCCATCCACCACCAGCTGTAGTTTAGTGTCCTTTCCACACAATAAATAATATGGTAAATATAAGTCTCAAGACCATTCCATATACTATGATTTAGAATTCATTCATCGATGATCCAATGAGACTGCCATGAGGAAGTGCATGATCATGGGAAGGGTGGGGGGCAGGAGCATTATAGTGATGTTATGCAGCCAATAGCATCACTATGATGCCCCTCCCCCACCCCTTCCTCATGATCGTGTGCTCCCTCATGGCAGTCCAATCTAACAGGCAGATTCTAAATTACAGAATGGCCTTGGGACTTAGATTTACTGCATTACTTACCAGGTGGAACGGACACTAGACTGCAGTTACTCATCTTGGTGGTGGCTGTGGGCTGGGTGAGGGACACAGCAGGGGGGAGGCTGACCAGTCCAGCCTGGAATACAGAGGTTTCCTAGTTGCCACACTAGCCCCTCCACCCAGTCAAAGTAAGGGGTCATGGGGGAATGTGAAATATACAAAAGTAATTGTAAATGCAAATGAGGGAATGGGGCTATGGTTGGGGTGAGTTCGAAAAGTCCCTTTTGGCTCCTGGTTGAGTGCCAACAGCTGACAATTTAATATTTGTATTGATGGCAGTCACTCGGGGGCACCAAGAAAAGGGGGAGGTTGGTGGAGAGAGTTTTTTTTGTACATTTTTGCTATATCATTGGCTGAACACTGAATACCATGAATAGTGGCCCTGCTATTTATTTTTGTTCCCAAATAGCAAATAGGCTATTATTTGAGATATTCAAGAAATACTATTCGTTACTCACACACCCCTAGTTTAAAGAACTGTTTGTACATACTGTTTTATATGTTGATGTGGCTACTGTATGTATTTTGCTGTGGATTGCATGAACTTCTACCTTTCTAGTGATTGTAATAACTTCAATAAATCTAAATCATTTTGCATGCTTAACTGGTACTGTGCATATTATCTTTATCACTATGGTTTGGCCAAAGTCCTTTTTTTAGTTATGCATGCTCTGTGGATGAAATCAGTACACACATTATTTTTGTATATTAAACCTTTATTAAAAATATCTGTACAGTACATATATGTGAGTAGGGAATCCATTTCAAAGTTTTCCATGAACTGTTCAAAATGAAACTTATTTATATATGTTGGGGAGATACTGCAGGTTCCTTTATGCTACTATTTTATTCCTGATAATAGAGCTGCATATTTGAAATGGATTCCTTGCAGTTCTTCCAAATTGGAATCTAGTGTTGCCTCCAGCTTCCAATTTAAATATTTTTTTTAAATTAATGAGTTATGTATTTTGAGGTTTTTGTAACATAAGGTATTGTTTAGTAAGGCGTGTTTACTTGGCAATGATGAAGGAAATACATATAAATGTGTTTAATGGAAATCTGGCATTTAATTGCATGCAGAGTTTTTTTCAGAATTAAAAGCCTTTACATTGCCAATAATATTAAAAAAATTAAAAACAGGTGTACTGATCTGTTTCTCATGTATGAGATTTTCAAGGTACATAAATGAGCAGCAGAGTGGCAATTCTCCCTCTCTCTCTCTCTCTCTCTTCTCCCCTCTCTCCATAAACATAGAAACAGACAGTATTAGCAGAAAAAGACCATTGGTCCATCCAGTCTGCCCAGTTTCATCATACTCTGCTTGTTATCTATTGTTCAGATAGGGCTTTCACCTTCTTCTTCCCCCCTTGCTCCCTTCCTTACGGATACCCCCTTCAGTAACTATTAAGCCCTTTACTCTGTACAAGACGTGTGAACCCATTAATGTTTTTTGAGCCCATCACCTCTGCAGGTAAGCTGTTGTATTGCTGAGACCTCTCTCACTAAAGAAAGACATTCTTTCATCCCTCCTGAGTCGCCTTTCACCAGTTTACATTCATATCCTCTTGTTTTTGACCTACCTTGCCTGCTGAATAGGTCCTCACAGTTTATCTTGTTTATTCCTTTCATGAATTTGAATGTCACAACCATGTCCCCCGATTTCTGGACTCCCAAGAGTCGCAGTCAGTGCACAAAGCCAATCCTTATGGGATCTGGCAGTTGGCCCTGAATCATTTTGATTACTCTATGCTCCGTTGTCTCCAGCCTGTCTATGTCTTTCCTCAGATGAGGACTCAAAAACTGGGCACAGTACGCCAGATGGGGTCTCACCAGTGATCGATACAGGTAGTATTACATCTTTCCTCCTGCCACTGAAAACCCTTCCAGTACCTCTTTCCTCCTGTTATTGAAACCCCTTCCAATATATCACATCACTCTAATTGCCTTGATAGTTACCTTGCTGTAGGCCTTGAATCATTGGCTAGTTTGTTTTAGGGAGTCACTTTAGGGGGCCCCTAGTCCCTTTCCCCTGAAGTAGTGGTCAGCTTAATCTTACCCATACAGTATTCATAGAAACATAGACAATAATGGCAGAAAAAGGTGAATGGTCCATCCAGTCTGTCCATTTTACCCTGTCTAACCCTGGGACCTACTGTCTTTCCAGAGTCCTAGCCTTCCCTTTCCACCCACCCCCGCCCCCCATTCAACCACTATACCCTTCACTCTGTCCCAGCTGTGCTTGAAACCATTAATGGTTTTAGCACTCACTACCTTAGCTAGTAAACTGTTCCACAGCTCCACCACCCTTTCTGTAAAATAATACTTCCTCGTGTTCCTCCTGAATCTCTCACCTGTCAGTTTCCACTCACACCCTTGTGATCTCAGACTATTAATCATGCTAAATAATTCCACGCAGTCCACTTTGTCTCTTTATTTCAGGAACATGAAGATCTCTATCATATTTTTTTTTTTATTTAGTCATTTGTTAACTGGATAGGGACACTGGACTGAAAGCCTTTTTTCAGGTCTGACCCTTACAGGCAGAATGCAAAATAAAAAAACATCAGGCAAACACAACAATTACTAAATACATTTGTAAATTGATTTTGTCAGTAGTAACTGTTTAAACATAGACTTAAAACACACAGTAGAATTAGTCATGCCTGTAGACACTGGTAAAGAATTCCAGAATTGCAGTGCAGAAATAGAAAAAGCACAAAACCCTAGTTTTTGTTTGCACATTAAAGTTTCAAGCACCAAGCCATTTGCAGACCTCAGAATTGATGGCAACCTATGAACTGAAATTAAATCAGATAAAGAAAACAGTGGACTTTAAAAAATAGATTTAGAAATTACACATCAAAAAAAATTATTCAATTCTTGAAATAAAAGACATCCAGCCTAACAGAGTATAGATCATAATGATATGTGCAGTAAGAAACAGATAAAACAGACACATTACCTAACAGTATCTGACTGATGCTGCGGCACTCCAAGGGCCAGCTAAACTAGGAAGGAACTCCGACAGGACCAGGAACCAGAAGAATCTGAAGAGATGATGGTTGATTCTACAATTCTAGGATCAGGAACTAACACAAAAACAAAGAAACGGCGGATGCGTCCCGTAGTGGGCTTCGACGGACTCGACTTTCGGTGAATGACCAGGAGGGGAACAGACCAGGTTCTCCAGGTTGAGCACACTCTTCTGTAGAGGACGACCAGCTTCGGAACATCTGGAACAGGAACCATACGGATGTGTTTCGGCAGATGTACCTTCAAGCTGCGAAAACAAGAAAAGGCGGGTACGACTTGTACGACTGGTGATGGACTCGACTTCGGCGGACGACACAGATGGACGTGATGAGCTGATGGATGATCCCACAGGAGTGAAGAATGCTGAGAGAACGTCTTCTTCTGAATAGAGACTGATTCAGAGTACGTGGTATTACAGACCACACTATGGGACTGCAGTGTGGTAGAAGATTGAGACTGTCTTCATGCAGTAGTAACCATATAACTGAAAAATGCCCAGAGAACTGTGGAATGATACAATAATTTGCTGGAGGAGGGCAAAATATAAATTTAGGGGTAATTATTACTGATGAGTGCCAATGTCCAGGTGCTTTGAGCAATAGTTCATATGCGTAGAGCAATACTTCAGATACTTAGGGCAATAGTTCAGGTACTTAGAGCAATAGTTCAGGTACTTAGGACAATAGCCATTGCATAAGCAGTACAGTAGTTACAGTAGCTTCACAGTATAGGCAAATCGAGCACTCTTAGACGAACCCCTGTTCCTAAATGTAGGGTCTTCCTGAATAGGATCTCTTCCAGGATGTCATGGCTAAGGAATCCTCCCTTTAGTACCACTAGGCTGGTTTGCCCTATTACACTAGGCCGGGGCCTCCCTTTAGTACCACTAGGCTGCCCTATTACGCTAGGCCGGGGCCTCCCTTTAGTACCACTAGACTGGCTTGCCCTATTACGCTAGGCTGGGGCCTCCCTTTAGCACCACTAGACTGGCTTGCCCTATTACATTAGGCCGGGGCCTCCCTTTAGTATCACTAGGCTGGCTTACCCTATTACGCTAGGCCGGGGCCTCCCTTTAGTATCAAGCTTTACCTCGGGCCTAATGCCCTACATTTGGCTGTGGGCCACTAGCTCTTTTAAGACTGGGCCTGGTGCCCTAAACTTGGCTGTGGGCCACTAGCTCTTTTAAGACTGGGCCTGGTGCCCTAAATACAGTGGGCCTCGTGCCCTAACAGAAATGGGCCTGAATTACCCTCTATACCATGGGCCTAACTGCCGTCTTACAGCTGGGCCTGTTAGCCCTTTTAACTGTGGGCCAAATGCCCTACCTTACTTTTTGCCTGACTTGCCCCTTTTAAACTATGTGGCCCCTTTAAATCTGCAGCTCTCTGAGAGCTGCTGTTGCTCATTCGGCAGGTTACCACCTTAAATCCCGCCCCCCTCCATGAATATTCAAGACCGCTATACAGGCCTCACTTGCTGGCCCCTCCTTTGGGCGACGCTATGCCCCGCCTGGTCACACCCCCTTTTGAATAATGAAATATGAGCCCTTTTGACCCGTTTTCCCATGCGGCACTCAGCTGCTCTTCTAAGCGCTTTCTGCGCTTCTGAAACAAATAAAACAATCCCTATGTAATGGGCAGTCCAGCCGCGCTTTAAGTGCTGCTGCTGCGACCGCTCCGTCCATTCTCGAGAGGTTGCTGCACTGTTGGGAGGCGGAGGTATGCTGGCAGGGGAAGGAATGAGCAGGCAGCTAGGGATGACCGGGGCCTAAGACGGCCGACTGGGAGAGCGACGATGCGCGCTCAATGTCACGCCTCGCCGGACCGACATTTAACTTTAAAAAGCAAGGCGGGGGGTTGGAAACAATAAACTGACGGGCTACACAGCCCAAAACCACGCAAACAGCCGTTACTTTCTTCTGGTGCCCGATGGCACCGTGGACTGAAACGGAGCTCTTGGGAATCTTTATTGGCTGGAGCCAGCAGCACAGACTAGCCTCGGGAACAGCTCAACCACCAGGTAAGCTCTCTACTGGTTCCCCTTAACCATCTGTGTCCTCTCTGCTCCACAGCCAGCAGGAACTACCAGAAAAACTGTTAAACTTTTGAAAACAAACCCTCAGGTTCCAGAGTGTTTGGACTGGAATGCTGGGCATGAGCAGCTCAGCACAGCATTCCATCCAAGCCATTGTGGCATGTGTTGCAATTAGTTCTGCTTTTTGACAAGGATTTTAGTGCACAAGGCACTTTTCTACTATTATTTTACAGTTTCCCTTTACAAGGAGGGGAAACTTTACTTTTAGGGGCCCCTTATGATTGTACCCTGCTGCCCACACCTCTGTAGGCACCTGGGTACCTGTAAACACCTAATTACTTTATTTATTTCTGGTTTTCTGGAATGCCCCAACTTTGGGGCATTACACTTCATTCTGCCTATCCAGCACATTTTGTTTTCTATGCCAATGATGCCATCATCTCGGCAGCTGACAGAAAGTTATCCTCTATCACAACTGAGCTCCAAGAAAGTTTCATTAAACTCGAAACATGGAACTAACTGATGCTCAACAAAAAAACAAAACAAAAGTATGCTCTTCACCGTACCACAGAAAAAGAACAAGTACAGCTCCCTAATGATACGGAGCTGGCAGAGATATCTGATGGAACAGGTTTACACATTCAAATACCTCGGGGTACACAAAGACAGCTCACTCAGTTTCACCTCTCATATTGACAAGTGGTCAAAACTGCAAACTTAAACTGGGTGTCCCCTACTGTCACAAAAACTCACTCACATCTGATGCTTTGAAGATGGCCACAAGTAGCTCTGTGTTATCCTCAATAGACTATGGCCTGCCAATGTACGTGGCTGGCTCTGACACGACACTACCCTAAAAAGAGTATGAACCCTCCTAAATAAGGCCTGTCGATTGACACTAGGTGCTGACCACCTGTCACATACCTGTTCCCTATACAATGAGACAGGATGGCTCCCACTCCACCTCAGGATCCAATACCAGACCTGCCTACTTGTTAAAAAAGCAGCACTGGGACTTATGCAGGACTCAACCTGCAGACTATTCAAAGCTGCACAACCCACTCAACAAATCAGAAGAGCAGCCAAAGGAGGGCTCCTGGTGCCTTTCAAGAGCACGAAGTTTGCCCAGAAATCACTCTCCTACTAGGCACCCAGACTGTACAATGAGCTACATTCTAACCTCATAGAGAGTACCACAGTCTGCAAATTTATACCAGGATTATGGACCTACCTTGAGCGTGAAAAGATCTGTCAATGCTCCAACGAATAATGACCCCTGCAATCCCCACCCTGAGTCCCCCCAGACACCCCCCATTAACCTCTCACTACTTGCATCCTCCCTCCACCCCCACCCTATCCCTTCACTCCTGCTCCCAATCACCTTCCATCACAATCCTCTGACCCCACCATCCTCTCTTCCCCCTCTCAAAAGCACATATCCAAGCTGCCCCTTGTTCTCTTGACAAAGCCTTTCTCTGGCTGAACTACCCCCTGTACTGTACCCACGACAAAGTGTCTGGCAGCATACCACTGCGCCGACTACTGGGATTTTTTCCCAACCCATCGTTTCCCTAGCACTTTACAATGATTTTAACTGCACTTGCAATGTGCTGATTGCATGTACTCAGGTAACCTGAATTTATTGCTTCTGGAACTTCTGCTTGTTTCTTTCTTCACAAACTTTGATTATATGTTCATGGGTATATCTTGAACTGAAAACAGCTCTAACAACTGTGTGTTTTTGTCAGTAATGGTTATGATCTGTATCTCACTGTAATGTGTTTGACTAACATGGAACCTTTGGAAAAGAGTCCTTAACTCAAAGGTATTAATCCAAAACTGAAATAAATAAAATAAAGAAGAATAGAAACTTAATTTTTTTTAATTCTTTTTCATCTGAAGGGGTCCTTTTTCGTTTGGCCGTATTATTTTTTTTGTATGGCCACAACAAAAAATGGAAGCAAGTCACAAAAAAAGCATTTTAAAGTAAAAAATAAAATACATTTGGTGGTCATTTTTCCAACAGTTCAGTGCAGAATCCACCTAATGGGGTCCCGATGACCTAGATACATGTGTTGGTGTCTGTCCAGGACATCATTTTTGTGGAATTCCAACACTAGCAATACAAACTCACGAAAAGGGAGGGGCACACTACGGGGGGCATTCCAAACTGAAACATAAAGACACAATTCAATGCACTCCTGTGGAAAACAGGTATTGACACTTGTTGTTACCAAATACTGCTGGAATTCCACCTTAGAAGAGTAATTAATTTGTGTGCCTAAGTGAGCCACACTAGCCAATGGCTACCAAACAAAGATAATCATATAATCAAAATTGAAGGCAAGAAAAAAAATTTTATTGCAAGGTAAGGTAGAAACCAAAAGGAAAGTCAGTCAGACACTGACCACGCTCACTTCAGTGCTTTGGGTTCTAACAAACCTTCCTCAGGGAGCATGGTCAGCAGCAGAACCATCATTGTTACATACCAGCATCTAATCAGTATTCATGACAATTAATTTAAATGCTCCAATCACCAGTGTACAAACATATGAAGTACTGAAATATGTAGAGTTACAACAAGTGACCTTAAAAACATTATATGAGTTGCACTTAAAAAAGGAACTAGGGTACTACCAGAACTTATAAGCACCTGAAATTCCTGCAATGTTAAAAAACACTTATTGTATAAATAGGTTATCTTTTATTATTTGAATATTCTCCTGAATGAACTTATAAGTGCCTAATATTCCTGCTATGTTATATAACATTTATTATTTGAATAGCTGTATCAATATAAAGGAAGAACAAAAAACTGGAAGGGGTGGTTCCCAAGGAAAACTAAAGGGTTTTATAGGTGTACTAGGTGCAACATTTGCAGATATGTCCATACAGGTAAAAGGTTTGAACATCCTAAAATAAAAAATTTACCTGTTACAATAAGGGAATGCATTACTTGTGACACCTCATTTGTGTGTATGCCTTGTGGTGCACCTGCAGCTTACTGTATATTGGATGTACAGTGTGCCTGCTAAAACAATGAATTCAGGAGCATAGCAGGTAGATAATCAATGCATGATGTGACACTTTGGTAGGAACCAACTTTGTGGAATTCAAGAGATCTGATCCAAAGGATTTCAAATTTGTAAAACTTGAACATGTACCTCACACCAAATATGGAGGGGACAGGAAAACTCTCCTTCTGAAGTGGAAAAGCTATTGGATTTTTATGATAAAACAGTCAAGCCCATGGGTTTAAATGGCTTTTGGGATTTAAAGCCTTATTAGTAATCCAACCATGTCCAGGTTATGATTCAGTCTGTCCCCCCATCTCTGCTGTCTATTTTATTTTATACTTGATTTATAACTTATATGACAGCCACCATTTTTCCTTGAGCTCACCTTTTGGATTCCATCATTATTAATTTGTTCATTTAGGATTTCACGTAATTCCACATATCTTCATCTATCTATCTATCTATCTATCTATCTATCTATCTATCTATCTATCCATCTATATATATATTAATTTGCCTTTGCAGTACTGTGTATATTTTTCACTTGGGTTTTGACTTATGCTATTTCTGTTTCTCTTTCAAACCATCCTCATCCCAGAGAAATGGACTCAAAGTGTTGATCCGCTAGCAGTAGCTTGAAATTTAGCACAGCTCCACCTGGTTATTTTTCATTCTAAACCCTCCTCCCCCAACTTCCCCTAATTTTCCCATGGTTCTCCTCCAGTTTTCCTCTATCTATTGTATCTCTTGCTTTTTTAATCAATTCTTCTTATGTCTCTATTTATTTATCAGACAGTAGCACTGCTGTATGTAGTTAAAAGTTTAAATTATGTATCTTATGAATTTATAAGAATGTATTTTTGCTACTGTCTGTATAAAATTGAGAAACACTTTATATTAATAAAGCTATTCAAATAATAAATGTTATATAACATAGCAGCAATACGAGGCACATGTAAGATCATTCAGCAGCATAGTCAAATAATAAATGATAACCTATTTATACATGAAAGCTGAATTCCCAGCTCAGCCAACCTCAAATAAAAACAAATTAAAGTATTAAATGTTTTAATAATGGGAGATGTCTCCATCCAATAAAGGTCTAATTGCTGTACAGGACTTGGACATATTAGACCCACTCCTAAAATTATTGTAATCAAAAAACGTTTTTATTATTTAATCGTTCTCATCCTGATGTAAACTGTCCTATGTTTCAGGTATTAATCCTCTATCATGGAGTCTGGTTTTTACAATACGTAAACATTTCATCACATTTTTCTATTACAATCACTTGCTTTCATTACATAAAATGCATGTCACGTAGGAATATGAGCCACACTTACTCACTATTATCCTTTTGTCTTTTTAACTTAGTTCATTGTTCTCCATCAGTCTTTTATCTATAAACATATTAACCATAGCTTATTACTTTGCTGTCCACAACACTTTATATAGTTCGTCAAATTTAAATTCACCAACAATAACAAGCTTGCACCTGTTGATAGCACTGCCTATCCTTTCTTTTCAGAGTCGCTTTTACTTTCATTTTCATTTGCCATTTATCTGTAACACACGTTAAAAGTGTTTAGATAATGGGTAAAGTCAAACTCGCTTCCTTATTGGCTGAAACAACCTGCCACTCAGGCCATTATTTCTTAACTACAGCCCGCTGAATAACAAGTCCACCCTGCAGTACACATCACCTCCTGATATCCCTGTCCCTATGCGCTGACAACTGGTATTTTTTTTACTATGCACACCCACGTACAGTCAATCTTGAAACCACTCTGCAAAAAAGTAAAAAACAATTATTTTTCTTGCTCCCCCCCCCCCACTAAGCCTCTCCTCAGTCTGGCACTAACAACTCCAGAAACCTTGCACCCTCTCTCAACTGTCGCTACCCAGCACCGCTAATCCATCAGTACCAACAACTCAAATGAAACTCCCTCTCCTCCATTTCCATTTTTAAACAAAAACAAAGTACCTTTCTTGTTTCTCTCTACACAGCTCATTGACTTCTGTATCAGCGACTCCTGTGTCACACAAGATGCCACCATTCCCACTCTACACCTCAGCCTCTCTCTCCCAATTGTCCCGCAAATGAAACCATATGTACCCACATAATTCAAATATATAAACAGAATTTACATGCCCTCTAGTGGCACTAAATGGACTATTTTACATACCCAGGCATTTGTCTGCATTTTTACTAACATTTTCCACTTTCTTAAAATTAAATAATTATTTTATAAAAACTACTAATAAAATCCCATTATCTAAGTGTAATAATAATACCCTCCAGGGTGGGTGTTATGGATACAACGGACCTTCCAGGGGCTATAAGGTCCTCCACCTGTGGCATTGGGCCTCATTACACCCCTGGGCGGTCTGTTATATCCCAATAACGCCCACCCTGTTGGGTATTATTACTTACTTAACTGTTCCTACTTCGCATTCTGTTTTCAGTTGAACAGTCAGTGTTCATGTGTTCATTACTTGATCTGACACTGAGTGGGGACCACATTCCCCATAAGGATCCCATTTTTCTA
This sequence comes from Neoceratodus forsteri, assembly GCA_016271365.2. NCBI lineage: Eukaryota > Metazoa > Chordata > Ceratodontiformes > Ceratodontidae > Neoceratodus > Neoceratodus forsteri. Next base: position 1,042,629,918 of record CM057455.1, on the reverse strand, counting down.
AACTACCTTGTTACAGCAATTTGGCTTAATTCTATATAAACAAACTGGTGGGGTGTATTATGTTCAGAAGGATTGATGCAGTATTTCTATTTGGATATTTCTTTGTACACTACCAACTGTCTCTCCTAAATCCAGGGTAGATAAAAAGGGATTAGGAAGGGATTTTTATTTAACCTATAGAATTGGCTGCCAATCTAATTCTTCATTTATGCCACATCTTGGGTTTCTAGTCTGAAAAAGGTTTATGTAGAATCCTTCCCTCAATAAAAGTTGTGAGTTAAAATCTCTACACTTCTTTCACTTTTCTACCTTCTCTATTCCCAAAAAACTTACCACTGTTGTGTAATGACTTTGCTACAGCAAGCTGTGCACTCACCTTTTGACACTTTGCAGATACATATACTGTATATCAGCAGCCAAACAGTAACTGTGTCATATACTGTGAACAGCATGACACCACGTATGTATGGTAAGACCATGTGGAGCAACTTGATGAATTGTGAGTACAATCTGAGCAACACAATCAGTTACATCATGGAGATGTGACCATCACAAGCAGTCAGAAGTGCAGCACAGTACATGGCACTGCGCCGCCACCAACATAGGTCACATACAGCACAGAGCCACTGGTACAGTGCTGGTATTATAAGTACAGGCAGGAAATATGTCTCCACCATGAATGACACAGACATTACTTTGGCAACATGCCATGTAAAATAACAATGAACTGTTTGTGGCATTGATTCCTGGACCCACTTTGACACTTGCACATGATGGTCGATGATCAAGTCATCGATGTACAGGCCATTATCCTCGACTGTGGAAATGCAGTGCTGCAGGCCCTCCAGCTTCATGTGGAAGCATCCCTCACATTCATTGCTCTGCAATGAACAAAGTAACAGAAAGAAATGGGTGACATGTACACTACCCAAGTGATCCCTCCCAGCCAGTGACACTATGGTTCACAATCATGGCTTGTTTTTCCCACCACCTATACTATCCTCCACATTGACACCACCCTGTAAAGTTCAAATATTTTGTCCTCAAACCTCATTACAGGAGAATTACCAGGGGAGGCATTGGGCTTTCAGATTGACATGGGAAAGACCATCCAAGAGGTGCACGGGTATGAGTGTGTTTTGCTGAGTGCAGTGTTCCCAACATATGACATAGTCCTCTTCAGATATATAAGAGAGAAGAGGACGAGGAAGGATCAAAATGTTAGGATCAAGAAAGGCAGTGGTTGGGTAGAAAAGGGGACTGAGCAGGTAGAAGTACTCAATGAGTACTTCTGTTCAGTATTCACTAGTGAGAGAGATGGGCCTGTGCCTGAGGGGAAGAATAGAGTGGGAGTGGGAGTGGGTGTAGGGGAGAAGACCACAGATGGGGAAATCATGGGAGGGAAGGACATTGGAGGGCCTTTAGTCCATGAGGGTAGACAAGGAATCTGGGCCAGACAGAGTACATCCCAGAGTGCTAAGACAGTTGGCCGAAGTCCTGGCAGGGCCATTGGAGGACCTGTTCAACACATATCTGGAAATGTGATGTGTACCAAGGGATTGGAGGATGGTGTGTGGGGTGCCCCTCCATAAGAATGGGCCCAAGAACAAACTAGGAAACTATCGGCCGATGAGCCGAATCGCAATTGTGAGAAAACTCACGGAGACTATACTCAAGGAAAGACTGTTAAAATGCATTGAGGATAATGATCTCCAGGATGGCAGGCTGCACTGGTTTGTCTTGGGCAGATCCTGCCAGACAAACTTGGTTGACTTTTTTAACTGGTTGACACGGATGCTGGCTAGGAGTCATGTGGTAGACGTCCTCTGTCTTTTTATTTATTTATTTATTTAATTCTTGGATTACAATTACCTATGAGTCAGAAGACTCTTTTGCATAGCTTCCACGTCATACAACAACAAGTAACAATACAGGCAAACAAATGACTAAAAACATCATCATATGGATAAATACAATTTCAGTAGACAGATTAGTGTATCATAGCCATACAGCGCAAAGGCTACTTGAGTAAGCTGAGTAACAGAAACATATATTGCACATAATAGTTAAAAAAAGATAATGTTGACCCATTCAAGAACGGCAAACAGCTGGAGGCAGACAGAAATGGCTTTGAAGGTGTGAGCTCGTCCACCTAAAAATAAGGCTTCGCCCACGAGGTGTGGAGGGGGTGGGAGCTATCATAAATGGGGTTGGGGGAGAGATAGAGGGTATATGGGGGCTGGGGGAGCAGTCACAGAGGCTGTGGGAGATGAGATGCAATCTCAAGAGTTGTTTAAAGGGGCCCAACCTGGGTGAGTCAACTGTGCCTGCTGGAAGACCATTCAACCAACTGGGAACCCTATAACTAAAGGACCGTTGGGCCTGACTTGTGCGATAAAAGGGGACCTGCTATGCAAGATTTGGTCCATTTCTTGTGGGATGAGAGCAGGCAAACTGAGTTAGAAAGTGCTGGGAGTTAGAGGGGGTAAGGCCTAAGCTAATCTTTTTCCATATAGGCAAGTGTGATACTTTACCCTGTCACTAAGGTTGAGCCACTGAGTCAAGCTACAGAGGTCATGTGTATGCGTCCAACTGTGCATGCCCGAGACCAGCCTGCAGGCTTTATTTAGAGCTAAGCAAATTCTTTGTAGTGCAGTGTCAGTAGCAGTGCCATATATGATAAGACCATAACCAACTATTGAGAGGATGGAGCACGTGACTGCCATTCTGAGGGACTCTTTTGGCATACAGTGTTTATGCCTATATAACACACCTAGCCTACTGTTGACTGTTTTGACGACCATGTTGATGTGTTCTGAAAAGGACAAGGCACTGTCAAGGGTGACACCAAGGTACTTCATGGTCTGCACTTGTTCTAGTGGGGTGCGGAGATTGTTCCTAATATTAAGTGAGGCTGTACTATGTCTGTTGTGAGGGTTTGCGAAGAGCATGGTCTTTGTTTTTTTATAGTTCAGGACCAGTTTGTGCCACAAGAACCAGTTTTCAGCTGCAGAGAATTTATCTTGTAGACTAATGGTTAATGCCTGGGGGTCCTGGTGGCTGGTGAATAATACTGCATCATCCACATACAGGAGAAGGTCACCGGGACGTGCAAGAGGTAGAGAGTTGAGGAAGAGGCTGAACAGTAATGGACCTAGGATAGATCCTTGAGGGACCCCTGACTGGATAGATTTACTGGTGGACAGTTTGTCTCCAATTTTTACCCACTGGGATCTGCCTTCAAGGTAACTTTTATACCAGGATGCAGCTCCAGAGGAGGCACTGATGGTGACGAGAAGTCATGAAGCAGGGTGTGGTTGGCAGTATCGAAAGCCTTAGTGAGATCAATGTACACTGATACCACTAAGTGCTTCCGATCAAGGGCATGGTGGATAAAGTCAGTGTATTAAAGTAGGGCAGATGTGGTGCTATGATTTTTCCTGAATCCATGCTGTTCGGGGCATTAAATATTGTACTTTGCAAGGAACTCTGTTAGCTGGTCAGCTACAATTCTCTCCAATGCTTTTGAGAGAGGAGGGAGGATGGAGATGGGGCAGTAATTAGAATGCTGAGTACGGTCACCACTCTTATGTACTATGGTAACTATAGCAGCTTTCCATTGAGAGGGGAATTGCCCTAGGCAGAGTGATTTGTTCAAGATTATTGTAAGGGGCAATATAACCACATCCAATGTTATGCTTAGCAGATTCAAATCGAGAGAGTCACTGCTATCTGGACTTCATCAAGGCATTTGATTCAGTGCCTCACAGTACACTGACCAGCAAGTTGAGCAGTCTGGGAGTAGGGAGGAAACTGGTCAGATGGGTTGGGAACTGGTTACAGGATAAACAGCAAAAGGTAGTAGTGGTAGGTGAGGTATCAGAGCCCTGGGCAGTAACGAGAGGGGTCCAACAGGGCTCAGAGGTGCTTCAGATGCTGTTTAACATTTTCATTGATGACAGCTCAGTAGGAATAAGGAATAAGATCAGTCTTTTTGCAGATGACACCAAGATCTGTACAGAGGTTTATGAATGAAAGGCAGTTAAGTACTCCAGGAGGATTTGGCAAAACTGGAATAACAGTCTCACACATGGCAGCTTGAATTCAACAACAGGAAATGCAAAGTTATGCATTTAGGAGCTAGGAACCCCAGATACAGTTACTGGTTGGGGGGGTGGGTGCAGTTATCCACGTCAAAGGAGGAGAAGAATCTGGTGGGACTGGTAATTGGGGAAATGAACCACTCAGCTCAGTGCAGGAAGACAGCAGCAAAGGCCAACAGGATGCTGGGGTGCATAGCAAGGGGGATTACCTCTAGGAGAGGGCAAGTCATCCTGCCCCTGTACAGGTTCCTACTGAGGCCACACTTGGAGTAATGCATGCAGTTCTGGTACCCCTACTTAAAAAGAGACATCAAACTCCTGGAGGGGGTGCAGCACACGGCAACAAAAAGGATACCATGATTGGAGGATAAACCATGTCAGGATAGACTGAGTGAGCTCAATACGTATACCCTGGAGGAAAGAAAGGAGAGAGGGGATATGATTCAGACCTGCAAGAAACTGAAGGGCATGAACAGAGTAAACACAGGGGGGTATGTTCAATCTGAAAAGAAGAAGGGAAACCAGAGGACACAGTCTGAAGTTGGAAGTGGGCACATTCAGGAGTGAAATGAGGAGACACTATTTCACGGAAAGGATGGTTGCAGATTGGAATGCACTGCCAGAGAAGGTGGTATTGTTGAGCGTCAGTGATGAGCTTCAAGAAGGTTTGGGACAGGTTCAAGGGGAGGGTTCAAATTGTGAGGGGGACAGGGTGGGGGTGAAGGAAACTGTGGGTGGGGGGGGGCAGCTGCAGTCTCATAGGCTAAAGTACTGCAGACTTGAGCAGACTAGACAGACTGTAAGGCCTGTATCTGCTGGCAATTTCATATGTTCATATGTTCCTATAGTATTTATACTTAGTACTTTTGTAACATTCACCTCTATGTTACTGTGGTCATGCTGCACTCACTTCTACGTACGCCATTGCCTTTGGTCATTACCTAGTGGTACCTGCTGCATCACTAACCAGACTATAGTGAGAGTAGTTCATAGCAGGGAAGAAAATAAACACCCTCCAGAGCACATGACATAAGTCAGCTATACAAGCAATCCTGTCTTTCACTCTGGACAACCACGGGCAAGCAAAGCTCATAGCAGACCAGTATTCACAAGTGGTCAACAAGGTCTGGCATCCACAGAATCAACCATCATCAGCACCATGCTAGCTATGACACAATTTACCTACCCACTCGTTGGCCCCCCTAGGCAGTATGCAGGGAGGACTGTCCAGATTGTGACAGCTCAAAAGACATTACATTGTATGCACCTGTTTGACTTATATTCCCGGGGGTGTGAGGGCCTCCACCAGCCATACCCACCACAGAGTGTAAACCCTGGCCCAATCAAGGGTGTCAGAGTTGTGGTTCATACAATGTGTGGATGACAGTAGCCAGGCAATGAGTACAATTTCTCTGGACAAACAGTATGGCCTTTGTAAGGCTGCTACCAGGAACAGTGCCAGCAAAAATAACAAATGTCTAATGACATGAGGTGGAGCAACACATAGTTGGAATAACAACATTTGCCCTGTACTATGTGATGTTATGCTAGGTTTTCAGATCAGTACAGTTAACAAATGAAGACATACACATCCTGTCACAGTATTTTCAGACACCAATAAGTAGTACCACTGCATAGTCATTACTTACTTGTATAAACTGTACATCCAGGACTATGCCAGCATTCAGTTTCCTCAAGGAGTTCGTTCTATACTTGACTGAATGTCCAGAGCTGTCAGCTCTTCCATCTTCACCACAGACCAGTCTATTTCCATCAGCTTGTAGACATGCAATCCACCACCTTTGATGATTCTGCCACACACTGACAATAGAAAGCAAGAGTATTTTACACTGGTGCCTGAAAAAGGTTCTTGCACTGTAGGCACAAACTCCCATATGCTGGAGTACTTGCAAGGTCTTTGACACAGTGCACCCAGAGAACACAATCGCTGCTGAAAGAAGAATGTTCCCAGATGGTATTTTACCAACATAGGGCTGACTGTGCCATGAGTGTTCATTTAGACAGCTGGCACATGTCATGTACAGAATGAGTAGTGTTCTGTTGACACAAATTTGTGTATACTTGAGTTCATGAGATCCACATGATATACAGTGGAATCATCTCAACAAGGTTAACAACGATGACCAGAAGATGATGTACTTTCTCTCTTTGGACAAAAAGGTGTCAGCAGATGAATCCTCCATAGCATTCTCAGGTGTTGCATCATTCACATCTGGTTCAGACAGTGGTGAGGATGGCACATAATCAGGGTCTTCTTTGCTGCTGACTACATCCTCCAGATCATCAGTATTATCATCAACCAACATATCAGTGGAGTAACACTGGTCATAGAAAGATGGTTGTACAAGCTAGCACTGAATTCCTACCTCTGCTGTCACTCTGATTGTCTGTGTACCTGAAAAGTACAATGCCATGACAATGTAACTGAGTTGAAAATATATTTTGCTGATTGATGCAGCACTGCCAACGGAAGCATGCACACAATTCCTAAACTCATATTTACAAACTGTGGCCATCCATGATGTATGCACTGTATGAGTGGAGATGACTGCATGCCTTCTTTGGTCACACACTGGAGATTAGTACAATCAGTTGGTGGAGCCATCAACACATAGTATATGTCCTCTGGACAAGCAGTGTTGATTTCACTACAGTTATGAAAGTGTCTGTGTGTGCAGTTCACTGTCTACATGAACTTTGCATGCCATGTGTGGTGCCACTCTCCTCACCTCTGGTGAACCGCTGTCATGTCATATGGCATGGAGCATATGACCCAAGGATGGAATGTCAGAACACCTAATGCAGTGTGAGGAGACATGTTTGTGCACACAAAGGATGACAGCTCCAGGCAACACTGTAATGGCGGTGAACACCAGAGGACTCAAATACCACTGGAACAGTCACACACTGTAACCATCACCAGTGAAGTTCATGGGGGTTCACTCGCTGGAAATAGAAAACTGGTTGAATACAAAATGGCACCACATTGCTATGAATAGCATCATTCCTGTGGAGTGCATGGGTAACCATTCAGAACCTGGCTTTCCAGTCATTTAAAAAACAAACAACATCAGGGGAATGTTGTGTGCACAGCACAGAGAGTCACAACAAAGGTGCTGAGCCGACAGACTACAGACATGTACAATTCCATCATCAGTGAATACAGGGTGGTTAAATAACTCAGCAGAAATGATACCAGCAATGACTATGTAGGTCTCAAAAGTGTTGTAATGCAGGCAAGCATCATCTCACCACTCCAAAAGTGCAAACAAATTGCAAAGAATACCACCAGCACCACTGTGCAGACCTGGGACAGCCACATCAGGAGGTGACACTGCTGAGGTGAGGGGACATGACTGAGGTTTTCAACAAACATATGTAATACAGTTGTTGACATATGGATGGCAGCATGACCTGGGGGGCAGTATAGCCTAGAGGTGAAAGTAACCGGCTAAGAATGAGCATTGTACGGGCTGTGGACATGGGTTTCATTCACACAACCTGTGCTTGTATCTGTGTGACTGTGAGCATGAGTGCTCAATGTTTAACCCTGAAAACAGTGACTTGAGCCTGGTGAACCTTACCTGGTTAGTGAAAAAGTAACATAACAAAGAAAGTAAAATAATAAAAAAAATATATATATATATATATGCTGATGTTGTTGTACACTTTCAACCGCATGTAAGGCATAACAGAACATGGTGAGGGTAAGGCTCGCAATTGTGACATGGAACTAAGGGCGTACAGTGGTATCAATCCACATGCCAGTTCTGTGTTCACACAGCGACAGGGTTCGGCACTGTGTGAACACTGATACTATGACATAGTGGGCAAACAACACTTGTATCTACTCCAGGTGTGAATTGGAATTTTACCACTAATGTACATCACAGACTTGCAAAGTAGGAGAAACAAACAAACAGCCTCCACATAAAACTATGAAAAGTTCATGATGTGGTGGTGTTAGTGACATTCTGCTGCAGCATGCAGGCCACGCCAGGATGGATGAGAACATCACAGGTACAATTATTAGAATTCGTAGACTGAGAACATCACTTCAGTACATACCTGTGGGTTTGTTGATGCTGCTGAATTGAGTGTGGTCATGTTGTCAAGATCCATGCATCTCTCACAAAGGGAAAAAGGCAACACAGTGCAGTTATGCATGTTTGTGTCACCTGGAGACATGTACATACCACACCGTACCTGTAGTCATTGACAGCTGTAACACATGGTCTGGTTTTGGTTACTACATGCATATGAAATTGTCAGACTGAGGGAAAAAAATTGTAAGAATGGAGCCACAAAACAAAGGTTACATGTCCAGTATCATGCACTGGAAGCAGTGCAACATAATCACAGGGAACACATGACAAATGATTATGATGTTTACATATGTATCCTGTGTGAATACACCCAGTACTGCATGCGTTGACCACTGTTATGCAGCCTGCAAAGCATGAGAAACTGTAAGTGAACAGATATCAGTGATACAGGAAAGCCACAATAAAAGGTTTGTGAACCTGATCAAAATAAAAGTCAAAAAGGCGATAACACTTGACACTTGATGAGGACACATAACTTGAATTTGTGTATTTCTTGCACAACACAGTCATGGCAGATAAAAGATATGGCATACCACAATTACCTTTGGAGCATCCCACGGACACTGACTGCATTTTCTGTGACACCAGACATTTCATCTAGTACTTGTTCACCTGTGTGGAACAATCAGTGCCTTTGGGTGTGCTGGTCTGTGTCTCAGCACACTTTATTGGGCTGTCCTTGTCTGCCACATCAAGTTCTGGTTCCTCAAGAAAGTCTTCACTGCTACTGAACTCTGCTATTGCTTCTTGTAAGACCTACGGAAAAGACACATGCAAACATTATGCACGTCATCAGTAACAGCATCACCACATGAAAGTATAAAAGCCATGAAATCCATATACCTGTTGATGTTTCTTTTTGCAAGAGCGGTGGAGACTCGTGTTTTCTTCACAACATTCCCAATACTCTTTGGAACAGCAGGCCTTTTAAAAATCATAAGAACTGCATCCGCGCCTAACCTGGGACACATCTGACCGGTATCAAGACAAAATTGCTTCATTAGGATATATTCAGTCTTGAATGACTCTGGCAGGAAATGACCACTGCAAAGCCAACTGATTTTGGTAGTTCCCTTCCTATCAGCACGTGTTTTCCATACTGGTGCATCCAATTTGGCTCATAGCTCCACGTCATGTGGAAACTTATGTAGACTAGCACTGTCTTTAAGAGTGTTAGAACACCCATATGTCATACACTGATTTACCATGATACTTGAGACACCTATTGATGCACCACATAGACGAAATGAACAGGTTTTAATAACAATACTATGAAGACATGGACAGTCACACAGTAGTGCAGTGAAAAAAGGAAAAAAATTACTTTGTTGTTAGTGAGAATAGAGAGTACAATTATAGCAAACAACGATGTATCAGGAGCAGTACTGTATCACAACATGAACAACACATTGACTGAACAAGAAACAGTCAATATTATGAACATAGAAACATAACAAAAATTCAAAATACTACAGAGCATACCATGAAATTAGTTTGTTGGGATGGTAAGCAAACATTGTGTTCATGTGTAGCTGTCACCCCATAACGCCACCCCCCCACCACAAAACATCCTGTTCATAGAAGCATAAAGCATTACCCAAACACCAGCAACACATGTCAACTACGCCAGTAGTGCAAAGCATAACCATACCACCCCCACCACTGCTTGACAGCCCTTTCCCCGGTAAAGTGTAACACACACACATACACACACACACCACATGACAGCCCCATCCCCAGTAGTTCAAATCATACCCCCACCCCCACTACCACTTGACAACACCATCCACAGTATTGTAAGGTATCCCACCCACATGACATGACAGCCCCATCCATGGTAGTGGAAACCATAACTGTACCACAGCACAGCACCAGATAACAGCCCCGTACACAATAGTGCAAACCATACCCCTACCCCCACATGACAGCACTGTCCCAGTATTGTAAGGTATCCCACCCACATGACATGACAGCCCCATCCATGGTAGTGGAAACCATAACCCCACCCCACCATAGCACCAGATGACAGCCCCAGCAACATTATTGTGAGACGTAACCACAGATACATGACAGGCATGTCTCAGGTAGCGTAAAACATAACCCCACCTCACCCCACCACTGCTTCACAGCCCTTTTCCCAGTAAAGTGTACTCCCCCCACATGACAGTCCTGTCTCCAGCAGTGGAAACTATACCCAAGGCCTCTACTTTTCTGCGGCACAGTGGGATCAAGTTCTGTGGCAAGACTACCATTTGCCACAGAACTTCTGCGGTGGTGGTTTGTAATATCTGAGGAAGTTCTGCGGCACTAACAAACTACCATATCACAGTGTCAACTTGTCATCCAGACTTCATTTTCGTGGCAGTGGTTATAGCAATCAGGATGGGGGAAAGCACAGTAACACTAGTTCCAAAAATAACAGAGTTACAGAAATTATTTTATGTCTACAAAAGCAAAACAAATATCTCTCCCTTAAGGTACTAGCGTATTGCATAAATGAAATATGCAGAGGGGACTTTATGTGATAAATAAGGTATTTCTATATGAATGGTATCTATACCACTAATGAGGTCTCCAATGTGTATCACTTATATATTTATATGTGCATTCTACACCACTCACGAGGTCCCCACTGTGTATCACATATATTTATATGCAATCTGTAACACACATACAAATATGTGTGTGTGTGTGTGTGTGTAGTGAGAGAGATACTGTATGTGTGTGTTGTGTGTGTGTGTGTATATATATATATATATATATATATATATATATTTTTTTTTTTTTTTAATTTCCATAAAATTGCATTCTGATTCATACAAGTCCCATTGGAAATGGAATAAACAGAATAGAGGAGTTATTGCAAAACTCATTTTTCATGCCAACCTGCTTCTCCTGACACATTACACAACACCATCAGGCCATGACATACATGTGAATCAATTGTAAGATAGAGCTCTCCAACCCATCACAATGTGTCCACCGTGTGACAGAACACTGCACCATACCATCCCAGGTTTAGAGCAGTGATGTGTTCCCCCAATCCTTGTGCTGCTCAGCCAGCTCCCAGAGCTAATCTCTGAAACTGAGTTGCTGGCACGGAAACACAACATGCTGCCCTCTTGCCCAAAAGCTGGCCCTGAGCACATATCTCCATAACTTTTGGCTGACTCCATCAACCAGTGGCAATATGTAATCATAACACTGGCAAAAATTCCAGCACAATTATTTAACAGGTCTGTTCTTTCAGCGGGTCTACACATTATTATGTTCCACTTTTCTGGGCATAATTACTTTATTTTTCTTAAAAATGACAGGTAAATTGATTTTACCAGTTATTCATTTCAGACAGCATCTCTATACCTTAAGGGCACAAATAAGTTTGCACAAGGTGAGGTATGGACTTAACAGGTCCATGCTATTGACAAGGTTTTGTTTAAGTTGGCCCTAGTGCAATAACGTAAGACTGAAAATTGTATTAGGCTGTAGTGCAGGTTGAGCAAGTATCACCACGTCTGATGTGCTGTGCCACAGTCACTAGCAGTGGGAGCTATGGTAGATAAGTGACTGTTCATTTCTGTTACAGAATACAGCTGTTTCATTAGCTAATTTATGATGTTATAGCAATGATAACATCACATTCTAAGCATAGAGGAATTTTGGATATAAAAAGAGGGAAAGAGAACCAGATTCTATGGATAAACAGAAATATTAATAAAAAAATCACAAAGAACAGTGAATTCTGAGGCACTGCAGAAGTTCTGCGGTAGATTGCAAGTTCTGCACGAAATCTCTGCGATTAAGAGATTTCTAGGGGCCTTGACTATACCCCTACCCCCTCCCCCACATGACAGCTCCATCCCCAGTATTGTAAGGAATCCCACCCATATGACATGACAGCCCCATCCATGGTAGTGGAAACCATAACACCACCCCACCACAGCACCAGATGACAGCCCAGCAACATTTTTGTAAGGCATAACCCCCCGCCATCACATGACAGCCCCAGCCACATTACTGTATGACACAAGCTCTCCCTGCCACCAGCACATGATGACACCGACCCCAGTGGTGTAAGGCATACCCACACCCCCCACCACAAAACACTCCCGTCCATGGGAGTATAAAGCATTACCCAAGCCCCACCAACACATGACAAACATGTCCCCAGTAGTACAAAGCATAACCACACCACCCCTTACCACTGCCTCACAGCCCTTTCCCCATTAAAGTGTAACACCCCCCCACCACATGACAGCCCCATCCCATGAAGTGCAAACCATACCCCACCCACACTACCACAGGACAGCACTGTCCCCAGTATTGTAAGATATCCCAACCCCATGACATGAGATGACATGACATGACAACACCATCCACGGTACTGGAAACCATAACCCTACCCCACCACAGCACCAGATGACAGCCCAGGAACATTATAGTGAGTCGTCACCACAGCAACATGACAGGCATGTACCCAGTAGTGTAAAGTATAACCCCACCACACCCCACCACTGCTTCACAGCCCTTTCCCTGGTAAAGTATACCACCCCCACCACATGATAGCCCCATCCCCAGTAGTGTAAACCATATCCCACCCCTGCCCCCACATAACAGCAACAGCCCCAGTATTGTAAGGTATCCCACTTACATGACATGACAGCCCCATCCACTGTAGTGGAAACCATAATCCCACACCACCACTGCACCAGTTGACAGCCCCAACAACATTATAGTAAGGCAATTCCCCCCCCCCATCACATGACAGCCCTGGCCACATTACTGTAAGGCACAAGCTCCTCCCCACCACCAGCACATGACAACACCGATCCAGTGGTGTAAGGCATACTCACACCCCCCCACCACAAAACACCCTCTCCATGGGAGTGTAAACATAGAAATACAGAAGCATACTGTAGAATGTGTCAGCAGAAAAGGCCCACCAGGCCCATCAGGCACACCCAGTGCGCCCAGTGTGCATAGCTAGCTGCTAAGACTTTGCTATTTCCTACCATCCCCCCTGGATCTGTAAGACCCTTGTGTCCATCCCAAGCTTTCTTGAATCCCCCTACACATCTTGGACCCACCACCTCCTCCAGGAGTCCATCCCAGTTATCCACCACCCTCACTGTGAAGTAGAATTTTCTAATGTTTCTTCTGAACCTCCCACCTACTATTTGCATAACATGCCTCCTTGTTTTCAGTTGCTTCTTTAGCTGAACATTGTCCCCTACTGGCACCCTGTTAATACCCTTGATATATTTGTAGGTCTCAATCATGTCCCACCTTTCCTTTCTTTGCTTTAGGGAGTACATGTTGAGGTCCTTCAGCCATTCCTCGTATGACAAATGACTGAGGTCCTTCACCATTTTTGTTGTCCTTCTCTGGACGCGCTCCACTCTATCCACATCCTTCTTGAGGTATGACCTCCAGAACTGGACTCCATACTCAAGATGTGGCCTAACAAGCTGCCTGTACAAGGGCATTATGACCTCCCTCTTACTGCTAGTTATTCCATTCACTAAAAATACCACCAACAGCTTAATCTGGTTCAAGGTCGGTTGGCATTCATCTGTATCCCCCTCCCCTGGGTCGTGCCTGAAAATAGGCAGGATTTGTCTAGTGCACTTACCCGGTCAACAAAAGCTAAATAAATAAATAAATAAAAATTCTCCTACCGATATAACCCAGTATCCTACTGGCCCTTGCCACCACCTTCTCACATTGCCTTGTCACCTTCAGGTTCCTTGAAATGATTACACCAAGGTCCCTTTCCACCTCTGTAACCTCAAGGGCATGCCTCCCTATCCGTATCCGGTATTTTGCTCCCTGGTTTTTCTTGCCTAAGTGCATGATCTTGCACTTTTTTGTATTGAAGGACAATTGCCTCTCCCTGGACCATTCCTCCAATTTCTCCAGATCCCTGCGCATACTCTCAACCCCCTCAGGCATATCCACTCTATTGCAAACCTTTGTGTCATCCGTGAATTGACTTAGTCTCCCCTCTAGCCCCTCCGCTATGTCCCCTATAAATATATTAATAAGGAGTGACCCCAGCACCAACCCCTGAGGTACCCCACTGGTGACTATACCCTCCTTTGGGGTACCCCAGTAACAATTGCTCTCTGCCTTCTGCCCCTAGCCAGTTCTGCACCCACCTAACCACTACCGGTCCAAGCCCAAGACATCTAATTTTGTGCAGTAGTCTCCTGTGTGGCACAGAATCAAAAGCCTTCTTGAAGTCAAGGTACGCGACATCTACAGTCGCCCCCTGATCCAGTACCCCGGTGTCCCAGTCAAATAACTTGATCAAGTTCGTTCAACATGATCTTCCCTCAGTGAACTTGTGTTGTCACGGGTGCTGTAGGCCATTGGCTTCTAGGCAGCTAGTGATCCTCTTCTTTAGCAGTTTCTTCATGAGCTTTCCCACACCAGTGTTAAGCTCACTGGTCTATAATTGCCTGCCTCCTCCTTGTCCACTCCCTTATGAATGGGGACCACATCCGCCCTTCTCCAGTCATCAGGGACCTCCCCTGATTCCAAGGATTTGTTAGAAAGGCTGGTCAGAAGTACTGCTAGTACTTTTCTAAGATCACTCAGTACCCTGGTGTGCACCCCATCCAGACCCATCGCCTTATCCACCTTCAACCCCTCCAGCTCCTTCAGGACCTCCTCCTACCATGAACACTGAACAGAAATAGCTGTTAAGTATTTCTGTCTTCCCACGGTCATCTTCCACCAAACCCCCTTCTTAATTGCCTTCACTCTCCTGACCTCCAAACCTGCTACCATCTGCTTCACCTGGTATATAGCCCTATCCTCCTCCCTTTGTGCCATTTTATACCTCCTAAATGCCAAAGTGGCTTCCTTTTCCTCCTATTTTTATTTACCCTCCTGACGTAGAGACTAGTGGCCTCCACTATCGCCCCTTTTATTGCACCCCACATTTCCTCCACCTCAATGTCCCCCATCCCTGCCAATGCCTCTTGAATGCATTCCCCCATTTTCTTAAAGTCCACATGCCTGAAATCTAGCACCTTCACTCTGGGCCTACGAACATCAGCAGTCATTTTTACTATAAACCAAACGGTGATGTGGTCACTTGTGCCAAGGCTGTCCCCTATGGATACCTCTCCCACCCATTCCCCATTTGTAAGAATCAAGTAAAGGATTGCCCCCTTCCTGGTCGGTTCCATTACCAGCTGCTTCATGAGAGCTCTCTGTAAGGAGTCCATGATTTCTCTGCTACTGGCGGATGCTGCTGATGGGGTGCCCCACTCCACATCCGTGTTGAAGTCCCCCATCAGCAGCACCTCCCCCTGTTTACCATCCTCTGAATCTCCTCCATAATTGCCTTATCCACCTCATCCTGCTCCACTGAGGACCTATATACCACCTCAGTACATATGACGTCTCCTTTCCCTGTGTCCAAAGATACCCATAAAGCCTCAGTCCCTCCCTATCTACCCTGCAATTCCATGGCCTGAATGTGTTCCTTCACATATAGTGCAACCCCCCCTTCCCTCTCTGTCTTTCCTAAAAAGTACATACTCTGGTATTGTCATGTTCCAATCCTGTCCATCATGTCCCCACATCTCTGTGATCCCCACAATGTCCAGGTCCACCTCAGCCATGACAGCTGTTAAATCTGGGATCTTATTTCCTAGGCTCCTGGCATTGGTACACATGGCTCTCCATTTGTTGGACTCATTTATTTGTCCTCTAGTGCCTTTTACCTTCCCCTCCCCTTTAGCCTGTTTTTTTCCCCATCCCAAGGGGGAGGCTGGTAGCCCCCCATTTCTCCTGACGCCTGGTGTGGATTTACCACCCCCGATTTAGTTTAAATTGTAGTTTTGTTCTATGAACTCTCCTAACTTGCTCCATAGCACTGCTGTACCCTCCCTATTCAGATGCAGTCTATCTGAGGCAAATAGGCTCTCATTCCCCTACGTTGTTCCCCAGTCCCCCATTAACCCATACCGCATCTGTTCACACCATCTCACCAGCCATTTATTAAATTATTAAATTCCTCAATCCTCAATCCTCAGTCTCCTCTCAGTACTTGCCCTTGATATGGACAACATCTCTGAAAACAGATCTGCACCTTAGGCTGCTGCAGTACCTAGCAAGTGCCCTAAATCTTGTCTGTACCTCCATCAAGCTATTCCCCGCCAAGTCATTTGTTCCTAGCTGGAACATCAGGTGTGTTTTCCCATCCTGTTTTTTCCCTTTGGAGGGGATGTAGTGAATGACCTCCACCACTGCCATACCTGGCAGGCATTTGACCCATATTGTACTGCTTTTGTCCCCCCAGCCCTCCCATGGAATTCCTTTTATTATTGAATCTCCGACAAGTAAGACTCTACTCTCCTTTACCTTCTTTTTGTATTTCTCTTCTGCCATTTTCCCAGTCTCTTGCTTTCCATTAATTACCTTAGTCTCACTTTCCTATTTACCCCTTGTATTTCCCCAAGTATTACTTTCCCCCTACTCTGTACGTGCTCCCAGCTACCCCCAACAGGCATTTTCTGCAATACCAGCCTCCCCTACCCCACTATCTGCAAGCCCCCCTTGCCCTGCCATTTCCCATGCCCTAATTGAAGTTCCTGTGCTCAGGTCACTTCCCATTTCGTCCTGTTTTAGGCCCCCCAGGCCTGCCCCACTGTCTTCCCTCTCTTTTTATTTTTTAATTCAATCAACTTTATTAGTTTTTCACAGAGAAAGAGAAATACACAAAATAAAGATTATCATTAACATCATACCAGCACCAGCAAAGGCAATGAGTGAAACAATTAGCCCCCCAAATATAAATCACAATATAGAACAAACAACAAAACATACCCTCTTCCCTCCTTCTCCCTCCAACCCCACAGTGGAGATCCAGAAATAAATACAGAATACATATAACAAACACAATATGACATGGCCAAACCCGGCATTAAAAAATGTCTAGAAATAAAGGATGTCTAAGTGTTATGGATATACAGGGGACCCTAAAAAAAAACACACTAAGGTGGGAGCAAAATAGTAATACTTCTAAGTTATGTCAATGATAACATATGCCAGCTACCATGCCGCACGAAGGGGAAGTCAAAGATAATATAGGGAGTATAATCTACCCCATTTTTTGTTGCATCCATGAATCTTGAGTCAGAAGCTGGCTAGCATGTGCTCTAATCAAAGATTGCACAGGAGCTCTGGCAACCACTCATTACAAGAAATGATCTCCTGATTATTCCAATGGCAAAGGACTAGCCATTTCACCGAAAGAGAAATCAGAGCTATGTGATATCTCTGTTCTCTGACAGGAACGCCCGAATAGTCCCCGATAAAACAGAACTCGGGTGTAGAACTTTCATTGAGCCCTAAAAGGGGATCTTCCAGATTTGATGGTATTTCACAAGGGAACAATTTTAGGGCAATCACAAAGAACATGAAGAATGGCACCCTCCGACTGACCACACCTCATACATAAGGAGGAGTCTAGTTTCCCCATCTAAGACAATTTAGTCAGTATGAAATAAATATTGTGTAAAATATAAAACTGCATGAGTCTCAACTTGTCATTCGAAATGTATACATAGAAGTCACACCAGATACGATCCCAGTAAAATGTTCAATTGGGGAAAGACAAATTCCAGTAACTAGACTGACCTGCTATCATGGGAAAAATCTTAGAAAATAAAAATGAGTATGTCTGAGAAACTGAGTGCAGATTATTTGCCAGTGTTGTCAGTGCTCTTCATTATTAATATTCCATGAGCAGGTGCCAAACCACTAGTTCAGGATGTGTCATAACTGAAAGATCTTACAAATGGATTTAAATGGTAACTGAAATTTAGCTAGAATAGCCTGAGTGACCTGATGTTGGCCTCTGTCTCCCCTGTCTTGAGGGTTTACTCTTTCTGAAGTAAATTTACCCCTGCGCCCTTGTCTTTACTTTTGCTATCCTCTTTGTTTTCTCATGAAGGGACATCCACCCTCCCCCTGTCAACTGAGCTTTCCTTCATGTTTGTCTCTCCTTTTCCCACTGAGTCCATCTCAGTTCCAATTTCCTTATTCTCACCCCTATCTTGTGGCACTAGTGATGAGAATCTGTTTTTGTGCTGTATGACCACTGCCTGTATTCCTCCAACTGGGGATTCTCCCCGTCTCTTTCATTTTGTGCAGGCTATGGACCTTTGTATCTTATTGAATGCCATTCCCCTTAGGCCTTCTCGTGTCCTGTACCACCTCCACCTGAGCTCCCAGAAGCCCCCCCTTATGTCCAACCTTATTCTTGTGCAGCCCCTACCTGAGCCCCCAGAAGCCCCCCTTATGCTCACCCCTACTCCTCCTTCCCTGCTTGCATACTCCTTTGTGTTCTTCAAATCTGCCTCATGACAGCACCTGGTTATTTTTGCTTTTGCTTCTAGATCCCTTGCATCTCCACCTTTGCTTACTCTTCTGCCCGTATCCCATCTCACTCCACAGTGGATCCCCTCCTGTTCTTCCTACTACCCCCACTCCTGCCCATCCTCACATTCATCTCAACCACCTAACCTCCTCTCTTAGTTGTGCCAGCTTCCTGCATACCATGCAGCCCCCATCCTCCATGCCATAGCCAGTACTATGGCTGACCCACAACCAGTACACCCTACTACCCATCCAAAGATTCCTCCAGCCCTTGCAGTCTGGGGACCATGCCCCAGCCCTGTCCCCATCCCAGTTCATTTGCCCCTCCAATTTGGTTGCCCCTCCATTTCTTCTAACTCTACTCTAGTCCCTGATGCTTCAGCACAGCAATGGCTATATGTGATTTTACCCTCCAATACCTGTTTCTTGATACCCTTAAAGAACACCCTGGAAGCCTGTTACCTAATGCATAAAAATTACTAGCTCAAGTATATCTCACTATGTCAGACTTTTTTCAACTTATATCAAACCTATGCCAGACTTTTTTCACCTTATATCAAACCCTTTGTCAGACATTTTCATCTTATATCACCGAAGTAAACACAGTCCTCTATGTATCCCCTTTTAACTCGATCTGTTTCTGTACTTATAATCAAAATTCTGTACTTATAATTGACATTGGCCACACAGTTTCTTAAATAGTCTCAAGTGCCAACTATATGCCGAAGTCCCCTAGTTGTATAGTGATTTGCCCAGAACCTTGGAATTGAAGTATTTTAAGTGGCCCAGTTCCTTTGTGGGGTGCTGCGAAGTCATATGCACAGTACTTTAGGTCAGAAGCAGATCAGCCCCAGAGTCCACACTCCTTTGTGGGTGTTCACCTTTCCAGCTGAAGAGCCTCCACCCCAAAACTCTGTCTTACCCCACCCCCTGTCTCAACTCAACTGTTTTTTCCACCACTGGGCATGGTGCGCTATGCCATTTAATAAGGAGGTGGTGTGGGGTGGATGGGTGGAAGAAAAAAACAAGCAACAACAGCCCCTTTGGAAAAGTCTGCAACTGAGCCCAGGCCTTAAATAGCCCAGCTGCAGTTGTTGAAATTCACGTTTCTGTGTACCTTTGTTCCTGACTGGCTGCCCTCCTGCCTCCGATGCTGCCCGCCTCCTCTATGGCTCGGGTGCTGTCTGCTGCCAATGCAGCTGGTGTCCCTTGCCGCCAATGTGGTTGGAGTCCATCCTGGTGGCAACGGCCAGTGACAATCCCAACCGAAGCAACAATAGCCCCTTTGGAAAAGTCTGCAGCTGGACCCAGGCCTCAAATAGCCCAGCCATGGTTGCTGAAATTCATGCTTCTGTGTGTCTTTGTTCCTGATTGGCTGCCTTCCTGCTCCGGTGCTCTTGGCTGCCAATGCACCTAGTGTCCCTTGCCACCAATGTGGCTGGTGTCCCTCCTGGTGGCAACTGCTGTCGATGATCCCAACCCAAGCAACAACAGCCCCTTTGGAAAAGTCTGCGACTGGGCCCAGGCCTTAAATAGCATAGCTGTGGTTGTTGAAATTCATGCTTCTCTGTGCCTTTGTTCCTGAATGGCTACCCTCCTGCTGCTGATGCAGTCTGCCTCCTCTACAGCTCCAGTGCTCTCCGCCACCAATGAGGCTGGTGCCCCTTGCCACCGATGTGGCTAGTGTCCCTCCTGGCAGCAACTGCCACTGACGATCCCAATCTAAGCAACACCAGCCCCTTTGGGGCATTACCCACACCCCACCAACATATGACAAGCACGTCCAAAGTAGTGTGAAGCATAACCACACCTACCCCCAGCACTGCTTGACAGCCCTTTCCCCAGTAAAGAGAAACACTCCCCCCACCACATGACAGCCCCATCCACAGTAGTGCAAACCATACCCCCACACCCACCACTACTACCACATGACATGCAAGTACACAGTAGTGTAAGGCAACCCCCAACCCCACCATGACATGACAGCCCTGTCCATGGCAGTGGAAACCATAAGCCCCTCCCCCCCACACCAGCCCCAGCCACATTAGTGTAAGGCATATCCTCTCACCAAATACCACATGACAGCCTTGTCCACACTACTGTAATATATACCCCCCACCACCACCACCACCACATGACAGCACCATCTCCCAGTAGTGCAAGGTATACCATCACATGACAGGTGCATCCAATAGAGGAAGACATAACCCCCAACCCATCACCACAGGACATCCACAGCCACATTACTGTAAGGCATAGCCCACCCCCCACCACCAAATTACAGTACAGTCCACAGCAGTGTCAGGCATAACCACCCTCCCACTCCACCTCCACATGACAGCACTGTCCCTGCTAGCATGAACCAAAGCACCCACTTCTTCCGCAGTACACCCCTTCCATGGCACTGTAAAGCAATACCCTACCAGCAGCAGCACATGACAGGCTTGTCACAAGAACTGTACAGCATAACCCCACCAGCCCACTACCCTCACTTGACAGTCCAGTACCCGGTATAGCGAGACACACCCCACCACGTGACATCTCCATTCCGAGAAATCCAAACCAGAAGTGCAAACCATGACCCCGCCCTCACCACCACCACTACTACCACATGATAGTCGCATCCCCAGTAGTCTGAGGTATCCACCCCCACCATATGACAGCACTGTGCATGTTAATGAAAAACATAACTGCATCCCACCCCACCATCACATGCCAAAACCATCCACAGTGTTGTACACCCCCCCATCTGACAGCCCTGTCCCCATAACAGTAAAACATAATCCTGCCCCAAACCACATGAAAGACCAGTGTCAGGCACACAGTGACACAAACAGGAATATAGCCTTCATTAACACACAGTTTGGACATTAGGAAGTGATACATGGAATGAGGAAAAGAGTGCAGTGGGACCACATGTCAGGATGACGGTGCTGTCCACCATAACTGACTATTATGTACATTACAGTAAAGTCAAATCTTTTACAACAAAAACTTAGGGTATGACTACATAGGTATTCTTAAATGCGTTTTGATTTTACAGACATTACAAATGGAGCAATGACATCTGTCAGTGTCCAGTACTATTGCTATTATCCATGGCAAAGGCTGCATGTATGACACATGCCTAAGATGTAAGACGTTGTAACAGTAAATGGATTTTGCTGAAAATTCAATTAAAACACTGCACTTGTCACTGAGAAATAATCGATCCCTTTCTTTCATATATATATATATATATATATATATATATATATTATACTGGTGCAGTCTGTCAGTACAGTTAGGGTTGAGTAGGCAGTTTAATGTTAAACCCCAAATTTTGCACCTTAATAACTTTGCAATGGTTCAGTAGATTTGCACAAAATTTGTAATGCATGGTCTTGTAATATAGATCTCTTGATCTGCCAAGTTAAGTTTCAATCGGACTTGCGTTTTTTGTGCAGCAAAACGCAAAAAACCCCACAAATTTTTCACTTTTTTTGCATTTTATTGCTGATGTCTGCACATTGCACTGTGGCCACACCATTTGGTGTTTTGTTCTGATATTTTCAGGGTGGAAAGAGGTTTGGTCAAAGAACAATCCAGCATTGGTTTGGTGAAAAAATATTAATCCAGTCAAAAGTTATTTAATTTTGAATTTTCTAGTTCTGAGCATGCTCAGTTCAGTGTAAGATTTATATGTATGTTTTATGAAAGGGGATTGGGCTCATGATCAAGGATTTTGTCACCTCATGAAAGGGGATTTAAAAAAATACCTGTTTGTGAGAAAAAATTCCCCTTTCACGAGCTGCCATCTTGTTTTCATTTTTTCCTCCAAACAAAATGTTGTAGCTTGCCTTATGGCTGACTTCCTTTGTAAATGAAGAATGGGTTTTGTTCAGGGTGACACCCTCTACAAACCCATGCCTTTGATTTCCTTCATTCTGGCCAAAATATGGCCATTTTAAACTTTGAAATTTTTCATTCGTGACTCTCTTCGATCCTCTTTTACTGGTAATAAAATCCCTTTATGAGCCGACCCTCTTTTGCAAGGAAACAAAATCCTTGATCGTGGCTTAGGCCAAATGGCCCTATCTCGCAAATAAGGATCGGATCACAAAAGGGGATTTTGTCAGCTCGCAAAAGGGGATCGGCTCACGAAAGGGGATTTTGTCAGCTCACAAAGGGGGATTGGTTTTTTGAATCCCTTTCACGAGCTGACAGGGCCTGTGCTCCTACAGACACATATCGTTATGTACAACTGGGCAGCTTGGTGGGAGCGTGGGGTCTGGAGGTCCTGCGCTCCCACCATGGCACACCAATTACCAGTTACATTACACTTTCTCAAAATGTAAGGGAATTCATTGCAAAAACTTCATTAATGCATCAGTTAGAGTTGAAGCAACAAAAGTAGGGAAATGAGATGTTAGGGTTGAGCCCCAACCCCCCCACCCTGCCTCCCCATCCTCCACACACCAACAGGCATCGGGTGTGCCATGGTGTCGTTAGGCCTAACTCTCACTCCATTCTCCAATGCTGAATCATGTCAGCCTCTTTACACATGGAATGGGGTGAGAGTTGGGACACTCTATTACACACCCGACACCTGTTGGTGTGGAGAATGAGGATGGGGGTGGGGGTTAGCTCAACTCACGTCTCATTTTCCTACTTTGTCACTTCAACCCTGATGCATTAAAAAAAGTTTTTTGCAATGAATATATATATATATATATATATATATATATATATATATATATATATTTATATATATATATAATTATTCGGCAGGCATTAGCAACAGGACACCTTCTGCCATAAAGTCTCCCACTGACTATGATTTAGGTAGTAAGGTTTGTTGCACTTTTAGCCAGGAAATAATAGCAATGACGGCACTTTACATGAAGAGGAACGACACTAGAACACAGAAATAAATCATCTCTCACACATACTAAGCACAACTGCAGTATAATATGTCCTGTTTCAGCCTACAAATCCAGAGAGTGTAGCTGAGCCCGTGCTGCATATTCAGTCAAATTTGCCACTCGTTCCCATCCACTGAGACCTTTTCCCACATGACGTCAAAATGCAAACCATCTGTGAATACTGCCACAGTAATGCTCATGAGTGAGGTCAGAGAACTTCAGGAGAAAGATGAAAAGGACTGCAGATATCACATTTTCACTTCAGGTACCTTTATTAACATAACTAGGTGATCGCTATCATGGCAAAGGGAAGGATCTGCATCAGCAGCTCTTTAAGGCCACAACTATTCACCCCTTCTCCTCCTCCTCTGCAGACCGTCCTCCAAATGAGGGCTGCTATTCCACTCTAAACTTGATGGTGGTGTGTTGTCTTCTAGCTGTATGGTACAGCCACTATCCATAAACCCACTGTTTTGTTGACTATCACCCCTACCCTGCAGAGTGGTATCAAAGACACTGTTTAGAACAAATGTAGATAATCTGCCTCCCTCAGGCAATTTTTAACAACCAGACCAAACAGCCAGCAGTTTTTCCAGGGTGAGGCATGTGCTTTTCCCACTTTTGAAGAGCACTCCCCTTGCCCCCCCCCCCAAAGAGATCTGCTCCAGCTTCATTCTCCACCTTCCAAGCAGCCCATCTTGTTTTGCTCCCCCAGTTGTGGATACCTATGAGAAAGGCAAAGATAGGCTGGAGTGCAAGCTTTTTTCCTCTCATTAGTGCTAACTCTCCCCTCCCTCAATCACTACATCAGGACCAAACATCTGTCTTAAATCCCCTTTCCCTTAATGAATTGGGAAAGGGCACGATAAACAAAACAGCAGTAACTTAACAACTGATGTATGATTGGAGGTTGCACACTACTCAACACACTTCCCTCGAACTCCCCACCTAGTTGTGCAAGCATGCAGCTACACAGGGCCTGGACAGTACTGATGTTCTGATTCTGTGCCAGGGTACTGCAGGCAATCCTCTGACAGCCACAAGGCTCAGCCTATTTAATACCTTCCAAGTGCCATCAAAAATAAAAAAGAGCGAGAGAAGCTTGAGGGTCCCTGGCCTTAGGAGGGAATATTTTAAAGAAAGGTGAGATTTCATCAGAAAATATTTCAAAGGTGGGGGTTGCCATGAAGGACCACAGGCATAGTGGGGAAGAATAAGACAGGATATAATTAGGGCAGCATCCCTTAGTGTGAAATGTAAGCAAAAGCAGAAGGAAAAGACCATTCTAGGTCTCCAAAGAAGTGGCAGGGTTGGTGAAAGAAAAAAGGGTGGCATTCAAGAGGTGCAAAGAAATGCAACAGGAGAAGGAGCGGGAGTTGCACCAAGCCAGCAGACAGAAGTGGGTAGGGAGGTTAGAGGAGCAAAGGCACAGCAGAGGACAGGATTGTTTAGATGAGTGTCTAAATGTGATGTCTTTTCTTTTCCAGATACACAAGCAAGAAGAGAAAAGCAAGGGGAGGGAAACTAAGCATTAGTAGTTGTAGTAGGTTTTATTTATTAAGCACCCTTTCCCTAAGGCTCAGGGTGCTGTACAAATCAGGCAGGCAAGACAATTACAATATACACATTATACAAACCATAGTAATATCAGAAGATGATAGAACAATATTTAAGATTCAAATGTCCATCTAAAAAGGTGTGCCTACAGGCCCCATTTAAAGACTTCTACCAAGGGGGCCTCCCACAGAGATCTGGGAAGTGAGTTCCACAAGACCAATGCTGCCACTTCAAAGATGAGATCACCAGATGATTTTAACCAAGCCCTGGGAACTAACAGAAGGCCCTCCTCGGCAGACCGGAAAGCATGCAATGGGCAGGCCAGAGTCAGGAGGTCTCACAGATAGCCTGGACCCAAACTGTATTGGGCCTTATAATTGAGTAAACCCATCTTGAAGGAGATCCTCCACCTAACCAGCAGCCAATGCAGGCCATGCAGCACTGGGGTCAAATGACAAGACTTTGAGCCACCCATCAGCAGACTGGCCGCCACGTTCTGCAACAGTTGCAGGCAGTGCAGGATCCCTCCACTGACTCCAAAATAGAGAGCATTACAGTAGTCGAACCATGACATCATGAAGGTATGCACTGGTGATGGTAGGTTGCCAGGAGGTATAAAGGCTTTGATTCAGGCAATATTCCTAAACTGGTAAAAATCAATCTGGACAACAGGGGACACCTGAGCTTCAAGTGTCAATCTGCTAACTAGGAACACGCCCATATCTTTCACCTTTTTGAATGCCAAAAGAGGGACTGACCCGAGCATCAATCCTATTTCAACCCTCCTGGCATCCGCCTCTCTCCAGCAACCCAACTTAGTCACCAGTACTTCCATCTTACCAGATTGATCCCCCTGCCAGAGCATCCCTGAGGCCATATCTCTCAAGTTTCCCTCATTACGAGGGACATCCCTCATTTTACCCCTCAAAATTGCCCTGCCTCTCATTTGTTCCTCATGGAAAAGGTGCTGCACACACAGAGAATGTGCTGTGAAATCAGACTTTAAGGCAAAAAATAATTATATTCTAAGATGTTAAACAAAAATAAACTTTGTATAAATAAAGGCAATGGTTTCCACAGTGTTCTGAGCTTGTATCTCCATGTTTGAGGATGTGTCCCTCATTGCGACAGTTAGTGTCCCTCATTGTCCCTCGTTTTGAGTGTCTGCATCCCTCATTTCACTGAAAAAAGGTTGAGAGGTATGTCTGAGGCATTCCCCCATCTTTTTTAAAACTGGCCCTCTTGATGTCCAGGACCCTGATCCTTGTGTGGCTCAATTCTGCTCCATACTTATATTGAACCACACAGTACGTTAATCATTGATACCCGGCATGACTTCTTCAACACTATCCCCGTTAGTTAGTGTAAGGTCCAGTTTTGCCCCCTTACAAATGGGATCCCTAATAAGTTGCTTGAGGAACACCCCTGCAGGGATTCCAGGATGTCCCTGTACTAGGGATGCTCCAATCTACATCTGGCAGATTGAAGTCTCCCACCAGTAGCACCTCCCCTGTATTTCCCATCTTTGGGATGGCTTCCCCCAGAACCATATCCAACACCCTCCCCACCATGCTGGAGGTCTGTAGATCATGCCATTGCTAATAGTATCTCCATTCCCCATCTCTAGGGTGACCCACAGTACCTCTGCCACTCCTTGTATTCCCAGTACCTCTGTCAGTTTTATGCTATCTCTCACATAAGGAGCAACTCCTCCTCTTTTTTTTTCCATCCTGTCCTTCCTGAACAGAATATAGCCTGTTATGGCTATGTACTAGTCATGGTTCTCAGTGCACCATGTTTCTGTAATGGTGACAATGTCCAGGTCAGCCTCTGCAATAATGGTCACTAAGTCCAGAATTTTATATTCCAGACTTCAAGTATTGGCACACATGGCCTTCCAACTTCTAGTGCTACCCTGCTTGACAACCCCCCCCCCCCACCATTTTCCCTTTATGCCCTCTCTGCTTACTCCATCTGTTCACATTCCCATCTCTTTTCATTAATACTAACTTGTTTTTATTTCTATTAGGTACCCTTGGGGATTCTTCTCCCTTAGGGTTTTTCCTGCTGACTACTCCAGTTTGTGGGGGGGGGGACAGTTTATGTCTCCCTGCTTCCTTCAGCTACTCACCTCAGCTAGTTTAAATGTTTGCAAATGTAACATTTAAACTTTTTATGGAGGACTGCAGTCCCCACCTGGATGTAAGCCATCTCTCCCGTACAGGCCTCTGTCCCACCAGGTGTGACCACAGTCCCCAATGTAACCAAACCCCTCCTCTCTGCACCATTCCTTCAACCACTGGTTAAAGCTTCTGGTACAGAGTACCCTACCCTCCCCCATCATAGACAGCACCTGAGAAAAGGCCACTGAACTTGCTACCGGCATAAGACCGTTCCCCCACTCCTTGAACCCTTCCTGAACTATGTTCTCCCCATCCCTAGCAAGGTCATTTGTCTCTAGGTAGACAATGTCATGTAGCTCCCTCCTCCCATCCTGCTGCTGTAGCAATCTCTAGGATCCACTTTCCTTCCATCCGAACCATGGTGACAGGTAGGCACCTAACCTCCTTGTCCCCCTTCCTTCCTGTCCCCAAATCTATCCCTGTCATGATGGAGTCCCCTGCCAGGAGTTTCTTCCTTCTCCTCTTGGGTCCTCTGCAATCCTCCTTGGGGTCTCTACTACAAAGAACCCCCAGATCTTCCCTGGTCACTACCTCAGATGCTTCCATGGGACAGTCCTGCCCAATCAGAGTGGTGTATGAGTTGTGCAGTGTTACCAGATTGGGGATTTTCCCCTGTCTCACCTCCCTCAACCTCCCCAAGCCCACAATAGTGCAGCCACTTCTCCTCCTAGGCATCCTTTGAGTTAGTGGCAACAGACTTGGTGGTCTCTGGGTGGGGGAGGTGGTTCTCTGAATCCTAGCCAACTTGGTCTGGACACTAGTAACCTCCCTCCTCAGCCCAGAGAGATGCACACAGATGAGGTAGCACCAAAGTCTCCAAAAGGTCTCCCTGAATACTGTCACCTCAGAGCCACTGCACTGCACCACTCCTGTCATATTTCCCTGCCACTGTGCCTGTTTTTCTTTTTAAACTCTTTTAAATCCTTGCCATTTTTTTTTTTTTAGTCTCTTTGTACTCCTACCCTAGGTAGGGTGTTGCATCTATTCCCAGTTTTGGCCTACCCTTGATCTTCAACCCTTTCCACAGTGACTGTTGCACAATAGTGAACAGGTTCCTTGCCTTAGTCAACTGGCAGAGAACTCTACTTTTCCGCTTCCTTCTGCTGATTCCTGCTGATGCCTACAATGCCAGTTACCTGTTCCATTCCTTCTCTGTCCCACTCACTCGCTGGACATGAACATGTTGGACACCTTGGAGTGGAAGTACTTTTATAGTGCTCCAACAGGTAGGCACTAAGCCTCTGTCAGCTCCACCCCCCAGTTACACACCTGATTCACAGGGCTTCCTAAATCTACTCACCACAAGATTAAACTCCTGGGCTAATTTACCCAATTCCAGCTGTTATAATTTCAAACCAAGTTCAGGGTACCCCAAACACTGCCTACCAAATTTCAAAGTGCCCCAAGCACTGCTTACAGATCTCTTCTTTTCTCCCCACTTACTCTGCTACTTTTAACAGGAAGAGACGTATAAATAAATATCAATATACCTTCAAGGTAAAGCTACACTGTAGGTGTTTTCACTCCACTCTGTCAGCAAAGTCTGGTCTTTGCACTGCTTTTTGATATTCGCTAGCTGGCTCCTTTCACTTAGAACCCAGGGATTATGGTACTGGCCCTTTGCTGATCAACATCCCACAACTAAAAGAGCTCCCTCTATCTCCATGGAGATTAGTGGAAGTTAACAGCAAACTCACTAAAAAACACAGGGCTGTTTGAATGCATGACAGTGAAGGGTGATGTTGGTGTAAGATATAGGATTCTTCTGATTTGTCACCCTCTGTGGGAAGGAACAGGAACTACTTTGCAAATTTGCAGATAACATTGTCAACCTATTGTTGAATGCCCCTAACTTAGTTGTGTTTGGGATTTCAATATATAGGTCAATGATGAAACCTCACAATGTGCCCCACAATTCCTCCAGTTAATGGAGTCACTGGGCCTCGCACAGTTTTTTTTCCTACTACTATCCATGAACATGGCCATGCCTTGGACCTAGTCTTCTCTCTGGGGCTGAACATCTTTGATGACAGGATGGATACCTTGAGGTGGACAGATCACTATGCTGTTATCTTTCAGGTAGGGGTCCCCCAAATACTACCACCCCCCCCCAATGGATGGGTTCCATTACCTCCCTAAACATGCTTTGGCACCTGAAAAACTTTAGGCATTTCTGGACATCCTAAGTATGGAGGCAGCATGCATTGCAAGTGTAGAGGCAACCACTGAGGGTTATAATTTGGCCATTGCCACATGTTCTACTCTATCATACTGATCTGTGTCTGCCCACTGAACTCCCACTTTGGTTCATGAGAGTATAACAACAAATTGAGGTGGTTGAAGGTGAAAGAGCAGAGGCTGGAGCATTGCTGGAACAGTTCTGGTTCAGTAGATGATAGGATGACTCTGAGGTTCCATTAAAAGAACTATCTGAGGGCAGTAACCCTGTAAAAGACAGAATTCCTGTCACAGGTTATTACCTCAGGAGGAACTAGACCAACTCAGCTCATCCACACTGTAGATAGGCGAAGTAACCCTGCCTGTCTGCAGTCCAGACTAGTGTTGTCTCATGAACAGTATGAGGAGTTTTTTTCTTCCTGGACAGAGTGTCCTCCATCTGAGCTGGGATCTCAACAGCTGGCCTGTTAAGGGACAGCAGTAATGGAGAGGAAAGGCACGAAGGTACTCCCATGGTCTGGACTGAGTTCTAGCCAGTTTTTATGGAGGAGGTGCTTGAGGAGATTGCAGCGCTTCACCCCAGCTACTCTCAGTAATATCCAGGTCCTGCTTGGTTGTTGGTGAACAGCTGGGTGGCCCTGGGTCCAATGATTGTCAGCATTGCTAAGGGTTCCTTGGAGGATGGCTGTTTCCCACTAACACTCAAAAACCTATGGTGAGACCACTCCTAAAGAAACCATTTTCAGACCTGGCAGTGTTGGCAAATTATAGGCCTGTTTTGAACCTTCATTTTTCAGGAAAGGCTATCAAGAAGATAGTGTTAGCACAATTTGAGGATCACCCTGACAGTTTAACATCTATATGCCTCTCCGGTCGGGTTTCAGGCTTCGCCACATACAAAGACTATGCTCATCAACTGCACCTAGCAAGAGTTAGAGGGGAATGCTCAATTGTTGTTTACCTTGATCTCTTATCAGCGTTTGATACAATAGACCATGGAGTTTCAATGGAGCACCAGGGAATATGAGGAACTCACCAGAACAACTTTAAAACAGTGTAAATCCTTCCTTACCAACAGGATGCAGCAAGTTGTGATGGGAGCTTCTCATTCCAGCCTGTAGTGGTCAGCTTTGGTGTTCCTCATGTTGTTTGCAGTATATATGTGGTATATATGCTGCTGTTGGGGCAGGTTATCAGACAGTACAGTGTGAGTTTTCACTGCTGTGCAGATGACACTCAGCCGTACATGTCCTTTTCATCTGATGGGTAGGAGGCAGTCACTGTGATTGAGTGTTGCCTTAAAGAAATTCCTGACTGGATGGTCTTTAGCAATCCAAAAAAGATGGAGTTGCTACTGGTGGAACCAGACAATCGTAAGTCAGCTGAATGATTTGATGCTATCTGATTAATAGCTCTGAATGGCACATTTTAACAGATGTGGATAGGGTTAAGAATCTGTGAGTCATTGTTGATTCATGGCTGACACTGGAACACCAGGTGTTGGCTGTGGGCCCCAAAGGATTTTTCCAACTAAGGAATATCTCCTGGATCAAACTCTATCTAATGCAAGAGGACCTGGTGACCCTAGTGAATGCTTTTGTGACCTCGCGTCAAGACTTGATTACTGTAACACTCTCTGCCTAGGATTATCTGGAGATTTGGTGCTTCGCCTACAGCTGGTGAAGAATGCTGCAGTCAGGTTGGTGGCTGGGGTGTCGTTCAGAGAGCATATTCCACTGTATTATGGCAGCTGCACTGGGCCCCTATCACATGGTGCACCACCGTTAAGATTACTTTGGTAACATACAAAGCCTTGCATGTGCTGAGCCTCTCTGTCTGCAAGTCCTCATCGTTTGATATGCTCCCCACTGCTCTCTGTACCCTACTGAGGAGCTCTCGCTAGCTGTCCAGAGATCCAGTCTGAAGCACTCTGGAAACAGGGCTTTCTTGGTGGTGGCATATTTAATATGGAACTCCTTGCAGTACTACCTTAGGAGTTCCCACCCAGTGAAGGCCTTTAAATAGGGCCTGAAAAGTCACTTATTTGACTTTACATTTAATCTTATAACTGATTAATCTTGTGTCATACTGCTGATTATTTATGCAGTAAGTGTCTAAACTAATGATTTTAATGTTGCATTCATTGTTGTTTAAGCAATATATCATGACAGGGTGTGGATTATGCTGGAATTTACCCATGCCTGGTATGGTTGGGTCACAAGGCTGCAGATCGAGTGAGTAAATCACTCCAGAAGTGGGTAAATCTCAGTATAACCCACAACCTGTTATGGTATATTGTGATTATACAATGTCACCCTGTATTTTTTTTTTGTATTATTTCTTTACCTCCTCTGACACAACCGCTTGTCTTCCTCTTCTTCGGGGGGCCAAGTCCTGCTGTTGACTCCTCAGCCGATCCACCATCCAGCTGCTCCGATGCCCTCGTTCTCCTGGGCATCTCCCTTTGCTGGGGGTTCTCCATATCCCGCTGGGGCCCTTGGGAGGAGAGACCGGAGCATACATAGAGCTCCCTTGCATCTTTACCGGGGCCCAGAAATGCAGCCAGGAGGTTTCTTGGCTGGGAGACGCAGGGAAGCGGGCCGCCATCATCCAGACAGCAAGCGTGCATTTTTTTTCACACTTTTCTGGTCCCTTTTGTGCGCCTGCTGCTTGCAGTACCCACCAGTCTCCACCGAGGGTCACTAACAGAGTGGGACTACCCACCAGCCCACCCCAGGAGAGGAGAGCAGTCCTTTGGACGCTCAATCCTCTCCTCCCCTGCCAGCCCCCGGCGATCTAAGTCCATTCCTGAACCCGGGTCGCCGGCGTGGTTCGAGGTGTGGCATCCAGCATCTCAACCCTCTGCACCACTGGGCTGACTACCCTGTAATTTTTGTGTTAAAAATAAAGAAAAAATAGTTGTCCTTTGGATTTTGTATTCCCTGGAGCCAGGAAAACTTGTATACTGTGCCCAATGTCATCAGTTTACTGTGTCCAGGCTCTGTTTTTGTGTTAGGAGCCTGGACAGCCTTCATCAATTGGTCCACAGGTGATTTCAACTATGGTTCATTGACACTGTAGTTGATGCATTGTGTGCATGCGCAGGAGCATATGTTGGTGCCACACTTTGTTGGACTCCTTCCCAACTATTTTCCCCTTATGGGCCATGGAAAAAAGTTTGCAGTATTTTTTTTCTTTTCTGATCCCTCTGCCTCAGCCCTTGGAGTACTAGAGTGGGCCTAGGTCAGAGGGTGCCAAGCAATAATGGCCAGATTTTTCACCAGTGGAGCCTGTGACAGCCCTACCAGTCCCCCTCTCCGGCAGTCCTGGGAACGGTGGGTGAAGATGTTGGGAAACAGCTGTCTTGGGATGCACTTAGGTAAGCCCCGAATGGGGCGGGGGGGCTTACAGTAATTTCAAGTACAGCACAGCACCCGTATCTTGAGTGGTGTTGGTATTCCAACACATAGAGGGCAGCAGTTAGAAGAAAGCAGTTTAGCAGGATCTGACATGGTGGATTTCATGTTTGTGTTTAGGGGAGTCAGAGTGATATTACAGTAGGGGGATAGTAAATGTGGCTGGCTGGCACATTTTACAATTGGTCACGTCAGGATTTACAACAGGTAAATCATGCTAGTCAGCCAATCAGATCTGAGGATTTTGAGAGGCATTTTATAATTTGTGTTACATACCCTGAGCTCTCAGGCTAGGGTGCTATAGAAATAAAATATCTTCACCTTACCTAGTGACAGCACCCTTCTCTTAATGAAGAAAGGGGTGGGCGTTGCATTGAAAAAAAAATATTTGCTAAATCTCGTATATGCTCCTTATCAGTCTTATCTGGTATTTTGCTTTTAACTTGCTTTGAACAATGCTGTTCCCAGTGACATAATCTGTTATGTTCAGCATTTAATGTTTTCAACCATTCCTAAAAGCAAGGTTTCCATTAAGTCAATCATTTTTGTTCCAAAATAATCATCATCTTAATTCAGCTATATCTACAACTTAGCCTGTTTGGTTGGTAATAACTTTGCTTTTTAGTCCAAAACAAACCTTTAAATGTATGACTACCCAGCAAAAGCAGAATTAATATTTTTGAAGAGCATATTGGTCTTGATGTCATAAGTGCAGCAATGATCAAATAAATTAAAGACAAAAAAAATTGCCAGAAAACAAGTAAATCATTTAGTCATGGGCAGATTATCGTGTGATAAATACTGAATATAGAATTATATCTTAAAGGGACGTCTACTGTAGATCAAGCCATGGTACACAAAGATCACTGTTGTAACACGTTTGAGTATTATAAAGTACTTAGGTGTTATCTGTTGCAGTTCGGACTGAATTCGATTACAATTCAGCAATCAGCAACATTAGAAAGTAGAAATGTGACCTACTATACAACCAACATAAGTATTGACATAATCTGCAGAATATGAAACACAAGTTTTAGAGAGTTATTGTCAGTTGCAGAAATAGTTTCCTTTGTTTTATTTTAGTGCACTGTACAACACAGAGAAAGATCCAGAAGCCAATGATATGATACCTTTTATTGGATTAACATAGATGCAAAAAAAGAATAAAGTGCTTTAGCTTTTGGACCAAACAAGTCCTTCCTCGGAAGCTAAAGCACTTTGTTTTTTTTGTTACATCTATGTTGGTCCAAGGACCAATACGGCAAAGACTAAATCTGCATGTCAGTATAGAGAAAGGCATGGAACTAGATCTTTTACGATTTTAGATTTCCACAAAGACCTACAAATTGACACTAGTGATTTTTTGCATATTTGGGAAATGTTGAGAAAAAAAAAGCCAAACATATAATTCAGAATGGTAAAAGGACTATATACAGGCCAGTTAATTTCACTGACAGCTAAATCAAAAGCCCAGGCACATGACTGCAAGATAATAATGAGGTTTATCAATGGTATACATAACAAAAATATTTCTCACACAAATGCTGTGACAAGCAACCATTGGTGTGCGACCTATTATAATATTCCAAAAGGAAATAGATACCATTATTTGAAAAGATAAATTTGGGTCAGCCCTATTACATACTGTGTACTGTTAACTGATGTTCTAGATTACCTGGGTTTTAGCCCCAAACTAGGACCACAGCTCAGATTAATTGGAGACTGAACACAGTCCAGACAGGATACTTGATGGCTCCAGAAAAGGGAGCTAGGTGCCTCACACAGTATGCCTGCCCCGTGGTGGTCCATGAGATTGTGAGAAAAGAAGTGAGACCTCTTCTTGTCCAAGTAGCAACTCCCCATGACATCACTAGTGAACAGTAATATCAGTTGCAGAAAAAGGAATATTCTGTTCCAAACGATGACATTATATGGGGTGATGCTGGTGCATTCCATTGCTAGTGGCTCAATAATAGATCCTTTTGTTTTCATCCTCATCTAGTAATCCCTGTCATGAAGGGGAAACTGTAGGAGTTTTGTCAGAAGCTGGGGGCAGCCCAAAAATTGCTACGGCAGAGGAGGCTAATGAGGAAGGACAATGAAAGAACATTAGGAAAGATTTCGGAGGGGGACGTGATAATGAATGGAATGATAGACAAAGCTATGAACATATGAAAATTTGCCAGCAGAAGCAGGCCACAATGGTCTGTCTAGTCTATTCAAGTGCACAGCCCAATCTATTTTATTGGAGCTGCACCCCCTTCCCCATCTCCCCTCATTATCCTCCCCATCCCTCACATCCTGCCCTGCTAATCCTCCCTCCCATTGCTACCCTCTTTTTCACCCAGTCCCACCGCATTTTAAAACCCTCCACTGCGTCACCGCTTTTTAAAACCCTCCACTGCGTTCATGGATATCACCTCCTCCTCCAGTAGCTCATTAAATTTTGAGACAACCCTCTCTGTGAAAAAGTGCCTCCTCATTTCCCTTTTAAATCTACCCCCAACAAGTTTCAGACTGTGCCCCCTTGTATTCCCCCTCTTTAAATTGAAGATGCTTTCCGCTCCAACCTTGTTTATACCTTTAGGGTACCTGATGGTTTCTATCATATCCTTCCTCTTCCTTCTGTCCTCCAGGGCATGCATATTGAGCTCCCACAGCCTCTCCTCATATGGTTTGCCCCCAATGCCCTGGATCATTTTGGAAGCCCTTGGCTAGACTCCCTCTAGCAGTTGGATGTCCTTCCTCAATTATGGGCACCAGCACTGCACACAGTACTCCTGATGCAGCCTCAATGATGACCTGTACGAGAGCAGAATGACCTCTTCCTTCCTTGAGGTGAGTCCTCTGGAGATGCATCCCAGCATTTTATTTGCTTTGTCTGCCACTTTCCAGCATTGTGCAGAGTACTTCAAGTCACCCCTGACTATCACCACCAGATCTTTTTCAGATAGTAGTTGGCCCTCAGGTTCCTAGCCCACAAGGTGCATGACCTTGCATTTCTTAGCATTGAACCCCATCTGCCAGATGCCAGACCGCCTCTCTAGTCTAGCCAGGTCCTCCCTAAGCTCCTGTCTCCCCTCCTCCATGTCCACCATCCCACAGAGCTTAGTATCATCTGGAAATAGTCAGACTTTGCTACTGACTCACTCCACTATGTCCCAATAAAGATGTTGAATAGCACGGGTCCAAGTACCGAACCCTGTGGGACCCCACTGATCACAGCCTAGGCTTAGATAATTCTCCCTCTAACATCACCATCTGGTTTCTATCTCACAGCCAGCATCTTACCCACCCCCACAGCTTGTGCTTGACTCCCATGTTACCCAGCTTGCTGAGCAGCCTTCCATGTGGCATGGAGTTGAAGGCTTTAATGAAGACCAGGAATAGGACATCCACCACCTGTCCTTTGTCTACTGACCTAGTGACCCAGTCAAAGAAGTCCATCCTGTTCATCTGACAGGATCTCCCTGAGACAAATCCATGCTGCCTAGTGTCCTGGAGACCATTAACCTCCAGAAAGTTCACCAGTCTTCTTTTAGAATGATCTCCATTAACTTGCCTTCGATGGAGGTTAGGCTGACTGGCCTGTAGTTCCCAGGTTCATCTCTGGGCCCACTCTCATGGAGTAGCACCACATGTACCATTCTCCAGTCCTGAGGCATTCTCTCTGTCAGCAACAAGGTGCTAAATAGTACCGGGTCAATACCGTGCATGTAACACAACATGGTATTAACTGCACTGTACATGCGGCACTTGAAATCACAGTGACAGGGGGTAGAATAATAATAGTGATTTACTGCTACCCCTGTTGTTGCACACTAATGTAAGGAGAGGAGAAGGTGTCAAGTACTGGGTGCCTGGTTGAGCTGCTCCTGTGATGGTGTGGCTCGGGCATCAGCCCACGGTGCAGGTGGGAGAACTGGGACCGTGGTTTGGTTCCCCACCAGGTCTCCCCTGCTGCAACCTTTGCTGAAATGTTTTGTTTTTTTAAATCAAACATCCCCTCCGCCCAAGTTTCTCCCCCATCCCTGAAGTCCCCCCAGAGTTTATTTAAATTCCGCAGTGTGTGTGTGGGGGTTGAAGCCCCCACGTGGGGGGGGTGCGGGGTGCAAAGCCCCCTGCAAAAAAACATAAAGACTCATTGTTGTCAATGGACATGGTGCGTGGAACAGGTCCGTGTTTTGCCTGACTGTTTTTGTGTGGTGCTGTTTGCTGCAGCATTTTCAGCTGCGCAGTTTTGTCATACAGTGGTATGACCCCATGCTGTGCTAAACAGGTCCACTAGTGGAGACCACCAGTACCTCCACCAGTTCCCTAAGGACCCTTGGGTGTACACCATTTAGGCCAGGTGCCTTGTCCACCCTAAGGGTCCTGAGACCTTCTTAGACACTGCCCTCATTGATTACCTTATCTGTTTCATCTCCCCCCATGTTTACCCCCCAATCTTCCCCTGCGGTACTGGTCCATCCTTTTCCTTAGTGAAGACAGAGCTGAAGTACTCATTCTGTACTCTTTGCCTGCTCTTCACTGTTTTCTGCTCATCCCCTCTCCTTTTTAATTCTAACAATCCCCTCCTTACTGCTTCTTCTCTCCTTTATATAGCTATAGAAGTCCTTTTCACCTTCCTTGATCCCTTTCACTGATCTTAATTACTTTGCAGCTTTAGCTTCCCTGACAACTCTTTCTGCTTCCCTGGATTTCCCTGCATAGATTTCCCTGTCCTCCTCCTTTCTCGTATGCATGTACCTCTGATAGGCTGCCCTCTTCTGCCTCACCTTTGCTGCCACTTCCTTGTTAAACCAGCTTGGTTTCTTGTTTCTGGACATTTTCTGGATGATTCAGAGGAAACATGAGGAAGAATTTCTTCACAGAGCAGGTGGTGGACAAGTGGAATATCCTGCCAGAGGAAGTTGTGGGAGCTGAAATAATCACGGGATTTAAGAATGCATGGGATAGACATAAAGGAATTCTGGAGGTCAGGGGTAAGGGGCAACAGACTTCTAGGAAAACATAAACTGAACTTACAAGCTCAAATGGGCAGACTGGGTGGCCCATAGGCCCTTATCTGCCGACACTGTCTATTTATCTATTTATCTATTTATTTTACTCTACGTCTTTGTGCAGGCGTTAGTTGCTTTGTTCAGACCTAACTTAATGACGGACCACTTCTGCTCCACATACATTTCCTGCTTGATTTTCACCAGGTGCCCTACCAGAATGTCCCCCATACCTCTAACATCCACCCTCTTGAAGTCCACCACACTCATCTTGGTCTTGATTGACTCTTTATACATACTGAGGTAAAACCACACAGTGCAGTTGTAACTGCCCACGAGGGGATCCTCCACTGCTACCTCCTGGATCTGCTCCCCATTTGACAGCACCAGGTCCATTATGGCTCTTTTCCTAGTTGGCTGTGTGACCCCCTGCACCAGAAAGCAGTCCTGGAAAGTTTCCAGCAGGGCCTGTTCCCTGGCACAGGCAGTAGCCAGGGTGCTCCAGTCCACTCTAGGCAGGTTCATGTTGCCTGTTATGAGGATGTTACCACTACCTTCTAGTTTTCTGACCTGGTTCCCCAGTTCCTTGTCCATCTTCTTATCCTGTGAGGGTAGCCTGTACACTACCCCCAATTGAACCCTTCTCCAATTTCAGTTCTGTAGAAGCACCCATAAGGTTTATGCCCCCCCATCCTCTTCCTCCCTGTTGCATGTTATCCCTTCCCTTATGAATAAGGCAACACCCCCTTTCTCTTTTCCCTGTCCTTCCTGTACAATACATACCCAGGGAACATGAGGTCCCAGCCATGCAAGTAAAGCTAAATAGTTATTGGGTGGTGTAACTGGGGATATAAGATTAATGTGAAAATGTTCCAGAGAATTAGTTAAATGCAGCATAAGTAACAAGGTGCACTACAAATGGTTTCCTAGTGTGCTGAAAAATATGGGATTCTACATTTTATGCAATGAAGGATGGGAGGACTTGTGTAACTATTTCTGACCATGAAGCATGCCCTTCAGAATTACACATATTAGATGTGACTGACCTAGGTTCAAACAATTGAACTCTCTTTAAATAGAACACATCTAACCTGGAAAATAACCTCCTTACATATGGGCAGGCATGATGCCCTCAAACAAATATTTATCATTTATTTTGACTGTTTTAGTTTAACAGAACAACAATTTTAAAATTATTCACCAGACTGGCCCGGTAGCACTGAGGGTTGAGGCACTGGATGCCACTTTTCACACCACACCGGTGCCCAGGTTTGGGAGTGAACTTGGGTCATTGGGGGTTAGTGGGGAATGAGAGGATTGAGCATCCAGAGGACAGCTCTCCTCTCCTGGGGTGGGTGGGTGGATGACTCCCCGGCATGAGCTGCTCCTAGCAGAGGCTGGGAGCGCCACAGTCTGGGCATTATGCTAGATGCAAGGGGGGGTGGCTCAGCTGCCATTCGCTGGCTGGGTGTGGGAGCGCGCTCAGCGGCACTGAGTGGTGTTGCACTTCTGGGTGCCTAGGGGGAGCTCCAGAACAAGGGAAACCACCCATCGGCTGGGGGGTAGACATCACCTGCCCCTATCTCCACTGCCAGATCCTGCCCACTGTGACCTGGTCCCA
The DNA here is from genome assembly GCA_016271365.2 of Neoceratodus forsteri. NCBI lineage: Eukaryota > Metazoa > Chordata > Ceratodontiformes > Ceratodontidae > Neoceratodus > Neoceratodus forsteri. The sequence goes on along the minus strand of CM057455.1, from coordinate 1,042,590,434 downwards.
GTGATGCCTCCACCCATGGAGCACTAGAAGAAAGTGCAGAGGAGCAGAAAGTGGCCCCACCCCAGGTGGTGTATTCTGGGGGAATGGCTCCATCTGTGAGTCGAGTTACACAGGTGCAGAAGGGAGGATCTCAGGCTGGAGGGTAACATCACATGTGGCTTCATCACTCATGATCTCATGATATCAGGGGGTCAGGAACCACTCATAAAGAAATATCAGGCACATTTCTTTCTCATAAAAATTTTATTAAAACATTTTTCTTTTATGCAAAAAAAAACGTTTTGTTTTTTTGTTAATATCCTGAGAAGTTCTGAGGTACAATACAGTAGCATCCCCCCCTTCCCTCAGATGCCTTTAACATAGAGCAGCAAATAGCAAAAATCGGGGGGGGTGCACTTATTTGCAGCTGTGGATGAATACTTTCAAAAGCCCAAAAAGGGAGTTCCACAATCAGGTTTTAGTGCTACAATCTGATCCCAAAAGTGCTGTAACCTCTGCCCACAGCCCTAAAAAGGGAGATTGTAGAACCTGGGAAGCTACAGACTAAAATTACTGCTGGAAAGGTTCCAAAATCCATTATCAAGGCCAAGAATAATGGCACATTTGATTTAGTCAAGTTTTTCCTCCCCATCAGAATGGTTTTATGAGGGGCAGATCATGCCAAACCAATGTGATCATATTATTAGAGGAGAGACCAAAAAGATGGACAAGGGCGTGTCCTTTTATGCTGTGGTACATGACATGCTTCTGGAAAAAATGATACCACTGCCACAAATTTGAAGGCTACACAAGGTGGACAGCTAACTTTCCTGTGGACAGGAAGTTGTAGTGAATGGGCACTACTCTGAATGGAGAGGGATACTTAGTGGTGACCCACAGATATCAGTGCTGGGGCCACCGGAACCTGGGCCCTTAGTAATCAGTTGTACATGTTTTCATGGGCAAACAAGGAAGTACATGGACATCCAGTCATCCCTGTTCTGCCCCTGATCTTTGCCCTAACATAACTCCATCCATGGTTTGTCCGTGGTTCATGGATAAGATTGTGTATGGTTGAAAAATATGCACAAATGCCAGGAAAAGTAACACTATCAAGAGAAACTACTCGAGAAATAAATCCATTTTATATTTAACAAATGATAGTAAAAAGATTCTGATAATGCAAAATGTTAAATTATTTCATGCAACAATCATGATTGTCCTTCGTGTAAATATATTTTTGATGTTCATGTTTGATAATGAATTTCATAGTTCATTTCTAAGTTATGAGAATCCAATTTATTTTACCCATATCCTGTTTACGGTTATATCATAGATGATATCCTGCTTAAATATAAGCACTATTTTATCAAATACATACAGTACTTCCATCTTTTAAACTACTTGTGTATACATTGTACAGATAAACTGCATAAATATTTGCAGGTGTCAGTTTAGCCTAATTTTGAGATGAGTCACTTAAGCGCTTTTACGGGTGCCTGTATAATTTTTTTGTTAGAGACAACCCAAAGTGTGAACATCAGTTTGAAAGGTACAACTCTCCTGATTTATTCTATTTCTAGGTACTATCATTTTTTTTTTAGTTTATGCCATCTCTAATTACAAAGAAATCATAATCCATCCAAAGCCTTGCTTGGATCAGTTCAATTCTCAAACTATAGCACATGACACAATATTTTATTGTTGCTGCAAATTAAACCTACTTAGCATATCTTGTTTTGTTTTTCAAAATAAAAAAATGTTTCTTAAATATATTTAATATGTATATTTGTAGCTACAGTCCTAACATCTATAGTTCATCAATGGACCATGTTAATTAGTAAATTGTTTTGGTTCCATTTGGCTACTGTTCATGGTCACATTAGCTTGTAGAAGTCCTCGGGTATGATCTATGTGTATTATGTTCTTTCCTGATATATTTTCTGAATTTTCTAGACATACCATAGTCAACTATGATCAACGATGGTACATACCATGGTTGTCCATGGCCATAAGAACATACCATACCAGCCAAAGTTGCATATTTAACTTGCTTATCAGAATGCAGAACTTAATGAGTTAAACTGTTAACCACAATAATAAAATAGTGGAACAATTTGTGAAAAAACCTAAGGTGTACACAAGGAAGTGAATTACTTATGCATAACAGCTTAATTAAAGAACTTACCATGTCTTAAAGGAGTTAAATTATATGGTGATATAAATAGCAATTAGGTCACTTAATCATTTATGAATAATAAGAAACTCCATTAGAAAAATAAACAATTAAAACTGTTGAGTGTTGTGGGATATGATAATATGACCATTAAGCATGTTTGAACTCTGTTTCTATTTATGTGTGTAAAACAAAACTTTTCATTCAATAAAATATTATTGGAAGAAAAGAAAGTGAAATAACAGTGAAAATGAGTAAATAAATTAAAACTGTTTCAGAGTTTGTGTGGATAGCATATATTCATTACAGAATGTTAAAGTTCTTGATAAAGATAAATCACCTCAGCGTTGTCAAAATACTGTATGTTTCATCATGCAGGAAACTTCTAAAATTTACAATCATTGATAACCATAGATGATCATGGTCAGCTTGAATGTTTCTCATACTATATTGACTGTGGTCTCTATGATCTGTCCTTGGGCCATTCACAATCAGTGGCTGTCTGTGGATAACCATGGTTAAAATCATGGACAAACCATAAATGACATGATAACTGACCATGTATAACCATGGTTTAATCATGCACAACTAATGTTTACACATGATCCTAACAGCGGGGTCTCCAGCTGTCTAAGTGAGCAAATGACACTAAGCTGGCCAGAGTGTTGGACTCTATTGAGAATGGGGCCAAAATTCAGGAGGAGCTGAGCAAGCTGGGTGATTGGTTCAGGATATGAGCCAGTGCTGAATTTGTATTCAGTACATGTGCTTAATTCCAGCATTTTGGACACTGATGAAACAAGTCCAAAGGAACTTGTTTCCCTTTGGCACTTCACATCATGATGCACTACTTTTTACAGAAAGCATACACTGAGCATGTTTAAGTAGCTGGCAAGCCACATGACCTGAAACTGCCAGCCAGCAACTCCTGCTATACACATCTCAGGGCCATTTCATTCTCACTCTCTCTCCTTCTCTCTCTCTCTCTCTATATATATATATATGTATACAGTATATTTACTGTACATTGAGTGTCGCGCAATCAGCACAGGCTGCCCAGGCTTGGATAAAATATATTCAGAGAAACACACAGTCATACAAGATAAGATATATGATAAGCATAATCTTGTATGATGTTAATCAAGAATGGGTTCATAATTCATAAACAAAATCAGTTACTTTTTGCACTAAAAAGTGCTGTAAGTGAGAATGCATATAAATAGTAAACAGTAAGTTATTTTACTTTTCTACCTACCTAAAACTAGTGAGACGGTGCATAGTCCTTGTCCCACTAAACTTCTATGCTGCCAGTTCCCCAGCTCAGGCTAGCCTGAGCCACTGCCGTACTGGGACTACACTAACTGCCTAACTGAATTTCAGATAGGTAAAAAGCCCAGCAGCACCAGTGGGGCGGCAGGCAGCCCGGCTGTTGCGGGGGCCAGAAGCAGTGCTATATCTATATATATATATATATATACACACACAACAACTAATGCTGACAATGTTATAACAGTTAACAGCTTTTTCATGATATCTACCTCAGTGAGTGGTGATGACCCCAGTTAGAAAAATCTTGGTTGAATTAGAGTAGCAACCCTTTGCTCTCCTCCGCACTCTGTCAGTCGATGTGTCCCGTGTGCTGCAAGTCCTGTGAATCAGGTTGGTGGTGAATAGTCTGTTGTGACACATTCACTCATACTGGCCTGCTGGGTTCTATTCAACTGACAGACTGGATTACATGATGACTCCACAAGTCACTAGACTTGCTAGTTACTGACTAAAGGAGTTTCAGTCACAAAAGATTTTTTATTTATCTTTTACACTTTTTTTATCAGCATGACTAAAAGAGACTAATGAACCACGACAGTGATGACACCGATCTTGGCCTGTATGATCCAACTGAGAGTACTACTAGAACTAGTGGCAGTGAAGGAATAAAAAATAGCTAATTTTAGTCACACTCACAAAAAAACATTTTTGTCTTTTAATTTTTTTAACTTGAAGGATATCTACCAACTGCCATTATAACTTTCTGTCCTCTAATTATGATGCCTTATCATGCTGCTGACAGTGCCAGCCACATGAGCCTGAACTCTGGAGTCCGAGAGGGAGCATGCTATAGCATCAGTCATGTGATCAATGATGCATACAATGCCATTGTACCAAACCTGCTGCCTTCCAAGCAGCTGCCAGCTGGCCTCCAGCACTACTGTTACTGTCTGCTGATGCAATTTTTTGGGAATGCAGCAGCAGAGGAGGACCAGAGAGGTCTGGATTTGGTCCCCAGTCCAACCACTGCAGTGTGTATTGTCATAGGGGGGAGGGTCAGTGACATGAAGAATCAGTCTGATGGCTGTGGGTCAGGGTGACTGGGTTGGTCAGGTGCAAGGCTGTTTAAATTCTGGAGGCAGGCAGGTCAGGAAGGGGGAAGATGAGTGAAGGCCACAGAAACTTGGTGTGTGCGTGCAGCAGCAGCATCATGATGAGATTGGTCTGCCAGAAGAGGGGAGCAGGAGTCGGACCATCATCACCATGTGGAGGGGGAGATGTCTGGAAAATGAAAGGGTGAATTGTGCTCAAGGAGCACACGTGGTAGTATGATCCTTTCACTTTCACCTGCTCCTGTTCGAGGTTCTGGCTCAGTTTTCCTAACTCCCTCCTGCATGAAAAATAATGAAGTGTGGCAGGCAAGTACAACAACACAGCTGCTAAAAAAAGGCACTAGTTCTTGGTGCCTGTTTCATAGTTGTAACCCTAGGCAACTTCCCCTTCTGCCCTATGGTTAATCCAACCCTGTGTCTTTTTCTCTCTCTCTCAGTGGAAAGAACTGACAGCAACTACTAATGGAGTTCCTTTTATATGAAACAGAGTGATTATTGATCAGACAACTTTGAAAATCAGAGAATTGTGCAGTATCATTCCAGTTAGTCAATTCTCATTACATTTATCTGTAGTTGCAGGCTGGCAGTCTAGAGCAATCATGCTGCAGAGGACAGAGTGCACTGTGTGCACCTGCACTGGCAGCTGATGGCTCTACAGAAGGAGAAGGCAAAGTAAATTTAACAGTCTGCAAAAGCAGCAGGGAAGGGTTTTTTAAATATGTATTTGTACATTTTATAAAACGTAATGATGGTGCAGAGGGTACAGAAATCCATATTTTCTTTTCTTTTTTTTTTTTGCCCCTGCAGCAACAGCAGTGCATAGTATATTGAGTAAAGTGGGAAATGCTACAGCAAGAATTTTGCAGGACTTATTATTTTTGCCAAGTAAAACACACTGAATAATAAGGTCAAACACATGCAGTTGTGCACAATATATGAATCAACTAACATAGCAAACAAGACATATAGGAGGGGATTTTCCAAACACTGGATGCAGCACTTGTATTTGTATTTTGGACCCATGTTGCATCCATGCAAGGGCGTCAGGATGCATGCATTCTATTTTCATACAGCCTGATGCATTTGTAACATTTTATGCAATTTATGGCATTTTTGGCCACAACATAGAAACAGATGTGGATGCAAATGTGGCACTTGTGCCATAAAGTTAGACAACCTTTTTGTGGTCTAACTTGTTTGACAGAACTGCACAATTGTGTCCAGAAAAAATACTCATTTCTTTGAAGACCCCCCCCCCCACATAGTGCTTATATCACTTATATAATAATTACTGACTAAAGAAAGGACAAAATAAAGAAAGCAAGCCAAATGACAAAAAAAACACACACAGGTAATTTTTGATACAGGGTTGAAAATATGCATTCTACTGCATATTAGAAATTGTCCTGCTAGACAGAACAAGAAAGAGAGAGAAAGAAAAGGAAAGGAAAAAGAGAAATGAGATAGTTTTAAAAAAGTACGATAAAGATGGGGATGCTGTGGAGTAGATATCAGGTTAGCATTTTATAGAGAAAATATGGTAGAAGTCACATGAAGGAACCTGGAGAGAGAGGGAGAGAGAGAGAGAAAAGTACCTTGTATAATAAGTTAAGCTAAAGTCCTAATTAAGGAATTCACTTTGACAGCATGTCAAACAGTTTTCCACCTGATTTCAAAGTTACTGTCTTGCTGTTTCTTTCAAGGTCCCCACTAAACTCTTCTAAAATTCTACTTCATGAGGATGACGCAGTTATCTTTGCCAGCAGTCCAGACCCAGTCATTCCGGAGAAACAACTCCAGAGTAACTTTACTGCAGTTGAAGCCTGGCTTAAGGAGCATAAACTTCTAATGAACTATAAAAAGGCGAAGGTCGTGTTGTTTGCTAACCCCCACAATAAACTTAAATCACATCAATTAACAATCTGTAATAGTGTCAACACCCCGTTAGAAATAGTTCAAACCTTCAAATAACTAGGGATAACCCATGACTCCTCCCTGTCTTTCACTCACCATGTTGACCATGTTGCCAAAGCAGTCAACACCAGAATAGGCCTACTGCACCATTACAAACATTGCCTGACTACTGAGGCACTCCGTACTGCTGTCAACAGCAGCATAATCTCCATCATGGACTATGTTCTTATCATCTATAGCCCCGCGTCAGACACCACACTTAAAAGGGTTACCACTGTACTAAACAAAACCTGCAGACTAGTTACAGATGTGCACCGACTCACACATACATGTGACCTATACGCTCAGTCCTGCTGGCTTCACTTTAAAGGCAGGGTAAAATGACAGATCTGTCTACTAGCCAAAAAAATGTGTCTAGGTCTAACCCCCCCAGCCCTCCAGCACCTCCTCACCCCAACATCCAACTCCCACAGGACTCAGGGCAAGTCCAGGCAGTCATACCAGGTCTCATTCCACCGTACATCCCAGGAAGAAAGGACCTTCACCTACCGAGCCTCTGAATGGCTTAATGGCTTAATGGTCTCCCTTGGGACGTCCTTGCTGAACCAAAGATTGGTCCATTTAAATGTAAGCTTCGGCAGCACTTCACAGGTCTTAGTGGCTGTGACTGCACTTCTCCTGCTAGTTGCTATTAACTATCAGCACTTACACTCTGCTTGTTCTTGACCTTGCCCCGCTCCCCACCACCCTCACCCACACCCTAGCCCCTAATCGCCCTCCCCCCTATGCCCCCATGTTTTCTCTCACCCTTGCACTATTCCTAACCACAGCAAAGCCCCCAGGCTGCTCATAGCTTTGTTACATGTACTAAAGTCTATAACTGAAGTGTCACTCTCAAACTGACTGTACTACTTTTAGTTCTCTATATAGCCTGCCCTTTTTGTCCCATCTTGTCTTTATTGTATGTTACCTGTTTTGCTCAGACATGGAACCTTTGTAAAAGAGCTTTCAGCTCAAATGTGTTGTAATCTGAGATCTCAGTAAACAAATAAACCCTTTTTCCATTCTTCAGATATAGGCACTCTATTAGCAAGCCAGACCCTCAATATTTAATTTCTAGTGGTAGTCCCAATAATATGTTTTACATTCTGTACTCCAAACTTTGGATTCATCCAAGAGACTTAACCTGGGTGCTTATATTTTGTTATGCAGGAAACTAATGTCTTTCGTATAATCTTTGACTTTGTCCCATATATCCTGTTCAGATTCAGAACATCTGAAGCAAATTTCCTGCTTAACTCCACATTTATGTGACAGATGTCAGTGTCAGTGGCTCAGTAGGTAGCACACTCTCCTCTGAGGCCAGGAGATCAGTGGGCTGTGGGTTCAGTTCCCACAACTGGCACTTGGGTTAATATCCCAGTACTGACACTGTAGTGCAGCATAAGAGGGGAGCTGCACTTCTGAAGTGCCCTCTCTCGGATGAGACGTTAAATCGAGGTCCCATCTGCCTGGATTGGTGGTAGTTCAGGTGGATGTTAAAGATCCCATGGCACTTATTGAAAAGAGTAAGGGAATTTCCCCAGGGTCCTGGCCAAATTTCCCTCACTCACTAAAAATACCACCAACAGATTAATCTGGTTCAAGGTCAGTTGGCATTCATCTGTATCCCCTTCCCCGGGTCGTGCCTGAAAATAGGCAGGATTTGTCTAGTGCACTTACCCGGTCAACAAAAACTAAATAAATAATAAATAAATAAATCAGATATCTGAAGAATTAAACCATCTTAAGAAGATAATGTGGTATTTAATACAAACTACAGTATGAAGGGTTTTATACTGAATAAGTCTTAGGTTGAATGCTCTAAAAGATTTGATTGAGAAGGGCCAAATGTTATTCCAGTTCCAGCTTTCAGTACTTTAGTTTATAGGTTTAGAGGTTGAAACCACTGAAGTTTTTGTTAACAGAACCTCTGACTTTTTCTATTAAAATATTGCAGGAGTCAGAACATTTGGGTTTAATTTGCACTAAACCAGTGCAATTATCTGTGGATTTATTTGAGCCATGTTTATTACCTGTTTAACTATATAACTTTTGTATGCAATCTTTTAATACAGAATATACAAACAAAAGAAACAAGCATTTGTCAATGCCAAATGTTTGCTTGCTGGCATTAGCAGTGGAAGTGCAGGAGTTAGACAGATGCATTATAGGAATGGCATTAAAGTATTGAACTGACACCAACTCCACCCTCGCTCTGCAGAGATGGACAGGCATTGGGATGTGCCTTTACACAATGCTCGCTGGTGATAGAGTCAATTTATGGACTTTTGTCACCAAATTTTCAACATAGCCATTTTACCACTTCTGCTCATGACCAGTGTCACTGTGGTTTTCTTAATGTGTCCCGAACATTGATTACACACACCGACCACGCTAATGTGAGCTACATGTGCGAAAACACATTTTGGATGTGATATGAAAAATGACAGTTATACTGTTCATAAGGAGGTGTGGTTAAATGGCAATGTTAAAAATCTGGACTAAAAATATTAAAAATATTAAAAATTCTCAAAGTTACAAGTGTCCGTAGGAAATGCATAATGCAGCCTCGTGAAACAGCCATTTGGGGGATTTTGTTCACCAAATTTTCAACATAGGGTTTTTGGGGGCCTACCTCATGAACTTTCAGTCCCAAAAGGTGGTTCCATGCAGTGACTTTTGGGACTGAATATCAACATGACAGTGACTGAATTCATGAGATGGGTCCCCAAGAACCCCATGCTGCGACTGAATATCAACATGACAGTGACTGAATTCATGACACGGGTCCCCAAGAACCCCATGTTGAAAATTTTGTGAATAAATTCCCCAAAATGGCTGAGATATGAACCAAAGTTGAAAAAAAAAACATTTATTACATTATACAGCTTACCGGCATTTCTTCAGTTTGTGATCGACTTTGAAGAGTGCAGACATGTTCCCGGTCCACTGAAGATCATCGTGTCGGCCTCAGGAGGTAAGTATGGTGTGGGGGGGGGGAGTAGGGGGTGTGGTTGGGAGGGGGCAGACAGCCAATGAGGACCATTTTTTTTTTTACGGCTTTTATGTTTTTTAGACTATGTGGGGGTTTTGCCACACTGGGGTGGGCTCCCAGCATGGCAGCTGGAAGTTTTTTTGGGGGGGAGCCAGTGGAGCCAATGGGGGATTGAGCACCCCTGTTGGCCATATGGACTTCTGCCATGCTGGGGTGGGCTCCCAGCATGGCATGTGGAACTCTGGTTTTGGGGGGAACCATACAGTGGAACCGATGAGAGATTGGGCACCCCCAGTCGGGGTACAGACTTTTGCCATGCTGGGGTGGGCTCCCAGTGTGGCACCAGAAGTCTGTTGGGGGGGCAGTGAAGCTGACAGGCGATTGGGCACCCCCGTAGGCCATACAGTGTGTGGAAGGGGAAGCACATGAGCACGCTGGGGTGGGCTCCCAGACTGCTACTTGAGGTGGACAGTAGACAGAAATGGACCTATCTATGACTGCTGCTGACGGCAGTATGTAAATTTGCCTGCCGATGGCAGTATGGAAATTGCCTACACATTACCACCGCTGATTGCAGCAGTTTTTTGCTTTCAACTGTACGCCACTGTATCTCAAGGGTTGCTATAGACAGCTCCAACATTTATTGGTGTGGTGCAGCTGAGCCTGCAAAAGGGAGCAGGGCATTGGAAGTGGGGGAGGCACACCTACGAAAACTCGTATGGTTTGCACTATGTTTCTTGCACATGTGTGCAAGCAAACATGAAAAACAACAGAAGAAGGCTATTTGGTCTATCAAGTCTGCTTGGTAAAAGATGCAGGGTCAATGGCTTATGCTAACGTCCCTGCACCCTCTGTGTCATTGCTTCCTTCCCTGCTACTCCTCCACGGTCCCATGGGTTCCATTTGTGCTTGTCCCAGGCCATCTTAAAGGCCCCCACCATCTTTACTGAGATCTTCTTCTCTGGCAGCACATTTCATGTGGTCACCACCCTCTCCATAAAAAAATGCTTCCTAACATCCCTCCTAGCCCCCCCATCAACTTCAAGTTATGTCCCCTCATGGTTCTGTTGCCACTCAATTTAAAGAGACCTTTTCTTTCCACTCTGCTAATCCCTTTTGAGTATTTGAAGATCTCTATCATATCCCCCCTCTCTCTTCTCTCTTCAAGGGAGTACATCCTTAGGGCTCCCAGGCTTTCTTCATAGGACTTATTCTGCTGAACCATTATCATCTTGGTTGCTCTCGTCTGGACCCTCTCCAGTAAGTTGATGTCTCTCTAGTGGTATGGATGGCAATACAGTACCTTACCCCATATTCTAAATGTGGTCTCATCATTGACCTGTTCAAGGGCAGTATTACATTGCTCTGCCTCCTAGTGAATCCCCTGGCTATACACCCCAACAAACTCTTTGCTCTTGCAGCTGCCTTCTTGCATTGTGTTGTGTGTTCAGACCTCTATCACCACACCCAGATCCTTTTCTTCCTCTGAAGCAGCTACCCAGACCCCCACCCAAATAATATTCTGTCCTAGGAGGCCACAATGTGCATCAATTTTCATTTTTTGGCACTGAAGCTGAGATGTCAGAGTTCCAACCATCTCTTAAGTTTGCTGAGGTCCCCCCTTGGAACCTGTATCCCTTCCTTTGTGGCCACCCTCCCATAGAGTTTGGTGTCATCTGCAAGCGGGCACATCTTATCCTTAATGCCTTCCTCAATGTTGCTTATGAAGACATTGAACAACACTGGCCCTAGCACCAATCCCTACAGGACCTCACTGGTGACTTCCTTGGTGCTGGATAACTGCCACCACCACCACCACTCTCTGGATTCTGCCTCTTAGCCATCTGTCTACCCACCTAACCATTTTCTCCCCCACCTTAGATCCACCAGATTCCTGATCAGCCTCCTATATGGTACAGAATTGAAGGCCTTGCTGAAGTCCTGGTATATGATGTCCACTGCCTGCCATTCGTCCACCTCTCCAGTGACCCAGTCAAATAATTAAATCAGGTTCATTTGACATGATTTGCCTGCCACAGACCAGTGCTGCTTCTCATCCTGAAAACCATTTTCTTTTATGTACCTCACGAGCATTTCCTCAACTATGGTCTCTATGTTTACATACTATTGAGGTTAGAGTGATTGGCCTATATTTCACTAGGTCATCCTTGGATCCGATCTTATGGAGAGGCATCACATGTGTCATTCTCCAGTCCAGTGGCACTACATCCGACACCAGGGATCTATTGAAGAGATCTGCCAGTGGCCCTGCAAGCTCCTCTGCAAACTCATTTAGCATCTTAGGGTGTATGTCATCTGATCCTGGGGATTTTTCTGCCTTCAGTGCCAGCAGCCCCTCCCTCACTCTTTCAACCTATATTATTATGTCTGCCCCCCCACCAAGTGCCCTCCTGCTTTCTCATGTCTTGTACAGAATTTCAGTTTTTAGGAGATAATCCTGAAACACTAAGATGAAGGACTTTGGCTGTGCTTTAGGATCTTTGGGGAGAAGCAGAAAAATCCCAGTGAGCCATGATAATATTTAAAATGAACTCCACTTTCAGACTCAGTATTTCTCTCAGAAGTCCCACAGTAAAGATTATATTATCTCTACGGTTTTCTTTTTCTTTTTTTTTTTCAGTTACTCCTTGGCTCCCGGTCTGCTTACCTGTGTCCAGGCATCCTAATTCCTCCGGCTGCCATCCCGAGGACCCCAGCTCCCAGTCAGACTGCTCACAGCTCTACCCCCACTGCTTGCTCCCCATGGTGGGGGTAGTGGAGAGCCTGCCCATGCTCACCCACCAGGAGCGGATCCAGTAATGTGCCGCGATGTCCTCGGAGCCGGGCATCCCCCACAGAAACAGCCATCAAGCCACATGACCGGTCACCGTTTTCCCTATTCTGGTCCCCCATGAGTGGGGCATGCAATGATGCCAATGGACAGGGTGCACATGCCTTCCTCCTGGTATCATGCCCCATCTCACCCCTTGTGTTGCCTGTGCTGCTGTATCACCCCCAGCTGCCACTAGAGGCCACCAGCACACCAGCAACTGCACATCCCCCCCAGAGAGGGAGAGCAGTCCATCAGATCCTCATTTCCTCTCCTCCCCTGCCAACCCCCGACAGCCCAGGCTCATTCTCAAACCTGGGTCACCAGCGTGGAGCGAGGTGTGGCATCCAGCGCCTCAACCCTCAACACCACCGGGCCAGATTTTCTTTTTTTTCTTTTTTTTAAATTGAATGTACTTTATTGAGAGTTTACAAAAGCAGTACAGAAGTCATGAATATCAAAGCATAAAAACACAGTACAGTATGGAACAAAAACAAACCCTCCCACCATCCCACCACCTCACCCTCCCTTTGCTCCCCCATCCTCGTACTCTGAATAATACAATCCTTAAGCACAACTCATAGATAGTCACTCTTCCCTACCTTATATGTAGAAGAGACACTGGACTATCTACCAACCATTAAAAAGGGTCTCATGTCTCTTAAAGAGAGAGAGTAAGACATATAATGGTTCCCAAACTTGCGGATATTTTGACAAACAACCTGACACCCCAGCAATCATCTTTTCTGCTTCTAATGCAAACAGTATTTCTCTATACCATTCTAGATATGTTAGAATTAACTGATCACACCAATGTCATAAGATAACCTTTCTGGCACATGCCGTAATCAGTGCCATGTGATAACACTGGTTTCCAATTAAGGTGTCAGTGAATACCCACAGTAAACGTACCTCAGGAGAAAATTTAGAGTCCAGACCAAAGAGGGGGTCCAGATGTTGTTGAAAAGAGTCCCTTAGGCATATCACCTTTTCATATTCCAATAAAACGTTTAACAAGGTGCCTTGTACCTTTTCACACCTTGTACAAATATCATTCTTGAAGTTGCCCATCTTAAATAGTTTAACCAGTGTATAAAAAAAATTATGAAATATTAAAAATTGCATATATCTGTACATATCCCATGTGATATATTTAAAAATTGACCCACAATTGGGGCCAGTCATATGGCTTTCCAGGAGAACTCAAAGCTTTATCCCAATATGGAACAGTGTCTACCACCCTTGAAGGTTGCAACTCATAAAACTGATTATAAAGCACAGAAATGGTGTGAGGTTCGGAAGCCTTAGGAGCTAAACAAAGTATTTTAGATCCACAAACATTAGACCATGGGCCCGAGCCAAAGTGACTAAATAATAAATGTGAAACTCGAATAAATTTAAAACAGTGATTATTAGTAAGTTTGAATTTACTAACATACTAAAATGCCAGCAGAATAGGCCTAACGGTCTTTCGCATCTGCTCGTTTGGTCAGCCCCCACCCTGGGAGCTGACCTTGCTGCTCCCCTTGCCTTCTCTGGCTTCTCCCTTCCCAGTTCCAGATATTCTCGTTGCATTGGATTTTGCTTCCAGAACCCTTCCCCTGTACCTATCCCACCCCCTCTTGAACCCCTCCACCGTCTCTGCCTCCACCAGCACCCTAGGCAGCACATTCCATGGCTCCTCCACCCACTCAGTGAAGTAGCTCTTCCTCCTTTATCCCCTGAATCTTCTCCCCTCCAGCTTCCACCCATGCCCTCTAGTGGCCCCCTCCTCCTTCTTCCTTCGAAGCACCCTGACTGCTCCTCCCCTATTTACCCCCTTCATGTACCAGAAGACCTCTATCATGTCACCCTGGTCCCTTCTCTCTTCCAATGTGTACATATTTAGCTCTTCTAGCCTCTCCTCATAGGTCCTGTCCCCCAAGCCCCAAATCATTTTGGTTATCCTCCTTTGGACCCTCTCCAGGAGTTTAAGGTCCTTCTTTAAGTGTGGCCTCCAAAGCTGTATGCAGTACTCGAGGTGCAGCCTCACCAAGCAGTTATACAGAGGGAGTATCACTTCCCTCCTTCTGGAGGTGATCCCTCTAGCGATGCATCCCAGCATCCTGTTGGCCTTGGCTGCTACCCTCCTACAAGTTTCCAAGTTGTTCATCTTGACATCCACCACCACCCCCAGGTCTCACTCAGCCATTGAGACTTGTAGCATTCCCCCCACCCAGGATGTACACTTGGCTCAGGTTTCTGGCCCCCAGGTGCAGTACCTTGCATTTCCCTGCATTGAACCTCAGCTTCCACTTTCTAGACCATCTTTCCAGAGCCTCCAGATCCCCCTGTAGGGTCACCCTCCCCTCCTCCCCATCCACCACTGCCCCCAGTTTTGAGTCATCCACAAAGAGATTCATCTCACTTGTGATACCTGTCCTTATATCAGAGACGTAGGCATTGAACAGGAGGGGCCCAAGGACTGATCCCTGTGGGACCCCACTAATGACCCTCCTTGGGGATGAGACTATCCCTCCAACTACGACCCACTGGGTACGGTCCTGGAGCCAATTGTCTATCCATCTGATCATCTGGTTCCCCACCCCCATTTCTCCCAGCTTATCCAACAGGCCCTCATGAGGAACAGAGTCAAATGCCTTGCTGAAGTCTAGAAAGAGGACGTCCACTGGTGTACCCAGGTCCAAGGCTCAGTATTTACAAATGAAGAGGGGGAGGAACATAAAACAAACAGTAGAAACACTCTGGATACAGAAGTTGATACCAGCCCATTTACAGAAGAAAGGGTTCTGAAAGAACTCTTAAAACTGAAGGTGGACAAAGCAATGGGGCCTGATGGGATTCATCCCACAATTCTAAAAGAACTAAGGGTAGAAATAGTGACACCACTGACTACCCTTTTTAACAAATCAAGGGAGGATGGGGTGGTACCCGAGGACTGGAGGAGGGCAGATGTGATTCCCCTTCACAAAAGTGGGAGCAAGGCAGAAGCAGGAAACTACAGACCTGTTAGTTTAACCTCAGTGATAGGGAAAATGATGGAATCACTTCTGAAGGAAAGAATTGTCGAGTATCTAGAGGCCAGAGGGGCACAGGACCCTAGGCAGTATGGATTCACAGCGGGAAGGTCATGCCAGACGAATCTGATAGATTTCTTTGACTGGGTGACCAAAGTAGTAGATCAGGGAGGGGCTGTGGACATGGCCTACCTAGACTTTAGCAAGGCATTTGACACATTCCCACACAAAAGATTAATATACAAGTTAGCCAGCCTGGTAGTGGGTCCCAAGATGACAGCCTGGGTAAAGAATTGGCTGGAGAATAGGACATAGAGAGTAATAGTAAATGGGGTCCACTTAGAAGAAAGGAGGGTTACTAGTGGGGTACCGCAAGGTTCAGTATTAGGACCGGTCCTCTTCAATGTCTTTATAAGTGACATTGCAGAAGGACTGGAAGGAAAAGTATGTCTCTTTGCAGATGACACAAAGGTCTGCAACAGAGTTGATGCGCAGGGTGGGGTGGAAAGGATGAGAAGGGACTTGGCAAGGTTAGAGGAATGGTCAAATGTGTGGCAGCTTAGATTCAATGCTAAGAAGTGCAAGGTAATGCACCTGGGAAACAAAAACCCAGGGGAAGAGTACACAATGGGGGGTGAGATACTAACAACAACAAAAATGGAAAGGGACCTGGGGGTAGTCATATCAGATGACCTAAAGGTGGGAAAGCAATGTGAGAGGGCAGCAAGGAAGGTTGGGGATACTGGGATGCATAGGGAGAGGCATCACCAGTAGAAAACAGGAAGTTATTATCCCTCTGTACAGACAGTTGGTGAGACCCCATCTGGAGTACTGTGTGCAGTTCTGGAGACCCAATCTCCGCAAAGACATAGACAGGATGGAAGCTGTCCAGAGAAGGGCAACTAAAATGGTGCAGGGTCTGCACCGGAAGACATATGAAGAGAGACGAAAGGAGCTTAATATGTATAGCCTCGAGGAAAGGAGGGAGAGGGGGGACATGATAGAAACGTTCAAGTACCTCAAGGGAATCAACAAAGTCCAAGAGGGTAGCATCTTTCAAAAAAAGAGGTGTGCAAGAACAAGAGGCACAATTTGAAGATAGAGGGGGGGCTCAGAGGTAATTTAAGGAAGTATTTTTTCACAGAGAGGGTTGTGGATGCATGGAACGGCCTTCCGGAGGAGGTTGTGGAGTCAAAATCAGTGGTGGAATTCAAGCATGCATGGGACAGTCATAAGGCAATTCTGGGGGGTTGGGGTAGGAAGAAGTAGGCTGCTGGTTAACTAGGATCTGCAGCTTATCCAGTAGGTAGGGAAATGGGCAGACTGGGTGGGCCAAGCAGTCCTTATCTGCCATCAAATTCTATGTTTCTATGTAAGGCACTCATCACCCAGTCATAGAACTCCACAAGGTTTGTCTGACATGATTTCCCTGGGACAAATCCATGCCGTCTATCGTCCAGGCACCCTGACTTTTCCAGGTTCCCACTAGCCTCTCCTTGACAATGCCCTCCATCACCTTGTCCACCACCGATGTCAGGCTGACAGGCCTGTAGTTCCCTGCCACCTCCCTTGATCCCCTCCTTTTGGATAGGCACTATATGTGCCACCTTCCAGTCCTGGGGCACCCACCCTGTCCTCAGAGAGATATGGTGAAAATCTCAGCCAGGGGTTTCACCAGGACATCCGCAAGTTCCTTCAGCACTCTGGGATGTAATTTATCTGGCCCCAGTGCTTTCTCTGTCTTAAAGGACCTGAGGGCTTCCCTCACTCTCTCTGCTGTGATTTCCACTTCCGCTACCTCTTCTCCCTGCTTAGCCTTCCCCCCTCCTGCCAGTGATGCCTCCCCCTCTCCCCAGACCTGCCGATCGGTAAAGGTCCCCCCAGTATCACTGTCTCCTCCCATGTATGATGCAGCACCCCCATTTTCCTTGGTGAAAACTGAGGTTTAGTACTCATCTAGTACCTCAACCTGCTCCCCCCTGGTCTTGTGCCCATCTCTCCCCTGTTTTAATCCTGCTAATCTGCCCCTTCACCCTTCGTTTTTTCCCCATTGTATCTAAAGGACCCCTTGTTCCCTCTCCTAATTTCCCTGGTCAGGTTCTGCTCCTTCCTTGCCTTAGCCGCCCTCACCACCCTAGTGGCTCTTCTAGCTATCAGCTCATACTCCCCTCGATCCCTTTCACTCCTTGAGCACTCGAATTGTCTATAGGCTGCCTTCTTTCCCCACACCACCTCCTGGACCTCCCTGGTCCACCAGCAGGGTTTTCGGGCCCTACCACATTTTTGTCTTACTCTTGCACAGGTGCTGGTAGCATCCTGCACCCCTCTCCTGATGATTTCCCACCTACTATCAGTGTCCATGTCTGACCCAATCACATCCAAATGCTCCTTAAGGATCCTTCCTGTTTCCTTAAAATCCACACCCCTGAATTCAGTTACCTCCATCTTTGTGCAGCCTTCTACACCTCCTAGGTCCAGGCAGAACCAGACCATGGCATGGTCACTCCCTGCCAATGGGTACCTTACCTCCAGGCCCCCAATCTGGTCACTGTCTGCCAGGACCACATCCAGTACCCGCCCCTCCCTGGTCGGTTCCCCCACCTGCTGAGTTAGGAACGCATCTTGAAAGACATCCAATTTCTGTTGTGATTCCTGAAATTTCATCAGGGAGCCAACCTTGAGGAGATAATCTATTGATCTGATCTCCGTATACAGCCAAAATGTTGAGTTAAGGGGTTGCCAAACAATCTTTAAGTTTGGATTCCCCAATAAGGGCTGAGAGACATCCTTTTTTTGGGTCAAGATGAAGCAGAACACATAATTGATTAGGTGCTTGAAGTGCTATGACAATTGATGTATCAGATAATAAGTGATTGAGTTTATTACAAAGAATATGCAATAATGCCCTAATATTTATCTGTAAGTGATCACAATAGGAACCATTGAGGTGTGTATTCTGATATAGTATCCTCAGTCAGATCCCTATACCATTGGAGAAACCTAGAGCTATGTATTGTTAAATAGTATAAATAAAAATTAGGAATGTGAAGGCCCCCCTCACATTTGGGTGCTGTTAATTTGCTTAAAGCTCTCCTGGAAGGCTTGCCTTGCCAAAGAAAAGTAGACAATATTCGATGTAAATTATTAAATCATGATTGATGAAGAACCAATTTGAGCATAGCAAGGGGATACAAAATCCTGGGTAACATATTCATCTTTATAATATTTACCGATCCCCAGAAAGAGAGAGAGAGAGGTAAAAGTACCCATCTGTTCAAATCACGTTTAATCCAGTCAAGTAAAGTATCCAAATTTTATTGCCTCATTTTTTTCTAAAGATGTACTGAGTTGTATATCCAGGTAATTAAGTTTCTCCTTAACCTAAACCAATCCTAAATGCCCAAGGTCCACCTTAGTAGTCCATTTATTCAGGGGCATAATCTCTGTCTTATCAACATTCAATCTGTAGTTAGAATATTTCCCAAATTGACCTATTATTTCCAGGGCAGCAGGCAAGCATGTGCCAGGATGGAGTAAATGTAATAAAATATCATTGGCATAAACTGATAACTTGTACTGGTATGGTCCCACAGCAATTCCTCATACCTAAGGATTATTATTTATTTTCCCAATTAAAGGATCTAAAAAAAGGTTAAAAAGAAGAGGGAACAAGGGACAGCCTTGCCTGGTGCCCTGTTTCAGATATATGAGGTCAGAACGAACGCCATTACATAATACACGAACCAAGGGATTAGTATATAAAACTTTAACCCAATGTATAAATTCTAATGGAATCCAATATTTAGGGAGCAACTTGAACAGAAAATCCCATGAAACTCTATCAAAGGCCTTTTCTGCATCCAGGGAGACCAAAGCAGCTGGGTCAAAGGACTCCCTAGATGCATAGTCCAAATGCAATAATTTTCTCACATGATCCGATGACAGCTGGCGAGACACAAACCCCACCTGTTCCCTACTTATTAAAATTTCCCAAACCTTATTCAGATGAGTAGCCAAAACTTTGGACAATTTCTTATAATCCAAATTAATAAGTGAAATATGTCTATAACTTTGAACCAATGGTGGGTCTTTGCCAGGATTTAAGACAGCAATGATTAGAGCTTCCGTTAGAGAGATCAGACATACTATGCAAATAGATATAGCTAAACATATCTAATAGTATAGGGGCTAAAAGATCCTAGAACTTTTCGTAAAAATTAGGCCTATAGCCATCCAGGCCTGGCATCTTATCTGAAGCTAAAGGGTTGATGGCCTCTTTTGTCTCTTGTTCAGTTAGTGGGGATTTCACAACAGCCTCTTGTGCCTCCTGCAATTGAGGCAGGTCAAATCCTTGAAAAAAAGATCACATTGAGAATCAGAAGATATCTCCAGATCAGGAGTATACACTGCTTAATAGTAGTCCTTAAACTGAGCTATAATGCTTCTAGGAGTAGTAAGCAATTGACTGGACTTGGAACAAATGGAGGAGACTATTTGGTCCATAGTTAGAGATTTCAGCCAAAAAGCAAGGAGTTTTCCTGCTCTTTCTCCTTGACCAAAATAATGAACTTTCATTTGTAATGAAAGATGTTTCACGTTTTCACTTAAAAGCACATTATACTGTGCTCTGAGAGACTCCAATCGCTCCCAAACCATTTCAGGAGGATTAAGTGAGAGTTGACCCTCAAGCCTCTTAGTCTTATCTAACAGATCTGACATTACTTGGGATATTTGTTTCTTACACCTGGACGAGATTCGTATAATCTTCCCTTGAAGGGCACATTTTAGGGCATACCACACAAATCTCTTCGAGGCATGGAGGGAGAGTTCACTTCCAGAAAAGGATTAATAAATGTTTTAAGAGTGTCCAAAATCTCTGTTTTTTTCAGTAACTTGTTGTTAAAACACCACGATTTATCCATCACTGCAGATAAAGAAAAACTAAGGTGAAGAATAACTGGGTGGTGAGCAGAAATAACTTTAACCCCATAGTAACATAATTGAATACCTTGCATGTTCAGTCCCTAGTAAGAAATAATCTATTTGAGAAAAAGAATTATGAGGTGTAGAGTAAAATGAGTATTCCCGTGATGTTGGGTTTAATACCTGCCATGGATCTAACAGTATGAGAGAATCCATAATTTATCTCAATGCTAAGCTAACCACCCGGGTGTCAACACCAGTCATCTCAACCCAGATCTGTAAAGTTCATTGTTGAGGACTAAATTCCAGTCTCCAGCAAGTAACATAGGACGGGGTAACCAAGATAACAACAAATTCAATATATTTGCAAAAAAGTAAGTTCATCAGATATAGGACCATAAATAACCCCCAACATTATCTCCAAATGTCCAAGTAGAACTCTAAGTAGTACATATCTATGATAGGCATCAGTATTCTCTTGAAGCAAATGAAAAGGCACCCTCCTTGCTACTAAAACAGCTACCCACCCTTTTCGGTAATCTAGCCCCATCCAAAAAACCTGACTGACCCATAACCGGTGAAGTAAGGAAAGCTGTGTCTTGGACAAATGGGTCTCCTGAAGGAGAATGATATCTGTCTGTAACCTATTCAAATGAAAGCAACATCTTAGATTATTTGGATGGTGACTGGGCACCTTTAACATTCCATGAACAGAAACGGTAACCCTGCAACATCCTAACACACCAATTTAGTATTATAACACGTCATTTCCTTCCCAGCTAAGTTATAGATTACAGGGAGACTGTAAAATAGCATTCTCTGGAGTACTTCCACCCCTTTGTCACCTCCCCCAATCCCCAATAGCTACAAATCCCCTGCCCCCCCATATAACTCAACATGTAATACCCCAGAAAAACAATACCACTGTCTGTCCCAGATTACAGAGCTGCTACAGAAACACAAACTCTACCCCTAAAATTTGTAAAATATAATATGAGGTATTGGTAAAGTATTTTACCACAATTATAAACTAATATAGAAGTACACTTCAGTCACTGAATCAATCAATCAGTCAGGGTTTATTTATTGAGTGCAATTCTCAAAAAGATTCAAAGTGCTGTACATACAATAACAACAGTTAAAACCATAAAAACACATCAATTCCCTAAAAATATACAGTGAAACCCAATCATATTAAATTATAATCCTTATTTAAATAATCTCTGAAAATGCCTGGTTAAATAAGAAAGTTTTCAGCTTAATCACCCAAGAGGTATGAGGGGCAATGGAAACCAAACTGAGGTCATAGGAGCGCCAAAAATTCCCCTCCATGCAGGAAAACTATTAACAACAAATCCACCCCCCACAAACCAAACCGCAAGAAAACAAAACAGGGACAAAAACCTCACCCATCCCCAAACCCACACGCATCACCTGGCACATGACAAATCTCAGGTAACCTGCAGTATACCCTCCCATGCTCCCCTCCCTCTTCCCCCCAAAATAGCAAACTGTATTGTGACTTGTAAGCATTATACATAGAAGAAGAAAAAACTCCCCCAACTTCTAGACACAACAGCTATTAATATTAAGTAACAGTCTATAACATGGATGGTAATACTACAAGCCTAGTAATCCAGCATGGCAAATCTTGGAGGAAAATGAAACAATGCTTAAAGCTCTGGCGTTATCAAACCCTCCACAAAAAGGAAGATAAATCCCCCTTTTTGCCATTAAAACATTAAATAAGATAAATAGCAGGGAAAAAATGGTTAAAGTTCAGAAAACTATTATCCCATATTGTAGGCCAACTAGCCACAAAGGGGCTAAAACCCCACCAGGATACCATCAACAAAATGTTTATCCCTTCTGGTGATTATAATCCAGAACATAAAAAAAGACAAACCTTTACTATAACATAAAAACCCAGCACTGCCGGAAGAAAAAATGGGGTCACAAAGCAGTTCAATACAGTCACAGCCAAAATAAAGTAATCAAAAAAGTCCTTGTAGAAGTTCTTTTATAGTGGCTAGCCAGGTAATAGTCCCATTCACTCCAGTAATCCAGATATATCGCTAGCAAAAAAAGGAAAAAGAAAATACTAAACCCAGCTAGAAGGAAAATGTAGATCTGTTGAGGTCAATGGCACTTCCCTAGATTGAACAAGGATTCCACTCCAATACTTTGCACCATTGTAGCAGTTCTAGATGTAGCAATCTAGTAGTAATCATAAAAGAAGATGCTTGTCCACTTTGAATAAATGAAAATAAATGTCCAATCCGCCAAGTCAGACTAGCACCAGTCAATGTAAAAGTAATCAAGAACAGTTTCAATTGTAGTTAGCCCCTTCATCATCAGAGAATGTATTGGATATCGCAGATCGAAGAAAAAAGGCATTTTGACGCAGAATGCTAAATCAGGAAAAGCTGCCCTGTAATATGGATCCACAAATCAAATCTAGGTGTGTGCCAGAAATAAAACCAAGCAGTGCAGTAATATCCAAAATAGGTGGCCGATCCTAGCACTGAGTTATGGACCTTAAATCTTCTTAATCTGTATTGCCAGAGTAGCCATAGAGCTGATAGAAATTCACTATTTAAATGGGGGCCCACAGAATTACACCAATCAGAGATGAAACCTGCTACAATGCAGGATTTTAATTTGAAGTAAAACCAGCAACCGGGATCACTAACAGAAAGCATTTATTAGCCCTTCCAAACCAGAGGATGATACATGGCCACTACAAATGTAATATAGGCACAATATTAAAACAAGCATTTGTCAATGCAGAATGTTGTCTTGCTGGTGTTGGCATTGGTAGTGCAGGAGTTAAGAGAGATGCATAATAGGAATAGCAGTGAAGTACAGAACCGACGTCAACCCCACTCCACCCTGCAGTGAGTGACAGGCATTGGATTGTGCGTTTGGGTCACTGGCCATAATGCTCATGCTATTTCACCTCACCCTACCCTGCAGAGTCTGACAAGTGTTACATTGTGCCTTGGGGTCATCTGGCCTTATGCTCTTCCCATTTCATAAGGAATTATGTTGAGATGGGTGCAGCATAGGAGAATGGGTTGAACTTTGGGGCTGAAGAGTCCAAGGCACACCTTGATGCCTGTCAGTGGCTGCAGGGTGGGGGTGGAGGACCAATGGCGTGAGCAGTACAGCTGACAATCTAAAGACACACCACTGATGCCTGTTAGTCTGTACAGGGTGGGATGTAATGGTTAGAAACCATAATGCCCTGGGCGTGTGTTGGTATTTGCACTCCAAATTTTAAAACATGTCCTTTTTGTGACCCCACCTCATGAAAGCATTTGGGACCTCTGCTCATGAACAGTGTCCCTGTGATTTTGTTAATCTGTCTCAAACATTGATTTCCCACAGTGACTGTGCCATTCTGCACCACTTTAAAATGTCAGCTGCACCACTGCTAAGGAGGTGTGAAGAGATGGCAATGTTGAAAATCTGTAGTGAAAATATTAAACATTCTCGAAGTTATGAGCATGTGTGAAAACTGTACATCACACACTCATAATGCTGTTATTTACTGAAATTATTTCATCAAATTTTTAACATAGCCATCTTGGGACCTCTGCTCATGAACAGTGGCACTATAATTATCTTAATCTGCCCCGAACGTTGATTTCCCACAGCGACCACACGATTCTGCGCCAGATGTGTGAAACCACATTTTGGGCAGGATGTGACAAATGAAAGCTGTACTGTTAAAAAGAAGGTGTTCAAAAAATTACAATGTTGAAAATATGGAGTGAAAATATTACAAATTCTCGAAGTTATGACTGTGTATGGACACTGCGCAACGCACACTTGTAACATAGTCATTTTATGGAATTTTTTCACCAAATTTTCAACATAGGCATTTTGGTATCTCTGCTCATGAACAGTGTTGCTGTGATTTTCTTACTGTGTTCTGAACACTGTTTTCCTATAGCGACTGCACCACTGTGCGCCGGATGTGCGAAAACACAGTTTGTGTAGGATGTGGAAAATGAAAGCTGTACTGTTCATAAAGAGGAGTGAACAAATGGCAATGGTGAAAATCTGGAGTAAAAATATTAAAAAATTATCAAAGTTACGAGTATGCGTGGAAACTGCATAACGCACTCTTGTAACACAGTAATTTTATGGACATTTGTCACCTAATTTTCAACATAGGCATTTTAGGATCTCTGCTCATGAACAGAGTCACTGTGATTTTCTTAATCTGTCCCAAACACTTATTTCCCACTGCTACCGTGTTATTCTGAGCTGGAAGTGCGAAAACACAGTTCGGCCAGGATGTGAAAAATGACAGCTGTACTGTTCATAAGGATGTGTGAAAAATGCCAATGTTGAAAATCTGGAGTGAAAATATTACAAATTTGTGAAGTTACGAGAGTGCGAGGAAAATGCACAATGCACGCTCATAGCACAGTCATTTAATGGACTTTCATCACCAAATTTTCAACATAGGCATTTTAGCTCATGAACAGTGTCACTGTGATTTTCTTAATCTTTCCCAAACACTGATTTCCCACAGCAACCGTGCTATTCTGTGTCAGAAGTGTGAAAACACATTTCAGACAGGATGTAAAAAATCGCAGCTGTACTGTTCATAAGGAGGTGTGGAAAAATGATAATGTTGAAAATCTGGAGTGAAAATATTACCGATTCGTGAAGTTATGAGCGTGCGTGGAAACTGCGCAATGCATGCTTGTAAAATAGTCCTTTTTTTTCACCAAATTTGCAACATAGGCTTTTTGAGAGCCCACCTCATGAACAGTGGCACTGTCGTTGCTAATCGGTCCTGAAAGGCGATTTCATGCAGTGACTGCAAAATCACCTTTTGGGACCGAATAATGCCATGACAGTGCCTGAATTCATGAGGAGGGGTCCCAATAACCCTGTGTTGAAAATTTGGTGCCAAAATTCCCCAAAATGCCCTAGATATGCACCATAGTTGAAAAAACCCTATGTATGCCATTATACAGCTTACTGACATTTTTTCAGTTCACGGTCTGCTTTGAAGAGTGTAGATGTGTTCCTGGTCCAACGCAGATCATCATGCCGGGCTCCGGAGGTAAGTATGGGGTGAGGGGTGTGGGGAGGTATGCAGTGGTGGGCGCGGGTTGGGGAGGGAGCCGCAGACAGCCAGCAAGGGACCATTTTCTACTTTACAGGGTTACAAAAAAAATAAACTTCGCAAGAAGGTTTTTTCTTTTAACAGGTACTTCTGGCACATTGAGGTGGGCTCCCAGTGTGCCACCTGCATGTTTTGGGGTGGGGGGACTGAGCTGATTGGGACTGGGCACCCGTCCAGCAAATAAAAGGTGTTTTGACGAGATGATGCCGATGGGGATTGGGCCTCTGTCGGCAAATAACCTGTGGAGGGGCACATGATGATGCCAACAGGGATTGGTACCCCCCGACATCGGCTTTTGGGACTGTGCAAGGTGGACTGCACAGCAGTCGCCATGTCTGAGTGAAATGTTACGCCAGGAAAGGCATGCCCTGCAATGCGGTGGTGCTCCCTCATTGCAGCGGTTAAAACGTTTTAAGTTGGTGGCATGCTTTTGCACTGATGTCATAGACAGCATGCGATCTAATTCATGCCATGGAACCCAGCTCCAAAAAGCAGTGTTGCCACTGGCCACAACACGGCTGCACCTCCAAAACCTGCTATTATAAAGTTACTGCAACATATTTCTTGTGCACACCCAAGACAACATATAAAACAGCTATCTCTACCTTTTTCTTGTTTTGGGATACCATTTGTATAAATGTTGTTCCAACGGTGGTGCTTTTTTTTTAATCCTCTGCCTTTCTCTTTAAGTCCTGTTCTTTGTGATTCAGGCTTAACAAGGCCTCCATGTATGTATTAAACTCTGTTAAAGGCACAAACCTGAAGGCAGCCTGATTTGACACTAATGAAATGCAAAAGTTCATGCACCTCAGAGTTGTAGAAATTCAGTTATTTGACAACAACTATGTCAGATCTAGCAACCTTCTCCTCACTGCAGTTCCAGTGTTTATCTCCTCACAGCAATGGCTACAGCGTCAGTTGGTCCCCAGTCACCTAAGCCTCCCAGCAGTGACACTGATGAATTAAAGGGGCTCATGAGTCAAGTTCTAACAGAATCGACTCATATAGAACAGCTGTGGCAAGTCTGGAGGATAAAGTCCAAGTTCTCAGTAAAAGAAGAATGGATGCAGAGACGTATCTGTCATGCATCCTCAATAAGGACTCCCACTATGAGGCTCGCATGCAGGAGCTGGAGTGGCTGGTGGGATTGCTTTGGCACAGAGCGGAGGATTCAGAAAACAGAAGTCACCAAAATAACCTGTGCTTTATAGGTTTTTCAGAGGGCACTGAGCAAGCAGATGTTGCCTCCTTCCTTCTGCGATAGTTGGCCTGGCTTCTGAAACACAGCTGGACACCCTCTCTAGCAAACAAAGATAACATAGATCCCTGGCAAACCCTTAAAGCTAGTGAACATCTAAGGCCCATCCTGGCCAAATTCCTCTCATTCTCAGTCAAAGAAAAAATCCTCGCTCTGTCAAGAAGCATGTCCCTTTTAATGGC
Source organism: Neoceratodus forsteri (assembly GCA_016271365.2). Classification (NCBI taxonomy): domain Eukaryota; kingdom Metazoa; phylum Chordata; order Ceratodontiformes; family Ceratodontidae; genus Neoceratodus; species Neoceratodus forsteri. Next base: position 1,042,563,588 of record CM057455.1, on the reverse strand, counting down.
AGGGACATAAAATGTTAATTTTCAATAACTATTCTTCCAAAGTGGCAGCAAGGAAGAAAGCCTTTTCAGCAGTGAGAAAGCATTTTGAAGCACTCAGGGTTCCCTACCAGCTACAATACCAAGCATGGGTCTGCATTGTGTGGAATGGCATCTCAAACACCTTTGACACATCAGCAAAGGTCAAGCGCTACATAAAGAACAACTGGCCTGTGGCTAACCTTTCAGACAAAGCCCCCTTTTGCACCTCAAGCAGCAAGCCAACAGTGGAAAATCCAGGGCCAGCCAGCCCCTGAGATACCTGCTGACTGCAATGAGACATGAGGTGGCACCTATGGGGTAGCAAACAACCAAGAAAAAATGGTTTGGTCACAGAATCAGAGATAAACAAAGAAATTACTTTTCTGCCTCCAGCAATGCCCAGAGAGACTGCAGCCAGGAGTGGGAGTGCTCAGTTCACAGCTCAGATTCATCAGAGCGACTGGCACCCAAATGGCTGGGTACAGACCTTTAATTGGTGACCAAAACAACCTTGCCAGCCTCACCATGAAAGTCAGCACCACAGGAACAGCAATCAGATGTTGGAGACCTGTCCTACTCCTGGGCTGATGTAACTGGGAAATGTCCCAGCTGCTTGCATTGCAGACAAAGAGGACAAACACTCAGAGACAACAGACTGTGAGAGACTAGAGTGACACATTGAATGCTAAAGCTGTAACTGGTTTCCTTGCCTCATTTCCCACACTGCTCACAAAAGACTTATTGTATCTTCAAAATGACTTTTTAACTTGCAAGTGAGTTATTTTAATTGTTAATTTGTTGTCAGGAGATCGATGTACAAGCAGACCCTCTGTTGCTTCTGCTTATGTCTGACTTTCTCAATTGATGGGCGTAGTCAGAGATAGATCCTATGCAGTGATAGGTGATGCAGACCATCTGGACAGCAGCTGGTATGGCACCATGCATGGTTACCATATGAAGAGACTGTGTGCCTCAAGGAGCTACCAATTCTTCACAGTCTGTGTGCAATAAATCATATCTGAGCATTATTCAGTTCTTGCACTGGGTCTTTTTGGAGATTGCACCATGCTTGTTTCCTGCTCAGTTAACTATCATGTACCAGACATAGGGCAGTGGTAACAACTGTATAACAGCTCCCCCTCTGACTGCTTCCACCACTGTATTTACAATTTTGCACAACTATTAACAGTTAGCCTCATTATCTATCGTACCTTTTTACAGCACTCCGAGACACAACACATGGGTTATCTTGGGATCTCCTCATAGGCTGATGCCAAAAGAATTCCAAAAATTCAAAATCCGATCTTTTTTCCTACCTCTCTGCTCTCACAATCTTCAGTTCTTTTCTGTGCATCCAATAGGCTGGTCACAGATCTTTTGGCTCTGTGCCAGTACATTAAGGTAAGACCCTTATTTGTTTATTTAACCCTCTCAAGTCAATGCTCATCTTGTATCCTGCCTTACTGGGAAAGGAAGATAACAGTTAAGCCTTGAAAGATAGGCTACCAAGTGGACTAGCTAGTCTAGCTCTCGTGGCATCAGATTTAGGTTAAAAGATGAGGCGATCATCCCTAATGTTGCACTGTTTTGCATGCTATTATGCCTTACTAAATGAAGGATAAAGAAAATGATCCAGTGGATGTGCTTTGAGTTTTGCCTACCCCCACCCCTCCCCTCAGTTCACCTTGTTCAGTTGAGGGAGAGGAGGGAGCATCTAGTTTCAATTCCTGATGCCTAACACTTCTGCCCCAACCCCTGGCTTACCTAGTTTCAGCCGGGGGAACAGGGCACCGCTCGCCATGTACCACAAGTGGAGTGTAGCATTCAACAGCCTCCTTGAGATTCACCTTGTTCAGCAGTGAGGAAGAAATTTGACCACACCTGCATCTGGCAATCCCCTCAGGCGTTACACCCTTCCTTCAGGACCCAGAGCCCCCCTCGCTGATTTACCTTCTGTCACAGTTCAGGGTGTCCATGGAGTTCGGACCTCCTCCTGCCAGAACAGCCTCTTTTAGAAGCAGGACGCAGATCTGACATGCCTTAGCACTAGTCCCCCTGGCCCAGAAGGGGCAATTTCAATTTTCTGCGGCCACCCAGAGCCATCGACCAGAACAGTGGAGCCGCCATCTTAAATCCCATTTTCTCACTCTCGCATTGCTTCAAGCTGCCTTTCATGCTATGGGATGATACCACTACAAGATGGCAGCATCTGCCAGTAAGACATCCACTCCTAAGATGGCGACTGCAAGAAACAATTTCTTAAAGGGGCAATACCACAACATTTATTTAAAGGGCAAATGAGGGTATATCCCAGTAAATGAACTAAACATGGTACATTCTTTGTGTCTTGCAGGGGAGCCTATGCATTTATTCAATGGAAAGACCAGGGAAAATAAGGAGGGGATGCAGGAAGTCCCCCCAATTTCCTACTCGACAGGGAGAACAGGGACCTATGTTCCCTCTGTATGGTGGACGGTGACTCAGAAGAGATAGTCCTCATGGGGGAGGCCAATGGAGAGGAACCCGTCACTGACTCTGACTCCACTGCATCCCACAACATAGTGGTGGAGCTTTTCCAGAAACTGTTGAACAAAACTCAGGCCCTGGGGCCAGACAAAAGGTCCAGATCTCATGGCAAGGCAGCCCCCAGGCTTAAAAGACCAAAAGGTCCAAAGTGCCCAGAACCGGATGACCGGGTGGACACCTCCAAGTTGGAGGTGGATGAGGACCCCGAGGAAGAGGAAGAGGAATACGAGGACATGTCAGCCAGTCTATGCCCATTTGACCTTATCCCAGAGATCATCAGGGTATTCTGTGAGACCTTAAGAATCCATGAACCAGTATAGCAACCAGAAAGCAGATTGGACCCCCTGGTGTGGGAAAAGAAACAGTCCTCCACCTTTTTCCCAGTATGCAAGGCTTTGGATAGTATCTTAGCGAAAGAATGGGAAGCACAGGAACACCTCAAGATGTGACAGAAGGGAACTTTTGAGAGAAGATACCCGCTTCGCCAGGATAAGGAGAAGGTGTTGTCCACTTCCCCTAAGGTGGATTCAGAGGTATCCTCCCCTCAGCCACAAAACAGTCCTACCCTCCGAATCATGCTCTGCTCTGAAAGACCCAATAGATAGGAGGGTTGAGGACATACTCAGGAAAGTGCATGACATGACCACCATGACCATGAGGGCTTCTATGGCAGCTACATACTTTTCCAGAGCTGTGCTATGATGGCTGGAAGCCACCTTCCAGGACATTCTGACATCTAGCGCCCACGTTGCCACTATGGAATATGCCATACAGGTTGTCAAGTACATGATGGATGCCACAATAGACAGCTTTAGGATGGCTTCTCGGTCAGTAGCAGCCATGAACAGAACCAGATGACAGATCTGGCTAAAAATGTGGAACGCAGATCAAGAATCCAAGGGTTGAGAGATGAAGCTACCATTCTCGGGTGACAGAGTCTTTGGCCAGGGCATTGAAGAGTTTGCGGTCAAGAAAGGGACTGACAAAAACTGTCAGGGTGGCCAAGCTACTCTGCCTTCCTTTCGCGTTAACAAGTTCCACAGCTTCAGCAATAAGCAAAAAAGGGGCCAGAACCAGCAAGCCCAGGACAGACACTCATTTGGATTTAAACAAAACTTTTTTAACCGTAAAACCAACTACCAGGGGAACATGGGCCATGGTGACAATTACAGTGGAGGCAATTACAATGGTAAACAATCCTACAAGACCAACGGTGCAAATAGGGGGGTCTCACCAATGAGATTCCACTGGTCCAGGAGGCACAGGACGCAGTGGGAGGAAGACTGCAGCAGTTTGCAGCCACCTGGACCAGATCAGTACCAGACAGATGGGTCACAGAAATCATATCAGAAGGAAATGCGATAGAATTCAACATAACTCCCACAAGGGAGAGATTCATACAATCCCATATTGCAGGGGACTTGAGGACTGTATCCCAAGCCAGAGCAATTCTGAACCAGTTACTTCACAGCAAGGCCATAATCCTGATCTCAAAGTAAGAACATTGTGCAGGCATTTGCCCAGTCCTCTTTCTAGTCCCAAAGAAAGCAGGAGATCTCAGACCAATCCTAGACTTACAGTTTTTAAACAAGTTTGTGTGGTACCAAAGATTCAAAATGGAGACCTTGCGTTCAACAATTGGGGCAATCCGAGAAGGGGACTGGTTGATATCCATAGACCTAAAGGACGCTTACCTCCACATCCCTGTCAGGCCGATGCAACAGAGATTTCTATGATTCTGTCTCCTGGGTCTCCACTTCCATTATCAATGTCTACCATTCGGCCTCTCATCAGCCCCCACGGTCTTCACGAAGGTCATGGCACTACTGGCAGCAATGCTGTGAGTCGAGGGAATAAATGCCATCCCTTACATCGTCTATTGACTAATAAGGGCAAGGACATTAGAGGAGTCTCGGACAGCCACCTTAAAAGCCCAGCAGCTGCTATGGAGCTATGGCTGGATAATCAATACTGCCAAAATCCACCTCGAACCTACAACCATGATCGAACACCTAGGGGCAATTTTTGACATGGCAAGAGGCATGGTCAGTGTTTCCGAAGAACAAATAGACAATTTAGGCAGACACTGCAGAAAGGTACTGCACAGCAGGACAACCACAGTATTGCACCTCATGCAATTGTTGGGACTGATGGCAGCATGCTTAGACCTACACGACTGGGCCAGAGCCCACATGAGACAACTGCAATGCCTCCTGTTGGACACGTGGAATTACAGCTTGCAGAACTACAATCAGAAAGTACTGTAACTGTTTCAATCCCAGTCAAGATTTTGCTGAGACGGTGGATGAATCCATCCAACCTGAGAGAGGGAGCATGGTTAGAAAAACAAGTGACTCACATCCTAGTAATCAATGCCTGTCTGCAAGGCTGGGGTGTTGTGATGAACAGACAAGTGGTTCAGGGAAAATGGACAGAACAAGAGTGTCATCTTAGAATAAACATTCTGGAGACAAGAGCCATAAGATTAGTCCTCGAACACTTCCAAGAACAGGTAACAGGAAGACGCATAAAGGTCAAAACGGACAACAAAGTGGCCATGTCCTACATAAACAAACAGTGGGGTACAAGGAGCAGGTCTACAGCACAGGAGACTCAAAGTTTGATGGTCCAGACAGAAAAACACCTCCTCAGCCTCATGGCTGTCTACCTGGCAGGAACACTGAATACAAGAGCAGACTGGCTCAGCAAGCAATCAATTCAATGGGGGAGTGGCAGCTGAATCCAGAGATTTTTGACAGGCTCCACAAGAGATAGGGGCCATTCCAGATAGACCTGATGGCATTGGCACAGAACACACAACTGCCAAGGTTCATTTCCAGGTTAAGAGACATGAGGGCAGTGGCAGTGGATGCAATATCCACACCTTGGAGATTTCAGAGACCATATGTGTTCCTGCCAATATCAATGATACTACAAGTCCTACAGAAAATACATCACACAGGTGGCATGGTCCTACTGATTGCTCTAGACTGGCCAAGAAGAACTTGGTATGCTCTGCTCAAGAGGATGCTGGTAGACAACCCAATACCTCTAACCTCATACCAGAACCTGCTCAAACAAGGCCCAATATGGCACGAAGATCCTCAACCCCCGAAGCAAACGGCTTGGTTGCTCAGAGGACTAAATTGTTAAAAATTGGGCTAGCCGGTAAGGTAGCTGAGACTATGTTAAATGCCAGAAGAGACTCTACCAATAGGACATATAACAGACATTGGCTAGTTTTCTCATCTTGGTGTGACAATACAAACTAATCTGTCTCTAGCTGTACGATTGTAGAATCCTAGAGTTTCTACAGAGTGGTTTAGACAAGGGACTGACCCCATCATCATTAAGGGTAAAGGCAGCAGCCATTGGGGCCAATCATGGCAAAATAGATGGCCACTTACCAGGTGCTCATCACTTGGTTCAAACATTTTTAAAGGCAGCTACCAACACTCATTACCGACCTAGACCACCAACCGTCCCTTTGCACCTTAACTTGGTGCTTGATGTGTTAACAGTTCCACTTTTTGAACTGCTGGAGGTGGTTTCATTACCCTGCCTTTCAATGAAATCAGCCTTTTTGATAGCCATATTGTCAGCCAAGAGAACCAGTGAAATCCAGGCCTTCTCATGTAGAGAGTCCTTCTTAACCTTTTTTCCAGAGAAAGTGGTTCTGTGGATGGTCCAGTTTTTCATGCCCAAGGTGATGTCCACCTTCCATTCGACACAAGAAATTACTGTGCCCAGGTTGAACCCACCAGAAGATGATTGCCATAGGAATACCCTCATGCATTTAGACCCAGGCAGATTACTGAGGACATATCTATGCAGAACAGTCTCCTTTAGAAGTTCAGACAGGCTATTCATTATCCCCCAGGACCCAAAACAGGGGTTACAGGCATCAAGGTCAACAATAGCTAGGTGGCTACGGCAAATCATAGTCAAAGCATACTCAGCTTCCAATACCCCTATACTGCCCAATGTCAGAGCTCGCTCTACTAGGCCAGTAGCTACCTCCTGGGCAGAATGCAACTCATCTTTAATTGTAGAGATATACCAGGCTTCTACCTGGTCATCCCCTCACACCTTTAGCAGGTTTTACTGATTAGACAATGGAGTCACTAGTAACTCTGAGTTTGGATGTAAGGTGATCAGGACTGTACTGAGGCCTACTCCTCCTCCCACCCTATAACAATTCTATACTGCTGGTTACTCACCCATATGTAGTGTCTTGGAGTGCTGTAAAAAAGGTGCGATAAATAATGGCAGTTTACTCACCTAGTAACGGTGACTATAAGAGCACCTTTTTACAGCACTCCACAGCCCACCCAATGAGGAGGAAAGGCACACGAGAAGTGGGTTGTCAGGACAGCACAGTCCAACATAGTAGATACTAATGTGATTTTATGTATGTTCTGTATTGCAATTAGTGGTATGTAGCTGTGTTATGTATTCTGTCATTAAAGGAAAGGCAATGCCTTTCAAGAACTATTACTCATGTAAGTTGTTTAATGTGGTGGCACTACATGGGGAGTGGGCTATGCTCATTTTTTCTCTTTTACTATTCATAATAGTTTCAGGGCTGCACAAGCTCTGGAAGATCTCGTACTGAAGATTGTGAGAGCAGAGAGGGAGGAGAAGAGATCAGATTTCGAATTTTTGGAGTTCTTTTGTGCATCAGCTTATGAGGAGAGCCCAAGATAACCCATATGTTGTGTCTTGGAGCGCTGTAAAAAGGTGCTCCTATAATCACCTTTACCAGGTGAGTAAACTACCATTACCTGTGGTGTATGGCGGCAGACATTTAACCCACCCCAAACGGATGCAGAAGAGTGGCAGAAGCAGCATAGATGAGACTTGAGCCATATGGCCCACTGAAACATGGCTGTGCTCAATTAGTTCATTGCACAGTTAAATCAGGAAAGCTGTCTTAGTGAGCACAGTAGAGTAGAAGTCAGACCGCACACTCTGATGCGTCTTCTTCCACTTAGTCATGTATTTCAAGTAGGCATGGACAGCTACTCACCCCTCCTTTTGTGTCATCTGTAGAGAGGCAAGAGCTTACTCAGGTAATAGCTAGAGCCTACACACAGACTTATAGCCTGAACCAATCACATCTGCAGTCACAATAACGGATAAAATACCTCTAGTTCCTCCCCCTTTACTGCCCTGACCTTTAATTTTGAACACTAAACACACCTGACACTCCCCAGAGAGTTAATTACCAAATTTGCATGGTTTTCAGGTTAAAAGGATGCAGTATTTTTTTTAAAAATAATATTCCCCTTCAGGTGTCATTAGTAGAGCGTGATCTTGGAATCCTTGTAAATAATTAATTGTCCTCAACAGATCACTGTACTAGGATAGCCAATATATCCAATGCCATGCTTGCCCGTGTTCAACGATCTTTTGTGTCAAGGACTCAGGAATGTATTATTCCCTTGTTTAGAGCCTATGTGAGGCCTCACTCTGATTATGGGTCTCCTTTCTGGAGTCCTTATTTAAGGCAAGACAGGGATAGAATAGAAAAAAATCAGAGAAGAGCTACCAAAATGGTTCCTTATTTGGCCAAATTGGACTATTGTGACAGACTTCAGAAAACTAGGTTACACTCACTTCAATTAAGATGTATTAGAGGTGATCTGCTATTATTATACAACATCCACAATTCTCAGGACTTAATGCATCAATGTGGTCTAAATTTGTCTAGTAGAAGAATTAGCCCTTGGTTTCATAATAAACAAACTGATGTTGCAAGTTCCAAAACTAACAAAAGGTTAAATTATTTTACAGTTAGAACACCTAGAGTTTGGAATTTATTACCACAAGATCTGGTGGAATGTGATTCAATTTTATCTTTGAAAAGGGGATTGGATCTTTGGTTGGAGTCTAACTACTTTAGGGTTTAATTTTCCCACCATGATGGTGGGGGACAATCTCGATGGGCAATAGCCTTCTTTTGTCCTTGAGAACCAAGTAAACCAAGTAAGCAAGTATACATTTCAACCTCATCCGGTCCCCTCCTTTTCCCCTTAGCCCAAGCACAGGAGTGCACTAAACAAGGTACTACCTGGGTGCAAAGTACCCCATCACATGGGGTACTTCTTAAATCAGACCCTGCCTGCCACCACACTAGACCCCATCCATCAGAATTGCAACACTGAGGCATTTAAGAAAATATTAGCCTTGTACTGGTGCACAATGTGTGACTCCCACCAGAGCTCCTGTCAGTGATCAAAGTAGAATCCACTCTCTTTGTCACATGAGACCCCTTCCCCATTTTGTGATTGATGGCTGCAGTGGCAGATACCTATCTGTTCACCACTAGGGCAACTGCCTTAACAACAGCAGCAGGGGAGACACTGTCTTTATTGTTAGTCAGGGCTGAATAATTGGTGAGTAAAGTGTAAATTAATGCAGCTAATAAATTCATTTATAAAGGAATTAGAGGGTGCTGGATACCCATGCAGCCATTACTTGCTAGTAAGTCAGTGATCACACATATTTCCTGGAGGTCCACACGTTACTTGGTGGTGATCGCTTATTAACATGCCTATAATCTCACACTGCACAGGGGGACAAGTTAAGGTGGATCAGGGGCCTCTACCCCCATGGAGCTCCCACTTATGGACCCAAAAAAGGTTCTTGGTATATGACGGAAATGTATTTTATTGTTGATTATATACTGTATATATCTAGATTCAGTTTTTCTTGTCACCTTACTTACATCAGACTCAAACAATTCAAGAGCTCTGAAAAAAAGAGTTAAGTTTGAATGGTAGTATCACTTTAAGAGATAAGGTTGAGATACAGGCCACCACTAAAGTGCACTGGAACACCATGTTCCCGGGACTAAGTGGGGTTTACATGGTACCCGTATATAAGCTGGCACTGCAGCAGATATATATTGTCACTGTATTAGGCTGCTGCCAGGGCCAGATTAAGGCATAGGCCAACAAGGCACAGGCCTTAGGTCCCTGCCTAGCTGGGGATCCCCAGCTCTGAATGGATCATCCTTGTTACACAAAGCAAACTGAGCCAATTTAGTTTGTAACTCTTCCTGTCTGGGACAATCCTGCCAATTCTCTGTAACAAAGACTTCAGTTTCGGTACCAATTAATACCTCATTAACCTCTAAGTTACATACCTGACCATCTGCCTCACCTGGAAAGGAAATTTGACTTGCCTGCAGTTGCAGAGGTGACAGGTCTGAGGGACACATTGTGACTGCTGCAGCTGCTTTATTGAATTTGCTCTGCTTGCTGATTCCTGCCCAGAGCTGGCATTAAGCACCCTTAGTCCCAGCAGCTGCTGGGACCCCTAACTGAAATGTTCCTTATTCTGAACCAGTGCAAGTTATCAGTCTTCAATATTTAAATATTTATTTTAATTATTTAGATGTCTTACTGTGCCCTGCAGAAGCAGCACACAAAGACAATTGGTGAGCTGGGCAGTAGCTTTCAAAATGGCATCACAATAACATGAAGATGCTTAACACTACAAAGAGGTAGGGAGCCCCCATGATTTACTTTGCTGGGGACCCCTCAAAATATAAGGCTGCCTTTGTGTCAGCCCTCTTGAATATAAACTCCACCATGCTTGTGGTTATTCTCTTTTTCTGAATTTCTTTAAAAATTCTTTATCTTTGGTAAATTGCAAAGTGTTATTTACTATTAACATTTCAGGTGTATGTGAGAAGAATAGGGGGTTCATGCTCATCTATTGAAGGGAATAGTTTCCTAAGTTAGTATGGATCAAATCGTGGATTTATGAGACTAAGAAGATCTGGGATAAGCAGATGCCTGCTGCTTCGTTCATTGCAAAAATAATTGAAGTGCATACTGTTATATTTTTATATGTTTAATTCACTATACTATATAGCTTTGTATTAAAGTTTTTGTTTAAAGAATACTAGCTTCTGTTGCTTACAAATTCATTTGTTGCACTATTAATAAAATCCAGGCCACACAAGGTCTGCTTGAACATGAAAGTTCCCAATACCACCTGTTCCCTCTGTCCTGTGATAAAAAAATAATCATACTATAGAAGGAATGAATCAGGACTGGAATAGGCTGACAGGGATAAAGGATGTTTTGGTGGTGAGTTGGATTTGGAGAAAAAGACTTGAAAATTTGCTTAACTCATTGCCATGTCTTTTGTTTAGAAAACAGTGTTGGATCTTGGTCCGTCTACTACAGAACCTTACACCAGGATCTGAGCAGAACTGTGGGGAATGGGGGAAAGAACTAGGTGATGGTATGAAAGGTGCAGACTGGAGCTGGACAGGAACTGAGAGGGGTAAATGTCAGAAACTCAAAGAGGCAGAGTTGGTCTCTTGGTGCAGCAGTAGTGGTGCAGCATATGATATTGGCGAGCTGCTTTTAGGTACTGTGGCCTTTGCTCTCACCCAGTATACAATCCAAATAATACTGTAAGCTCAGTATTGTTTGACCCCTATAGCAGAGATCACACATCAGAGATTGTAATGATTTAAGAGGTGTTTTCGAAACCGGTGTGTCTCTGGATATACTAAAAAGGGTCCACATTTGACTGCTGGATTAAAAACTGTACTTCAGAACTCATAAATTGACCCCCTGGCTTCAGCTTCAAATAGTCTCTCACATATGCAACAAAACATTTTTATGTGGTTTTAGCAAGGGGATTCATACAATAGTTAAAAAAAATCAGCTTGGAACTGTTAGTTTTTGGTGACTGCCAGTGGCTGGTTGTGATTTATTGCTGTGATATTTCTTTTTAACATTACAATTTCTTTGTGTATTTGTCATATTGCTACAGATCCATATAGTCTGTCTGACATAGCTACCATAGTACCAGCAGGTAACAGAAACCGAGTGAAAAATACTGTATGAGAATGAAGTAAAAGAAATTCAACCTTGAAATTATTTGGTTGTATTTGGTGACTTCAATTCCTATGTTGTCGATTGTGGTTTATTTGTGATGTATTGTTGCAGATAGTGAGTGATATTTGTTGGTTACTGCCCCTCATGGATTCATAAGATTGTAGTGCAGATTAATGATGATACAGTAGTAGTAGAAACACAGAGACAGCATAAGCAGTGTGCAAGTATCTCAATGGATCCCTACATGTGTAAAGGATCTACTAGTAAACCAAAGGTACACTTGCAAAGGTTCTGAAGTTGACAGATTTCTTTACAATTACACAAACATAGTGTATGTGTAATCATTAAAAAAATCTCCGTTCATTAGTGATATGACCAGGAAATAACAGACTGCTCAAGACTAACATACTTGGCCCTAGGTGTGTGTGTGGGGGGGGGGCACATTTTTCTTGGGTCTAGGGCTGCTGATAACCTTAATCTGGCCCTGACCACTGCTCTTGGTCCCTAAACACTCATGGCGCAATGGGCAATTAAATTTGTGTTCTGGCATGTAAAGGGGCTTCACACTCCTATTAAAAGTAGAAAGGTCTTGGATCACCTTAAAAGATTAGAAGTGGGTATAATCTTCTTGCAGGAAATCCATCTGTCCCATGCCAAAACCAAGAAACTCAAAGGATGGGTTTCCCAGGTGCATAGTAGCACCTTTAATACCAAGAGCAGAGGTATGGTCCCACTGATACACAAATACTGTATGTAGATTTTAAACATGAATGCACTATCACAGACCCAGAAGGGTGGATTGCTTAAAGTGCAGGGATACTAAAGGCACAGCAGATAACCCTGGGTAACATATATCCTCCCTACAGTAGTGATGCTACCTTCTTTGCCAGAACAGCACAGACACTTGAGGTGCAGAAAGACCAAGTAATACAAGGAGGAGACAAGAATTGATTTACTTATTTATTTATTTATTTCAGTTTGGGATTAATACCTTTGAGTCAAGGGCTCATTTTCAATGGTTCCATGTCAGTGTTGAACAAACATTACAAAAATACAAAGTTTACAGAGAGAAAAAAAAACATTGAAGCATATATACAGGCAGTAATAGTAAAATTTGAACTGATACTCATCAAATTAGTAAATATTAACAGATAGACTGATTGGATAAGAGGGGGTTGGGGGGGATCTGCCGAAGGTGGCATCGTCTGAGGTGGGAGAGAGGTGGAACTTTTAACCAAGTGAGGCCATCATCAGGTAATTGGGGTAGATGAGCAGGTTAAGAAAAAAGTGGTATATAGCAGAAAGATGTAGAGATGGTAGGTAAATGGAAAACTGGGGACAAGGTACTATCACATTATCGCAGGCAGGTGGCATTGTCTGAGATGGGAGAGAGGTGGAGCTTTCAACCAAGTGAGGCCATCATCAGATAATTGGGGGTAGGAGAGTGGGTTAAGAAAAAAAAGTGGTATATAGCTGAAAGATGTAGAGGGGAATAGGTAAATAGAAAACTGGGGGGAGGTACTATCACATTAGCGCAGGCAGGTACAATTCATTTTAGAGTCAAGGAGAAATATGAGCCCAGCTTTGAAGGTACTAATCTTGATAGTATCAGTTAGGACAGCAGATAGTTCATTGTACCATTTCAGACCTTGATACAGGATGGAGTTCTGGGCAAGTTTCTTCCTTTTGAAGGGAATCATCATCTTGTCAATGACTGTACTACGGGTAGATTTTGTTGGGATGGCCAGCTTAAAGTGTCCGCCCAGTGTGGGGGATGTCAGTCCAAGTAGTACTTTTTTTAGAAGTAGGCAGGTTTGGTATTGCCCTCTAAGATGGAGTGGGAGCCACCCAGTTTAAGTGTGCAGTGAGCAGGTGTGGGTGTCGACAGTAGCCCCCAAAGTAAGACTACAGGCCTTATTGAGGAGTGTGTTGATCCTGCTAAGAGCAGTTTTTGTGCCCAGCCCATATATAGGCAACCCATAGTCAATGGTAGACAGTATTGAACTACTGGTGGCTAGACTGAGTGCATCCAGTGTCATTGAATGTCTAGGATTATAAAGTACACCAAGTTTCATATTTGCAGTCTTGATGACAGAGTTAATGTGGTTTGAAAAGGTGAGCATGTCATCGAAGGTAATGCTGAGATATTTGAAGTTAGATACTTGGTCTAGGATTTCACCCTTTTGGTTTTGAATACGCAGGGGCAGGTATTTGTTTTTGCTTTGAGAGGTGGTGAAGAGCACACTCTTTGTTTTTTTGACATTTAGTAGTAGCTTGTTTTCCATAAACCAAGATTCAAGTTTATGGAAGCTGCTTTGGAGTGCACTTATGATGGAATATTGTAATAGATGAATTCCTGAACAGAAGAAAGGCCCTTGCAGGCACATGCACCCCTTCTACCTCTACCTTGCACCAGCTAGAAGCTGAAACTGGTACAGCGGCTAGATGGAGACTGATGAACCCAAAAGGGAGGGACTATTCATCCTTCTCTCAACCACACTGCAACTACTCATGCATAGACATGTGGCTAATTCTATCTAACTGGGTCCCAAATGTCATAGATGCAGAAAGGTGCACTAGTCATATCAGACCATGCCCCAGTTAATGTCTCCTGGCTCCCTCTGATGTGCTAACAGGAGCAGAGGGCACTGGAGACTGAACACTTTGCTCCCAAAGAAGAAGAAATTCCAATAGAAACATAGAATTTGCCAGCAGAAATGGACTGTTTGGCCTACTCACTTTGCCTGGATGCTTCCTGCCTCTCTGCCTCTACAGACCCTAACTGGTCTCTGATGACCATCTCTCCTCCCTGCCTATTCAGCAATATTCCCCCATGTCTATCCCACACATGTTTGAAACTTCCTTCTGTTTTGTGCCTCCACCACTTCTACTGGAAGTCGACTCCAGGTGTCTACCACTCTTTCAGTGAAGTAGTACTTATTCACATGCCTCTTTAACTTCCCCCCTCCAGCTTCATTGCATGTCCTCTGATACTAGTGCTCTTCCTCCTTTGAAAGGTACTCCCCTTCTGCACCCTGTTCACTCCCTGTGAGGTGCTTGTAGGTCTCTATCATGTCCCCTCTTGCTCTCTTTTCTTCCAGAGTGTACATCTTGAAGTCCCGCAGCCTCTCCTCATAGGACTTTTTGTGCAACCCCTGCACCATTTTAGTGGCCCTTATCAGGACTGTTTTCACCCTGTGTATGTCCTTTCTTTGGTGTGTAATCCAGATATGGACACAATAATCTGGGAGTGGGTGTCTCAACAGTGAGCAATACAGTGGCAACACCACCTCTCTTATCCTGCTGGAGATACCTCTCCCAATGCACTCCAGTATCACATTGGTCTTACCCATTGCTTTTCCACACTTTCCTGCCATTTTCAGGTCATCAGATATGATTTTATTTATTTATTTTATTTTTTTAAAGTTTAGGATTCAATACCTTTGAGCCTGTGACTCATTTACAAAGGTTCCACGTCAGATATGCAACAGGACAGTGTACAAAAAGGAGGTACAAATCAGGATCCTGGGAAAAAGCAGCATTACAGGATATATTTAAGATAAATGACAAACACATTGGTTACAATTTACACAAGTTTGAAAAGCAATTGATATTCACAACAACACTTTAGAAGAGTGATACAACTCTTCATTGAGAAGAAGACAAATGGTTCAGGGCTAAGCCCAGGTTCAGAACATAGGGGGATAGAAGCAGCCTGAGGTATTTATCAAGAGAGTACTCCCAGTGTGACTGTAATAAAAAAAACCAAAACAAATGAAGAGACCCAGTGAGGAGTGCTGTCCTAATCTGAGATGCCACAGAACACAAACTGCTGACTGACAATGAACTCACTTACCCAGAATGTACAGAATGTACAAACTGTCAATTTTATTGCAATATGAAGCTGTTGAGCTGGGAGTCTTACTGCAAACAGCAACAGGCTTGCTCTTTTTTTGCTGTCGAAGTGAAAATGTTAAAACTCTATTACAGAAAAGGGATTTATTACAAACCCCCTACCCCACCCCCTTTTACACCAGCCTTCGGTGGAAAGTACTAAGCTGGGATCACCTAGATTTAAGGCACATTTACACACACTCACCTGCTGCGTTGTCTACTCCACAAAGCTGCTGCTCAACCAGCACTGCTCCCAACTGCTGTTTACACTACACTCGTAGTACATCAGTGCAGGGTCAGATTTGGATTTTTCATTGCACTTAAACCAGGGTCGGGTCCAGTCCTGTCAGATCTGGGGGGGGGGGGGTAGTTGAGGTGGCCAGGGCTTACAGATCACCATGTAAAAAAAGGATAGAAAATTATTTAAAGAAAGAAAAATATTTAAACTGATAGTGCAGCACACTTGAAAGTCAGTATAGATTACTATGCTAATACACTTGGAAATGTCTGCACAGTGGCCATTAGTATATAATCAGCTTGGATGCTCCTTTTTCCCTCTTAAGCCCTGTTTGCATGGTCACATTTGCACTGGAGTAACCTGTGTGCTCGGGATGCACCAGTGCAAATGTGACTGTGTGGACATGCCCCCGATTGGGGTAAGCAGCTCACTAAGATGCTCCCAGATTCTCTGGTAAGCTGGAAACACCAAGAGGAGCAAGCAGCTTAAGTGGCAGTGTGAACTGCCTGCGACGCAGCAACCCATTCATTGGTCAGCAGATGGCTGTCTCCTCCCTGATGCATGGCCCCTCACCAGCACTGATTGTAGTGGTGCAGAGATGGGCCGTGTAGACAGACAGGATGCGGGAGGCAAGTGGACGGGACCACACTGTTGCGGTATTTTATTTGCAGTGCTACTGCCATGTAAACATGACTTTAGACTCAAGTTACAGTCTACCTCAGATCTAAGAGAAGAGGAAAAAATGAACCTCCAAGCTGATTATATGCTAATGATAACCCCAAGGTATCTTTTCTACATAGTGGCTGACAGTACCTGCCTCCATCCTATATTCAGTTCCAGGGTTCCTATGCCCTATATACATACTTTTACACTTTTTAACACAGAACCCCAGTTGCCATGTTTTTGACCACTCCATGAGTTCCCAAAGATTCCTTTGCATCCTTTGCATCCCATCCTGATTGTCCACTTTATTACAGATTTTGATATCATCTGCAAACAGGCATACCTTCCCTACCACTTCATCTTCCTGCTCACTTATGAAGACATTAAAGAGGACAGACCCAGTACTGAGCCCTGCGGCAGCCCACTGGTCACTCTTCCATCCTTAGAGTGAGTGCCATTAATAACCATCCTTCGTTGTGTATCTGTTAAACAGTTTCTAATCCAATTTACCACTTTAGATCCTACCCCTAGGCTTCTCAATGTCTTTATCAGTTTGTGCCTGATCTGTTTCCCAGGTAACCCTGTCAAAGAAATAAGTCAGGTTTGTCTGGCATGATCCCCCCAGGTGAATCCATGCTGAATTTGGTCTTGTAGCCTATAGGATTCATGATACTCAACCATCCTTTCCTTTGACAGTGTGTTAATTAATTTCCCAACCACTGAGCTTAGGATCACTGGCCTATAGTACTGTACCTAACCTTTTCCCTGCTGCCATTCCAAGATAGAAATACCATGTCTGCTCAACTCCAGTCTGCCAGAACCACTCCCAATCCCAATGAGCTGTTGAATAAAGCCATCAAAGAGGCAGCCAGCACCTCCAAGTTATTTTAGTACTCTTGGATGTATCCCATCTGGTCAAATAGCATTGTCCACTTTCAGAGCTGCAAGTCCTTTTAGGACTTTTTCCTCTGAAAATGGACTTGAGCCTGCCAACCCCTGCTCCCCATTTCTGTTTTTCCTTGCTGATCTGTCCCCCCCCCACCTCAACTGCGAAGACAGAGCAGAAGTGCCTGTTTAGGATGTCTGCTTTCTCTTGGTCCCCATCTGTGCGTTTCCTTCTGCCATCTTTCTTTTTTTTTTTTTCATAGAGCTTTTTCTTCTCTCTGGCAGGCCGGGTGGCTGCATCTGGCCATCCCAATCTCCACTTTTTCCACCTCCTGGGACCAAGAAGGCCATTGCTGCTCTTGGGGAGAGCTTCATTAAGTCCAGCCTCCATATTTTCACACCATTTTACTCCCCTTGGGCCCACAGATGTGCAATAGATGTGATGTCCAAGCTCCACTTCTGTGGAGATGGCCCCAGCATCCTGAATGCGGGTTCCCCTTCTCTTACATGGTGATGTGCATGTGCTGCCATCCAGCCATCACTGGGTGGCAGTCAAGTAGTGTGCCACACGAACCCCCCTCCATGAGGAAGGACAACCATCCTGGGATGTTTAGTCCTTCTTCTCTCTGCTGTCCCCCACACAACCTGAGTCTGTTCCCAACCCTGGGTCACTGGCATGGCAGGAGGTAAGGTGCACAGTGCCTCAGCCCACCATCCCACTGAGCCAGCTGCTGCTGTCTTTCTTATCCTTGGTATCCCTCCTCTTGCCTTCTCCCTCTCACTTATGTACCTGAAGAAATTCTTAGCCCCATTTGCTTCCCCTTTTGCTATCCTTTCCTCTGTCTGCCCATTTGCACCCCTCACTGTTTTACTCACTTCCTGATTTATCTGGTACACCTTCCATTCATCCTCCCTCTGTGTTTCTTTATACCTCCTGACTACCACCCTTTTTTTCTTCTCCACCTTGGCCACTTCCCTAAGTACCAAAATGGTATATTTTTCCTGTTGCTTTTACTTTCTTCCTTCATGCACAATCTGGTTACCTTAATTATGCCTGCCCTTATTTTTCCTTAGCTGCTTTACTACCACTTCTTGGCAACACCCCACTATTAGGCAGTTTCTGAGGCAGTCTCCTATTTCATTAAAATCCACCCAGGTCAGTACCTCAGAGTTGAGAGTAAACATTTTCTAGATAAAAAATAAGCCAACAGTCACATCCCTAGTGATGTGCTGAGATGTTCTTAAGGCATTTATTGGGGCAGATGTGTTAGCTTCACCTCAAACCTCAAAAAAAACTAAACTTAAGGACCTGGAGGTACAACTAAAAAGGTTTAAAGAGTAATGTGTAACATAACATAGTGAAGAGCAAAGAGTCAAGAGCAATAGCAAATACATTTGTTATTGAGGTAGAATTTTAGATTGTTTTTAAATAAGGGTAGGGTTGGGCACTGAGCAAGGGGTGGGGTAGGTTGTTGAAGAGTTTTGGGTTCTGGGAATCTGGTGAGAAACCTGGATGCCTACTGGCATACCAGGTCAAGAAAAGGCAAGAGAAGTCAAGAATCCTGAGTATAAGGTGGAAATATGTAGCTATGCTGTGATCCTCTGTGGACATAAACATGTCCTTCCTAAAATTCTACAAAACTTTGTTTGCTTCCAAAGTTTCCCACACAGAGGAAGAAATATCCGTCTTCAAAGAAACACTGTCTCTCCCCCCCACCTTATCAGAGTCTCAGAGAGAGACCCTGGATAGAGACAGACCCTTCCAGAAATTAGCTGCAGCCTTAACAAGTATGCCATCGGGGAAAGCCAAGACAGAAGCAGCTTACATGCAGAGTTCTGTCACTTTTCAGCAGTAGCTTTTAACTCCTTGGCAGCCAGGCTGACAGAGGCCATTCAGGCTGGTACTCTACCACACTCTATGGAACTGGCCCAAATATCCTTAATTCCTACATTAGTAAAGGGCCCTCATCAGTTTTGAAGCTACTTCCCACTTTCCATGATCTCAGCAGACTGCAGATCCCTTGCTAAAGTCCTAGCTATCAGGGTAAGGCACACCATATCCAATCTACTCAACAGAGATCAAATGAGCATCATCCCAGGTCAGAAAGGATCACATACGGTGAAATGATTGGTAAACCTCCTCTGGAAGTCTCACAATCCCATCACTCAGTAGTGCTGCTATCCTTAAATGCCATAAAAGCATTTGACTGGGTAGAATAGGGTTACCTTTTCTACACCCTTCACATGCTTGGTTTTAAGGAATTATTCCAAAAGTGGGTTAGGACCTTATAAAAAAAGAACTCCGACTCTGTTATCATAACAGTACAGCTTGCCTGGCATTCTCACTGGAGAGTTGGATGAGGCAAGGTTGCCCCCTTTTCCCCTCCTCTTCATTCTGGCCCTGGAATCCTTACTACAAGCCATGTATATCCACCACAAATTCATGGCATCACACCAGGTGGGGAACATAAAGTATTAGGCTATGCAGATGATGTCATGCTGACTCTCACACATCCAGAAGAATTGGTGCCTGCAGCCTTAGATTTGATTCAGAGTTATGGCAGGCTGTCCAGATACAAGGTGAATGCGGCCAAGTCCTAGCACCCACCTCTAACAATTGCCCACAAGCCCTGGTGAGGGCACCTTGGAGTCACACTATTGCAATAAGACAGGTAAAATGCTAGGTACAAAGTATGCATAGAGTCTGCATAAACTGGAGATGCTCAATCTTGATGCCACACTACAGAAAATTGAACGGGACCTGGGGGTAGTCATATCAGATGACTTAAAGGTAAGCAAGCAATGTGAGAAGGCAGTAAGGAGGGCTGGGGGTATACTGAAATGCATAGGGAGAGGCATTACTGGTAGCAAACAGGAAGTAGTTATCCCTCTGTACTGACAGTTGGTGAGACCCTATCTGGAGTACTGGATGCAGTTCTGGAGACCCCATCTTTACAAGGACATAGACAGGATGGAGGCAGTCCAGAGGAGGGCAACTAAAATGGTGCAGGATCTGCACCAGAAGCCATATGAAGGGAGACCAAAGGAGCTTAATATGTATACCCTAGAGGAAAGGAGGGAGAGAGGGGACATGATAGAAACATTCAAGTACCTCAAGGGAATCAACAAAGTCCAAGAGGGAAGCATATTTCAGAAAAAGAGACATACAAGAACAAGGGGCACAATTTGAAGATTGAGGGGGGATGGCTCAGGGGCAATGTGAGGAAGTATTTTTTCACAGAGAGGGTGGCAGATGCATGGAACAGCCTTTTAGAGGTAGTAGTGGGGTCAAAAACAGTGGGTGAATTCAAGAATGCATGGGACAGACATAAGGCAATTCTAGTTGGGGGTAGGAAGACGTAGGCTGTTGGTTAACTAGGATCTGCAGCTTATCCAAAAGGTAGGGAAATAGGCAGACTGCGTGGGCCAAGCAGTCATTATCTGCTGTCAAAGTCTATGTTTCTATGCTTCAGAAACATAACTCGGATCGGGACAGATGGTCAAGACTTCATATATTACACTGACAGAAGGTGAATGCATATATAATGATGGCAGCACCAAATGTACAGTATGTACTAGATAATCTGCCAATCCCCCTTGCCCATGAGCTAATAGAGGCCATATTATATATAAAAAGATGCTTACCTGCCTGTGAGAGATGAGCCCCAGCAGGTTCAGCCTAATCGAATTGACACAAGACTACTCGAGAGGTGGTTTCAGACTTCTAGTTTTTTTCCTATGTTTGACAGGAAGGCGTAAATGTAGAACAGCCTAAATGGATAAACTGTGAAGAGGAGCATTTACAGGCCCTCAATGCCACAGAAGTACATTTTGGTGTCATCCCACCTCACCTGAAACACCATATTATCATACAAATTTTAAAAAGCATGGAAACATAGAGCCTAAGTGCTCAGATGAGCACCATGCCCCTCCATGACATTCCCCTTTTGGTGCAGTCATCAGTTGTGCATAGAAAGCAGATTTGGTGGACAGATTGGGCCTAAGCAGGTATCCATACCCTAAAGGACCTGTTAGACCCTGAAATGGGAGTGTTGAGGTTCTTCAGATATACAGTAGATTGGAGCCTCCCAGCCATAGCTTCAGCTAGCAGCTAGGAGCAGGGACATCCTAGAGTCTCTGAAGGGGGCATTTCATAAGCAGCTAGTTAGAGAAAGCCACAAAGCAAATCCATCCACTGGGCTCCTTGTTCTTTTCAGAATATTTCATTTTGGGTCAGATGAGAGAGAGCAGTGGGACAAATGAGAGATATGAAAAGAATAAAAATCTCATGATGGAAAGATTTATAGACAGAGATTATAATATGAATACTCTCAATAAATCACTAGAAAAGGTAAACAGAATAGAAAGAACTTCAATCCTAATAGACACTCCCAAAACATAAGAAATATAGAAACAATTTTCTACATTTTCTATAACCTTTTCTGTCTCATTTAGGAAAGATTAAGAGCATATTTTTTTAAAAATTGGAGTATTTTACAAAGCACAGATCGGGGTGCAAGAACATTTCAGAACAGGCCCTACATCGTGGCAAAAAGAACTATGACTATAAGAGACAAATTGGTTAAAACACAACATTGGAAACCACCACCAAAACCAACTACCTGGCTTCACACCAATCCTCAAGGTTTTTACAGATGTGAAAACTGCACACATTGTGGTAGTGGATTGAGAACAAAAAGATAAGAAGAACATGTCAATATAGAACAATCAAGAGCAAATATTTCATCACATGTACAACAGACTGTGTTGTGTACTGCATAATATGTCCATTCTCATTTTATTATATAGGAAAAACACCCAGTGCCCTAAAAAAGAATTTCAGAACATAAAGGTGATATAAGAACACAAGATGAAAAATCACCACTGTCAAGATATCTTCAAGAACGGGACATCAATTAACACTTTAAGGTTTATGGGAATAGAGAAAATGTTCTCACTGGTTAGGGAAGGGGATTAGGAGAATAAATTATTAAAAAGGGACGCTTGGTGGATTTTTACTTTCCAGACTATTAATCCAAGATATGGACTGAATGAAAACTTCAACTGGACTTTCTTAAACTAAGAGCCTTTAGACTTACAGATTTTCATATATGCATAACATGAAAGAAATAATGCTTGTAAAAACGTCTCTTGTGTAATGCTAGGTATATAAGGTTTATTTACCTATTTGAACATTAACTCATCTAGTATGCATTTTTTTTCAGGTTTTGGTACAGCTAATAGATTTACACTGTAAATTTCTATAACATTGGACAATTTTAGGATTGAAGTTAACTTCATGGCAAGATAAATTTAAGATATTAATATTTAAAAATGGTAAATCTCCATTATGTGCACAACAAGACCACCTAGAACAGAATATTTGTTACTAAATAAATTAAGTTCAATATTTGTGGAATAGCAAGGTGAGAAGAGCACCGGAGAAGGAGGAGGAGGGGATGGAGGTGGACAAAATACACTCCTTAATCAAGGGAGGTGCATTAGTGGAGGGCTTAAGTAGATGTTGTGGGAAGAGTTATTCCCCACATTGAACCTTGGGCCAAGCCCTCCCATTCAATGTTTGTGGAATAGCAATGGGGCATACAGTGCTTGTGTAACTTGTAGTACTTTTTTGTGGCTTTACTATATTCCCACCCTTGAGTAGTAGGTATGTAGGTTGTAATTGTGTAGGGAATAGAAGGCCAAAAAAGATACCTCCTCCAACTCACATAGAGTATGACCACTGGCACTAAGGAGACGAAAAACCCCTAGGTGGAGGAAACCTCTCAGGACCCATGGCCATAGGTCTGCATGTCCTCTAGGCATACTAAGAGGAGAAGGACCTTGGTTCTAGTAACCATAGCTAATATAAGGAAGGTGAGCTTCTTGGAGAGATTATGATCCATCCATGATACATGGCAGACGCAGGTTGAATGATGATCCAGAATTTGAAGAGTGGGTCTTTTCTGCAGGAGTGGTAGAATCTGAAGTGTGAAGCAGATCCAGTTGAAGAAGGGTGAATGAATTCCAGATTTCCTAAGTGATGAAGGATTCTTGCCAGGGGGATTGCATGGGAGTAATGAACAGGGAGAGCATGAATTGATCGATGAGTTGATGGACGGTAGAGGGTGGACATGCTAAGATGTAAGAAGTCAAGGGTGAATGATTGCACTTGCGTAAGGTCTGACTTTTGGAATAAGGTCTGGAGGCAAGGAATTCAGTAGTAGGAGAGGAGTCACTAAGAAAACATCCATGCAGTAGAAAATAAGTAGAACAGTGTCTTTGAGTGCCTTGGAGATGATGGTCCATCTTTGATCCATGGACAATGCAGATTGACTGATGATCCTGAGGATGAAGAGTAGGTCTTTCCTGAAGGAGTGGTAAAATCCTAAGTGTGGAGGAGATCAAGTTGAAGAAGGGTGAATGGAGTCCAGATTTCCAAGGGGATGAAGGATGCAAGTCCAAAGAGATTGCAGGGGCATAATGAACCCAGAGAGCACAATTTGATTGCTGATAGGAAGACTGCCATCAGTGATTAGTAGACAAATAGAGGACGATTTGCAGGTGCAGTACAGATGGTAACTTAATATATATGGAGAATGATTGGAAGTTCAGTACAACAAATTTGATGGTTATGTGGGCATGATGTCATAACTATATTTGTATACTCTCTGCTGGTATGCTGGCTGAACTAAATACAGGTATTTCTGTGGTGTGATTGTCCTTGAGATGCACTGTGGTGGCTTATAGGTGGATAGGTTTACAGTTAATACGATGTCAAAATACTTGAGAGATGCTTGGAGGCAGATATGTGGAAGAGTCTGTATGTTGAATTGGAAGTGAGGTTGAGTAGTGTGGAATGCTAGAGGATCTTAATGCTGTGGCTGATTAAGACTGATTGGGAGGTAGGACTGGGTTAGTGAATTTGTCTGAATGGTTGCAAAATACCAGAAGGAAATCAGAAGAGTCTGTTCTTGGTGACAGTCTTTACTGGAGTGATTAATGTAGATAATTCATGAAGGAGAGGCTGGAGGGTCCACTGGAAGGGTGGTTAACTTGACTGAAGGTACTAGATGAAGACATGTGGATGATTGTACGAGGAATAGTGATGTCTGGGAGCCAAAAGCAATGGTTTGGATGGTGTGGCATTCATAAGCAGCTAGGCGGTGGAGATTCAGTGATGAATATTCAGGAAGGAGGCTAGGAAGGTCTTTGATTGAGCAATGTCTGTTGGGTAAGTAAGAGTCTAGTAACATGGTAAACAAATTCAGTGATGGTAGAAAGCTGTGGACTAAAACTAGACAATGTCCGAGGTGCCATGAGGTATCTTGTGAGTCCCGGGATCCAGAGGAGCAATGATGGGGAGTAAGTTGGAGCATAACAGAAGAAGTTACATCCTTTCTGTGCAAGAGGACAGCCTGTGAAGTACAGTACATAGGAAAGTCCACGGAGACTGGATGGCAGGATTCATAGACAGTATCCAATGGAGAGAGATGGGAATGTTTCAAGTGTCCAGAGAAATGAGAGTCCAGGATGATAAAGAGGAGCTGATCAGATAGTATGGAACTTTAAATTAATGTAGGAGTGTCAGATGCATGTTTTCCCATGAATGCATGCTAGAAGTAAGTTCCTCAAGTGCGATGAGCAGTGGTCCATTGAGTAGTGAATGGAAGCTGTCATGATGGCCAGAATAGGAGTATGTGATGCATGAATGAAGGTAGTAGTTTCCTGAGTAGGAATACTGGCCAGGGATATGGCAGGGTGCCCAAGAGAGCCACAGCAGACAGGATGAAACCAGAGCCTGCAAGGCGGAGATGGAAAGATCACCATCTGAAGAGGGAAGGAAAGTCTGGACTAAATCCCGATGGACTGAAGGACTGATCCAGGATGGTGTTGAGGTGAATGAAGCCTGATGACATATTGTACAGGAAGGAACAGGACCAGGTCGGCTCCTCGGTGAGTGGTAGCAGAATACAGGAAGGCTGTAGCAGACACTTGAAGATGATCCATGGAGGGCCGACGAGTAAAGCAAAGTACTGAGAGCAACAGGGTTGAGGTTCATAGGTCCCACATCAGACAAAGGTGTCAACCAATTAGTGAAGGGATGGAAGGTGCTGGAGTGAAGAAGGATTAAGTTTCCACATTTGAAGGAGAAATTAAACTAGGACATCAGTTGGATGGTTGACCTGCAGCAAGGAAGTCCCAGAGGCAGTCAAGCTGGATCAAAAGAGATACCAGATGAGCTGGCAGCATCCAAATCATGAGGGGAAAGTAGGCCAAGGGGGTGAAGTATGATGGTCCATGAATGAGTGGAATGGTGAGTGGTGAGGAAGGCTGGAAGTTAGACAGAGTAACTGGGTCCCAAGACTGGAGGGAAGTAGTAATAAGGTAGGATATGGACATTGCATAAGGTGGGACCTGCAGGTGCAGACATAGGCACCTACCTGTTGTAGGTGAGGTGAGATGAAGAGCATGACACTCCAGATAGTTAGAGATGCATCAAATTTACATTCCACCAGCAAAGTGACCGTGAAGTGTTGCCACTCCACTACACAGAGTGGGCAATGCAAAGTGCACACTTCGCCTTGTCATTACTTTGCGTTAAGGCAGAATGACAATGTGAAGTAAGGTGAAGTCATTGTTTTCAATGGACTTCACCATGCTCTTTAGCCATAGCCAGGTAGGAAAAGGAAGAAAGTGAGTCATACAGGCAGACACTTTCACTTTCTCCTATGCAGACAGATACGGAGAGAGAGGAGTGTGTTGTTTTGTCACTGCTAAGACTTGGAGATCAGAGCGAGGAGGAGATTTAAACTTTGATTTAGACCAAACAGCTTTTTAAAAGCTACATTTTTGTCTTTTCTGTACTGTTTTTTACTTAATTTGTTCTTTTTGTAAATTAATTTTTCTTACCTTTATAAGTAGTTAGTTGTTTGTCTGTGTCTGTGTGACTGTGTGAGTGTTGTGTGACAGTGTGAGTTGTCATTGCTTGGACTGAGGGAGCACAGTAGGAGAGATGGACCAGGGTGAGGGAATGTCTGGGCAGGGGGAAGCTCTGGGAGAACATGGTACTGGTAGGCGTCTACCAAGCGCATGCGTGGGGGGCATGGCTTCCAGTTTCTGTTGGACTGATCAAAAATTCTGAGTGCCCCCCGGAAGCAGGAGCAGCACCGCCTCCTGCCTCTGAGGCAGTTGAACCACCATCACCACATCCAGCACCAGATCCAGCACCAGGTCCTCTGGAGCATGATGTGCCTGTTCCCCTGGGCCCAGGTGTGGCTCCCATCCCCACTGTGCACCATGACCAGCCAGCTGCCAGTTCATCTGGCCCTCCCCTGCCTGTGCCTGGTCCTCACTGCACCTCCGTTGTTTGGCAGTTTTTTTACTGTGTTGGGGGGACAGCAGCATGGTCAGGTGCCACCTATGTGAGGTGGAGGTGCACTGTGGCCCCCAGGGGACTCACCTGGTGACTGAGGGCCAGTGCACCCATATGCTCAATCACCACCTGTTGGAGTGGCAGGCTGCAACAGAACAGGCCATGCCTGCACCTGCTGGCCCTTCTGTGGCAGCTGTGCATGGTAGTGGCCCTAAGAAGAGGAGGGCCAGAGCAGCGCCTGCTGCTCCACCAGCACCCCCATCACCACCACCACCAGCAGGTCAGCCTGTAGAACGTCTGGACCCCAGAGAACTGTGTGTAATGCAGGCTGACTTGGCAGTTCTCTGGAGTTCTGTTGAGGAGAACAATGAGAGGGTGAGTGCTGTCGAGCAGTGGCTGGATCACATAGAGGGACATCAGTTGCAAATTATGTCCATGCTGGAACTGCTGCTGGATCACAATGGGATCTGACATTAGCTTTTTTTTCCTCTTACCAAGTGCCCCCCCCACACATTCCTTGCTGTGTTATAAAATGTATTCCTCCACCATCCTTGTATGTAATTATGCCCTTTTTTGTTGTCTTCCATATGCATGACATTTTGTATTCTGGACCCCTTTCCTTCTGTTGTGTGTGTGTGTGTGTGTGTGTGTGTGTGTGTGTGTGTGTGTGTGTGTGTGCTGTTTTGGTGCCTCATTAATGTTTACTTTCTGTCGTGGAGTGTTTGTGGAAAAGCATACTGAGCAGTGCAAGTATACTGTGCTAAACTGCATGTGTGCAGTCAGTCTTCTTTCCTGTGCATGTATGTACTGCAGACACTGTCCAGTCTCCTGCAAACATGTATATGCTGATTGCTGTCTGACTTGTTGCTGTGTTTATGGTATAAAGAATAAAGATAAGAATATGTAACATATATTTTGTTAGGAGATCATAGCAACCAAAAATCCTGCTTTTCAACAAACCGTAGCTAACAGACATGAAGTATTGCTGATGCACCCAAAATATTTCACGGTTTACAGACATTATAAAGTCAGAAAATATATAAGATCCAGTTCACTGCCACCACACTGTACTACCACATTCCTTCTTTTCATTATTTGTTCTGGAATATGTCTTTCTCCTGTAGTTTACATTGGCAGTATCAGTTTTTCAGCAAGTTGATGTACACCATAACACGGCACAGCTCCAGTGGCAGCACAGTGTGGTGGCAGTGGACTCCAGGACCTGTTATATATTCTGACTTGAACATGTCTATACACCATAAAATATTATGGGTGCCTCAGCAATATTTTATGTCTGTTGGGTATGGTTTGTTTAAAAGTGACTCATGAACATAGTGATGGTCCTGACTTAAAAACGCATATTAATGAGTACAATGTTCATGTAGAATTATGCACCACACCAGTCCAGTACTCTGAAGGGAAGTCAAAGAAACAACTGTGACTTAAGTTACAGATGGAGATTGGGCCCTAAAGAGATGCAAATGCACAGACAGATTAAGATTGCGCTGTGCACTGAATAGATGCAGATGCAAAGGCACAATACCTAACCAGTGCTCACCATCAGAAATTCAAATTTGAAAAAGAATACCTTTGCCAGCTGGGGCAGACCACGGGGGGGGCAGTGTACTGTACTGCTGCAGTAACAGTCACTAGTACTAGTACCAGTAAAGATACCATGAAGAAGTACAAAAATCACACAGCTGCATTGGATAGCAGGTTCACACTGCTGAAATTACTATGTGGCACAATAAAAGGTGTCTGATTTGATGACATGCGTCACACACACACATACTCACACACACACTAAGTAATGTGTAGCAAATTGAAAACTTCAGTAATATAACCACGTATTTTAAACAAACTAAAATTATGCACTGCTGCACCAAAGCAAACAGCAAAAAAATGGAAAGAATTATTGAAAATATTACTGTGTGTACTGTACATTAACACAGTTAGACAAGAAAAAAAAGAAGAAAGAACTGTCTTTTTCTCCAAGTTAATCTGCCTACACCACAGATACGCCCCTCCCCCAAAGCACACTTTCACTGTCTCTTACTATACAGACTCAATGTTGTATATTAACATTCAAAATTCATGCACAAACAATAAACGCTCGATGATATGAGCACAGGAGGGTTTTCTACACTTGATGAACTAAAGTTTGAGCAAACAAAAATGACTCAAAAAGGTTTTTTTAACAGCATTTAGAAGGTTTGAATCACAGAGAATCCTCAGAGCAGACTGTCTTCTATAGCTTCCTACACACACTACCCCGAAACAAGGCTGTGCAGAACAATATAGAGCCCATGTGACCTGAAATCCCATGAATCACCACAAAATTCACCTTTGGAGCTTAGAAACAAGGCGAAGTGAGGTGAAGTACATTGTTTTCAATGTACTTCACCTTAAGAGTTGGTGGAGTAGTGGTTTGGGAGAGCGGAGTAACATGAAATCATTGTTTTCAATGGACTTTGCATTACCCATTATAACGTGAAGTACTCCACTTTGTGTTGTGGAGCACTCCGCGAATCCACTTTCGCTTCGCAATTCACTTCGTGGAGCGTATCGGGGCTACTTCGTCCATCTCTACAGATAATGGGTAAGGGAAAAGGCACAGTAGGGAAATGCTCAAGTCCAGGAGGGAGCAGCAAATGATAATCTGGTGGAGAGCAGGTAAGATCGAGACAGATGATTGCAGAAACAAGCTTCCAGGCATGGTAAATGGGAGAGAGAGAACTAGCCTTCAATATCACTCTGCAGAGGTAAGAGGAGGGGGGCAAATGAAGAATGGAGATCTTTTTCAAACTGGAAGCGGCAACTGGGCAAGAGACAGAGGATACATTAACCCAGTGGATCAAGGGACAGGCTACAACTCCATGATGTCGATGAGATGACGTACAGTCAACACGCAAAGATGACGGCGGAAGGCAGGTGGAGTGAGATGGTCCCGTTCCTGAAGGGAAGTGGTGACCAGTATCGGGTAGAGGAAGCAAACAGTGGAAACAGTGATGCAAGCTCAGGCTGTGGACCAAGCAAGGTAGTGCGATGAGGCTAGAGGGAAGGCTGCAGGCAAGGAGAAATGGAGGCTACTAGCAGGAAGTGGTCCAGTTCCAGAAGGGATGTGGCACCAGATAGCAGGTGGAGAATGAACACATGTGAAGCAGTGGAATTGACGCTCATGTGACCAGGTGTGATGTTCAGGTGAGAGACCATGAATCAAGGCTGCAGACCAAGTAGGAAGTAGAAGGCAAGTATGGCAAAGTCAGTCATGTTTTTGAACTGAAGCAGCAGCCAGGCATCAGGCTGAAAAAATGTAGAGTTGCAGCTGTGGGATGGAGGTTCAGACACCCATCGGTGATGGCTGAGGGCGGATGATCCTGACTTGAAGCATCTAGACATACTGTAGGTAGGATGAGAAGGGCACATGGTGAAGAAGTTCCATTCCCGAAGGGAAGCGGCAACTGGTATAAGGTAGAGAAGCATGTCAAGACTGAGTAGCATGTAGACATAAATCCCATCCCTAGTAGTCGGGGCTGCCAAGCAGAGTTAGGGATAGAGGAGAAATGGCATACAATGGAGCCATGGAGTTGAGGAGGAGAATGAGATGCCCGCAGTGGATGAGCAGGAAGCGGGTGTGCGAGGGTAGGGGAGAAGGTGGAAGCACTGACTAAGAGAGGAGGTGGGGAAGCTCAGAAGCATTGGAGGTTGAGGGGATGGAACATGGGTGAAAAGCCCAAAAGAAATGATACAGGGGGAAAAACCCATCAACAGAGGGAGGGAGATGAGTGGAGGAAGGAAGCATGGGAGGCAGAACAGGCTGCCAGGAGGAGAAACCAGCCGAAGAACAGACAGAGAAGAAAAAACAAGGAGAACAAAGAAGGCAAATGATGGGAGAGTGGGGGGGAGCAAGGAAACAAACAAAACAGAGCAGCAGGAGCAGGAGCAGAAACAACACAGCCACATGAGCCACGTAGGGAGCACAGGGAGCACAGGGAACAAAAAACACTCTCTAAGCGAGGGAGGTGCGTTAGTGGAGGGCTTAAGTAGAGGTTGTGGGAGGAGCTATTCCCCACATTGAACCTTGGGCCAAGCCCTTCCAAAACAGTAAGAAAACATTAAAGTTAATATCATAACTGGGAGACATCCGCTCAAGCCCCCCTCCCCCCCAAAAAAAACCTTTCATATGCTTTGATTTCGTATGATGCAAAATTGGTTTAAAATTTTGAGAATTAGGGAAGATATTTTTATTTTTTATTTATTTATTTATTTTTTGTTGACCGGGTAAGTGCACTAGATGAATCCTGCCTATTTTCAGGCACGACCCGGGGGAGGGGGATACAGATGAATGGCAACTGACCTTGAACCAGATTAAGCTGTTGGTGGTATTTTTTTTAGTGAATGAGGAAAATTTGGCCAGGACACTGGGGAAATTCTCCTCTTTCGATAAGTGCCATGGGATCTTTAACATCCACCTGAACTACCACCAATCCAGGCAGATGGGACCTCGGTTTAATGTCTCATCCGAAAGACGGCACCTCAGAAGTGCAGCACCCCTCTCATGCTGCACTACAGTGTCAGTATTGGGACAGTAACCCAAGTGCCAGATGTGGGAACTGAACCCACAGCCCTCTGCTTTCCCAGCCTCAGAGGCGAGAGTGCTACCTACTGAGCCACTGACACTGACAATTAAGTGAATGAGGAAAATTTGGCCAGGACACCGGGGAAATTCCCCTACTATTTTCGATAAGTGCCATGGGACAATATTAAGATACATACATAGCCTTTCTGCCCCCTCCATACTATGTAACTCTCCATAAGGTTCATAGTGATTTTAAGTCTATTTGTTTTCTGATGTGTTACCCCCTTGTTTACAGAGATAGAAAACCCGCACATAATAGCTTCTTACAAAGCTACCACAATGAGACAGGAGACCCAGCCAATACATTCTTGTTTGTACAAAAGAATGTTGGGCTGGGTTTCCACAGGAAAATGACTTGGAAGTGCACTTATTTGAGTATGAAGGCAGCCCGTCCCCCTCTTACTGGGCATAGAGAAAACTGATATTCGCAAGATATCGTCGGGAGCAATGGTGATACTATCCACATGGCTATAACAGCTACTTTGAAAAAATCTGAGTTTGAGTACAAAAAGAAGTATAGAAAAGCCTTCTACTACAAGATAGTGTCAGGAGTAATGGTGATGCAATTTGCATGGCTGTAAAAGCTTCTTTGAAAAAAATTAGAATTTAAGCACAGCAGGAAAAACCTTGTCAGAGTCTACAGCCTATTATTAAATTGGTTAAGGGAAGATTTCACTGTCGGCACAATTTTTCTAATCTAGAATTGGTATTTAAAATCACAGCTATAGCAGTGAGTGTTCCCCTTGATATTACACTGATGTATATCATGAGAAAAGAAAAGCCTGAAATTGGATTTTACGTGCAAGTTTTCAGCATTTTTAAGCTATATTGAAATCGGCAGTAATTTTAAATCTTAGCTGTCTAAAAGAATCCCTTTGTTCACAGATTCAGTATAAATGAATTAGCCAGTGTGGAGTTTTAGACATATAATTGCAGGTCAGATCCTCCTACTGAAAGTAATTAAAGCTGTAAAAAATAATGTACATAGGTATTTATTTAAATTATTACAGACACAGATGAAGGGATACTGAGCTAACTTTGCTCTATTGTATTTTTAGATCATTCAAATGCCCTTTGGCTCTGAGGAAACATAGAAACATAGAAATTGTCTGCAGATAAGAGCCTTCAGATGGCCTAGTCTGCCCTATTATCAGAAACAGTTGTGCTCTGTCATGCACTGCTGGCATTAGGTTGTAACCCCCCCCCCCCGACTACCAGCAATCCTGTACACCTACAGTATCCTAAGCATATTTAAAAACATGTAATCATTTCTGC
This sequence comes from Neoceratodus forsteri, assembly GCA_016271365.2. Lineage (NCBI taxonomy): Eukaryota > Metazoa > Chordata > Ceratodontiformes > Ceratodontidae > Neoceratodus > Neoceratodus forsteri. The sequence continues at coordinate 1,042,531,210 of CM057455.1, read as the reverse complement.
CTCCACCACCTCCACTGGCCACTGGCAGGCTGTTCTACTTGCCCATCACCCTCTCTGTGAAGAAGTACTTCCTCATATTCCCTCTGCACCTCCCTCCCTCTGTTTTCATCATCTGCCTCCTTGTTCTTGAGCTTCTTTTTCTTTGGAATATAGTATTTTCCTGTACTTTATTCTTTCCTGTGAGATACTTACATTTTTCAATCATATCCCCCCTCTCACTCCTCTCCTACAGGGAGTACATATTTAATTCCCTCAGCCTATCCTCATAGGACGTGTGATGTAGTCCCTGCACCATTTTGGTTGCCCTCCTCTGAACCACCTCCACCCTATCTGTGTCCTTACATAGATGAGGCCTCCAGAACTGGACACTGTATTCGAGGTACGGCCTCACTAATGTCCTGTATAGTGGAATTATCACCTCCCTTTTTCTGCTGGTGATTCTCCTGCCTGTGCATCCCAGCATCCTGCTTGCCTATCCTGATGCCTTCTTATCTGAGATGATCACTCCAGGTCTCTTTCTTTCTTGGAGTATGCTATTCTCCCCCAGTTGAAATGTAGCTCCTGGGTTTTGTGCTCTATGCACATTATCTTGCACTTTTCTTGCATTGAAACTTATCTGCCAATCCCATGACCAATCTTTCAGCTTCCTGAGATCTCCTCTCATTCTATCCACTCCCTCTGGTGTGCCCATCCTGTTGCAGAGCTTAATGTCATCAGCAAACAGGCAACCAGGGAGGTTTCAAAACATTAGCATTACAAATAGAAAATAAATATTCAAGGGCTACATAACTGCAAAGAAGAGTAATTTTTATGATGGAAGTTGAAATAAAAAATTAATTGAACCATAATATCTGATTGGTTTGAAGACCTAGTTAGTCAGGGAACCCACTCTTCATGAGGCAATACTGGACCTGGTACTCACAAACGGTTCCATGTCACTACAGTGACAGGAAATTTACTGACCATCAGTACAGTGATGGCAAAATGCTGCCAATTGGCATTTTGCCGTTGGCGTAAAAAAAATTTTTTTGTGGGGGGTTTTGCCCCCGGCACCTACCATGAGTGGGAATCTGCCCCCCCACACACCCCGAAGTGTAGATAATCAACTCTGAGTCAGAGTTGGTTCAGGGAAGGGGTGAACTCCCCAGAGACAGCAGCATCAGGAACCCAGCCAACCATCACAGCAAACTGTCGATATTGTCGCTGTGATGGTCTTTACTGTTTTCCCATTGCTTCAGTGATGTGATACCATTCAACATAAAAATGGCAGTGGAAATAAACCACACAAGGATGAGTGTCCTGGACTTCAGGAGGAGAGATTTTGAAAAAAATGGATGAATGGCTCAGACAACCTTGGAGGGGGTGCTGACCAGTGTATGGTATTGGATCAGTGGGCTAAGTAAAGGGAAGACACAGTGAAGGCAACAAACCTCTGCACAGAGGAGGAAATAAGTAAAAGCAGAAGATAAAAGAGACCTCCATGTTTACCAAAGGATGAGGCTTAAAAGGATAGAATTCAGGTGATATAAAGATACATAAAGGAAAGAGGATAGGGAGGTGTATCATAAGAAGCAGAAGGAAGCAGGAAAAGTGGTGAGGCATACAAAGGCACAAACTGAGGGAAAAATAGTCCAAGGGACAAATAAGGGACACAAGACCTTTTTTTAGCTACATAAGTGAAAAAAGGAAGAAGGGTAGGGATTGCGAGGTTAAGAAGGGTGGGGGGACTGTGCAGAGGGAAATCAGGAAAAAAACAGATATCCTGAACAAATACTTTTTTTCAGTCTTCAGGGAGAAAGGACAGTGGAATGGGCAGCAGGAGCAGTGGGGGGAGACAGGTAGACACAAATCCATTTAAAGAGGAGAGAGACCTGAAAGGACTGGAAAATCTGAAAATAGATAAAGCTATGGGGCCAGACAGAATACACCCAAGGGTAATTAGGGAACTCTGGGAGGTTTTGGCTGCACCTTTGACAGCCCTATTCAATAACTCACTAGAACTAGGAGTGGTTCCGGACAACTGGAGGAGGGCAGATGTAGTCCTGCTTCATTAAAGTGGTAGTACAGAGGAGACTGGCAACTATAGACCAGTCAGTCTGACATCAGTGGTGGGGAAACTAATGGAGTTGCTGCTAAAAGAAATTCTGGAGTACCTTGAATCCAGTGGGTTACAGGACCTGAGTCAGCATGGATTCACAGAGAGGGAAGTCATGTCAGATAAATCTGATAGATTTCTTTGACTGGGTGACCTGAGAAATAGATCAGAGAGGGGCAGTGGACATGGCCTATTTTCAGTAGGGCATTCAACACTGTACTGCAGAGGAGGCTCATAAGGAAGATGGGCAGCTTAGGGTGGGTCCTAAGGTAGTAAACTGTGTAAGAAATTGGTTAATTGAGAGGTGACCGATGGTGTTAGTAAATGGAGTTCACTCCGGGCAAGGGGGGGGTGACAAGTGGGGTGCATCAGGGCTCAGTACTGGGAATAGTCCTGTTTAAAGTCTTTATAACTGCCATGGCAGGTGAACTGAAAGTAAAGGTATGCCTCTTTGCAGATGACAGTACCATCTGCAATAGGGTAGATACTACAAAGGGGGGGAAAGAATATGCAAAGACCTGAAAACTAGAGGAGTGGTCAAAGGCATGGCAGCTGGACTTCAATGTGAAAAAGTGCAAAATCATGCACCTATGGCACAGAAACCCAGAAACGGAGTACAAAATGGGAGAGAGGTATTGACAGGTACCGAACTGGAAAGGGACCCAGAGTAATCATATCTGGTGATCTCAAGATGGCAAGACACTGCCACAAGGCAGTGGGTAGGACCAGTGGGATAGGTGTGCATAGGGAGGGGTATCTCCAGCAGAAAGTGGAAGGTGGTGTTGCCACTCTATAAATCGCTGGTGAGACCCCACCTGGAATACTGTGTTCTGTTCTGGAGACCAAATCTCAGGGAGGACATAGACAGGGTGGAGGTTGTCCAGAAGATGGCAACTAAAATGGTGCATGGCAACATCAGAAGCCCTACAAGAAGAGACTGAAGGACCTGAATATCTGCACCCTGAAAGGGACAAGGGAGAGGAAGGACATGATAGAGACCTACAAAATCCTCACATGTTTAAATAAGGTATAGGAGGGAAGTATTTTTCAGAAGAAAAGATACACAAAAACAAGGGGACCTGCAATGAAGCTAGAAGGGTGAAAACTCAGAAGAGATGTGAGGGAGTACTTATTCATTGAAAGAGTGGTGGATGTCTGGAACAGTCTTTCAGCAGTGGTGGTGGGGAGAAAACAAAGGTGATCTTAAAGCATACATGGGATTGGCACAAGGGGAATCTTAGTTGGGAAGTGGGGAGGGAGGTCAGAGATCAAGTAGGGTCTGTGGTGATGGGATAGGATTAGCAGGGAAACATGTATAGGCTTGGGGCCTGATTCTCAAAGCTCTCAGCATGGTGCAAGGGTCTTGCACCACAAGAAATAGAGCATAGTGCCCCTCATGCCAAATGATGCACCAGGAGTGAGTTTCAAACACAGCCTGCGTCAACCACAAGCTGCATGCACCAAACAGAGCTTGTACCATCCATGCAGTACAAAATGGGCTCTATAGCATGGTGCTGAGAGCTTGCATCAGATGCAGGGTGCTAAATCCCCCAAAATTAGGATTCTCAAAACTCTCCCAGAGTGCAAATTTCTAAGTACCATTAGACCAGCTGGGGATGGTCTAAGGGGGCACTGGGTGGGAACAGCGCTTACCAGAATGGCGTGATCAAGAACTGCATTGCAAAAATGCTGTCTCTTTTGTTTTTGCAGGGGGATCCACCCCTCGTAACCCCCAAACTAAAGGATTCTCACTGTGGGGGGAGAGCGGACTAAGGGGCAAGATGAAATGTCTGATGCCATGGAATACTGTTTCCATGGCCCCTCACAAAAAGATCAAAGTCTTGATCACCAAAATCTAAGGAGACCAAGATTAGAATCCTGATCGCCACTGCCACCTGGCAGAGCTGCTCTATGCCTCAGCTCTACTCACCATGGGAGAAGCTTGGCCAGCCTCCTGTATTCTGTGCCCTTGTCCACTGTCAGCACCATGGACAGCGGCCTGGGGAGCACTTATGGAAGTACTGTAAATCCCCTTTCGCTATCCTTGGTAGCGTAATCCAGACTAGTGCTCAGTTGACTGGCACTATTCTGGTAGCACTATTCTAGGGAGTTACTGTCTAAGGGTACTTCAAAATTTGATATCAGAGAGTTGTGCAATTTGCTGCAATGCGCTGCAGTCCCCCCTTCCCAGCCCCGATCCCCCTTTTATTACAATATATCCCTGGTGATTTAGCAGACCCTCAAGCCCCTATCCCCCATTATTCAAGTTAAAGATGTCCCTGGTGGTTTAGTAGCCCACCCCAGCCCTGATCCCCTGTTATGAAAAATAATGACGTCCCTGGTGGTCTAGCAGACTGCACCAGCACCGATCATCCCTAATGAAAAAGTAAAACATCCCTAGTAGTCTAGCAGACCCCCATCAAAGCCCTGATCCCCTAAAAATAAAGTTAAAACCATTGTTTTTATTAATTTTGCTTTCTTCAGGAAGCACAAAAGTAAGCATGATAAGTCTAAACCTATTAAGATTAAAACATAAACCAAAGACTTACAAATTAACGCCATCGATAAGTCATATTTTGTTTCTATTGTTGTACAGTCTGTTTGAAATGTGAAATGTGCTAGTTCTATGTTTCTATGTTTCTGAAGAGAGCCATCACAGTTTTTCAATTTCTATGGTGGAGAAAGGTAGGGGATTTTGAGAGAGGGGTTTCTGCAACTGTTGTGAGGTTGGGGAGTTTGAATTTGATTTATGGGGATATGGCTGAAGAACTAAGTTCCAGATGACTGCTTGGTGGGAGTGCAGAACAACATATTTGTAATTTTTAATGAATAATTGTGTTTAGTAGAGGACTGACACAGACATCAGATGATTTAATGCATAATGGGGGCTAGGCAATATGTGTCACTAGGTATGAATGAGATGTGTGTGCTCAGCCCATGCAGCTCCACACCTGTGGACAGGTGCACAATGGCCAGCATGCATGAATGCTAGCCATGGCAGAGTGCCTGTTCATGCCGTCCCACCACACTGGTGCACAGGGGCAGGTCAGAGGACACAGGTGGGCCCAAAGTAGATCCTTCTCTGCCCGAAGTATGGGATTGTGGGATGACACCGCTCCTGTGGTGGATTAAGTAATGGCTGAGTGCTCGAATGGATGCGCCCAGCCCTCCTTTCCTGACTTGAGGGCTGGGGTGGTATGACATCCACACTACTTATCCTACCACTGCCAGTGGATGTCTTTGGTGGTGGATGTGCAGGGAATACCGCAGGGTGCCTGCTACCATATCTTGCACCCCCCCTTAACTGGCACGCCATGCTGATATAAATGGTGAGGAGTGCAAGCACACTCCCAGACATGCCCCTGGACCATCCATGCATGTAGCTGCAAAAACAACTGGGGCATCAAGTGTGGAAGAGGTGCACATCCCTTCTGTGAATGCCACTTGGGGTCCTAGGGACCCCCAGTGCATAGCATTCAAACTTAGGTTTGCTTATATGCCGTGGATCCACGGGGCATAGGCAATCCATCCCTTAATGTATAAGGCCAATATGCATTTAGGCTGTGTGTATGTGTGTGTGCATGTGCTTGAGAGAGTATTGTATATACCAAATATGGCATGCCCTTTGGGAGAGTATTGTATATACCAAATACAGTATGGCATGCCCTTTGGGAGAGTGTTGTATGTACCAAATATGGTATGCCCTTAGTAAAAAAAAAATATATACAGTATATTGTTTTTTATTCATAAATCTCAACACCACTTGGCTAACTCATAACTTTACTACTCATGGGGTCTAAGGAGTCAAGTCTAATTCATTAAAATATATCTGATATTTCCTTAAAGGTCATGAGATACACAACCAGATACACAGACAGAGACAGGCTCAAAGATGGCTAGGCAGACAGGTAGTGTGCTGTGTTTGTTTCCTTGTAGTGAGTTCTCCAAGCTTTCTTTAAATAAAGATGCATTCATTGTTTATGTAATCTTGGCCTTTTTTGTGCTCTACAAAACATAGCAACTTCAATGAAAACTTACATTTCATAAGAATTTTACAATTTGTTTACCCAGGACAGCCCAGCTGAGAAGGAACATTTTGTTTCTAGTAGGGTCCTGCTTCTAACCATTTCCACAGTTTGTGGTAGTGGCACACTACAAGGTTAAGTGACTTTTCTAAAGTCACACAGTCAGTGTATGGCTCAAGTGAGGTTTGAACCTGTAAATGCCCAGTTCCCACACTGGCGTTTTAACCATTTGAACTCACTGCCTCTTATTTTATTTATTTAGTTTGTGGTTACTAGGTACATGTGCTAGACATGAAATGCCTGTTTTCATGCATAACCCAGGAAATTACAAATCAAAACACAGTATGTAACAATAAGGTGAGAAATAAATTATATATTTATTTAAAATTTGGTAACTGGGAAAGGCACTGAGCCAAGGCTCATTTCCAGGTGTGACCGTGGGAGGGGGAGATGGAGCAAAGCAGCAGCAGACAACAGCGAAATAACATTTGAGCAGTCAGACAAGCAAAGTGTTACAATAATTGAATAAATAAAGAGAATTTGCATGTGCCACAATTAAACAAAGTGTAGTTAACTTTAGCAGTGTTTAGAATCATGACCAAAAACTTGAATGTGTTAAAATCAAGACTTCAAGGTTAACTGGAAGAAGGGTAGCAGGCAATTGCAGAATAGTTCCACAAAAGTTTAATTCAAGCCTGCATTCTGAGACATAGCTTTACAAACCTTTTAAAAAATCATGTTCACAACTTCATTCAACCTGGACCTTATACTACAATAGTGTATGGTAGAACGCTGTTCCGCATGGAAATCCATGCCTGGAACAGCGTTGTTTTCCTGCACTCGGTACGTCACGATCTTGTTGTGCTGCACCGGGTATGTCACCGGTGCAGCACAACAAGATCGAACACATTTGCGCATGCGCAATTGAGTGGCGCACGGCAACGCGGAAGTGAGCGTGGGGGCAGAAACTGAAGTAAGCCGCCTTTTTTTTTTTACAAAAACTTGTCCCGGTGTACTGCGTATGGTTGCCCATACACTATAAAAGATTGTGTATGAGCAAGCATACACAAACAAGACAGTTGAGCGATCTTGAGGTTTTCGTGGTAACGGACCTCTCGAGCTACGCTCTCGAGGTCTCTGGTTACCACGGAAACCTCTCGATCGCAACTGCCTTGTTGTATATGCTTGCGCATACACAATCCTCTATGTGTATTTTAGAAACAGCATTCCTTTTGAGTTCAGTTAATTATCTCTCAGTACAAAGACAGAGAACAGCAATGAGGAGCATTCTTCCATTGGATTAGATCTATATATATGACAGAGGCAAGGCAGCACCCCTATAGTTAGGACTAAGTATGATGTTTAATGTTGAATCAACAAAAACTTTAGTAGTAGGTGTCATATTTACTGAAGTTTTTGTTGGATTAATATTATCCTGCTATTCAGTATAGGCACCTCCCTGTCTTTTTCTGTTTTACCACCAGGGTTCATTCAGCTGCCTTACTTACCTGTTTACTACTTGCCAGCACAGAAAGGTCACATGGTCTATCAAGTCCAGCTAGCACCCCACTTTCTACCCCTTCCCCATCCCCAATTTCCCCCTACAGATGAATGCCAACTGACCTTGAACCAGATTAAGCTGTTGGTGGTATTTGTAGTGAATGGGGGAAATTTGGCCAGGACACAGGGGCAACTCCCCTAATCTCCAGCAGGGGGAACCTTTGGTTGTCTTCTTGTGATGGCCACTTTGGAGCAACCTGCAGAGAGGATGGGTGTGGAGGAGACAGGGCAGCAGGCCTCCTACCCTAATCTCTCAATTCAAGACACTATAGATGTCACTCTGGCAGCGGCAGATTTTTCAGATGCAGATATAGGAAACAAATTATTTTTATCGTCAGAGGAACTACGAGAAGATGTCCCTTCTACCGGAGTAACAGGACAGAAAAAGCAAAATGCAGACTGGAATATTGCTGTGGTTTCTATGGAAGGTACCTGTTTCTCTTCTAGTCAAAAAGTTGAAAAATTAAGGCTAACCAAAGAGAAATGCCTTGAACAGGCTAAGAACTTGGACCAGGAGCTGTCAGCACTATTGGCTCAGTGTGAATTTTCCACGTCTACAGTCTCTACCGACATCATGAGTCAGAGGCTGACTGATGTACAAGCATCAAAGGCAGCCACGGTTCAGGCCACCTCCAGTATGACAATACAGAAACTGTCCCAGCAAACACTCGGAGGAGCTTCGACAGTGGTTGGCAGAATAGATGGTGAGAAAACCATGTGCCGGGAGTTGCAAGCAACAATATCTGAACTTGTTAAAAGCAAAACGGCAAAGCAACATCTTGGGACTGGATGGCAGGGTGTTGCTCCAAGTACAATAATTGCTACAGCTAAAGATTCTGTAAAAGATACCACAAACCAGGGATCAGAATATTTCTTCCCGAAGGGTAAACAAACACCTGGATGGAGCAAAAAAAGTGTTCCACAACCACAAACAACTTCTGATAACTTGAAGGCCCCATGGAGCACTGAAATTGGGGCAGGGAATTGGTCCCCTATTCATGCTTTAGAGGACACCGGCTGGGTGCAAGAAACAAATGGTCAGTGGCTACCTGACATGCAGGACTGTATTTTCCAGAGATACACAGCTTCCAGTAAACCAGGAGGGCACATTGACACTACACAGAGCTCCAACATACCCCTTGGTAACAATTTAGTCTGGTACCAATCCTAATGAAAATGTAAACAATGTTGATAATATTGTTGATTTAACTGTAGGTGCTAATGTTACAGTACACAACAAATCTAGGCCTAGTGAGACCACTGGACTGCAGGTGGATCAATTTTTAGGTCTGGGTCCCACAGAAGAAGCTCTAAAAGAGGTTGATAAGTTAAAGTCAATGTTTAAGTTATCAGATTTGTTTCAAAACAAAGGGGAACCTGTGACCACACGCAACACTGTAAGGTTACTCTATAAAGGAGGCCTTGAGTCCCCCCTGTTTGTATATATTTACCTAGAGCCCTTTTAAAAAGGGTGATGACATTTTTTTCATCCGCAATGTTTGCTTTGATTACCCTAGGTAATTCCATTATGACATAAACTTTTAAAATGTGTCCAGTTTAGACAGATTTGGGACAAATTATCAGGTGCAAAAGAATAATCCAGTTTGGATACCATTCCAGGCTATTCCCCTCACAAAGCCTTTAGTGAGAAATATCACAGTCATGTTTAAGAATGAGGGGGTGAACGTAGAGGACATTTTGTTCTGGCTCAGGCAATATTGTGAGGTTTTGGGGAAACCCACACCCACTCTGGACAATGAGCAGATTTGGGATGCTGGCTGGAGAGTAACAGTAAAGTTATGTACTACAAATTCAGGGCCGGTGCATCTCCCTAGTTAATTTTTTCTTGGTAGGGACATGGGATCCTTATTTTATGTTGGACAACCTCGTTCATGCTTCAAGTATGGCTCACCGCATACACAATAGTTCCGCCTGTGACACCAGCAGATGTAACCATTGTTTAGAGTATGGACACCTTGCAGCTAATTGCTTGAATTTATTCAAGTCAATTTGTGTGAGCATGCTGGCCACATCTATGGGCATTGCCCTTGGGCATCCCACAATGGGGAGGACTGCCCCTGGCATGAGGGCCTGATAAACATGGCGCAACAGTGTCAAGCTAAAAAGGTGGTGGAACAACAGTCTCAGATTGATAAAGTGACACTGAATGACACAGTTCCCCCCAGTAATACTGACCCACAAGGAACAGAGGACCAGGGAGAAGTCACAGAGGTCACTACTCAGTAGAAACAGTAGCAACTACAAGAGACGAAGTTACACAGGTAACAGATTCAGAGGCTCAAATGATCATGGCTTGTCCCCCTTCCTCCCAACTGAGAAAGAAAAACCCTTCAAAGTTTTAGCACCCAAAAAACAGTCAATGGTAGGGAAAGTGATTAGACCACATGTTGGGGAGCTGGGATTAAAGCAAAAGGTAGAGACATCTTCCTGAAAATCTGGTAATTTGTATGCAGCACTTAGCTCAGACAGGGTGGATGGGGATTCAGGGGAAGATGAAACAGATACCTCCTCCATAACATATACAACAGACATGGAGGAAGGGGGAGACTCAATTACTGGAAGGACTAGACAGAGGAAATTATCTAGAACTCTGTAATAATAGTCAGCATGCTTATTCATAGGTGGTGTGCAATACTCTGTGTTTTCCTAGTGCATAACCTATCTTTTTTGACATCTAATGTTAACAGCATTAAAAGTGAAAGGAAATGAGTAGGAGTTTTATGTATTCATTACAGCAGTATTGAACTGATATGATATGCATTCAGGATATACGTATGAAAACACATCAGGAACTACAACACGCATCACACCTTTGGACTCTAGTCCCCACGTTCTGGTCTATTGGGGAGGAGGCCTATGATGGGATAGGCATTTTGGTCTCTAACCCTGCACTAAAAGCTATGAAAGCATAGCTCAGGGTTTTGGCTTCATTGGGGACTGGGGGTCCACCTGGAGGGATGCAAGCCTATACTGGTGTGATGGTCTGCATCTGTCCGGGAGGGGAACCAGGATCCTAGGTGATAGCTTTAAATGCTTCATTGGCAAGCATTTAAACTAACCAAAGGGGGAGGCACTGAAAAGGATCAGAGAAAACCCAGCCTCCCCCCAAAAAACACAGTAGTTAGAGAGGTAAACACCAAAGTAGAGAAGTCAAAAGGGAGCAGGACAGGGGTAAATGCAGAAAAAGGTAGTAAGGAGAGAGATGGGGCTAAAAGGGGTAAGGCCATCAAAAAATGGAGGGTGATGAGTACCAATGCCTGTAGTCTGTGTAACAAGCTCCCTGAACTAGTGACCTTGATGGAAGAGGGACACCTGGATATCATGGCAGTCACAGAAACGTGGTACATGGAGAACCACAAAATGGGATGTCAACATACCAGGCTACACAAGCTACAGGAGGGACAGGGAGAATAAAAGAGGAGGAGGAGTAGCTCTCTATGTAAGGGAACAGAAGGGATTAAAGTAATGGAACTAAAGGATAAACAGGGAGTAGAAAAGGCACTGTGGGTCACCCTGGAGACAGGATATGGTACCACAATCCGCACGGGGGTTGTATACAGACCCACATCTCAGAGGGAGGCAATGGACAAGGAAAAGATAGAAGGCATCCTTAAAATGGCAGAGAAAGGGGAGATATTGTTGATGGGGGACCTGAATATGCCAGATGTTAACTGGAGCACCTTTGCTGCAGCCACATCCAAGAGCAGGGTTATTCTTGATGCCCTACAAGGGGCATGCCTCAGACAGCTAGTGGTGGAACCCACTGGGGAGGGAGCAATCTTAGACCTGGTACTGTCAAATGGGGATGGAGAAAGGATCTCGGATTTAGAAGTGGGTAGCCATCTGGGAACAAGTAACCACCAAACAGTGCGGTTCACGATAAACACAGCCATAAAGTCAAGCCATACAAAAGCAAGAGTATTGGACTTTAGGAGGGCTGACTTTGGAAAAATGGGAGAGTGCCTCAGAAAAGCACTAGCAAACAGGCATAAAGAAGGGGTGGAGGAACAATGCGGAAAAATCAAAACAGCCATCACAGAGTCAACAAGCCTTTATGTGAAGCAAATCAACAAAGTGAAACAAAGGAAAAAGACACCATGGTTCTCAAAAGAGGTGGCGGGGAAGGTTAAGGAGAAAAAGGTAGCATTCAGGAAGTATAAGGAAACACAGAAGGAGCAGGACAGAGAACTGTACCAGTTAAAGCAGAAGGAAGTGGAGAAGGCAGTCAGAATAGCAAATGCCCAAACTGAGGAAAAGATAGCCAACTCAGTTAGGAAGGGGGATAAAACCTTTTATAGGTACCTTAGTGAGTGAAGAAAGACCAAGGGAGGGATAATGAGGCTTAATAAAGGGAAGGAAAGGTGGGCAGATGGGGACAGTGAAAAAGCAGGGATACTGAATGAATACTTCTGCTCAGTATTTACAAAAGAAGAAGAGGGGGAGGTACCTAAATCAGATAATAGAAGCACTCTGGATATGGAGGTTGGTATCAGTCCATTCACAGAAGAAAGGGTTCTGAAAGAACTCTTAAAACTGAAGGTGGACAAAGCAATGGGGCCTGACGGGATTCACCCAAGAATTCTAAAAGAACTAAAGGGAGAACTAGTGACACCACTGACTACCCTTTTTCACAAATCATGGGAGGATGGTGTGGTACCTGAGGACTGGAGGAGGGCAGATGTAATTCCCCTTCACAAAAGTGGGAGCAAGACAGAGGCAGAAAACTACAGACCTGTTAGTTTGATATCAGGGGTAGGGAAAATGATGGAATCACTTCTGAAAGAAAGAATTGTTGAATTCCTAGAAGTCAGTGGGGCACAGGACCCAAGACAGCATTGATTCACAGCAGGAAGGTCATGTCAGACAAATCTAATAGATTTCTTTGACTGGGTGACCAAAGTAGTAGACCAGGGAAGGGCTATTGACATGGCCTACCTAGACTTTAGCAAGGCATTTGACACAGTCCCACACAAAAGATTTATATTGGGCAATAATGGGCAGACTAGGTGGGCCAAGAGGTCCTTATCTGCCGTCAAATTCTGTGTTTCTAATATACAAGTTAGCTAGCCTTGGAGTGGGTCCCAAAGTGGTAGCCTGGGTAAAAAATTGTCTGGACAACAGGACGCAGAGGGTAATAGTAAACAGAGTTCACTCTGAAGAAAGGAGGGTTACTAGTGGGGTACTGCAGGGTTCAGTACTGGGACCGGTCCTCTTTAATGTCTTAAAAAGTGACATTACAGAGGGACTGGAAGGAAAAGTATGTCTCTTTGCAGACGACACAAAGATCTGCAACAGGGTGGATACAGAATATGAGGTAGAAAGGATGCAAAGGGACTTGGCAAAATTGGAGGAATGGTGAAATGTATGGCAGCTTAGATTCAATGTAAAGAAGTGCAAAGTAATGCACCTGGGAAACAAAAGTCCAGGGGAAGAGTACACAATGGGGGGTGAGATACTAACAACAACAAAAATGGAAAGAGACCTGGGGGTAGTCATATCAGATGACCTTAAGGTGGGCAAGCAATGAGAGAAGGCAGTAAGGAGGGCTGGTGGAATACTGGGATGCACAGAGAAAGGCATCACCAGTAGAAAACAAGTTGTTATCCCTCTGTACAGACAGTTGGTGAGACCCCATCTGGAGTACTGCATGCAGTTCTGGAGACCCCATCTCTGGAAGAACATAGATAGAATGGAGGCTGTACAGAGGAGGGCAACTAAAATGGTGCAGGGTCTGCACCAGAAGACATATGAAGAGAGAGACTAAAGTAGCTTAATATGTATACCCTTGGGTGGGGGACATGATAGAAAATTTCAAGTACCTCAAGGGAATCAACAAAGTCCAGGAGGGTAGCATCTTTCAGAAAAAAATGCACAAGAACATGGGGGCACCATTTGAAGATAGAGGAGGGACGGCTCAGAGGCAACGTGAGGAAGTATTTTTTCATGGAGAGGGTTGTGGATACATGGAACAGCATTCCTGAGGAGGTAGTGGAGTCAAAAACAGTGGGGGAATTCAAGAATGCGTGGGACAGACATAAGGCAATTCTAGTGGGGGTTAGGAGGAAGTAGGCTGTTGGTTAACTAGGATCTGCAACGTATCCATTAGGTAGGGAAATGGGCAGACTAGGTGGACCAAGTAGTCCTTATCTGTCAAGAATTCTATGTTTCTATGTTTCTATGTTGAAATTAGTGGATATTCACCCAGGCAGGGCTTTAATGCTGGATATTTGATATACAGAACGGTTTTATATAATTGGTATATGTGCCCCCTAGATAGAAACAGGTAGAGTAGCATTATTTAAAGAAATTCAACCCTATTTACATACTGCTCACCACATAGTATGGATGGGGGACTTCAATTGTGGATTGAAGCAGTCCAATCGAGGATTACAGACAAACTTTTTTGTGACTCCACAGCTTTACAGCAAATTATCTCCACAGCAAATTTAAAAGATGCATACTGATGCTGCCACCCTACTAGTGGATTTACATATTTCAGAGAAACATTGAAGACACATATTGACTTCATATTTGTATCCACCACACTGCAAATTAAGGATAATAGGACTTTGGCGTCTGAGTTTTCAGACCATGTGGCCATCAAATTGCTGGAGTCATGGCAGGATTCCCCTAGGTGTAAAAGAACTCTTGGAGACTAAATGATTCCCTTTGTCAGATCCAGTAGCAATACATATGTGGAGACAGAATTTGGCTGCTAGACTATCAGTAGTAGTCTGTTATGACAATGGTGTAGAATGGTGGGAGGATACCAAAAGGTCATGGCAGACATTATTCCAGAAGCATGCACAGTATGTTGCAAACAAAGAGTATTTACAATATTTAAAGTTAAGGTATCAATTACGACATCTTATGGCACAAACAGAAGTGGCAAAATTTAATTATACTACGCAAAGAAGTACTATTAAGGAACAAATGGCAAAGTCACAATACAATAGGGCTAAATCACTATCACAGGAACTTAGATTTGGTATACAAGTTAAAAAAGGGTAACTAGATCAGTTTCAAGAATGCAAGGCTAGAGTAGATCATAGAGTAATTACTGGACTCACAGATAGCCAATGGTAGACAGTTACAGACCCTCAAGGGATTCTAAAGACAGCCGAGCAGCATGTCAATAATTTGTATGGAACCTCGGCCACTACCCCAGAGGTACAAGATTATTTAGAATCTTTTGATTTGCCGAAAGTCACTGAACATGATGCCCAGTTGATAATTAAGCCAAATACAGCTAGAGAAATAGAGTTAGTGATACAAAAGCTAAATAAAGACTCTGTGCCTGGGTCAGATGGTTTGGGAGCAGGTATTTATAAAACCTTCCTAACTGAATTAGTACCTGCCCTTGATATTCTTTACAATCATATGCTTACTGCATCAGAATATGCTGCTTCCATGAGCAAAGCAGTATTAGTTTTTCTGTACAAAAAGGGCCTGAAAACAGACATAGGAAACTGGCGGCCACTTAGCCTCCTTAATACAGATCTGAAAATATTGAGTAAGATTTTATTAGCCAGACTTACATTGGTGACAGATTACCTTATTAGCCCTGAACAAACATGTGCCATCCCAAATAGCAAACAGCATAATAATCTAATAGTGTTGTGTGAATTGTTTTTTAGAGAGTAGCAAAGTTCTCTTCAAGGATACATCTTAGGGATAGACCAGGAAAAGGCATTTGACAGGCTTTCTCACAAATTCCTTTGTGCCACAATGTTGGCATATGGCATACCATCCAAATGTGTCAGTTGGATACAAGCAATGTATCACAAGGCTCTAATAAAACCAAATGTGAATGGATGGTATGGAAAGACAATCCAAATACATAAAGGAGTTTGGCAGGGGTGCCCACTAAGTCTGCTCCTAGATGTGTTCAGAATTGATATACTCATAAGGAAATGGCTGGTAAATTTATTTATTTATTTATTTAAACAGCAGTTTGGAAAACCTTTGAGCCATAGGCTCATTTACAAAGGTACCTTGTCACAGTAAGACAAATGAAAATGCACAGTATAACAGTACAACACAGTATAACAGTAACTTAAGACATAGATACAAACAAGCTGGTACAGGTAGGATTGATGCAAACAATACCAGAGTTATGTTGTCCTTAGCAGCTTAGTAGTAAGCTTTGTCATAAGTATTGAGTACGCTTTGACTCAGTGGCAGTTACAGCCTGGGTGTTAATAAGGTGGTTACGTAAGGAAGTTTTGAAGCACGATATAGTTGGAGCTTCGGAGATGGAGGGGGGCAGTGTGTTGAACCAGGAGGGGGCCCTAAAGCTGAAGGCTCTTTGGCCGTGAGAGGTCCTAGCTCTAGGGATAACAAGAGAGGTTTTCCCAGAGGTCCGAGTATGAACTAGTGGGACAGCGCGGTGTATGGTGGTGGTCAATCCTGGTGGGGATAGCCCAAGGAGGGTCTTTTTTGTAAGGGTACAGGTCAGATATTTGGCGCTCGTCAAGATCAAGTACCAGCGCTTTAGCGTACAGTAGACAGGTGTGTGTTAGCCTAGGTGCCCCAGTAATTAACCTGCAGGCCTTATTCAGAGTAATGCGAATTTTATAGAGTGCGGTCTGATCAGCAGCACCATACACCGGCAGTCCATAGTCCACTAGGGACAGGATAGAGGAGGTGACTGCGATTCGAAGAGCCTCCGGGGGGAGGCAGTGTTTATACTGATGTAAGATGCCCAATCGGATATTAGTGGCAGTGGCTAGGGCAGCGATGTGTCCATGGAAGGAGAGGGAGGGGTCAAAATGGATCCCTAGGTATTTACAGGAGCAAACTTGTTCGAGTGGGAAACAGGACCCAGAGTGAATGAGGAGTTTGAAGTTGCAGGACTTGTTTTGAGTATGAGTGAAGAACATGGTTTTTGTTTTTTTTAAGATTTATCAGCAATCTATGTTCCTTGAACCAGCCCTCGGCTCGCTAAGGACTTCTGCGTAGTCCTGGAGGCAATAGGGTTACGACTTGAGGCAAAGATGACTGCATCATCAGCGTACAATAGAATGTTCCCGAGCAAGAGTGTGGAAGGGTGTTAAGGTAAAGGGAGAATAGTAAGGGCCCAGAATGGAGCCCTGGGAACCCAGAAAGATAGGACAGATGTCTGAGTAGGTCCCATTAATTTTTACACACTGTGAGCGGTCAGACAGATAACTGGTGCACCAGGAGATAGGCCCAGCAGCAAAACCAGAGAGACTAAGGGCATCAAGAAGGAGGGGGTGGGAGACAGTGTCGAAAGCTTTAGAGAGGTCGATGAAGACCGCACCAGCCAGAGAACCAGTGTCTAAGGAGGAGGAGTGGAGAAAGTTGGAGAACTCTAGGAGGGCTGTGTTGGTACTGTGGCCCGCTCAGAAGTCATGCTGCTCAGGACATAGGACATTGTAGGTGGAGAGGTAGTCAGAGATTTGAGAGGCTACCACTTTTTCCAAGGCCTTGGAGAGAGGAGAGAGAATGGAGATTGGCCGATAGTTTCCAGCCACAGTCCTATCAACACACCTTTAAAGATAGGGGTGACAGTGGCGACTTTCAGGCAGTTGAACCTTCCCAGGCAAAGAGAGTGGTTGATGAGGCACGTGATCGGGGTAAGGACTGTGTCTAAGACCAGCCGTAGGATACACGGATCCAGGGTGTCACTGCCTGTACTATTACTCTTGAGGGCAGTGACAAGGTGCGGCCTAAGTTCTTGAGCAGAAACACGGTGGAGGAGAAAATAAGGGCGAGAAAGATTTACGGCAGGTGCTGGGGGAGAGGGTCAAAAAAATTTGTAGGGAGGATAGGGCTAAGGTCAGTGAATGAGGTGTTGAGGTGGTTGGCTATGAGGGCTGGGTCTGAGGAGATCATGCCATTAATGTTGATTTGGTTGGGTTGGGGCAAGTGTGCACTCCCATTTAACTGTTTAATGTTATCCCAGAAGGTTCTGGGGTTCCCCCATGAGGCAGTGAGTGAGGACCGATAGTGCTCAGACTTGGCCTTTCTGATGGCCCGAGTGCACTTGTTTCGGGCAGCAGCATATAACTGCCTGTCACTGGGCCGGCCAGTCTCAATGGCATGGTGCCATAGGTTGTCCCTATGTTTGAGTTGGTGGATCAAAGCGGGGTTACCAGGGGCATTCTGCCTTTTAGAGCGAGCGGGTCAACATTGGGGCAAAGATATCACAGGCATTATTAAAAGTTCGGGTAAGAAGGAGAGGCTGTGTCGATGTCAGGAGTTGCCTGTATAGGAGACCAGTCAATTTGGGACAGAAGTTCTTAAGTTTTATCAGTCCACCAGGTATTAGATGCTGCCAGCATGTGGACTGTGCTATGGGTTTGGGGACTGAGGATGACCAGTGGAATAGAATGGGGAGTGATCACTGAGAGAGTCTGGGAGGACTTGTACATTGGGGATCCGATTAGGGCGGGCTGGTGAGTACCACATCAAGCAGGGTACTGGAGCCTCTCTTGGGGTTAGTCCTGGTAGGGTGGGTAACTAGTGCGTTAGGGTCTATTGCAGAAAAGGAGTCTCGGGTAGAGGAGGAGGAGGGTCTGAGCCAGTTGACATTTAAGTCACCCACCAGAATTTGATCCAGCGGGAAGGAGGTAGTGAGGAAAGGTATTCTGTAAGAGGGCAATGGCCTGCATTTGGTCCCTGGGGACACGTATGCAGTAGTCAGATAAAGGGTCCCTTTAAAGGGTCAGGGTTAGTTTCAGCATAAGCGCCTGGGCCTGGAGTCAAGGATGGGAGCAGGCAGGGCTAGTAGGGAGAGATTCCTTGACATAAATAATGCAGCCGCCCTGTCTCCCAACACAGTCGGACCGGAAGAGGGTGAAACCAGGAAGGGAGACTAGGGAGTCAGGGGAGGATTTCACAGCCAGTCTCAACCAGGTGATGACATCAGGGTTAATTGATGTGACCAGGCATTGTAGTGAGTCAAACTTTTTAGGAGGCTACAGATATTCATGGAGACCATGCATAGGCCTGTGGTGCTGGTCGGGAGCTCCTGGGAACCGGGCCAGGGTTTGGATGAATGTTCCCTGACAGGAGTAGTAGCATAACTAACACCCTGGCTGGGAGATGGTGAGAGGTTTTCCTATGATTGACATGAGGGGGGGGAGGCTAAGGGAGCAGGGAGTGGGCACGGTGGTACAGGAAGGGAAGGCAAGAATAAGAAGACACCCAGATGTGCCTGAGGTGAGGAGAAAGCTAGGGGGAGGGCAGGGAGGACCGAGACACACAGAGGTCCCAAGGGGCAGAAGAGCAGGTTCAGGAGCAAGGGGAGGGAGGGGTGCCAGGGCACAGTGCGGAGTAGCAGATGGTAGTGGGCAAGTGCACTGCTAGTGGGGATAGGCACAGGCAGAGCGTGAGGCAGAGCCAATACATTGTGGTAAGCAAGATCCAAGGGAAGTAGTACTGTACAGGTAGGAGTAGGAAGTAACGAGGGAGCATAGGTCCCTCTAGTGGCCAGCAGGTATAACCTGCAAATGGGAAAGTGGGGAGATAGGTTCTGGGCAACAGGACGTGATGTCACCAGATGTGATGTCACGGGGTGGATCCTTAAATTGACAGCCGCCCCTGGGTGGGTGGGTGGTTGAGGCAGGTAGGGCAGACGGCGCGAAGTGCCATCGGGCTAGCACCCCCCTGCAGGCATCCAGACGAAGAGAAGAGGCTCTCTTTACCTCAAAAGTTATCAGGCTGGAAATTCGGCTTCCTCAGGTGAGCTGCGTGTGTTGCTTGTTTGTCCCAAGTGCCTAGCTTGGGGGGGGCTGCCTATGTAGTGGAGAAAACAAAGCCTCTCATTACTATGCAGCAGGAGAATATGTTGTGACTTTCACAAAGGAGCTCCACTCTAAGCAAACAGGGCTATTCAAAATGAGGTCACACTAGGACCCAGCTATCCTAATACCTTCAGTTACAAGCACAATTAGATCCAATACCACAATATTAAACAAGTCTGCTCTATATTAGCTGCTTGGTATATCTGGCTTTAAGGTATAATCAGCAATTAGATCCAATACCACAATATTAAACAAGTCTGCTCTATATTAGCTGCTTGGTATATCTGGCTTTAAGGTATAATCAGCAATTAGATCCAATACCACCATATTAAACAAATCTGCTCTATATTAGCTGCTTGGTATATCTGGCTTTAAGGTATAATCAGCAATTAGATCCAATACCACCATATTAAACAAATCTGCTCTAAATTAGCTGCTTAGTATATCTGGCTTTAAGGTATAATCAGCAAGGCAACTCTAGGGCACCCAGTGAGTCCCTAGCTTTACACTCCAGCATTAGTAGCACAAAGAGAAGCAAATAACAAGCCCACCCACTGGTGGACAGGGGACAAAGTTCATAAAATATAGGTGTTCATCAGGTAGCACCCCCCTGCAGGTGTCCAGATGAAGAGAAGAGGCTCTCTTTACCTCGAAAGTTATCAGGCTAGAAATTCGGCTTCCTCAGGTGAGCTGCTTGTGTTGCTTGTTTGTCCCGAGTGCCTAGCTTTGGGGGGGGGGCTGCCTCGAAAGTTATCAGGCTGGAAATTTGGCTTCCTCAGGTGAGCTGCTTGTGTTGCTTGTTTGTCCTGAGTGTCAGAATACAAGGACTTTCCATTGCACCAGACACATCACAGATTAAGGCACTAATTTATGCAGATGACTTTGTGTTGATTTTAGCTTTAGACACAAATGAAGCTCAGCTAACAGAAATCCTGCAGGACTTTTCAGAGAATTCTGGATCCCAAATTAATTTGACAAAAAGTAAAGGGGTAATATTGGGGGATATTCCCTTACCAGATACAGGTTCTTTTGCTGGCATAACAATAATGGTGGAGCCAATTAGAACCTTGGGAGTAGAATTTGGTCCAGGGAACATAGCTTTAAAAAACTGGGAAAGTAGTCTCAGCAGAGCTGATAGGCTTGTATCAAACTGAAAAGGTCAGCAGTTATCAAAAGAGAAAAGGATGGTATTAATTATGTTATTGTTAATCCCAATATTTTTATATCTTAGTTATGTGTAAGCTGAAATCCTCACAAGATTATATAGTGTATTCTTTCAAGCATTTTGTGACTCAAGACTCAACCCGGTCAAAAGGGAATTCACATATCACATGATATTGGGGGGGGGGTTTACATGGTTCGCCCTATAGCCTTCTTTTTTAGCTTGTTTTTGAGTTACAATATAGCATCCATTCTGAAACCAGGCAATAAACTGTGGAAACCTTTAGTTACTGACTGGCTGCATCCTTGTCTCGATCCATGGTGGCTCGAAAAATCTAAAATGTTGGTTTCCATGAGGTCTGTCCCCCAGTATGGACTGGACAGTGATAAAAATGCTATTAGGTGGAAAATATCTCCCCAGATGTCACAAACTTCAGATAGAAAAACTCTGAATAAACATATTCTGCATGCAGAAAGTCAGTCTGAAATTGAATTTCCATTGTGCCCAGCAATGCAAACAGAGAAAGTATTGAGGCAATTGACAAACCCTAGAATCCCATCACTTGTGAGGGACTGTGTACGGCTTGGGAATTATGGGAGATTAAGCATCAAAAGTAATAAGAAACACAAACAGGTTAGTGAATGTTATTGTCCTAGGATTACATATGTACAAGTGTTAGAAACACAGCAACATTTGTTTCTAGAATGTCAGTATGCAACACGCTTTTGGCAGTACTTGGAATAGAATGGGGCAGAACCCCTTTTTTCAACCTTAACATACCCAGAGATAATGTTTGGATTTGGGACATGTCTTTAGGGAAGATATCATACTGACACTGTGTACATAGTTTTAGCTGTATTACGATACTATATTTGGCAGTCTCACTGTACGTGGGTTTTGCAGCAAAAACATGTTACCTGTTTAGAATTGATGCATAATATGCTAAAAGCTATCAACAAAATTTTACAGATTGATATGGTTTGTTTTACTCCAGAAAAAGTGAAACATTTATGGATACATTGTGATAAATGGACATCATAAATGTCACTTAGAATGTTATACCATATATAGTAATGATGTTCTTATGCCTTGGATGTTTCATTTGAAATGACTGATTGCATGGATTTTTTGTTGTTTCACTGGAAGTGTATCATTTGGACTGTTTGTATTTGTAATGAAGTCCATCTTTTTAAAAGAAAATTCCCCTACTCTTTTCGATAAGTGCCATGGACATCCACCTGAACTACCACCAGAACAGGCAAATGGGACCTCAGTTTAATGTCTCATCCGAAAGACTGCCTTGCCTGTTTAACGTTAAACCCCTGACTGTTCTGCCGGACCAAATGACCGTTTTGCCAGGGGTGGCCTCCTTGGAGTTCCCAGGGTTAGGATGCGGCATTCGGGGGACAGGGCATTCTCAGTGGTTGCACCTACCCTGTGGAACTCACTTCCTGTTTATCTGAGGGTGGTTCCCTCAGTAGAAGCCATTAAAAAGGGTCTAAAAACGTATCTGTTACAGCTAGCTTTTAATGACTGACCAGCGGTCTGTTTTAATGATACTGTAGGTAGAAGGTAGATGAATTTTAAATCCACTCCCAGCTGAACTGCTAAGTACATAGTTGTATATTATTTTATACTATTATATTGTTGTTTGTTTTTATTGTACAGTGTCCAGAGTCTCTGGAAATGGGCACTTTTATAAATAAAATATCTATCTATTTTTCTGTCCGTCTGTCTGTCTGTCTGTCTGTCTGTCTATCTATCTATCTATCTATCTATCTATCTATCTATCTATCTATCTATCTATCTATCTATCTAACTTTGCACCTTAAGAACTTTGTCCCCATTCAACAGAATTACATGAAAGTTTGCAAGCACGGTCTGGGGGTCAAGGTCTCATGACATGGCTTTTTTAGTTTTGCAATGGTCAGATGTTCAGATTCTGAGATCCAAGTACTGCAAAAAGTGTAGAAATTGGGGTTTTTTGCTGTTCCTTTGCTCTCACCTATAGCCCAGATGGTTTGGAATTTTGTTCTCAAATTGTCAGGGTTGAAGGGGGAATGCCCTAGAAGGATGCCCTTTTTCATTTTGGTGAAAAAATCTTAATCAGCTCCCAAATTATAAGGATACAAAATTTCAGTTCTGAACATGCTCAGTAGGGTTTTTCATTTATATGAGCAATGCAAAAGAATTTCCAGATAATGAAAGAATCATCTTTCATGATCCAAAATTCTTTTGTGAAAAAAAAAAAATATTTCATATGGCCACCAAATAGTTCTTTTATTTTTTTTAATTTTTGTAATTGAAACCCCAAATAAATGATGCCCTGGAGAAAAACATGCACAAGAATCTAACTAAACAGGACCAGTTTAGCTCAGTTGGAGTTTGTTTTTTTAAAAAAGGACCCTGAAATATGGTTTTGGGACATCTTTCAAATTCTAGCTGGAAGGCTTAGCATGGGCTGATGTGAAAAAAACTATTGTTCTTTTTTCAGAACAGCAGGACTTTCCTGAATTGTAAAGCCACAGCTAGAGTCATGCTGCCGGCTTCAGTTGGAGCGCTGAGTGGGTGGTCTTAGTGAGGGCTCATATGAAAGAACAATACTAAAGAACTATAGTTCATTTGTACTGATCTTTAATGAGAACAGCAGGGCTTTTTTGAACTGTGAAGCCACAGCTGGAGCTGTGCTGATGGCTTCAGTTGGAGAAGTTGGAGCAGTGAGCTGTAGATTCACTGATCTTTTTTAATGGATCTGTCTGTCTGTCTATCTATCTATCTATCTATCTATCTATCTATCTATCTATCTATCTATCTAGCTATCTAATTGATATTTCTGAAGCAGATGGGGGTGCCTACCCTGGTACTGCTTCTTTCTCTCCTTCTCCTCCAGGTCACTCACCCTCACTTTCCAGTGTTTATTTTATTAGAGTACATATAATACTAGGACTGGGGTGCCCACCCACAGTGCCACCAAAGATCATCTTGACACTGGAGGGCCTAATCCCCAGTATCAGCTTGGATCCCCATGAAATAAAGAAAATGGCCCCTTGTTGATCTTTTTTTTTGGCTTAACCTGCAAAAAAGAAAATGGTCCCTCACCATTCTGACCTCCCAGATTCCCACCCAAACCCACTTTGACCTCCTCCCAGCACACACCATACTGCACATCTCAGCACTCCTTCATTCACCTGAGCACACCCCACAATGTAGATCTGCTCTCTAATCGAAGATACGTCTTGCTGCTGGAATGGTCAACTGTGGTATAAGAAAATAAGGAAAGTCTGTTTTAATGTATTTCAAAGAGGTTTAAACTTTTATTCATAGCTTCCTCATTTTTAAACATTTTAGCCCAAATCTTCAACGTGGCCTTTTTGGGGACCCTACCTCATGAAAAAGGGTGGTGGAAATTTTCAATTCTGGCCTGAAATGTGATTTTATAGTTGCTGTATAAAATCTCCTTTTGGGCTGGATTTTGAAGTTTATACCTACTAGATTTATGAGGTGGGGTCATAAGAAGGCTATGTTAAAAATTTAGGGTCAAAATATTAAGAACCAACATAGTTATGATAATGCATTAAAATTGTTCTATGCTCACACATAACTTTGGTAATTTTCAATATTTTGATCCCAACTTTTCAACATAGCTATTTTTTCACACCACCTCATGAATCTGACACATCTCATTTTTCAAATCCTGGCCAAAATATGTCTTTGCCCCTTTGGCTTGAAATGATGTATCAATGGAGATTTGAAAATTTTCACCCACTGGATTCATGAGGTGGTGGCATAAGAAGGCTATGTTGAAAATTTGGTGTAAAAATTGGTAAAATTACCAAGTTATGAGAGAACTTTGAAATATTTTAACATTCACTCATAACCTCACTAATTTTCAGTATTTTAACTCCAAACATAACCATTTTCTCACACCATCTCATAAAATGTGACATGTGTCATTTTTAAAATCCTGGATGAGACGTGCTTTTGCATTTGTGGTGCAAAATGATGTTTTGGCCAATTTACCAGTAATGTAAAAGCAACATGTCATGCTTATAAGGGGTTGCGGGTGCTGTATGTCTATGAGTGCTTTTAACTTTTGAATAAATATACTTTCAACTTGACCTAATGCATCAGGTCTTTTTTAAGTTAGCTTACTGAGTAGCCTCACTCTCTTGCATATTGTATTTGGAATTCAAGTGGTGGCTCCAGTTTTTGTTTCATGTAGCCACCTTTTGCTGGACTTGATAAAATGACCATCTTGAAAATTTGGGGACAAAATAAAAAACAAATAATTATTAAGAAAAGGCATGAGTAGTGCCAGCTTTTATCCCAGTGGGTTGTGCTTTGTGATCCCATGCAGGTGAGCTGAGTTCGTGAGTGAGCTCAGTGAGTCAGCTGGATAGGGCGAGGATGGGAGGATGGCTCTGTTATGCGACACTCCCCCCAGCCAGGGAAGGAAAGGTTCAGGGTTGCCTGCACCAACTCAAGCATCATATAATGTATACCACTCTTCTCTTAACATAGGGCACTGCACCTGTGCACCCGTGGGTGGCCGAGGACACTATGCATTGGCTGAGATATTGACTCTTTGCCCTGTGCATCTGTATCTGTGGCTACAGTACATAGAAGCATACAGCTCAGAGAGCCCTGAACTTCCACAGTCCACATGACAGCCCCCATGAGTTCTTGACATCTGTCACTGCACAGAAGTGCAGGATCAACTGGGCCCTGCACTTCTGTACGCGGGAGGAGTCTTCCCTTGGCACAAGGCCCAGAGGGTCTTACACATCTGCATCTGTTCACACAGGTCCCAAATGGAAAAAGGATATAGTTTTACTATCTCAAAGAAAGGAAATTTTATATAAAAAAAAAAACTGCATTAATGCACCGGTTAGGGGTTAACTTAATGCAACTAATTTAGGGAAATTTGGTGTCAGAGTTTCCAACCCTAACTTCCCACCCGCACTAATCAGTGAAATGACACCACCACACAAGCAACCAGAAAACTATCAAGTAAAACAAACAACATACAACAGTTTCTAGATTACACAAATGCAGTAGAACTGATGTGCTACCTTCATGGATTTGTATCTGTAGCTGAATAAGCAGAGGTTGCACCGTATGTCGTATTGCATGAATGAGTATCTGTGACTGCAGAAGTGCAGGCTCTATGGGGGTCTGCTCTGCTGTAAACAGAAGGCCCCATGGGGCCTGTGCCTCTGCAGTCAGAGGTACAGTGGTGCCAGTCAGGTTGCAATGCAATAATGATGAAGTGTATCACAAGAATGCTGCAGTATACAAACATACGAACATACAAAACTGCCAGCAGAAACAGGCCTCCCAGTCTATCGAGTCTGCTTGAGTGTGCAGCTAGCACCTCATCTGGTAGCTGCCCCTACTGCCCCCCCTCTTCCCAGTATCCCTTACCCTTACCCTTACCCTGTCCCAACCCCTCGTGAAACTGCCCACCAACGCAATGTATGCTACAAGGAACAGTGTAATTCAACAGCAATTAAGTCTTTGTTTACTGCAGTATTTTGTGACATGTCACTTACTGCAAGTTACTTCATTGCATCATGACTGGCTCAGCTGTACTCATGCACACTATATGAAGTACCTCACTAGATATCATGACCCATTAGTGCATGCTTTTCTATATGCATCTGCATAACTGAAAAACTGCTATCCCCTTGAACAATTTTTAGATTCACAGTTGAAACCATTATACCCCCATTGCAACAGTAGTCCCATCTGCGTAACTGCAGGCCTCACAGAGTCCTGCCATTTTGAAACCAGAAATTGGTGTGTATATCTTACCCCTGTGACAGAAGAGGCGCAGGCTCTTTAGGGGCCTGCACTTCTGTAGACAGAAGTAGTGTTGCAGTTTTAGTATCATAGATTTTTATGCCATCTGTGCTTTTTAAGCCAGAGGTCGGTGTGCATGAAATGCACCTGTGGCTGCAGAAATATGAACATACTAGCATATGAATCTGCCAGCAGAAATAGACCACCCAGCTTATCAATGTCTGCCTGAGTGTGCAGCTAGCCCCCTAGATTGCAATTGCCCCAACCCCCTCCCCCTCTGTCATTCCCATGATGGCCTCAGCCCCCTCCACCCAGACCCTCCCTCGTGCTCTGTCCCACTCCCTCTTAAAACTTCCTACTGTCTTACATCATACCACCCCCTCTGGTAGAGCATTCCATTTAGACACCACCCTCTCCATGAAGTAGTACCTCCTCATCTCCCTCCTAAATCTTCCGCCCTCCAATCTTAATCCATGCCCCCTCGTGTCTCTACCCCTCCTCAGTTTAAACACCCCTTCAGTGCTAACTTAGTTTATCCACTTCAAATACTTGAACATTTCAGTCATATCCCCCCATCCTTCTCTCCTCTAGCATGTACATATTCAGCTCATTCAGCCTGTCTTTGTAGGTCTTGCTTTCCATCCCTTGTAATATTTTTGTTGCCTTCCGATGCACACCTTCCAGTAAATTAATATCCCTCTTCAGATATGGCTGCCAGTACTGTACACAGTACTCCAAATGCAGCCTGACAAAAGATCTGTAGAAGGGCAGTATTGCCTTCCTATGCCTGGACGAGAACCTCTTGTGATACAGCTCAGCATCCTGTTCGCCTTAGCTGCTGCTTTCCTGCATTGGGCAGAGTTGTTCATGCTCCCTGTTAAAAACACCCCTAGGTCCTTCTCTTCCTCTGTGATCCCCAGCCTCACCCCTCCCAACCAATAGTCCCTCCTTGGGTTCTTTGCCCCGAAGTGCATAACCTTGCACTTTTTCACATAGAATCCCAGCTGCCACATCTCTGACCATACTTCCTGTTTGGTTAGGTCCCCTTGTAGTTGTTTCCATCCATCCTTTTCGTCCACCACTGCCCCTATTTTGGTATCATCTGAGAACAGACTAACCCTGCTCCCAACTCCGTGTGCAATATGTGAGATAAAAAGCCCAAATAGCACCGGGCCCAGCATTGAGCCCTGCGGCACACCGCTCATCACTGATCTAGGGGTCAAGAGCTCCTCACCCACTACCACTCGTTGCAGCCTCCCCTGCTGCCAGTTCTTTATCCAGTTTGTCAGCTTCATCCCCACCCCTGCAGCAGTCAGCTCCCCCCCAGCCTCCCTTGAGGCACTGAATCAAAGGCCTTGCTGAAGTCCAAGTACAGGACATCTACAGCATGACCCATATCCAGTTGTCTTGTTACCCAGTCATAATATTCTATTAGATTGGTCTGACAAGACCTCCCCTAGATGAACCCATGCTGCCGCCCATTCTGGAGGTCATTACCCTCGAAGAACAGCACCAGCCTCTCCTTCAGTATTGTCTCCATAAGTTTACCCACTATGGAATTGAGACTGACAGGCCAAAAATTTTCTGGCTCATCCTTAGGGTCACTCTTGTGTATGGGCACCACATGGACCACCCTCCAGTGCTGAGGCACCCATCCTGTGTCCAGGGAGGTGCTGAATAGGTTCGTCAGTGGCCCATCTAACACCTCCGCCATCTCCCTCAGCACCCTGGGGTGGATGCCATCAGGACCTAGTGCCTTGTCCACCCTTAATGCTCTCAGACACTCTAGTACTCTATTCCCCTCTATCCTTCTGTCTGTCTTCTCCTCCCCCCCAACGCCACCCTCCCAGTCCATGGTGGTATTGGACCATCCTTCTCCTTTGTAAAAATGGAGCAAAAGGATTAATTTAGTACTTCCACTTGTTCCTCTCCCTTTTCTAACCACTCCCCTCCCCAATTTATCTTCACTATACGGTCTCTGCACTTCCTCTTTTCCCTGACATATTTAAAAAAGTCCTTCTCCCCTCCCTGATGACCTGTGCTAACTTTAGCTCCTGGAAGGCCTAGGCTACTCTCACTCATTTGGTCACCTCATTGGACCAACTCACATAAGCCTCCCTGTCCTCTTCCTTCCTCGTTCTCCTGAACTTCTGGTACACAGCTCTCTTCACCTTACCCCCTCCAACACTTCTCTGTTCAACCAGCATGGTTTCCTGGCTCTGCACTTCTTGCTTCTAGTCCTGGTGCAAGCTTCTGTAGCCTCTGTTAGCCAAGTTTTAATAATTTCCCACTTTTGCTGTGCATCCATCTCTGGCCTAATACCCTGAAGTCTCCCTTGCAGTATTTCTCTCATTCTCCCAAAGTCCACCCTCCTAAAATCCACCACCTTTGTTATTGTGCCTCCAGACTCCCTGTCCAACTTGCGAGTGAACCACACTGTTTGGTGGTCACTACCAGCTAGTGAGTCTTCCACCCTTATTTCCCTCACTGCCTCCCCATTTGACAGCACCAAGTCCAGTGTATTACCTAGTCATGTGGCCCACTGATCAGCTGCATCAGGAGACCATCCTGTATCACATCCAGGAGCACCTGCTCCCTGGCACTAGAGGTAGCAGTGGTGCTCCAATCTACCTCTGTCAGATTGAAATCCCCCACAATCACCACACTCCCCTTTCTATACACCCTCCTTATTTGCTCTGCTAACTCCCTGTCCAGTTCCACAGATTGGGCTGGTAGTCTATACACCACCCCAGCCTCAGCTTTCTACCCTTGGAGTCCAGAAGCTGCATCCATGGTGCCTCTGTCCTCCCTTCCTCCCCCTCGTCCCTCATACATCTGATCCCTTCCCTCACATAGAGTGCTACCCCACCACCTCTCCCAATCCCCTTGTCTTCCCTGTAAATTTTATGCCCCGGGATTACCAGATTCCAATCATGGTACTGGGTGGCCCAAGTCTCAGTCACTGCAGCGACGTCCACACTCCCCTCCGAAAGGAGCACCTGAAGCTCTGCTGTTTTATTACCCAGGCTCTTCGCATTTAGGGAGACCACCTTCCACCCATTCCCATTTGTCCTCCCCCCCAGCTCCTTGGTCTGCCCCACTCCTCTCAGTGGTCCCCTCTTCTTACCCTCAGTGTTATCACAGAGGGACAACACGTTTTGCACTCCAACCTGGTGACCCTGCATGTTCCCTCCCTGTGCCACTTCATCACTGCCTTTACCCATAACTAGAGTGGGTGAGCTCACTAGGCTCCCCTTTCCAGACCCTTTTCCTATCAGAAGATCCCTTGCCACTCCCCCCCAGTTCAAATCCACCTTTGTTGATATATTATTTATTTATTTATTGAATTGTCTTGACCCGGTAGGCCCACTGAGACTAGAAGTCCATTTTTCAGGGGCGACTGGGGGGGATACAGATGGTAACCAACTGAAACTGAACCAGATTAAGCTGTTGGTGGTATTTTTAGTAAAAGGGGGACATTTGGCCAGGACACCGGGGAAATTCCCCTACTCTGTGTAGGGGGGGCGCTGTCTCGGAGGTGTGCGTGTGGGTCAGTCATGGTGGAGCTTGGACAGGATGCGGTTGTATGCGGCGAGGTCTCCCCGGTGAGCGTGGTAAACTCCAATAGCGAGGAGCAGCCGCACAGTATTCCAACTAGTGTTTTAGCAATGGAAGTTACGGCGGAAGAAACCGCCTTACAAAACCAACTGGATGCAAATATTAATTTGGCACAGCAAGATTCTGCTAAAGCGTCGGAACTTCTCAGCGAAGGAAAAAAAAAGAAAACACTTGCAGGGGTCTGTGCACTCACCGGAACCTTCGGCTCAGAAAATCTTCATGGCTGAGGTAAGTGGTTCTGTGGATATGGTTCTGGAAGTGCGAGGGGCACTGCATGAGCTACGTCAAACTACGAGCTCAATGAAACACCCTGGAGATGGTTGGACAGCGAAAGAAGCTTTACTTCAGGCCGTCTGGAAACGGCAACCTGATGGGACATGGGTAGCTGCAGGGGAATTTCCAGAAGCTATGAAGGTATTACCAATGCATCCTACTGATTCCCATTTTCAGCCTGCAGATTTGGCCTTAGAAAATCTAGGACCGCAGGAGTTAAATACAATGCATGCTATATCTCACACTTCTACCTCAGGTAACCCTTCTTATTCCCCCCTTGCTTCTCTTCCCAGTACAAGACCTGAGCATCAGACTGTGGCAGGGAATGTAGGGGAGGGTTGACTGACCCAAGCCAAGCTGCTGCTGCTGACGGGAATAAAAGAAAAACTTTTGCTGAATTATTCCATAAACCTGTAGAAATGACAAAAAGATGCAATGCCATTAGATTACGTTATTTAGGGGGTATGGAAGAACTGCCTGATCGGTTCTTTGTGGGCCGGGTCCTTTAGAAACAATCACTGGGATTTACCCCTACTGAGGTATATGCCCTTATCCATGCTCCCGGTGAACATATTTTCGACGTTAGTTTCAGGACTGCTTTGATCCTTGAACGTTTTTGGACAAAATACTCTGTCTTAAAGACTAACCCTTTATGGGTGCATTTTCAAGTGATTCCACTTACTAAGCAGTCTTTTCATATTATTACCATCTCATTTAGGAATGAAGGGGTTAATATCACAGACATCTTACAATGGCTAGAGAAGAAGTGTGATGTGCAAGGTACTCCAGATCCCATTTTAGATTCAGAGGGATTCTGGAATGGGGGGTGGCAAATATGATTTTCAACACCTCCCCAATTGTTTTTTTGTTGGGTCGTGATAAAGGTTTTGTATTTTACTCAAGATGGCCTAGAAGATGTCACAAATGTGGGTCTTTGCATGTGAATGCCTGTGATAAAGTTCAATGTTTTCGTTGTGGAGAGTTGGGACATGCTGGGTTAGACTATATGAATGCACCCAATTGTAAGTTTTGTGAGGAACCTGGGCACAACTTTACAGAATGTCCATTGGCTTCCCATAATACTGCTGATGCAGATTTTGCCATGCAGGACTTCTACATTAATACAGCTAGGTCTGGTAGAGGGTTTTTGGATCCCAGGCCCCCTCAACAGTCTAAACCTGTTGTTCCCTCAGAAGATACAGTCACCCTATCTGTAAATCCAAATCCAAATTCTCGACACCCTGTTCATTCCTGTGAGACTGTGGCAAATTCTGTTACTAATATACCAGGCCCCATGCCCTCAGAAGTGGAGGTTCTCCCTGTGGAAGAACATCTCAAGGTGGGGATTATGGCTCCACCTCCACCCCCTTTTGATTGTTCTCATAGTGGCTTACGAAGCTCTACTGAAATACAGGGAGCATCTGTTCTCCCTGAAAACCCTGTATCTGTTCTGCCTCTCTCAAATAAATTTGATTCCCTTCCTATAGAGGACGTTATGGAAGACCTAGATTCTGATACTGCTTCTAGGACCTCCTCCCAAAGGGATCCTGTTTCAGATTTGGAACTAGGTATTAAACCCCCTTGTGTTGTAAAGGTGAAGAAAAAATTGGTGGGTAGTAGATTGGGTACTAGGAAAAGTACTTGAAAGAAATAACTGGTGTTTTTTTTTTCTCCTTGACTTATGGGGTTTCATTTGAATATTGCTACCTTTAATGTAAATAGTATTAGAGCTGAGAAAAAGCGCCTTGCTACATTTGATTTTTTTTACCACTTCAGATTTGGATATAGTTTTTTTTCACGACACTAGACTTTACTCTTCGGATGATTTCGCAACCGCCTCTCAGGCTTGGTTAAGAGGGGACTGCTATTGGTTGGGTGATGGAGAGGAGATTGTCTATTCAGGGGTAGAAATTTGGTTTTATCAATCTGATATTGTAGTAACTAACATTGTGAATATTGAACCAGGAAAAGCGCTTTTATTAGGTATTTCTATTCAGAAATCTGATTTTCACCCTATTATCATCTATGGGTCACAGATTAAAACAGAACATTTTGCTTTACTGACAAAAATCCAGCCATTTTTATTTACAAGAAGAAATGTTCTCTTTGGAGGAGGTTTTAATATTAATAGATCTCTTAGAGACAGAGGAGCTATGGGTAAAAAACTGTATTGTGATACCCATTTTTTGAATGATTTGTTACTTATTACTGGTTTGCAAGATGTGTGGGAGGTTGCTGGGGTTCAACCATCATATACATATTTTTTGGGCCCTTGCAAATCATGGCTTGATTATTGGTTTATTTCCCAGCATTTACGATGTTATAATCACACATCACTTCCTATGGCTACTTCAGATCATGTGTTACTTCAAATTACTTTATCAGATTTTCCCACATTTTCAAAAGGGCCCAGTTATTGGAAGCTTAATCTTTCTTTGTTGGACATACCTGAAGTAAAAGAAGGTTTTGATTCTTTGCTTGCTGCACGTAGTTCATTTTTTTTTCTACATGACTCTCCACAATTATGGTGGTCTGATACTAAGTTGGATATCACTGAATATTTTCAAACTATTGGGTGACTTTTAGGACATGGAAAACTATCAACATATAATGTCTTACAACAATGTTTACTTCAGGTATATTCCAAACTTAGTAACAGGGACTTTGTTCCTCAGGAGGATATTAAAGGTTTAAAAACACAGATGGTTGAATTACAGTATGATAGACGAAAATCTCTTGAAATAGAACAGAGATTTGGAGTGTCAGGTACACAAGGATCCTGCAATCCTTTTGAAAACTGTGCCTCCCATAGAAGAAAAAAAGAAATGCATGAAATAGAAACTAAGTCTGGAGAATTTGTGGTAACTCAAAAAGAAATTATATTTGAACTTGATAGTTATTTACAACAGCTTTTTAGAATAGACTTGAATATTTCAGCCAATACCATAGGAAAATGATTAGGTTCATGTGACCTCCCAATTTTACCTGACTTTTTGAGTAGTTCTCTTTGTGAACCAATCACAGAACAGGAACTTGCTTCTGTAATTTCGGCTCTGCCAGGTAAAAAATCTCCTGGCTGTGATGGCCTTACTAATGAAATATACCCTATTATTTATAAAGCATTACAACAGGAACTTCTGTATCTTTTTACATAATATTTTAGATACTGGCTCTGTTCCAGTTCAGTTTAATCATGGATTAGTAATTTTCTTACATAAATCAGGTCCTAAAACTGACCTTCAGAATTGTATAGGCCTATAACTTTGCTCAATTCTGATAGTAAAATTTTATCAAAATTGTTAAGTAATAGAGTGGCTGCAGTATTGAATTTTGTCATTTGTCCTTTTCAATTCTGCTCAGTACCAAGGAAAAGAATATCAGACACTTTGATTTTAATTCGAGAAGTGATGGAAAAATGTCAATCCAGTGAATTATTGGGATTTCTCCTTAGTTTGGATCAATTGAAAGCTTTTGACAGGGTGTCTCATCAATATCTTTGGCAGTGTTTATTGACAATGGGATTTCCTTCTCTGTTTGTTGCATGGTTGCAACAATATTATGCTACAACTGAAGTTGCCCCATTTGTGAATGGATGGGTGGTGAAAATTTCGCATGCATGCTTGAGGAGTGAAACAGGGATGTTCCCTTAGACCTTTGTTGTATATTTTATCTTTAGAACCTCTGCTATGGAAAATGAATAATAATACGTAGATTAGAGGCCTCTCTTTTCACAGTAACATGACAGAACTAAAAACACTTGCATATGCTGGTTGTATTTGTATTTTTCTAGCAGATATTCAGTCCAGTAAAGCTACAGATGCAGTGATGATAGCTTTCATGGAAAGTACTGGGGCAAGGATAAACAGAAATAAATGTAAGTGCATTTTTCTTGGTGCAGAAGATTGTATATATAAGGAGGTTATGGGTATTCCGGTGGTATCAGAGGCGATATGTATTTTAGGGGTTTATTTTGGTGTTCCAGATATAGCTGTGTATAACTGAAATAAACTAATACAGGATGCAAAGATTAAGGTGATACAGTGGAATAAGAGGAAAATGTCAAAACTAAAACAAATGTTTATGATTAAAACATTTTTGCTTGGGTACTTTCTGCACTTGGCTGCTATTTATCCCCTTCTGAAATATTTAGAAAATACAATTTTAGCTCTTTTTTTTTTTTTTTCGCTGTTTGGGGAAGTCATCTAAATCTCATAAAAAGAGGGATACTATATCTTCAGAAAACTCAGGGAGGTTTACAGATGGCCAATCCAGTTTCTTTCTTTTTTTCTATTTTTGTTTTCTGTAATATTAATCCTTTACTTGTTAATATTCCTCATCTATGGTCTCCTTGGGTGCTGGATGTCCTTTCCCCTTGGTTAATTGAATGGCGTTCTGATGTTCCGATTGCAAAACAAAAACATATTCAAGCTCTTCCTTCTCATTTTTTTGAATGTTTTAGTAACTAAAAGTATGGCAAATCACTAAAATTATGATAACTAACCAGACTAGAAAAGAATTCTATCAATCTATTCAAAAACATTTTTTTTTTCAAGTTCCACAGTATTTTAATAGATCTTCCTCAGAAGTACTTTTTGTAAAGAAGATGCTGATTAGTTCTCTTATGCCATCTACTATGTGGGATGTCACTTGGTTGGGGGTTCATGGCCGACTTAATGTCAAAGGAAATTTGCCACATAAAAAAGTTGATGAAAGAGCTTGTCCACGATCTAACACTTGTGTGCAAGTAATTGAAACAATGGAACATTTATTTTTTGCCTGCCCGTGTATACAACAGTTTTGGTCCATATGGAATACTTACTGATCCAATTCACAGTTGATTAATATTATTTCTGATATATTATTATTAGGTATAGTGCCACCTTGTTGGAGGAAATATGATGCTCCTACAATACATGGTATTTTAGAGCATATTAAGTATTTCATTTGGCAAATTCAGTGTAGATGGTCTCCGCAACAATTACTTATTTCTCCAGAACATTTGTTTCAGATTATTAGGATGGCATTTATTAACTTTAAGAACAAAGATAAGGTGCTTTTACCTACTACATTGTACAATAAACACTGAAAGTTGTTACATTGGTTGGATACAGGATAAATTATTTATATTTTCTTTTAGATTCTGTATGATGTCAATACTGGT
Source organism: Neoceratodus forsteri (assembly GCA_016271365.2). NCBI lineage: Eukaryota > Metazoa > Chordata > Ceratodontiformes > Ceratodontidae > Neoceratodus > Neoceratodus forsteri. The sequence continues at coordinate 1,042,495,722 of CM057455.1, read as the reverse complement.
TTGTTTATATGGTTTCTTTAGTTATGGGGAAAAGTCCCCTACTCTTTTAGTAGAGGAAAAGGTTTCTTTAATGTGTAAAAATGTTGGGTTTAAGTCTGTGTTAGAAAGCATATTAGAATATGTATGGCTGTAATACATATTTGATTTTATTTATTTCTAATTTGTGTGAGGAAACACTGTTTTGTATTGTTTGATTTTGAAGTTCAAATAAAAAATTCCCCTACTCTTTTAGTGGGGAAGGGATGGGGGTTATGTACAAATACAAATTATTTATGTTTGTAATTCATGTATGCTGTAATACTTATTTCTGTTTTTGATTTCTTTCATTTATGATTGTGTATGATGCAATACAATTTTGTATATTTTGTTTTAAGTTTTCAATAAAAAATTCCCCTACTCACAGGTAGGGGAACCTCTGACATCGTGGTCCTTGGCCAAGATGGCAGAGCTCTTGGATCCAGGAGGAGGTGGACAAGAGGTGACTACAGGAGCAGAGGAGATGGCCTCCTCCTCTGCCTATTGCAACTAGAGGTGATTATGAAGGAAACAACAATGAGTTTTGGTACTGCAGAGCTGAGAACAGAGCCTTAGCAAAATGAGAAAATGGATTGCACTTTACAAAGCCAGGGAAGTGTACCTGGTCATGGAGTTGTGGATGGTATCAAGATTCTGCCTGTGATGTCAGCACAGGAGGCACTGAGTGAGGACTGGCCAGGCAATCAGCAGTTTCACTCACGGAGTATTTGCGAGCGCTTCTGCTGGAAGAGGAGAAACGTGAGCACTGAATGAGGATGAGCAGCTTATCTCACAAAACAGCAGAAATGGAGCTTGAGTCCCATGGGGAATGCTCTTCTGAGGTTGAGATGCCGCGGTCCAGAGGTGTTTGTATGAGCAAACAAGAATGCAGTGGAGCACAAACCAGGAGATGTCAGATCGCAGGATGTAGTCAGAAGGAGCTTGCACCGCAGAAACAGGGAAGTACTAATTTATTTTCTCCCATAAACAATACAGCTGTATTTCAATTGGTGATGGAAACCAAAGGGGTGGAAGGGGAAGATGGACTGGAATTCAGCTCTAGTGGTTTGAGCTCTTGGGACATACCTAGTGCAACACCTGGTAAAATAGGTGCAGGAGAAAGTCAGAATGCTGTCGATTTTAATGTAGGAATACCCGAATTATGACAGTAACATTTTGATAATGGGGAGAACTGTTCCTGAGGCTCTTGAATCTGCAAGATGGGTGAAACAAACTGAAGACCAACCTTGGGTGTCTCCTACAAGAGATGACACAGATCAGAGGGATCCTTTACACCTCCCCCCTCCCTAGAATTAGTGAATGCCCCTGTACTGTTCCCTGCAGCTCATACAAAGCTCTTGACTTCTCCTAAAGGCAACCTTAGAACTGAGCAGGGTACATCTTCTGCTGACACAAGGAATGCACCTAGAACTTCAGCCCACGAAGCAGGGGACTTGCCTTCAGATCCTGCATCAGGGGCACAGAACACTAACCATGAGAATACTAGGTCAACTGACACCAGGGGGCATGCTTCTCATAACAGGACATATGCAGGCCTTTTTCATGCACCCTCAGAACCTGCTAGAAGATGGAATGCAGTTTGCATCAAGTACAAAGGTGGCTTAGAAACATACCCTGATCGGATCTATGTTGGCCGTACACTTCTGAAAGAACGTTCAGGCCATTCGGCACAAGACATCTATGCATTGATCCACACCTCTGGAGACCCTAATTTTGACACTAGCTTTAAGACAGCAGCCAATCTTGAACTCTTCTTGGAAAGGTATCAGGCAGTATGAAGAACTCCAGAGTGGAAGGCATTCACTGTTATCCCTATCACAAAGCCTGCCTACAGTATAATTACAGTACTGTTTAAAAACAAGGGGGTGGCAATTTCTGATATTCTTTTTTGGCTGCGGGGAAAGTGTACAGTGTTTGGGTTAACAGACCCCATTACTGAGTCTGAGGACATATGGAGTGGAGGGTGGTTGATTTGGATGCGCCTGCCTCAGGAGAAAGTTTTGATTCAGCATCTACCTAGCTGCTTCTATTTGGGGAGAGACTGGGGTTTTATTTTTACTCAGGGCAGCCTAGGTCATGTTTCCATTGTGGTGCACATACGCATTTAATCAGTGCATGTGATAAGTTGAAGTGTTCCCTGTGTGGAGGAATTGGACATGTGGCCTTTTCATGTCAGACTCCTGTAGTATACAATTTGTGTGATGACATGAGCCACACTTTCAAGGACTGCCCATGGGCATCACATAATGTTGAAGAAGATGGATTTAACATCGAGGTGGACAATAACAGTTTTCAGACTGGCCCTAACATGAACTCAGAACCACAAGAACAGCCTTCTACCCGGCATCCTTCACCACCGTTCCATCACACATCTCCACCAGTAGTTTCACCCAAGGTTTTGGACTGCACCACAAGGCCTGCTACAGAGAGGCGTACCTCTGTTGGCGTGGCCCTGTCGGTAGCAGATACTTTAGTTGACATAGTGGGAACACAGCTGTCTCAGGAATTCATGGATGGTTTTGCAGGAGGAGGACTGGAGCCCCAATAAGGCACATCTAAGGCCCAGGAACATACTATGCCACCACCACATACAGAAGAGTGGGAGCAGCAGAAAACCAGGAGAGTGATTCATAGTTCTGCTCATAAATGGGGTAGTCGGCCTAGTGTACAGAAAGACGAAGGTCTCAGCACTAAAAACAGATTCACTTTATTAGCCAAGAGAAAACAATAGGAGGAAGATGGGGAGGACTCAGATACCTCTTCCATACTTTCTTCACCACCTGAGAATCTGACAGACTCAGATGTAACTATTCAGGAGTCGAGAGGAGGGATGAAGAAAAAAAAGAAATCAAAAAAGCTATCACGAAAGCTTCAGGGTCTGAGGAATTCAAAAGTGGTCTTGGCTCTATCACATAAATATGGAGTTAAATCTTGCACTTGGATCCATTAATGTGAACTGTATTAAGAACCAGCGGAGGAGACAAACAACTTTCTCTGTTATCAAAGATCACCAGCTGGACATTTGTTTTTTACAAGACACTGGCTTACATACAATAGGAGAGGCCCAGCATGCCTCAAAAGAGTGGTTTAGAGGTCCTTCATTTTGGTCTCTAGGAGAGCAGGTGTGCTCTGGGTTAGGGTTTCTAATATTGAATCCTGACCTCAGAGTTTCACGTTTAATTGATCTGGTACCCAGGAGGGTTTGTATTCTAGATGCAAGGATAGGGGCCCAGGGTCTTCATTTAATTAATATTTACAATTATCAAAGTATCAAAGGGTTGAATTAATGAAGAAAGTGCAACCATATCTCTGTACCTCTCGATCAGTGTTTTTTGGAGGGATTTAAACTGCATTTTATCATTATTGGACAAGATAGGCATGACACAAAAAATGTATAATGATTAAAATTTTTTGAATAGGATGTACAAACAGGCATGGCTTAAAGACTGTGCAGCAAGAATCAGACAGGTACCAGGTCACACATTTTTTAAGGGAAGACTGTTGACTCGGATTGATTTTTGGTTTGCTTCTCAGTGACTCCCAGTGTTAGCCTTTTCAGAATAGCCGATCAAAAACTCAGACCATAGATTAATAAAGATAACAGTAGGGACACCCTAGAACAAACCTGGATCCAGCCCTGTTTGGAGGCTAAATGTAGCTGCCTTGGAAGTTGCTGAGATTTGGCCAGTGATCCAATCAGAGTTGGAGGACAGGATTTCAGTCTTTGACCTATATGACAATTCCTTGTTTTGGTGGCAAGATACTAAAAGAGACATAAAAGTGTTATGTAGGTCTCTTGCAAAAAAGGCAGCGAATAACAGATACTTAATTTATTTAAAACTAAGGGACAGGCTTCAGATGATGTTATCTCAAGTAGTTGAACTAGGGGAATCACCAGGTAAGAAAAAAGGTCCATCTCCCCATACAACGCACAGGGAAAATGCCAAACCTCACCCAACATCTAACACACCGAAATCTGTCCAATGGAAAATCATGTACACAAATGCTCACAGCCTGGGAAATAAGATCCCAGATCTGCAGGCAATAATGTCAGAGGTTAAACTGGACATAGCAGCAATTGGTGAGATGTGGTTTACCAGTAACCACACTTGGGAGACTTCAGTACCTGGCTATGTACTGTTCAGAAGAGATCGAGGTGCAAAAAGAGGGGGTGGAGTGACCCTGTATGTCAATGAAAATATCAAAGCTACAGAAATTCAGAATACACATTAGGAGCCAGAAGAACTGTGGGTCACCCTGGAAACAGGAAATGGGCCATCCATAAGAACTGGGGTTGTCTACGGCCCCCAGACCAGGGGGGAGGACATAGACACATTACTGTTAGAAGGTATACAAAACACGACAGCTAAAGGGGAGGTTCTGATAATGGGAGACTTCAACATGCCAGATACGGATTGGTCAATACCAGCAGGAACATCTGCCAGAACTAGACACATGGTGGATTCCCTGCAAGGGGAGGGCCTCAAACAACTGGTACAACAACCCACAAGAGACAGGGCTATCCTAGATCTAGTACTGACTAACAGGGAAGGGATCACAGATCTCCATGTAGAAGGTCACCTGGGGGCCAGTGACCATCACATGCTATGGTTCAATTTGGCCACTACATCTAAATCATCCCATTCCAAGGCAAAAATATGGGATTTCAGAGGAGCTGACTTTGATAAGATGACCAACAGAGTTAAGCTAGCCCTGGCAAAAAGAAACACAGGTGAGGGGGTACAGGCAAAGTGGGCAAGCATTAAGGATGCAATACTTGAAGCAACATCCCATTGTGTTAGACAGAAAAGGAAGTGCAAAAGAAGCAAGCAACTACTTTGGTTCTGAAATACAGTAGTAGAAAAGGTCAGAGTTAAAAGGCTGGCTTTCAGGAAGTATAAGGAAACACAGCGGGATGAAGATAGGGAGGCATACCAAACTGCCCTAAGGGAAGCAGGGAAGGCAGTAAGGCAAGCAAAGTCCCAAACTGAGGAAACACTAGCACGAATAGTAAAAGAAGGTGACAAGACTTTCTATAGATACATTAGTGAAAGGAGAAAGTCCAGAGGGGGTATTGCTAAGCTCAAAAGAGAAAAGGGGGCATGTGAGGTGGAGGGACCCTGTAAAGCATCTATCCTAAATAGATACTTTTGCTCAGTATTTACTGAAGAGAAGGTAGGGCAGGGCCCACAGCTCAGCACCATGGACACAGGGGGAAGGAGGTGAGCACTACTCCTTCACAAAGAAAGGTCTACAAGAGCTCACTAAGCTCCAGGGTGGACAAGGCAATGGGACCTGATGGCATACATCCCAGGGTACTTAAGGAGCTAAGGGTGGAAACTAGCAGAGCCATTATCAAACTGTTTAGTGAGTCTCTGAGAACAGGAGAGGTCCCAGAAGACTGAGAAGGGCTCATGTGATCCTGGTCCACAAGAGTGGTAGCAGGAGGAGGCGAGAACTACAGATGAGTCAGTCTTACCTCAGAAGTGGGCAATATTGGAGCGCTCTCATGAGGAAAGGATAGTGCAACACCACCTGGAATCTGTAGGGGCACAGGATCCAAGACAGCATGGGTTTACAAAAGGAAGGTCCTGTCAAACTAATCTCATAGATTTCTTTGACTGATAACCAGAGTGGTGGACCAAGGGGAGCAGTTGATGTCACCTATCTTGACTTCAACAAAGCTTTACACATTATTCCACATAGAAGATTGATAAAATAAGCTGGATAGGCTCAGGGTGTGTGTCAGAGAGTTGGTCAACTGGGTGGCAAACTGGTTGACGGGCAGAAAACAGAGAGTGGTGGTAAATGGTATACAGTCAGAAGAGATGCAAGTCACAAGTGGGGTTCCTCAGGGATCATTCCTGGGGCCAGTCCTCTTCAATATCTTCATTATGACATTACAGATGGACTAGAGAGTAAGGCTTGTCTGTTTGCAGATGACACCAAGATCTGCAACAGAGTAGATGATCCAGATGGGGTGGGCAGAATGAGAAGAGATCTGTATAAACTAGCAAAATGGTCAGAAGAGTAGCAACTTGGATTTAATGCAAAGAAGTGCAAGATCATGCACATAAGGAAGAGAAACCCTGAAGCCACCTATAGGCTGGGAGGGGAGTTGCTGGCAGTCACAAAAGAAGAAAGAGACTTGGGCATTGTCATCACCGATGACCTGAAATCATCCAAGCAGACCTCTAAAGCAGTAGTTAAGGCTAGGGGGATATTAGGGTGTATTAGTAGGGGTATCACAAGTCATAAGAGGGAGGTAATAATCCCTCTTTACAAGACACTGGTTAGCCCCATCTTAAGTACTGCATGCAGTACTGGAGGCCACACCTTCACAAGGACATTAACCAAATTGAGGCAGTCCAGAGAAGGGCAACCAAAATGGTGCAGGGACTGCATCAGAGGACATATGAGGACAGATTAATGGCGCTCAGTATGTATACCCTTGAGCAAAGGGGAGAGAGAGAGGTGATACGATCAAAACATTCAAACACCTTAAGGGCATTAACAAGGTGAAAGAGGCTAACATGTTTAAATATAAGAAAAATAGCAGGACAAGAGGACACAGCATGAGATTAGAGGGAGGCCAATTAAGGGGAAATGTGAGGAAATTTTTTTTCACAGATAGAGTGGTGGATGCATGGAACAGCCTACCTCAGGAAGTGGTGACTATGAATACAGTGCAGGGCTTCAAACAGCTATGGGATAGGCATAAGGGAGTAATACAGATGAGTATGAGTAGATAGGCCACTGACAGAGCAAAGGCTGATGGCACATTTATAAGGTAGAGAAAGAAATGGGCAGACTGGATGGGCCTTGCGGTCCTTCTCTGCCATCAACCTTTATGTTTCTATGTTAAGATCTCGCTGAGGAAATCCAGGAAATCAAGTTGGAGATGCGTACATATTAATATGATAGGGCACAGACATAATTAATTGAGCAGAAATTTGGAATGCAGGGTAAGGCACAAAGCGTTAACCCATATGATAGCTCTGCACAAAGGGTGGACTCAAAATATATGAATAATCCTCAAACAAATGCAGGTTTGCTAGTGCATAAAGGGGTGGAAATTGGCAACACAGTGCTGGAGTATGTGGAATCCTCCTTTAGTAGTCAGCCACTGAACCTGGTGTGGATAACTTAGTTTTTAGATCAGTTGGAGATCCCAGGGCTACTGGAAGCTGATAAGGAACAATACAGTGTCAGTGGCTCAGTAGGTAGCACACTCGCCTCTGAGGCAGGGAGATCAGAGGGCTGTGGGTTCAGTTCCCACATCTGGCACTTGGGTTCATATCCCAGTACTGACACTGTAGTGCAGCATGAGAGGGGTGCTGCACTTCTGAGGTGCCGTCTTTCAGATGAGATGTTAAACCGAGGTCCCATCTGCCTGGATTGGTGGTAGTTCAGGTGGATGTTAAAGATCCCATGGCACTTATCGAAAAGAGGAGGGGAACTTCCCTGGTGTCCTGGCCAAATTTCCCTCATTCACTAAAAATACCACCAACAGCTTAATCTGGTTCAAGGTCAATTGGCATTCATCTGTATCCCCCTTCCTCGGGTCGTGCCTGAAAATAGGCAGGATTTGTCTAGTGCACTTACCTGGTCAACAAAAGCTAAAATAAAAAAAATAATAATATCTCCTATAACTAGGAAAGAGGCAGAAGAGGTTGTAGCTAAATTACAAAATGGGACTTCTCTGGGTCCTGGTGGGTTACTGGGAGAATTTTATAAAAAGACTATGGAGAGATTAAGTGAGTTTATGGGGGGCATCTTTAATGATGTATTAGCAGGAGTAGTTCATTTCCCTACTGCATTGGTGGATAGCCTTTTGATTTTTCTATACAAAAAGGGTGATAGGGTTGAGCTTCAGAATTGGAGGCCTATAAGTTTAATTAATGTGGATTGGAAGATCTTGCATAAAATATTATGCAAAAGACTTGCTAATGTAGCCCAGGAGGTGATTTCCTCTGGCCAGGCATGTAGTATTCCCAACACAGTATGGGGGACCTGGAGAGGATTATCAGGGAACAATTTGATGGACCAGAAACATCTGGATACCTGATTTCACCGGACCAAGCCTGGGCATCTTATGAAGTTCCACATGAGTATTTGTTCACGGCATTAGCTCAGTATGGAATCCCTAATACTTTCATTCAATGGATCAGGATTCTTTATAATTAAGCTTTATCGAGTCCCTTGGTGAATGGCAGGCTTGGGAAGCATGTGAGGATTCATGGAGGGGTACGACAGGGGTGTCCCTTGAGTCCCCTTCTGTATATCTTCTCTTTGGATCCTTTATTAAAGAAATTGAATAGGGATAATAGGATTTCTCCCATCCAGGGCCCACTGGACTTGTTTTTTCTGGTAGCCCTGGCTTATGCTTATGACACCAGTATTCTGGTAGCAGATTTAGTATCAGGAAGAAAGGCTATGGAAGTGGTAGACTTATTTTCTGACATCTCAGGATCTAAAAATAAATAAACAAATAAGTAAAGTTTTGGGGATCCATAATCAAGGGGGGGCAACAGAAATTGTGGGGAATACCTGTAGTTGAGACTCCCATTAAGATTTTAGGAATTTGGTTTGGGTCCCAGGATGCAGCAAGTGTAAACTGGGAGGCAGCCTTAACTCAAGCAGAAGAGAATGTAGGAAGATGGAAGAGTTACTCTATGTCCAAAAAGAAGCTGGTATATATGTACATGACCTTTATTGTACCCCTCTTTTTAACAGTTAGCCAAGTTTATCCTCTACCTGTAAAATTGGAAGTTAGAATGTACAGTATAGCATTTCAGCTAATTTGGGGAAGTCGCCTGAATCCCATAAAAAGGAATAGTACATACTGGTCTATTAAACAGGGAGGGCTCAATATGTTGAAACCAGTGTTATTCTTTTTTCCAATGTTCATATATGCCAGTTTACTACCCTTACTGGCCAAGCAACAATTAGACTGGGTTCCTTTGTTACACAAAAGATGTCTGTATTTTTGACAAAGATGGGAAACCCAACAATGGGGAACATTTCTAGCAATACCAAACGGTATGTCTATATACTTAATGGAAACATGCAGGAAGTTAAAAGAATGGCAAATAACCACTACAGAACTGATGCATAATACTAGGAAAATAGTTTACCAGAGGATTTTGAAATCGGTATGCTCTTCTGCTCCTTGTATTGTGGTACCAGATTCAATTAGTGTATCGGAGGTTACTGCACAATTAACAGAGCTGAGAGTCCCGCGTAAGGTAAGGGATTCCCTATGACTGTGTTGTCATTCCAGATTGAATGTGCATGGTAATCATTTTCACAAAAGTATGCTGGATAGATCATGTCTAAGGGAGGGCTGTGGGGCAGTACTGGAAACGATGCAACACTTGTTTTTTAACTGTGTTTATATAACAGAATTTTGACCACTACTGGCAGGTAGGAAGAGAGTGGTTAGGCTCACTGTGTGGGACTAGGCTACTGTGAGCACTTTTTTAGTGCTTTTATTGCACTTAAACATGGAAACAACTTGAAGAGCCCTTAAAAACATCTTGTGGGCTCCAAATCATCAGATTTAATATTGTTTTAAAACAACTTATTTGCGAATGCTCCCGTGACCTCACTAAGGCACTTCCGGGTCACTGGACCTATAAAGCTTGCCGCTGCAATGAGCAGGCAGTGTTAAAACAACTGTGTGACATATAGAGAGGTGCTGATATTGTGGGAGAGTGTAGGAAGCAACTATATACCATTTTTAAACTTTGTTGTTTGTTTTTATTCATGGAGCCCTGTCCTTCCAAACAGGAAACAGGAAGAGAGTGGTTAAGCTCACTGTGTGGGACTAGGCTACTGCGAGTGCTTTTTTAGAACTTTTATTGCACTTAAACATGCAAACAACTTGAAGAGCCCCAAAAAACATCTTGTGGGCTCCAAATCATCAGATTTAATATTGTTTTAAAGCAACTTAGTTGCGAGTGCTCCCATGACCTCACTTGGGCATTTTCGGGTCACTGGACCTATAAAGCTCACCCTTGCAGTGAGCGGGCAATGTTAAAACAACTGTGTGACATATAGAGGTGTGCTAATATTGTGGGATAGTGTGGGAAGCAACTATATTCCATTTTTAAACTTTGTTGTTTGTTTTTATTCACGGAGCCCTGTCCTTTCAAACAGGAAACAGGAAGAGAGTGGTTAGGCTCTCTGTGTGGGACTAGGCTACTGCTAGCACTTTTTTAGTGCTTTTATTGCACTTAAATGTGGAAACAACTTAAAGAGCCCTTAAAAACATTTTGTGGGCTCCAAATCATCAGATTTAATATTGTTTTAAAGCAATTTAGTTGCGAGTGCTCCCGTGACCTCACTAAGGCGCTTCCAGGTCACTGGACCTATAAAACTCACCCCTGCAGCAAGCAGGGTGAGCATGAGCAGGGCGCGCATCATCGCGTGCAGAGACACGCACAGAGAAACGCGTGTCTGTGTGTGTCTGCTGTATCCACTGAGGATGCAGGGAGCAGGAGCGTAGGTCTTGGAAATAGAACACAGGTAATTAACATAGGGATAAAGTGCACAAATAAGTACTTGTAGTGTAGAATTGGGGAGGAAATACAGTCATAATGGCACAAGGCAGGGGTAAAGCCAAAAAAGTACAGAAATAATGCATGCAATATAAAATGTATATGGAGGGGGATAGAGAGCAACAATTCAAATGCAGTAATTGCATATTAGTGGAAACACTCTAGGAGGAAATAAAAATACTTTTGGGTAGGTTGGAAGTCAAGAAAGAGATAGGTGACTTGGAGGAATTCATAGATTCTATGTCAGAATTACTTACAGCACAAGGGGGAAGTAGAGGGGCAAGTAATACAACTAGCACTCCTAGCTGTACACTTGGGAAAAGCAAATCTGCATCTAAGAAATTGGTTAAGGGCAGGTCTCTTAAAGAGAACAAAAAAAAGCAAATTCAAATAAAAGAGGGAATATGTCAGAGCGAGCCTCTACAGCTTTCCAATAGGTATGAAACCTTAAGCCAAGTACTAGTACCAGAAATAGAAGGTAACAATGAATCAATAATTGAGAAAGTGAGCAAAGAATCTGGGGTATTAGGTATAATGAAGGAAATATACAAAACTGAAAATATACCTGATGTTGGGTCATTACATACTGCAACAATAAACTGCCTGCCCCAAAAGGAAAGAAAGGAACAAGATATTCTTGTGATAGGAAATTCAATCACAAGGGGGATTGATGAAATAGTTCGCAAAAATAGAAAAAAGCAGACGACAGTTAATACGTTACCTGGGATGAAAGTGTCAGATTTGGAAAACATATTGGATGGCCTAATGGAGAATACACATAAGCCCTTGGTTATAATGCATGTAGGGACTAATGACATAGGCAAAAATAAAATGGAATTAATACAGCAATGTTTTCTGAATGTAATAGAAAGAATCCAGGCTAAGGGAGCTGATCTTATAATTTCAGGGATTCTGCCTGTATGTGGGCCAAATGATTACAAAAATGGGGCCATAAATCAAGTGAATAAATGGTTACATTCTCTCTATATGACCAAAAATATTGGGTTTATGGACAATGCCATGACATTTCATAACCAAGCTGCTTATAAACAGGACATACTACACCTAAATAGAGTAGAGACCAGAATGCTGGGCACCAAAATAAATAAATTGATAAGCTTTCATTTAAACTGGAAAGTGCAGAGCACAAATTTTCAGACATGAGGGTAATGAATGGTTTCAGTTCGTCAGGGGTTGACTCAGTTTTAACGGGGAATGCAAATAAAGGTTGGAGCATAGTACTATTAAATGCAAGGAGTCTAAGATACAAGTTTGATGAATTTCAGAATATGTTAACAGTTAACAATATAGACATAGCTCTGTTGACTGAAACCTGGTGGGATGATAAGACGGTTGGGAGAGGAACATCACAGGTTATAAGCTGTTTTCTAGAACCAGACCTCGAAGAAAAGGAGGGGGGATTGCTATATACATCTGGGAAACTATAAACTGAGAGCAGGAAAATATACAATTGGATAATGTAGAAATGCTTTGGGTAAAAATAATTCATAGATCTTATGCCAAAATTAGTTTAGGATTGGTGTATAGACTCCCGTCTATAAACAAACAAAAGTAGGATCTTATGGATTACATTTCTAACTTAAATCCTGCAGATGATTTACTCTTGACAGGGGACTTCAATATGCCTTGAATAGATTGGTTAAATTTCAGAGCAAAGACCAATACAGAAAAAAGATTCCTTGAAGTAGTATATCAGATTGGAGTAGAACATAAAGTTCTGACTGCAACCAGGGGTCAAAATACACTGGACTTAGTCTTAATAAATATGGGGGACAAAATTAATAATATAAGGATTGATAGTGCTGTGGGGAACAGCGATCATAACTCAGTGTTTTTTAGGATGGAAGGTGAATCAAGGGTAAAAAGTAGAGAAGGCATAACTCAGAAGCTAAATTTCAACAAAGCAAATTTCCATGGTGTAAAGGAAGTAATGGCTGGCTGGGATTAGGAAACAGCATTTGTTGATCAATCAGTTAATCAGATATATGAAACCTTGGTTACAAAAATCATGACCGAAGTGCTGAGTTTTATACAGTACCTAGGGCATGCAAATATTTTAAAAGAACACTAACAAAGGATGGTTTAATTCTAGGCTTAAAAAATGTTTAGAGGAAAAAAATAAGATTTTTAAAAGAGTAAATAAAAATAATCATTAGGGTTTGACTTTGTATAGGAGAAAAGTCAGGCAATTAAAGAAAGAAATAAAAAAGGCCAAAGGGGACTATGAGCTTAACCTGGTAATAAGAGTAAGGGACAATAAAAAAGCATTTTACACTTATATAAATAGAAAAAAAAGAAGTGCATAATGATATAGGTCCTTATATTAATACATTGGGTGAGAGTGTGACTAGCACCAAGGAACTGGCAGATATACAGAATTCATATTTCTGTTCAGTGTTTAATAAAAGCAATGTTGCAGATATCAGGAATAAAACAAATTCACAGGTTGGTGAGGTGCAAATTGATCTTATTGATGTACTTAAAAGAATAGAAAATATCAACATAAATAAATCTCCGGGGCCAGAAGAACTACATCCTAGAGTTCTTAGAGAACTGGCAGCTAGCCTAGCTCCACCTCTGACTTATTTATTTCAAAAATCATTGGATCAAGGAGAGGTAGCACAGGCATGGAAGGAAGCAATATGGTTCCCTTATTAAAGAAAGGCCCTACGTCTAGACCTTAAAATTTTAGGCCAGTAAGCTTAACATCAATAATAGGGAAATTATTTGAAGGAATATTAAAATATCTAATTTTATCTCATTTAACTGTACATAGCTTAATAGAACCAACCCAACATGGATTTACAAAAACAAGGTCATGCCAAACGAATAAGCTTACCTTCTATGAAACAACTAATAAGGCTTTAGATACAAGGAATGCAGTGGACATCATATTCTTGGATTTTCCGAAAGCTTTTGATAAACTACCACATAAAGAACTAAAAGAGGCACTAGCTAGTACCAAACTACCTACAAACATAGTCAACTGGGTGGTCATTTGGCTGCAAAACAGAAAGCAGAAGGTTTCAATTAGGGGAGCAGTATCTGAATGGAAGGATGTGACTATCTGAGTCCCACAGGGGTCAGTATTGGGCCCTTGTTTATTTAATTTATATGTATCATCAATCAAGTTAAATTTCCCTAATATCTGGCAGAGTAAATTTGCAGATGACTGTAGGATTGGAGGTATTGTTAATAACCTAGAAGATCAAGTCAATGTACAAATGGCTTTAGATATATTGATTCAATGGACAGTTCAGCACAAGCTAGCTCTTAATTTAAATAAATGTGCAGTGATGCACTTGGGAAATGGCAATAGTAAATCTGAGTATAGACTGGGTGACGTGGCATTACACCAGACTATAGAGGAAAGGGATCTGGGGCTCCAGGTAACTAGTGATTTACAATTCGATACACACAGTAATACTACTGTTAGGAAAGCTAATCAGGTTTTAAATTGCATCTTACGGCACATTGGCAGCAGGGAAAGCAAAGTGCTTTTACCACTGTATACTGCATTTGTTGAGTACTGCACTTAGGTTTGGTCTCCATATAAAAAGGCTGTTATTATAAGGTTGAAGGGGGTACAATGTAGGAAAACTAAAAGGATTAATGGTTTGCATTATAAACCATACCAAGAGAGGCTACAAGATCTAGGGTTATATACATTGCAGTATCGTAGGTTGAGGGGTGACATGTGCATGATATTCAGGGCACTGAAGGATGAGCCATTAAAAAAAGATATAGGACTTAGAGGAAAGGAAGTAATATCAGCATGAACCCAGGAGTCATAAAATGCAATTGGAACAAGATAAGTGGAATACCTTGAGACGTAAAAAGTGGTTTAGTCAGAGAGGAGTTCAGTTATGGAATTCCTTGCCAAGAGCAGTAGTAATGAGTAAAACAATGGACTCATTCAAAAAAGGTTTAGACAACTTTTATAATAATAAATACAAGTTAATGTAAGATTATTAAGGCAAGCACTAAGGGCACAAGTCTGTGTAGCTTGGAATACCTATGAAACCTATGAAGTAGATAGGGTATCCCACATTTACAGGACATGACATATGATACACTCATATATGGACGGTATGGGAGGGAAGAATGGAAGGGATTTCACAAAGGTACATCTAGAGTAGTGCTGGCAATCTTAAAATAGGTGATATGGCAAACCAGGTGTGAATATGTGTTGCAACAGAAGCAGTTATCTTTATTGGAAATGAAGATTAAAATTGAACAAGAAATTTGTATGATTCACAACAAAGAACATGGCACTTTACCACACCGTATGTTTAGATTATGGTGGAGGGGTTGGCATGTAGCTCCCTTTCTCCAGGACACAGGATAGATTTTGTAGACAGCTAAGGGGAGGTTTGTATCAGATTAGTGACTGTGGGGAGGAGGAAATGGGGGTAAAGGATTCGGAGAATATCTGGAGATGAAATGTTAAGTAGAGTAGATAATATGATTGGTTAGTAGGGCTCTTTTTGAGGGAGATAAGGTATGGGAAGTAATGAATAGATGGAAGTAAATATAGTATAAGTTAAGTCATAAACACTGTTAGGCAAAATAATTAGTGTATTAGTATGGTTATAAGCACAATTGGGATAAGAGAAGATAAGATAGGGTGTGATGTTCATGATTGTATTTGATGGGGTAATAAGTTAGGGTAATGTTTGTTTCACAAGGTAGTCAAATGTGATGTTTTGAGATAAATGTATTCATGATTTGTGGCTGTGTATTTGTGTGTCCATGATGTAGTTTTGTCCAATAAAAAATTCCCATACTCTTGTCAGTAGGGGGAGCTGCTGAACCCATGGAAGTCAATCCAGGACTTGGTCATTCTGCTGGTGCACCTGCAGGGGAACAGATCTCCACTCCTGCAGGTCCAGCCAAGGAAATTCACCTTTAGAAAGTTGCTGAAAATGTGGAAATAGAAATGGAATCTGAGCCAGAGAATGAAGAGGTGATAACAGAGGATGCTTTAGTGCAGAGTTTATTGCCAGAGCAATGTAAATGTTTATTGCACCTTTTGTAAACCACGGAAAGAAATGCAGACCGGCAAGTGCAGAGCCATACTGGCGAGATAACAGAAACTGTCAGGATGGAGCAACAACACGTTGACAGCATCCCAAGTTCAGATGCAATGCAGTGTGATGCATCAACATCAAACGAGCTGCCAGACAAGCTGCCAATGCCCTCAGTCAACAGTGCCGAGGAAGACATGACAAAACTGGAGAAAACACTTGGTGCAGCAAATGAGAGGCAGCTACAGAAAAAGGTGACTACTAAAACAACCATAAGTGACTTTCACAAACTGGAAAAAATATTTCACAGCAAGGGGAAGATAACTTGAGTGAAAATACCAAAATAGGGCAAGACCAAGGGAAAAACATTCCAGTACCAGTGAGAATAACTTCACTGCGGGGGAAGGGTGTTCTACAAATACTCCTGATCTGAAATTGAGAAAAAGTAGACAGGAGGGTCCATGCTTGTAACATGAGAAAATGGCCTCGACAGTGGAGAAAGCATTATTGGACATGGGTTGGAAGCAGAATAGTACTGGGGAATGGCTGGCAGATCCAGCATATCAACAAGGCCCTAAAGAGTCGGGTACAGTGGGAAATGAAATTAGTCAAAATAAAGTTGCATTCTGTCCTGATTCTGACTTGGACTTGCATTTGGAGGATATGAGACCTAATTCCTGAAGAAATACTTACTGAGCAGCCCCCAGTAATATCTAATCCTGAGGACAGTGACTCTGATAGTGATGCTCCAGATTTAACTTGGGGGGACAAAGTAGAAAAAGAACACTCACGGAAAAATCAGCCTGCGGCAATGCAAGCCCCACAGTTCTGGGCACAATTTTGCAGAAAGGAACATGTTTTTCAAAATGCTATGCCTCCCCAGCGAAAAAATGAGGTACGACTGCAATACTTGGGAGGCCTTCCTCATCCCCCAGACAGGTTATATGTGGGAAAAACCCTGATAAAGGAATCTTTATGCTTCTTTTCAAACTAAATATATGCTCTGATCCATGCAGCTGGGGATACCATCTTTGATGTCAGTTTTAAAACCCCAGTGGGTTTGGACAGATTTTGGCCTACCTAAGAGAAGTTAAGGTAGTCTGCCTTATGGCTCCCTTTCAGAGCAATCCCCCTCACCAAACCTGCCACAAAGCAAATAACAATCCTGTTCCAAAATGAAGGAATTAACATCCACAATATAAAACACTGGCTGCAACGGAAATGTGATTTACTTGGGGAACCCACCCTCATACTGGATGAAGAGCATATTTGGACTGGGAGGTGGAAATTTAAAGTCGAGCTGAGATTGAGTGCTCAAGGGATCAGGCACCTACCAAGCTCCTTTTTTCTGGGCTGAGATAAAGACCACTGTTTTTACCCCAGACAGCCCAAAATGTGTTTTAAATTTGGCACTCTAACTCAGTTAAGCAATGCCTGTGACCAAGTAAAATGCAATCTATGCCTGGAATTTGGCCACAACAGCGCACAGTGTTCAAATGAGCTGTAGTGTAATTTATGTGAGGAGACAGGGCATGCTATAACAATTATGAATGGGCCACACATAACAGGACAGACTGCTCAGACAAGACAACATACTCAATATGGCACAAAAAAGAAGCATCGAAAAGTACCGGAAACTTTCAGAAGAACAGTCACAAAATGAGCAGAGACAAGAACGATGTTATGCGACAAGGGCAACTGCAGGAAGGTGAACCTGCGGAAGGGTGAAAAACCACCAGGGCAACTGAACAACAGTATGTTGTTTAAAGCAGGGGTTTAGTCCCTCACACACACACCCTCATGGGGGGATTCACCCCCCACACCCCCCCTTACTTAGGATTCCTACTCTGGAGGGGCGTAACTCAGGAAAAGAGGGGAAATCCATGGTCACTCAGATTATCGGCACCATTGTGCAGTCACCCTCACGACCAGTTGCCCACATGCAGTCACCCACATCACAGACTACCAACAAGAACAATCTGCTCAAGCTACAACTGTAGATGTCACTCCACAGTAACAGCCCCCCCGCCACACAAGACCCAGAGACAGGAATAGAAGAAACTGTAAATAATATTTCAAGTCTAAAACCTAGAAAGGATGTCCAGGAGATACAGGCTTTGAAATACTCAATACAGGTACCCAGAACTGAGCCAGATATAAGCTTGAAATAGGGAAGGTTGGAACTAAGAAGAGGGGTCTGAAGAAAATAACCCAAAGGCAAAATTACCCAAAACGTCAACATCTCCTCACTCTATTCAGCTGAAAAATATATATGAAATTTTACACCCCCAAGACTCAGATGGAGAGTCAGAAGCTTCCTCTACACTCTCTTCCCAGCAGGGGGTTTCTTCAGACACAGACGAGAAGCACCTAATGGAAAAAGTACAAGGCACTAGGATAAAATCCAAACAACTGGGCACATAACCTAGAAGAAGTGGTAGGCTGGACAAATCAAATGTTTAGTGTTCTTTTGCTCTCGCAAAAATCATGCCTTCTCCTCATGTTTACAAAATTGCCATTTTAAATGTAAACAGTATTAAGAATTCTAGGAGGAGAGTGGTCACTTTTTCTTTAGTAAAAGAGCTAAATTTAGACATATGTTTTCTTCAGGACACCAGGTTGACCACCACTAGTGATATTTCTGCAGCCAGTATATTAGGGTGCTAGGGTCCTTCATTCTATTCAATGGGACAGAATCATTGTGATGGTGTGGGGATTCTCTTCACAGGGTATGACTACACTGTTTCTAGAGTAGTGGATTAACACCCAGGGAGGGTACTAATGCTTGACATCACACACAACAATTCAGCCAGGAGACTAATTAATCTGTATGCACCCCAAACAAATAAAGAGAGAATAGAATTGTTAAATTTAATTAGACCATATTTATTCACATCCCGACAGGTAATATGGGCAGGAGATTTTAACTGCATGCAGGACATAAAGGACAGGGGAGCAAAGATTGACAATCAGTTTTATGACTCGAGGGCCCTAAATAAAATAGTGGAACAAGGGGGTTTAAAAGATTCTTATAGGACCATTCACCCCACAAGTGGGTTTACATACTATAGAAGTACCCTTGCTACCCGTATAGATTTTATTTTTTCTTCCCATTCTCTACAAATCTTAAGGGCACATACCATTTCAATAGAGAATTCAGACCTTCTTCTAGTATTTACACATATTTCTCATTCACAGGAAGCCCTGAAAGGAAATGGATACTGGAAACTAAAAAACAATTTACTACAAAACCAGATGATTAAAGAGCAAATTTTGGAAGTACTTCAAGCAGGGAAAGCTATTGCCTTTCTTAAGGAAGATTTAAGTAGATGGTGGGTGGATACCAAAAATGAAATAAAAAAAAGATTTCTGGCTTTGGCATGGGAGAAATATACAGAGCAATATAAAGCTTACCTAACCCTAATAGCACAACGTTTTAAAATTTTTTCATTAGTGAATGAGGGATATGGTGAGTTTACTGAACAAATTAAAACAATTAAAACTAGCATGGAAGATCTACAATACTCCAGAGCTACATCTCTACTCCATGAATATAGGATAAGTACACCAGGCAAAATCACAACGGGCGATATATTTGAGAGCTGTAAAACCAGAGTACAGCAGAAATCCATGCATAGATTAAGAAATGAAGATGACATAGTAGTTACTATACAGAAAGAGATTAGGGAGGTAGTGGAAACACATATGAAAACATTGTTTTCTGATCCCTGATTTTCAGAAGACCAGGTCCTAAAATCGATAAAAGGGTTAAAAAATTCCCAATATTCCTTATACTACTTACCAAAATTTGACCTTACCAGTAACTCTAGAAGAAGTTGAGTGTGCGATTGGGACCCTGAATAATAATACTTCTCCAGGGATAGATGGTTTGACAACAGAAGTCTATAAAACTTTTAAAAAAGAAATGGGGGAAATTCTGGTAGTGGTGTTTAACATAATTTTGGAATCAGGGAACATTGCACCCCAGTTAGGCCTCCCCACACAGATATTCTTGTACAAAAAAAAATATCTGAAAATATTGAAAAACTGGAGACCTCTGGCCATTATGAATACTGATATAAAGATTTTAATGAAGATCCTGAACAGCAGACTGGCTACAGCTGCTCCATATGTCATAGAATAAGGTCAAACCTGCACGGTGAAAGGCAGAAATATACAGGATAACCTCTTGCCTGTAAGAGAAATTGTAAATCTGGGAATTAATGATAGAGTGGAAGGTTTCTTACTCTCTCTAGAACAGGAACAAGCTTTCGACAAAGTCTCACACACATATTTAAAAGTTGTCCTATAATATTATGGCATTCCAGAAAAGTTTGTAGGTTGAATAGCTAGCATTTATAGGATAGCAGCTGCAGTCCTAATAGCTAATGGTCACCTTGGGCAGATGGTAAAAATTGACAGAGGAGTAAGGCAGGGTTGCCCGATGAGCCCCTTGCTTTACGGTTTTTGTATAGACCCTTTATTGACACTGATTAATCAAGCAGAAACCCTAAATCAGATAACAATGGCAACTGGAGACAGCATCTCTAAATCAATAGCGTATACAGATGATTTAGGCCTTCTTTTACCTGACATCCCTTCAGTAGAACAGGCCTTACAGATAATAGATGAGTTTTTGGCCCTGACAGGTGCAAGAAAAAATCATACCAAAAGTTCAGGGTACAGATTAAGTAATTCTACAGAGTGCAGATCTGTAATACAGGGGGTTCTGATATCAGACACCTTTATAACTGTGTTAGGTATAACATATGGGAAAGGAGACATGGCTGCCATAAACTGGACAGAAAAGTTAGAAATTGAGCTAGCAAAAGTAATGCAATGGAAAAAGTGGCAGCAGACTAAAAAGAAAAAAATGTTGACAGTCAGAACTTTCCTGATCCCATTGTTTACCTACCAATGTGTGTCCCCCAGTAATTTGGACACAAAATACTAAGTTTAGTCTTTCTCTTAGTATGGGGATCTCAGCTTAACCTGAATATGATAGAATTGCTGTATAAACCTTATCAGGATGGAGGGATACATTTATTGAATCCGATTAGTTTCTTTTATAGTTTATTTTTCAGGCCAACATTACAAAATTTCAATCCCCACCAATGAAGAATGGAAAAAGTATTGGTTAGTACCAACACTACAATTATGAGGCAGTCACCAAAGAAACTAAGGAAGACTGATGTACAGATGGCGCACAATTTTTGGCCTATAGTGGAAAACATAAAAAGTGGAATCTCTCTAGTCATACAGGCCTCATACCCAGATAGGAAAAAAACATATGTGGCAATCCAAGACCAGGGATACAAAATACAGACTGAGTATAAGGGGGTACAATTGAGTAATAATAAGAGAATGGGACAATACTTAGTAGACAGAAGGAAACCCCCCAAAATGTGGGACACTGTGTGGCTTTGTGGACACAGAAGGTTCGGGGTTAAAGGAAATGAGAAGCATAAAAAGGTAGAAGAAAGATGGTGCCCTAGAGCAACATGTTATCAAACAGAAGAAATGCATGAACACTTTTTAATACAATGTCCATATGCACAACAAGTTTGGAATATGCCGTGTGGTATGGAAGAGTACACACTGGACATCTGTGGCCTATGAGGAGGTTATTTTTGGTTATTCCAGAGAATTGCAGGGTATTGAGGAAGGGACATTACGAATACTGTTCACTTGTATAAAATTTATTATGTGGCAGGTCAGATGCAAATTTGTGATTCAACAAATACAGCTCATGCCTAGCATAACTATACATATGATAGAGAAAGAAGTACGTTTAGTATGGGCATATGGAACATGGAACATACCAAAGGATATAGTGAAGAATAGATGGGCAGGAGCACTTGATCATATTTTTGGTAACAGCTAAGTTTATAGAAGTCTCTATATGGATTGGATCATCTGGTTTGTAGTTGAGAAATGAATCTTTTTAATTAAGATGTATGTAAATTATGTATAATACTTTGGAAATAGTTTTTGGGAAGTACTGTGTATACTGGAGAATGTTATGATATTTTTGTATTTTGTTTGACTTAATAAAAATTCCCCTACTCTTTTTGAGAAGTGCCTTGGTATCTTTAACATCCATCTGAACAACCACCAGAACAGGCAGAAAGGAACTTGGTTTAACATCTCATCCAAAAGACATCACCTCAGGAGTGCGGCACCCCCCTCATCCTGCACTTCAGTGTCAGTATTAGGATTTAACCCAAGTGCCTGGTGTGGGGATAGAACTCACAACCTTCTGAACTTCCGGCCTCAGAGGCAAGTGTGCAACCTGCTGAGCCACTGACACTGCCTTCTATTCCACTTTTTAGTACCCCCTTCCCCTCCCTGCTCAAACGTAACCTGTCCTCTGCATATAGTTCACTACTGCCCCAGGTCCTGCCCCAGTCTGACACTATGCCATACTTCCTGGGGTGGCACCAATCCCTCTGTCACTCATTGAACTCCTCTATCCTTTTTTCCTCACTGTACTCACACATGGTACATGCCCATCAAGTGTGTTTATGTCTTACAGTGTGCATGAGTATCTGAGGCTACAGAAGCGGTGCCTCCATGGGGCGTGCTCTTCTACAGACAAAAGAACTCTTGTAATTTGGGTATGGTGGATTTGTACCAGTTGCTACAGGGGTCTGTGCTTCTGCACACAGAATCACTGCTGTGAATTGATTATCATGGATTTGTATCTGCAGTGACAAATGAGAGTGCATATCTTGTGGTGTGCATACAGCAGATTCAAATCCACAAAGGTAGCACATCAGTGCTACTGCATTTGTGCCATCTGGGAATAGTTGTATATTGTTTGGCTTACCTGATCATGGTTATCTGGGGTTGCCTCTGCGGTGTTGTACATTTGCTGGGGGGTAAAGAGTTAGAGTTGCAAACCCTAATGCCACAACTTTGTTGTGTTAAGTTGAACCCGAACTGGTGCAGTAATGCAGTTTTTTTTGCAAAGAATATATATATATATAGTATTGCAAAATAAAACAGTTGTAAATATTTCAAAAAAGTCCTAACCTTTCTGTTACAAAACATACAATTATTATAAATTATGTAGGTTTGGCAGTTCTTATGGAAATAGCTTGTGCTCTACTTTCCATTACTAGTGGTGATGCTTATGTTCAGCATAATGGAACACAGGCATAGTAAAGAGTATAGTATTACACAGGGAATAATCAGTTTTGCACTCGGCAAAAATCTAGCTGATTTTTGCTCACAAGTCATTAGTTCACTGCATATGAATAAGTAGAAAAGGAATCACGGTATCTAGTTTAGTTTTCAGCAGCATTATGATACTGTACTGCGCATTGCAGTTTGTATATACTGAAGTATGTTCTATGTGAAATGTATTAATGGATTCATGACAAAATCATTTGGCACATTATTTTATGATTTATTTACACACACTAGATTTGGGTAATGAGAGATTGCTTTGTTTGGGTGTGTGTCAGACTGTGCTCTTTGACCAGACATTTGCTCAAAATAATGCCCAGACTTTGATTTCCTTTGCAGTTTTTGAAAGGCCATTCTCAGCTGCAGCTCACTAATCAGATGATACAGTAAGTGGCCAATCTGAAATCTAAACGTGTTGCTTACTTATTCACAGCATTAATCTGAAGCAAGTCATTTATTAATAACACTAGATCAAAACTCTAATAACACATTCTAAAAGGCTATTATATAACTGACCTTACCAAATGTGTAGTTTTCCTCTGCTACTTCTCTTGATATCTTACCAATATGCAGTATGTAGGAATCATCATGAAAAAAGTAACACAATCAATATTTTCTTCTTTCTCTCATAGATCATTGTAGTCAAAATTTGGTCAAAGTCCTCATTTTCTATATTATAGATGGCTATCATACAGAGTAAATTTTACCTGGTGTTTAGCAAACAAACAACAAATAAAGTTGTTACTGTATGCTGGCTAGTCTTATCCAGAGCAGTGCACTACAAAATTAAAGGACACAGTTCCTTCAGTAAAGAGTTGGTAGGGTACTCTTGTTTTCTCCCTAAATATTTTCTCATTTTTAATTGTTTGTACAGTAGATGAGCCCATGCAGTGTAGGAAACAAGTAATCCATTAAAACGTAATGGGTAGGATTTTCAAAGCATGGCACAGGGCTTGTGACTAGCCCTGTGCCATAACACTTAGGTTCTGGTGGTGTGCCAAACCAATTTGCCACAGCTGCACCCGATTTTACAATCCCCGGTGCAATTGCAACAGTTTCCGCTATTTATGGCAGCTTGCACCAAATACCTGGTGCAAGCTCTGTAAAAAAGGTCCTAGGGACTGCCACAAGCTGGACCACAAAAAGTTGGTCTAACATGTAGTAATTGGCGCACGGGATAGAAAATCCTGATTGATGGCCAGGAGAATGCCACAAGCCCCGTGCACCATACCATATGTTTGGTGCACCTGGAGCTTGTAGTATTCTTGTCATTTTGAAAATCCTGCCCAACATCTCATCTATTCAGATTCCTCATTGGACAGTACAAGCAGTATACAGCATCAGTCAATGGATATTTATAGGGGCACGGTTGCACCCCTATAGTTAGGGTTGAGTAGGCACGTCAATGTTAACCACAAAATTTTGCACTTTAATAACTTTGCAACCATTCAACTGATTTGCATGCAAACTGGTATACACCATTGCCCGTCATAGATTTCTGGATGTGGCAAGCTATGTGCCGGTTGGATGTTCCGAGTTCCAGAGAGGTGAAAAAAGAATTCTTTCACTCATTGACTTTGGTGGGATTTTTCTTTGAACTTGCCAATAGCCCAGATGGTTTGGAATCTTGGTCTGAAATTTTCAGGGCAGAAAGGGACTAGCCCACAGATGTGTCTTTTGCTAGCCTGGTGAAAAAAATAATAAGCTGTTTGTAAGTTATTGCTTTTTAAAAATTTGAAAAAATCATTTCTGAGCATGCTCAGTAGGCACTTAAAGATAGCTGTATGAAATGAAAAAGGAATCCTGTTTCATATTAGAATATTCCTTTTTCATTTGCCACCATGTTTTGTCCATTTTTTTTATTCAAAAGATATAAAACTGGAATCATTTAGAGAGACCAGCACATTTATCTTGGTGATTGGGACCCTGTTAGGTGTAATCTGCACTTGGTCAAAGTCCTCATTTTCTATATTATAGATGGCTATCATACACAGTAAATTTTACCTGGTATTTAGCAAACAAACAACAAATAAAGTTGTTACTGTGAAGTGCAGCTGTTTTGCCACTTGTCCACATATCCATACTTAAATGGATGAATAGAGAGGAGGAATGTTGAAGGGCATGTCTTACTGAGTCGAACTCAGTACAGTACAACTCAGGGACAACACAGATCAAAAAGTATGTCCTGGATGGGACTTTCCATTTTGGACAGGCACGTGCAGCAAACTGCCGGAACCCAGAATTCTCCACAAAGGAGAAGGGCAAAAGATCAATTGCCAGCATTTCAGCTACAGCAGCATTAAGTTCAGGTGACACTGTATGATTGTGTGGGTACTTCAGCTTATGCGCAAAAACACTCTGTAACATGAGCTGACTTAAACATTTTACATGGGGTGTAATGACAAATGGTTCTGCTCTGCGAATGGCAGGGGGTGGAGTCTGGATGTTTGATGAAGACGGTTGCACAGGTGATGATGACAAACCCACAAATGCAGTTATTTTGCCACATTTACCAACCAGGGTTGATGTACCACTTGCACTTGACATACTGCATTCACCACCACCACCACCACCACCAAAACTGCTACTCTCACCAGCACTGGACAACATTTCAAAATCATTATGCTCCTTCACCTCATCATGCCTGTAGTAATCCTCTGCTCTTATTTCCTCACTACTGCAGACATTTAGTTTCCTACTGGATTTAACAGTCATGGAAGGGGATAACATGCTCATTATGGTTGATGACGAGGGTGAACGCCCCACTATGGTATTAGCTGCTATCTTGTGCTGGGTCCATAGTGCCACCTGCCTATTCTTAAGATGCATATGCTGTCCTCCTGTGCCCAGTTGGCTCCCCTTTTTATCTCAACTCACACGCACATGGCAAATCTAGCAGATTGCAACTGACTCATCATTTGCATCTTGCACAAAAAAATCCCAAACAAGGGATTGTGATGCTCTGCTTTTAACATGTCCCTGATGCTGCTTATTGGACTGTGTTCTTTTAAGCCATGAAGTGGGGGGGTGCTACGTGATTTTTCAGGCAGAACACACTTGGACTGCAACTGACCACCATGACTACCTATTAAATACACTTACTTCACACCCCCAATCCCCTGAAGCCTCTCTGATTGGCCCACTTCCCCTGCTGTTCATAGGTCATCCCAACCTCTATCTCCAGCCTACCCTCTGTCATATTTTCTCACCCCAGCTATACAGTGCTCTCTGAATTGCTATACACTTTTACTCCCTGTACCCAGGGAACATGTCTCCCCGGACTGGACAGATGCTCCTTCTAACTACCCTTCTCTCCTGCCTTCCACCTCTCCTGTCCACTATTCCTCCTACTTTCCCTAGCCTGCCTTCCCCCTTCATGCTGCATCGCGATGGCTCTTTCCAACCTCCTAATTCAATGACCAGCTCATCCCCTAACACAAACTGGTCCCACTGCACCTTACAACTCTGCCCCTTCCTCCTCACTCCATCGCACTCTTGGGCTATTCTTCACCGAATTACCTTCCAATCCACCACTCATAAATGCCCCCTACTCTGCCCAAACAACGGACAACAGCCCTCAGTTGCACACAAGTGCTCACTAGCTACCTTACTATCGGTCTCTTAGTACTTACAGCAGGGGACATACATCCTAACCCTGGCCCCTCAAACCTACCTATGGTGCAATCAACAGCAGGCCCCTAATGTAACACAACTCCTATCCTCACTGGAGACCACCTCCCATGGGGTCTGTGCCTCCTGCACCTAAATATACGTAGCTTGCCCCTTAAACTTGACTCCACCAGTTACTGCTTGGCACACTGTACCTGATGTCATCATCCTTTCCCTGAAACCTGGCTAAACAAACATGTCCCTGACTCCTCGTTAGCTATTCCAGGCTACGCAATTGCCTGTCAGGACAGGTCAACTAGAGGTGGTGGTGTGGCTATCTATGTAAACTCTGATCTGCATTTCTCAACCACCCTAGCCAAAGCTGAACCCAATGCCTACGAAATTCTCTTGCTTCAACTGACTCTCCCTTTCTCCTCCCTATCTACATAGCTGGAGTCTATTGTCGGCCTGGCTTCCCAGCTTCGTCTGTCACCGATCTCCTAAAACAAACTGCCTCCCAATCCCCTACTGGTGAACTCTATGTCATGGGTGACTTAAATCACAACTGGCTAGCTCCATCCTTCAACAAAACCCAGTCGGACATTGCCTTGCTTAACCTCTCACAAACCATCTCCGAGCCCACATGCCTAAACTCCAAAATGGGAAACCACTAACTACTAGACTGGGGCTTCACCAGCCACCCCCACCAGGTTATCGCTTCAGGGCTCCTACCCGATTCCCTAAGCGATCACCACTTTATTTATCTAGTCCGGAAAATCCACCGACCTAGATTCCCTCCAAAGTTCATACTCCAATGTTCCTACAAATCTCTAAACCTCATCTCTGTGCTTGAAGACTTAGCTCTTGCTTGCTGGGAATCCCCCACCAAACCCTGCTCTATCGACATGCCTTCCTTCATTTCCAAAACACATTCCTCCAAGTCTGGGATGCTCATGCCCCACTGCATCACTCCAGGGTTCGTGGCTATCACCTGCCCTGGATCACCCAGGAACTGACAGCCTGCCAAATTGCTCAGGACAAAGCATGGAGCACTCACAAAACCTCACGCCTCCCAAGCGACCTTGCCATCTATCGGTCTCTACGCAACAAATGCACCAGAGCAACCCACCTAGCTAAGGCAGGATACTTCAGCTCCTCCCTTCGTTCCAACTTAAACTGTCCATCCAAATTCTGGAAGGTTATTCACTCCGTCTTCTCCCTTCCAACTGCCCACCCTCCCCCTCTCCTCCTCGTGAACAACTCACTCCTCTCGGATCCACAGGATGTTGCCGCTGAATTCAACACATATTTCTCCTCCTGTGCCTCGGCCCTTCTCCTCTTCCTGCCCACCTCGGTTACCCTCTGTCCCTCCCCATATGTTCTAATTCGTGGGCCCCCCACCTTCACCTTCAAAGAAATCTTGCCAGTTGACATCCTCGAAGCCCTTCAGGCCCTCAGCACAACAAAAGGTAAATCCCCCGATGGTCTCGACTGCAACCTCCTCCACCTCTCTGCCCCAGCCATAGCAACCCCCCTCGACACCCTCTTAAACCTCTTCTTTTCTTCTGCCACGGTCCTCCAGGTCTGGAAGCAGGCCATCGTCATCCCCCTCCCTAAAGGGGGTGTCACTACCTCCCCCTCTAATTATCACCCTATCTCCCTCCTCCCTGCTCTGGCACAGCTGCAAGAACACCTAGTGCTCAATCAACTCACCTCCTTCCTCTCTGACACCAACTTCTTCACGCTGTTCCAGTCCGGTTTCAGGAAGGGCCATTCCACAGCCTCCTCCTTGGTTAGGTTCACGGACTCCATCCTCTCAGGTATGGACAAAGGGTTAATCACCTTGGCCATTTTCATAGACCTTGCCAAAGCTATTGATATGGTCTCCCACCCCCTGCTACTTCAATGTCACTCGGAAGCAGGCCTAGCTGGCTCAGCTACCAATTGGTTCAGAGCTTACCTCTCGGACAGAACTCAATCAGTTTGAATCTCCGACATCACCTCCTCACCCCTCCCTATAGCCACCGGAGTTCCCCATGGATCAGTACTTGGCCCTATCCTGTTCTCCATCTTTCTTAATAACCTCCCTCTAGTGTGTTTGTGTTCATCCACTTCTATTCAAATGTACGCAGACAATACTGTCCTTTTTGCCTCTGGCTCCTCCCCAGAAGAGGTAACAGCCAACCTCCATGCTGACTTCAACAAGGTACAGTTATGGTTTAGCTCTCACCAGCTCTCTCTCAATGCGAAAAAAACTACCACCATGACCTTCGGCACTCGGCAACGTCTAACCAGGCTCCCTTCCCTCCCTACCTTCCACACCAATGACGGGACGGTACTGGAGGACTTCACTTCCTTCCGCTACCTCGGGGTTTGGCTCGACCGTCACCTGTCCTTCTCCAAACACATTGATGCCATCCTAAAAAAACTGTGCCCCAAGCTCAGAGCCCTTTACAGGAACCGCAACTGCCTCCCTTTCATGGCCAGGCATGAGCTAGTGCATAAGATGATCCTCCCCTCATTTGACTACTGTAACACAGTATACAGTGCTGCTCCCAAATCTACCTTATCCAGACTGGACACACTTTTCCATGCCTTCTGTCGCTTCACCCTTGATGCCACCCCCCACACCCATCACTGCAACCTCTACCATGCTCTCGCATTCTCTTCCCTCAAAAACAAATAAGCCTACAACCCTGCGCTAAATTTGTAGCCAAATTCTGGCATGGCGCCCACTGCCTCATACCTCTCTACCTTACTTGCCCCAGCTCCTTCCCTCTCATGCCCTCAGATCACTCTCGACAACCGAAGCTACAATCCCTAGGCAGAAAACCCACTGGGCAATCTGCCTTCTCCTACCACTTCCCCAAACTCTGGAATGAACTCCTCCCAAATTCGCCACTCCTCCTCTATGCAATCCCTGTCTTCAGCACTAGCAAACTACCTCTGCATAATTGCTCCTGCACCTAAGCCCCAAAGGTGTCCTATACCTCCCGACTGCCTGACCAGTGACACCTAGCTTACGCTATGGGAAGCTGGCTTATCTATACCAACTTCAGCACTTCTTGGTACATGGTCTTGCCCTGTCCTAAATCCTACTTGATACTGCCCAATCATCACATGTTCTCCACTGCCAGTGTCACACCTCAACTATCCAATTCTATCCCATGAGTTATAATTTATCTAGCACTTTTCACTGGTTAAGTCTGTACTATAATCTCTGCCTTCCAAGTGTTGTTGTTGTACTGTACTGGATGTCTTGTCCCTATTCCATCACACAATTGTATAACCATAACCCTTCCTCTGCATCCTGCAACTGTATAGCTGAAACTCATTCTCTGTAAACTGTTCAACAGAATCTCAGTCTACTGTATTGCTGTAATTGTGTTCAACTATGTTCTACTGTTTTCCTCATATATGTAACTCTTGATAACCTGCGAGTTATCTCCCACTGTACCCCCAACCCCCAGGTTGCACCAGGAGATGAGCATCTGTTTAGTCAGTGTGCCATCCTGGCGAAACAATTTCAATAAATAAATAATAAATAAATAAATAAAAATTATTACTGGGTCATCATCATCACCATCAACTGAAACTGGTAAATCACAAGTTTTTACGGGGTTGGATTAATGCAAACTGACTCAGACGCAGCCACCTTGAATTTCTTTTTCTCCGGTTCCCAACTGGGGTCAATTACATCATCACCATATTCATCAACATCATCCACATCCACATCTTCTGCTTGGATGCTGGCATGTGGACTACATGTTGCAACCACAGCAACATCATCATCATCATCAGATTCAGCATCATCATCATCATCAACACCACCATCACCTGATATTTTTTCACCACACAGTGAATCACTGCATGGAAAATGCATGACCTGAACCACAGTGGAAGAAATGTCACATTGTATGCTATCGTTGAGATGATTATCAGAATCCTCATGTTCAGTTACTGGGATGTTACTGGGAAGTATGACATCATCTACACTGCCACTCACTCGCGCTTTTTTACACTCCACTATATTTTTGGACACTGTACGCTGGTCAGAAGTGGAGCTTGAGGCAGCAATACTCATACCACCACCAGCAACTGCACTAACACCACTGGCTGGGACAACATCATCTCCTCCAACTATGAGTGAAGCTACTGATTGGGCTGTAAAACACATTGCAGGACAAATACCTTTCCTCACATCAGCAATGCAGTTCTGCGTCTGCATACTACCACGCCCACAGACAATCTTACTACTGGCAGCAGTGCCATGGCAAGAACCAGCTTTGCTTGCATGTCTCTTTGCGGGCATTTTGGAGGAAGATCAACAACAATATTCTAAACAAATTTAGATTTTGGAACATTCACTCTGGGTGAGGGGACGCTGGATGTGAAACCAAAAAAACAACTGTGGCTTCAGCAACAAATACAGATGCAAATTCACAAGTGAAAACAACACCTTAACTAACCAGTGGTGCTAAAGTCACTAACAATCCAATCTGGAAAACAATTCCTTTTGCTGGTGGGGGGTGGGGGGAGGAGCACTGACTGCAGATTTTTATGGCAGTGCAAGCAGCAAAACAAAAAAAAGATACCACAATGGCAGTACACAATCATGCAGCTGCAGTGGATAGCAGGCTCACACTGCTGCACCTGCAGTTACACCGTGGCACAATAAAAGGTGTATTATTTGATGTCATGCACTGCACACACACTCTCACTCACACACACACACACACACACACACACACACACAATTTGTCTACAAGTAATGCGTAGCAAATTAAAAAGTTTAGTAATATACCACGTATTGTAAACAACCTGAAATTATGAACTGCTGCACCAGATCCACACAACACACAATCAGCAAAAAGATTTCAACAATTACTGACAATATTACTGTGTGTACATTAACACAGTCAGTTATGTAACAAAAATATAACCAAAAAAACAAAGAACTCCCTATTTCTCCAACTTAAATCTACCTACACCACAGTTACGCCCCTTCCCCAAAGCACACTTGCACTGTCTCTTACTAGACAGACTCAGTGTTGTACATTAACATTCAAAATCCACACACAGACAAAAACGCTTGATGATATGAGCACAGAAGGGTTTCCTACAATCGATTAACTAAAGTTTGAGCAAAATAAATTACTCAGAAATGCTTTTTAACAGCTTTTAGAAGGTTTGAATCACAGACAGCTCTTGGAGCACACTGTCTCCTACAGCTTCCTACACACACACTACCCCGAACTGAGGCTGTGCAGATCAATATAGAGCCCATGTGACCAGAAATCCAATGAATCACTGCAAAATTCGCCTTCGTAGCAAAACAAGGTGAAGTGGTGAAGTCATTGTTTCAACGCGCCCAGCCTTTAAGATTGGTGGGTAGTGGTCTGAGAAGGAGAGTAACACAAAGTCATTGTCTTCAATGGACTTCGTGTTATATAATCACAAATTAATCTGCTTGGTGCAAGTACTCCGTGGTGCCTTGGTTCCTGAATCCCACTTGTAGGCGAATTGAGCCACTGCTTACACCACTACATGTTAGGCCTAGCATGGCTTTTGTGGGAGTAAACATCATGAAAGAATTTTACTTGTACTACCATTGAAGCCATGCTAGGCCTAACATGCAGTAATTGGGCCAAACAATTACTGAGATACTACAACAGCCAGACAGACAAGCCTAAAAATGGACAAAAATTACCCAAAGCTATGTAAAGTTAATGGAACCAAGGGTGACTGGGTGGCAGTCACCACCACCATCACCCTAGGCCTAACATGCAGCACATGGCAGGAAGGACAGAACCCCCTCAATGTACTGTGTTATAGCCCCCCCCCCCACACACACACAGGAGTACACAAACAAGTAGAAAATAATGATTTTTTTCCCCACCAGAATTAAATTTTAAGTTTTAACAGATGATCCTACAAGCAAACAGGCAGTTCATAAACTGCTACCCCTGCAGAGACCAGGCCCATACAGAACAAGCCCCTGCAGAGACCTGTTCCATACAAAACAAGCCCCTGCAGAGACCAGGTCAAAATCATTTAACCCCACAAAACTGTTGTTTTTTCTCTCATGGCAGAGAAAAAAAAAGTTTATGGATGCTACCACCCAGGCACCCTCGGTTCCAGTAACGATGCCTCATTTGGTGTGTGGGGGAAGCACTTGTAGGATTATTTGGCAATTCCAGTGAATCTCAGTAATTGTTTGGTGTGCCACGTGTGGCATGTTAGGCTTAGCATGGCTTTTGTGGGAGTAAACATCATGAAGGAATTTAACTGGTACTACCACGGAAGCCATGCTAGGCCTACCACGCAGTAATTGGGCCAATCAATTACGGAGATATACTGCAACAGCCAGACAGACAAGCCTAAAAATGGACCAAATTACCCAAAAGCGATGCAGTATTAATGGAACCAAGGGTGATTGGGTGGAAGTCCCCACTAGCATCACCACCAGTAACCATTTCACATCACGTTTACTCCCACAGAAGCCATGTTGGGCCTAGTCATGCGGCACATGGCCCAAACTTTTACTGAGATGCACTACAACAGCCAAACAAGCCTAAAAGTGCACAACAACACCAAATAATGATTAAATGTTACAGGAACTGAAGGGGACTCTGTTGCAGCCACCATCAGTATCTCCCCCAGTAGGAAAACATTTTACATCACATTTACTTCCATGGAAGACATGGTAGACCCTAGGTCTAACATGCAGCACATGGCACAAAGGACAGAAAAAAACCCAATGTGTTGTGATACAGGACCATCCCACCACAAAGGAGTACACAAACAAGTAGAAAAGAATAAATATTTTTTTCCACCAACAAGGTTCAATTTTAAGTTTTAACAGATGATCCTACAAGCAAGCAGGCAGTTAATAAACTGCTACCCCTGCAGGGACCAGGTTCACACAAAACAAGGCCCTGCAGAGACCAGGTCAAAACCATTTAATCCCCCAAGACTGTTGTTTTTTCTCTCATGGCGGAAAAAAAAAAAGATGGTGGATGCTGCCACCCAGTCACCCTTGGTTCCAGTAACGTTGCCTCATTTGTTGGAGGGGGGGTGCACTTTTAGGATTATTTGGCTATTGCAGTGAATCTCAGTAATTGTTTGGTGTGCCATGCCATGTGCTGCATGTTAGGTCTTGCATGGCTTCTGTGGGAGTAATCATCACTAAATAATTTTACTTGGACTACCATGGAAGTCATGCTAGGCCTAACATTCAGTACTTGGGCCAAACAATTACTGAGATATACTACAACAGCCAAACAAGTCTAAAAATGAACAAAATCACCCAAAGCGATGCAATATTAATGGAACCAAGGGTGACTGGGTGGCAGACCCCACCAGCATCATCACCAATAAACATTTCACATCATGTTTACTCCCACAGAAGCCATGTTGGGCCCGAGCCATGCAGCACATGGCCCAGAGTTTTACTGAGATGCACTACAATAGCTAAACTAGCCTAAAAGTGCACAACAACGCCAAATAATGATTAAATGTTACATGCACTGAGGGGGACTCTGTGGCAGCCACCATCAGTATCTCCCCCAGTAGGAAAACATTTTGTCATGTTTACTCCTACGGAAGACATGCTATGCCCTAGGCATAATGCACAGCACATAGCACAAAGGACAGAAAACCCCCCAATGTACAGTGTTATAGGACACACACACACACACACACACGCAAACACACGCACACGCACACGCACGCACACACATATCCCATGGACCACAAAGGAGTACACAAACAAGTAAAAAAAGAATAATGATTCTTTTCCCCCACCAGGATTCAGTTTTAAGTTTTAACAGATGATCCTACAAACAATCAGGCAGTTAATAAACTGCTACCCCTGCAGAGACCAGGTTCACACAACTGGAGCCCCTGCAGAGTGCAGGTCCACACAAAACAAGATCCTGCAGAGACCAGGTCAGAATCATTTAATCCCCCAAGACTGCTGTTTTTTCTGTTGCCCCTGCAGAGTCCAGGTACAATTCACGTATATGTATTCATATATTACCCCTGAACTGCAGTTTTTTTCCTACATAAAAAGCATTTATGGTGTTCTGACACCCACCCCACACAAAAAAAGCCCCTACAGAGACCAGGTCTACACAGAATGAGCCCTTACATAGAACAGGTCAAAATGCTTGAATCCCCCAAGCTGCATTTTTTTTCTTATTAATTCAGCAAAGAACAAACAGATATGGGATTGTAATGGGATTTATCCCACCCCCCCCCAACACAGAATGTCTCTTCTTTTTCCCCCATTACAGAACAGACAACAGCTATGGGACTGTAATGCTTCCCACAAAAAAGGAGCCCCATATACAGACAAAACAAGCCCCTAAACAGACCTGGTCCAATTTGTTTCAACTGTAGCTCAGTTTTCCTCTATTCATTTAATGGAGCAACCCTGTAGATTTTGTTTTAACCAACTCTCCATGCCACCCCCTCATCCCCCATACACACAAAACGAGCTTCTGCAGTGGCCAGGTGTATACAAAACGAGATCTGGTCCAGTTCATTTGCCTCAACATTTTAATTAACTCAACCTGCCCACCACACAAAATGAAGTTCTGCAGTGTGGCACAATTTATTTGGTAGATGCCTGTAATGAAACTCCCTTCTGACCTGCTTCTCAGGACCATGAGGCAAGGTCCAGTTGAACTTAAAATGCTTTTCTCTGCTTTCCCCAAACCCCAATTCACACATACTGTACCTTGGCAGTCAGTGTAGCAGGACAGACTTGGAGAGGATTTGATGTGGCCATAACGTGCGAGATGCGGAACTCATGGAGGACAACGGGTCTTCACAGCAATGCAGGCAGTAACAAGAAGAATGCCGAACCCCTAGACCCATGAATTTAAGGAGCAAGGGAATGAAGAAAGATGGTGCCCACTCGTATTTCCAGTTCTCCACAATCTGGGCCAGCTCACAATCTGACACAACCTGCGTCACAAATGGACACGAGAGTACCAAGCCAGAAAAAAAGTGAAATGTATAAAAAAAAAAAAAAAAAACTGAGGGAAAAAAGACACACAAGGTTTTGGCAGCATATTGTTGTAAAAATAAGGTAGACTACTGTACAAATTCAACTGGACCACAATAGTTACAATTAAAAAAAAACAGTCTGGTTAGGGATGAGCTCAAAAGGGACACTACTTGTCAGGAATGTTACGGCAGTGCAAATTAATATTAAAACAAGCAAAAAACATTTTTTTGTGAAGGGGTTCATGGGAGGAAACTAAAATGAAATAATTAGACAGCAAATTAATAACAGTTGTTTTTCTGGGCACAATAATGAACAGTACTTCAGTGATTTAAAGTTGGACTGGTAGTAATGTCATAAAATGCAGCCCTACTTACCAGTGTAAATAGATGTTTGTGATGACACAGGATGAACACAGTAGACCCAAACTGAGTGTGTTTATGTCTAATATCTCTCTTAATAGGGCACTACAAATGAGAGATTTTATGTGAACATTAAAACAATTCAGAAAAATGTTACAGGGTGTCAAAGTGCAGTAAGAATGAGTCTCTCGACTACTGTATTTATGCCTATATATATATATATATATATATATAGAGAGAGAGAGAGAGAGCGTTATATCTATCTTCTTTTCCTTCCTATTTTATCAAAATACCCATCTAAAATATTCACTGCGGTATTACACTTTAGGATATGATTTATATCTAATAGAACCACTTACTTTCATTGACAGTAAGTCTTGACCCCTTTCTCCAGCTTCTCCAGCTGATTCTGGCAGATGCCACTTGCCTCTGCCCACATTGCTTCCACTCCACGCTCGCCTCCACTTTCAGGAGGCAGAACTTTTATGGAATGCCCTTTGCTGACCTTGCTTGTTGCTATGGCAGCATCACACCTAATACCTGTGTCACTGGCCAACTTTGCAATTAGCACTGCCTTTAAAAAGGCAATTTAAAAACAATAAGGTACAGTAGTAGCCACAGACATGGCCAGATATTTCCAGATATTTTGTGAAATTTCTAAAGAGTTTCTCCCTGCTGCCTCTACTGTGTAAATGGAGAAAGCAGGAGATTTCTCTAGAAATGTCACAGAAATTTCAGGAAATGTTTGGCCATGCCTTTGGCTGTGACTGTAGTGCTAAATGGTTACCCTAGACACCATCTATGCAGTGACAGTCAGTGTCCTTCAACCCTCACTGCTCAGGGGTCATAGGTTGCCAAATTGCAGAATGTTCCATAGGTCCCAATAAAAATGGATTTTATTTAAAATAACACCCTGCTTTTCAGCAGCACTTCCTTAATTGCTGGACCCTTGTAGCTCAGTCAATGTCTGCTATGCTCTGCTCACAGGAGGAAGAGCTTTTATGGAGCGCCCTTTGGTGATGTTGCTTGTTGCTATGGCAATGTCACTGCTATGCCTGTGTCACCAGTCGACTTTGCAATTAACACTTTTTAAAAGTACTGATCTTCCTTTCCACATAGATTTTGTTGCAGAAGCATATCAGGGCATGCACCACAAATACAGTCTTACAAGTGAGGAACTCATCAGTTTTATATTTAACTTTTTTTACATGATGCTTGAATGTGCTCCCAGATTTTGTGTATTGGCAAACAGTTTTTGCATACTATAAAACCCTTCAGTAGTGCAAGTAACTAACTTCTGCTTCTTTTCCTTTTCTGGCTTTTGATAGCAGCTTTAAATTAATGTATCCCTCACATTTGGTACCATCCAAAATGTTACCATAGGTGATGGTCCTAGTTCTTCTGTCAGTCTAGGGTCTGCCAATAGAATTTGTCAAGTGTTATGGATTACCACCACTGTTCAGCCAGCCAAGGGATTGAACTTGAGGGAACAAGTTACTGGTTGTTTGTCAGGATTTACCATTGCTCTTTTGGAATGTATCAAATCACTCCTCTGTAAAGATTCTACCTTCATTCTTGACTCCACTCTTAATTCTTTTATATAACCTCCACTACTACATCTTCCCTGTAATTCATCTGTCTGCATCTTAAAAGTTAATTCACGTGTGCACTTTTGCTTGATTCTAAGGAATTGGGAGTAAGAAATTGAATCTTTTAAAGATTGGGTATATCCACTTTTTGCCAGGAGTAAGGAATTTGTGGGCGTTGGCTTCCCATAGCATTTTATGCATCTGTGTTTGCCTGTTTCCCTCATTGACGTTAGATCAAGGAAGTCCATTTCCACTGTTGAGATCCTGGAAGTGAATCTGAGAAACATGTTATTTTCATTCAACCAGTCAGTAAAACTTGCAGTTTTGTTTACATCCCCTCTCTATACACAGACAATGTCACTGATATATCTATATCACAGGACAATATTGTCTGCATATGGGATGTCATCTTGATACACAATGTACAGTTTTCATAACCCCATGAACAAACTGGCATACAATGGGACCATGCAGGTCCCCATCACTGTGCCATGCATTTGGAAAAAGTAATCTTCTGAGAACTCAGAAAAGCTGTGATTTTAAATAAAATCCAATGTTTCTAACAGGAAGGAACCTGATGCCAAGAACAACTGTTCTGTAAAACATACCTGCTTGTCAAAGATACCTTATTGTACTCTATAGAAGAATACAAAGCTTAAATGTCTATGGATAGCCTGACATAATTTTCTTGCCACACAAAATCCTCTAGCTTCATCAGCAGGTAGCCCATGTCTCTGAGGTGGGATCTTACCTTCACAACTTCTTTATGCAGGACATAATCCAGAAATCTAGAGAGTTTATCTGCGAGTGATCCCACTGCAGAGACAACTGGACAACCTGGTGGAAACTCAATATTTTTGTGGACCTTTGATAAGGCAGATAAGGCAAGGCTTATTGAATGTGGCATCCACAAATACTTGAACTTATTTTCAGTTATGACCCTTACATGTACCACCCTAAGAGTTCTAACAATTCTGGCTTAAAGGCTATAGTTAAGTTGATGGAAGTGTTCTGTATCTGCCCATATCATTTAACAGATCATACATCATGGTGACACCACTGTGGTTCATGTATCCTGATAAGATTGTCGCCTTTATCAGCTGGCTTGACATTATCCCAAGTAAATTAGTAAGTTCATACAATGCTGTTTTTTCTGCCATTGTTAAATTAGATATTTGATGCATTTTATTTTTTCTGCTTTAGCAAATGTTTCACTGTGTGTTTTACACCTGCTTCAAAGGTAGAAAATGTAATTAAGTATTATGGGTAGGAATATTGATTTAGGGTGAAACTGTATAATCCATTCTTCCCAACTGTCATGTTTACTCTCAGGGTTGAGGGCTGCCTGTGTCAGGTCTTCTTCTTCATGCAATTGTTCAATACTTGGCATTATCCCTCCATTCACTCCTTGGTTCTTATTCATCAGTTCCACCATTACTTATAAGAACCAGTGATCCAGCTGGTCCAGGTCTTCATATTCACCACTCATCTGTAACAGCATGTTGTCTAAGTTCTCCAGTTCAGTTCTGGCAAAAAAAGGTCTCAGATGAATCTTCCAAAAAAATTTGGAAAGGTCAATATTTACATCAAAATCATTTACATTTGGGGTTGGGACAAAAGGGGAGCCTTTAAGTATTGGTTTTTAGTTCTTTTTGGTATTTTTTTAGTTCTGTTGTAGAGATGTTTTTAACAATATTCTCTACTATTTCTTTTTCAGTGCTAACCTTCTCAACTGACCACCCGTTGCTTCATTTTCATTCCCCCATCCTCCTTTTCTTTGGTATCCTCTCCTTTTTTTCTTTTTCCTTTGATCTTTGAGGACTTTTCGCTGAAAAATGAGATTTGCTCTCATTCTCTTCTGGCTTTGATTCCACTGCTTATTGTTCTGTATTTCTTCTTGTATTTACTCTGGGATTATCTGTTTTATATCTTCCATGTGACATAGATCTGACTCTACTTTCTGAGTGGCTCACATTTGAGCTTGGCCAAGTAAAGAAATCTGCATTACTATAATCAGTTTCATCACTCAGTAGTTTATTTTGTTTTCATTCAATAAGTCTGTTTTCATATTTATTTAATTTTAACTTCAAAATCTTGTCCCACTCTACTGTGCAGGGGTCCTGTTTTAATTGATTTAGTTCCTTTTTCAATTTACTAATCTCTTCCCTCAGTGTGTTGAATTCAGAGTGTTATTTTTTTATTATTAATTTTACAAAGGTCATGGCACAGTTTCTGGCTGTTTGCACCGATTCCTCACTTGGTTCAGAATCCTATAAGCCCCCAGACTGAACTTTTGTCACCCTTAAGCCTCAATGAATCTGCCCTTTGGTAACATATTTCTTCAGGGTTGTGATATTGTATGTTACACTTAACTCTGGGATTAACAGTCTTTTCAATTTCATATAGGCATATTTGATAATGTCTGCATTAGATTCACTTGTTTTGGCTATTTCCTTACCCTCCAGCAAGTTAAGTGCTCTTTGCCATCTCTGTTTAAGCATGTCAGTCTGTACCAAAATGAATGGTCTCTCCACAGCACTGGTAGAAGTGGGAGCATCATATTCACTCATAGCACAAATACAGCAATGACTTTTCAGCTACTTGCACTGTAAATCTTATACACACATTATGTTGGTGAATTTTCAGTCTATTACAACCATTAGTTAATACCACAAGTGGAAGCAGGGTATTTTTCCATAAGTAAAGGAAAAAACATGATATTAAACCCTGAATGCAACAGTGCTACTGCACTCTATGCAGCAGACCTCTGGTCTCCACGTGTAACTGATTAATCAATCAGTATGAACTGGCTTCTGCTGCTACAAGCAATTCCAACTGGCTATGGTGTTAACAGTCACTCTGAGTCAAAGGGTGTTGAGTGTGATCTGCAAATTACAGCTGGGGTGGTACAAGGGAAAAAGGGTAGCAACTGTCTTAGCATATCTAACCCTCCATTCCTAGAAAAAAAGTTTTCCCTGCAATCGTAAAATCGTATTAGGTTCCTGGTAATCTAAAATATTGAATAAAACTATGCTGCTTATACTGCAAAACAACTACATTAACATAGTTGTTAAAAAGATTCCAAAAAACTTGCAGTGTTGCCAGTTAAACATATATATTTATAATAACTGGTTAGTGATGATTAGTAACTGTGGGCAGAAACTGTCAAACTCCATTGTACATGGCTGTGTATAATCACCCGAGTATAACAGAGTTTGATTATACACATATGTGTATAATCACCTGTGTATAATGAAGTTTTATTAAGCACGTTTTGCAAAAATTCTAAAATCACTCTCATGCTAGTGCTATTGGTTCTTCACACTGGCAACTTGATTGTTTTACCTCACTGAAACCACTGAATAGGAATCTAACTTACGTGTGGCTGAAGAAAGACACATTTCTCACAGAAATGAAAAATAACCTGTGGTCTACTAATGTCTGTCTATCCACCTAAAATAGCATGTTCATCACCATTTCAGATACCTAGTGACCTAGAAAGACAAAAAATCATAGAGCAGCAAGAAAAAAAAACACTCTAAGAAAAACAAAGACTGACATTAGGCTGTTCAAAAGTACCTGTCCGAAATAGAAAAAAACATCAAAGGAACAAGTAATTATAAAAAATAAATCATGGGGAAGTGTGTGTCAGCTCAGATTTTATGCACAGTCTTGGTGTGCAATGTCTTAATAAACCCATGGAGCTTTGCTGTCAGGGTTTATGAGGCATCACACACCTTGGG
Organism: Neoceratodus forsteri; assembly: GCA_016271365.2. Lineage (NCBI taxonomy): Eukaryota > Metazoa > Chordata > Ceratodontiformes > Ceratodontidae > Neoceratodus > Neoceratodus forsteri. The sequence continues at coordinate 1,042,454,569 of CM057455.1, read as the reverse complement.
TATGCATAAAACCCTCATTACACACACTTCCTCATGAATTATTCTATATATAGCATTCTTTGTATTTGCCATTTGATTTTTCATGTATTTCTGAGTATAGCAAAAGATAATGAGATCTGTCCACAATTTCACATCATCAAGAGATTCAAAAATTGTTGTCACAGTACCTCAACTAGAACAGCTACAATAGTCTCCTGGCAAAAGGCTTACTTGACATAAATCTGTTAAAAATACAATAATAAAGGAAAAAAGCCAAAATGGCTACACAAATGTGTTATGAAGCTGATAAGAAAAAAGAAAAATGCCAATAGTATTTATAAAAAACAAACAGTGGAAAGCTGGGAAAAATTCAAAGCAACTTAAAAAACATGTAAAAATAAAATTAATAAAGCAAAATGAAAATACTAACACAAACTGGCACAAACAGCAAATAAAAATAACAGTAAACAATTCTATGGATACATCAACTCACTGAAAAAAACCAGTACTGTAATGAACTAACAGTAATAAACGAGGAAAACAAGGGGGCGTGGCTTGGCTCCTACGCTGATGGCCACTTGATCGCAGAGCTCTGCCGATCTGGGGATAGAAATCCATATTGGCACCTTCTCCGTATGCAATTTCTGCTCTTATGTGAAGGGTTCTGTATCGGACTGCACTTTGGCAATAATAATTCTTTCAAGTGCCGATTTTTCTCCATCTAATAACGCCGACTACTACAAGTGCAATGTCGCTTTCTAGCCTGCCGTAGGGCACAAGGCCCGAACCTGACACGACTTTATCTTCACAGCAGATCAGCGACATGTTCACTGCCATGATGCAGCGAATGGCTGAAGTCACCGTGGCATCTAATAACACAACCCTAGAATTCAATAGATTAACCAGAGAGTTCAATGTGTGGAGAATCAGGCTAAGGGCAATACAGACCGTATTGATGCACTAATGGCGACGGTGAGGAAACAAGATAAAACCATCCATATTAAGCAGCAAAAAATTGACGATATGAAGAACAGAAGTCGTCGCAACAATCTCCGTCTCCTTGGTTTTCCTGAGGGAGTAGAAAAAGGGCATTCGGTGGATTTTCTTATGGATGCTTTGCTGGAGATTATGCGTTCTGATCTTTCCCCTGATTTTACCATAGAAAGGGCTCACAGAACACTTAGCCCACTGCCTAAACCTGGAGCAAGGCCTAGGCCTATCATGACCCGAATACTGAATTTCGCTGACAAGGAGTGGATTTCTTCACGGGCGCGAGACATGGGGACGTTATCATGGCAAGGCCATAAAATTCTAATATTCCAGGACTATTCCAAGGAACTGGCTGCAAAACGCAAGGAATGTACAGAATGTCACCGTGAAATGTATGAAATGAGGATCCACTTTTTCCTTCATTACCCTGCCACCATGAAACTGGAAATAAACAGGACACCATTATTTTTTTCTACACCTGCAGCACTCATGGATTATTTAAATAACAGCGGTACCTTGTATCAAACAACCAACCCTCTGCCACATCAAAATAAGGCTTCTACAGAAACAAAGACCTCTAAGTGTACCACTGATCTCTCGTCATCTAGGCATGAGCCCCAACGCAGCTACCATCTCCAAGGAGCTACTCGTGGCCTACCAGTGAGGTCCCACAAGCGTCAACAGTCCAAAAGGCATGAGAAAAGAATTCACCCACAGGAGAGGGAAGCAAGGCCTGATTGGTTACAGAATCGAGAGATGGATCTCCTGGTACATTGTCTGGATGCATTTGTTGCTCCTAACCGATACGCTGCTCTCCCCCGATGGCTCAAAATGAAACCGAGGATTTCCCGGAATACCCTGAGGAGGAGATGGCCCATGAAGCTTCACTATTAGAAAGCCTCTCAGTGATGGAACTTCAGGGGGAATCCCTTTTTAAACCAGCCCCACAATTGCTACAACCTGGAGATCATGGCCCAGATTAGATGGCACAACTAACTGCTCTGGACTCTATTCCTTCTCTCCTAGACACCTCACAGGATTGTAACAGATAAGTGGCCTTTTTGATCACTCTTTTGAGGTCAGGGCAAGAGTACAGGCTTTTGGTCTGCTTTGGGTAAGATTCCTTTTTTAAAAAAAAAAAAAGTACCCCCCCTTACCCTGGCCAGGCCTTATAACCTTGCTCTGTTGCTCAGAGATCGTCTCTAGGGTGCACTTATGCAGCCTTATCATACACAGCAATGTGTTAGGTATTGGTTATGTACTTTAGGTCAATATTAATGTATGGGTTTTAAATAGCTTCTAGCAGTTTAAGCATGTGCAGGATTATGAGAATTGGTCTTGACTCTACCGTATCCCTACCCTCCCCTTTCCGTGTGCTCCCATTCCTTACAACCTAGCAGATCTCTGGCCACCAAACAAGGCATAAATGACTGACTAAATTAGCTGGTCAGTACCTCCTGTCTGTGTTGATCATCTTATCCTTCATAATCTCTGAGGAGTATAGGGAACAGGCACCTACTCTCAAGTACCCATGTAAGCTTAATGACTTATAATGCTATTACTGCCAGCTGTCATCCAGTATACCCCAACCAGGTTGGGTTGCTTGGCTCGATCCCACCTGTGTACCCCATTTTTCTAACTGTACACCATACAGCTCAGACCCTGTGTTGTATCCTACCCTTGACCCACCCCCAATGGACAGGTGGACTGAGCTTAGGAGGTGTTTTCTGCCTCTGCCCTCTATGTCAACCTCTAACCAAGTGCAAGTTAGCGCTTTTTCTGTATATAGTTTTGTTAGGATTATTTTTAGTACAGCTTTGTTAAAAGCTAAACTTCATTGTAGTATATGCCAGTATCCATGATTATGGAACACAGCCCAGGGCCAGTTATTGTTTAAATGCCTTTATACACAGTCCTGTGACCTTTTCCCATTGGGGATCAGTAAATGTAGCTTCTATCCTGGTAGACCTCTGGCTCTCCTCATCTGTTTCCAGTGCCTATTCATTGATCTTCCATACTTCCTATAGCTATGGCTGAACAGACCTTTATTACATGGAATGTGAGAGATCTAAATATCCCCAGAAAAAGGAAAGGAGATACTGACGCACCTGAGGAGACTTGGGGCCCAGGTTGCTTTTTCACAAGAGACTAAGCTTATTAAACAAGATCATAAACAACTGGTAAGAGACTGGGTGGGGAAAGAGCTTCATGCTAGTGTTCCCATGAAGAAACGTGGTGTAGCCATTCTAATACATAAATCCTTGCCCTGGTCAAATCTGCAAAGTAAAGTTGACCCTCAAGGCTGCTGGATCATAGCCTAAGTTGATACCCCTAATGGCATCATGCTTCTGGTAAATGTTTATGCCCCAGTGAAGATGCCCCTCTTTTTTTTGTGGACTTAACAACCAAAATAGAGGCTATGCACCAATCAGATACTCCCATTGTTATGGGGGGGTGACTTTAATCTCATAATGGTTCCCATCTTAGACAGATGTGACCAGGGCAAGGAGACTCATATCGGAGGGGTTAAGGCTATGAGCAGACTACGCTCAGAATATCAACTTGTTGATATCTGGTGTCTAATTTATCCCAGAGAATGTGATTATACATTTCACTCTGGGGTACATAGGTCTTTCAGTAGACTAGACTTTTGGTTGATTTCTCAAACTCTCACCAAATCAGTCACCAACTCCAGAATCCTACCCATAGTTATATCTGATCATGCCCCGGTCCAAGTTCTTCTCCTCCAAGGTGACCCCTCTCTACATTCCCCTACATGGTGGCTGGACCCTCTCCTTATGCAAGACCCTAAGTTTTTGCACTGGGCTGAATCTGAAACAAAACTGTTCCTCTCAGAAAATCCCATAGTCAATACCTCAGCTCAAAACACATGGGAGGCATACAAGGCCACCATGAGAGATAAAATCATTGGTTATGTCTCCCACTGGAGGAAGGAAAGGGACACAGAACTTACCAACCTAGAGAAGGAACTTACTTTAGCCGAGCAGGATCTTAAGACCAGTGCTGTTTCCACCCATCGCTTTCCCCTAGGCAGACAGATCCTAGCACTACGCCTCCAGCTAAATGAGCTTCTGTCCCGAAAATCTGACTTGGCTCTGCTCAAAATATGTCACACTTACTGGGAAGGGGGGGATAAGAGTGGGAAAATACTAGTGTACCAGATCAGGAAACAACAGATGGCTAGATACATTGCAGGTTTAAAGGACCCCATTTCAGGTCATATAAAAACCAAGGCTAAGGAAATAAATAAACTTATGTCTGTTTTTTATTCCCACCTCTACTCCTTCTCTCGGCTTGTACCCAGCTCTGACATTAAGACATTTTTGAACGCACTGTCTCTCCCTAAAATAATTCCAACTTAAAAAGATGCTCTAGATGCCCCCATCACTGCTGTAGAGGTCCACACCACACTGTCCTCTCTTAAATCTGGGAAAGCACCTGGTGGATACAGATTCCCAGCGGTGTTTCTTCAAAGCATGGCACCTATGTTTATCCCCCTACTAACCCAAGTTTTCACGGAAACTCAAAGCAAAGGTATACTCCCACGTTCCCTTAGGGAAGCTATAATAACTGTCCTTCCTAACAAAGGGAAAGATTCCACTGAAGCGGCCAGTTATTGGCCCATTTCTTAAATAAACTCCGACAGCAAGGTATGTGCTAAAGTTCTTGCTAATAGATTAAACCCCCTTCTTCCCTCTCTGATCCATCCCTCTGAAGTGGGTTTCATTCAAGGCTGACACAGTACAGATCACTTACGAATTCTTATCAATCTTTTCCACCTTGTCAAGCATGTGGAGACCCCAGCAGTTGCTCTGGCAATAGATTTCGAGAAAACATTTGACTCCGTCCAGTGTGGCTATTTACATGCAGTACTTGAAAGCTTTGGTATCGGTCCCTATTTTAGGACTGCCATTAAAGCTCTCTACACCTCACCACAAGCCCGGGTATTAACCAACTCCTTATTGTCCGACCCCTTTTTCCTCTTTAGGGGTACCAGACAGGGATGTCCCCTTCTTCCCTATTACTCATCATGGCAATTGAACCCCTGGCCTCTGCAATCCAGCAGAACATTAATATTAAAGGGATTCTACACAATACAACCCAGTACTCGACTTCATTATATGCTGATGACCTGCTAGTTCCACTAGAGGATGCTAACTCCTCTATTCCCCCCTTAATGTCCCTTCTAACCTGTTTCTCACATATTTCAGGCCTAAAAGTCAACCAAACCAAAACTGAACTACTCCCCTTAATTCGGCCTGCATGTCTAGTAACCTCCCCCAGATGGCTTTGAAGTGGTCCAAGGATACCATAACTTATTTGGTTGTTACAGTGGGTGCTAACCTGCATAAATGGTGGGGTTATAACCTAGGTCCCTTGCTACTGTAGCAGAATGCAAAGGGAAGCTCGACTGCTGGTCTCGACTGCATCTCACCATGGCAGGCAAGATAGCTGCCTTTAAAATGTCAATGGCACCTAAGTTTTTTGACTTTCTTTCACATATCCCCATGTATCTTCCTCCCCACTGATACCAGAAGATAGACAGGATGATTGGCTCCTTTTTATGGGGCTCTACCCACCCACGCTACAGCAGGAACAAACTTAGGGCACACTGAAATCAAGGAGGGTGGGGAATCCCCTGGATGGAGGGGTATAAAATAAAAACAAGGCGCTGAGTCAGCATGTGGTCTAAAAGCAAAACAAAATGATTATATTAAAAGCACACTGAAAATAGAAAACAGAGTTAAAAATCTACATTTCGACCTTAGGTCTTCTTCAGGAAATATCTAAAGGAGAAAAAAAACAAGTTAGTGTAGAGGAGAGGTAAAATGAGAGAGATATATATGTGGAGAAAGAAGAAAGGGGAGGCTCAGGGAGAAGAAGTGATCAAATTAAGATTAAGAGAGAATCTGTGAAACAAAAAGGTGATGATGGGAAAGATAAAGCATAATGGGAGTGAAAGAGCTGGGGAAGTTCCCAGGTGGAGACTACTTAACAGGGCCTAGTAAGAAGGCTGAAAGGTGACAAATGTGTGGGAAGGAGACAGAAATGGAGACATGTGGTGAAAATGAAAAAGAAATTAAATGAGTACAAAAACAAATAGACTTTAGGGTAAAAAAAGGGATGGCTGAAAGATGTTAGTGGAAAATAAGTCTATCATTTAAACCAGAGGGCTGCTGGGAGCCAAGGCGGATGATCAGTTTGGCTTCCATGTTTTCTCTATGGTCAGGATCCCAGAAGCCCTGCTGAAGGACACAAACAGAAAGGTCATTGACATTGTGGTCCCTGGAGATAAAGTGGGATACAATGGGTTTAGCAGTTTCACCATTCCTGACTGCTTTGTAATGTTCCCTGAAACGGTCAGCAAGACGCCTACCAGTTTCTCCGATGTAAATAGCTGTACACTTCCTGCAAAGCATACAATACACCACATTAGTGGAGGTGCATGAGAACTCCTTGGTGATGTGAAAAACACCTGTAGGCCTCCGAATCTCAGTCACACTGGAAATAAATTTGCAGGTGTAGCAGCGAGTCCTGTTGCAAGGTTTGGTACCTGGGAGGGAGGAACTGTTAGGAGTAGGTAGGCTGCTTTTAACCAGGAGATTCCGCAGGTTAGGTGGCTGGCAGTAGGAGGCAATAGGTGGTTCTGTAAAGGAAGCACCAATGTTAGGGTCAGTTTGCAAAATGGGAAAGTTACTAGTGATGATCCTGTGAAGAGAAGGTGTGCTCTGATGGAAAGGAAGAACTAGTGGAATTCGATGTTGTTCCTGTGTGACAGTATCCCTCCTCCGGGGGTCAAGGTTACAGGGCATGTTACTGACCTGGGAGAGTGCTCTGTCCACTGTGCTTTTAGGGTAGCCCCTGTTGATAAAAAAACTATGCATTATTTGGGTCTGCTCAGCAAAATCATCCTCTTCACTGCATAACCTGCGAAGTCTAAGAAACTGCGAATAAGGCAGGCCATTCTTGACATGTTTAGGATAGAAGGAGCTGTGGAGGAGGAAACTGTGAGAGTCAGTGGGTTTGTAATAGACTGATGTCTTCAGACCAGTGTTCTGGACTGACAGCTGGATATCCAGAAAAGGCAGTGTAGAGGAGGATACTTCAACAGTGTACTGAAGGGAAGGATGGGCTGTGGTAAACTTGTCAAGGAAGACTTGGAGGGTCTCCCTGGAGCAGGTGGTGGCCCCCACACAATCATCAATGTAGCGTTTGTAGAGTTCAGGCACAGTCCCTGTGAATGAGAGAAAAAAATGTTCCTCCACCCAACCCACAAACAGATTAGCAAAGCTGGGACCCATCTTGGTACCCATGGCAACTCCCCTGACCTGCTGAAAAAAACTGTTATTAAAAGAAAAAGCATTGAGTGTAAGAACCAGTTCTGCCAGATGAGTTAGTGTGTGTGTGGGTGGCTGCTGGACTTCCCGCTTATTCAAGAAATGCTGTAAAGCTGTCAGACCATCATCATGGGAGATCACTGTGTAAAGAGATTTGGTGTCCATGGTGAAGATGAGCTGATGAGAGTCACTGAATCTGAACCTGTAAAATAACTGGAGAGCATGGTTAGTGTCTTTAACATAGGAGGGCAGGGACTCAACAAGGGGTCTCATGAGGCCGTCCAAAAATGCAGAGATGTGGGATGTGGGGCAGGAGCAGGTGGACACTATGGGACGACCTGGGTTACCTGTTTTGTGGATTTTGGGAAGGAGATAAAACCTGGATGTCTGGGGATGCTGAACTATGAGACTCTTAGCAGAAGCAGGGAGCTCATTGTTTCCAATAGCAGAGGTGATGGTGGTGGTGACCTCAGTCTGATAGTCAGCAGTGGGGTCCTGTGGAAGGGAAGAATAAAACCTGGTGTCAGAGAGTTGCTGTGTGGCTTCAGTGTTGTATAGCTCCCTTTGCCAGACCACAACAGCACCTCCCTTATAAGCTGGTTTAATAACAATGTCATTGCTACATTGTAGAGATCTGAGGGCTGCAAGCTCACCAGGTGTCAGGTTGGAATGGTTGTGCCTGCAATGAAGATTAAAGTTAGTGGTGTTTTCCATGCATTGGTTAACAAAATAATCAACAGCAGCAAAACGTCCTGGAGGGGGTGTCCATGCACTTCGCTGGGGATTGATGTCATTGATTGTTCTGGTGATGTCATTGATTGTTCTGGTGATACTGTCATCATCTGTGGGAAGAGGAGTCATATTAGAAAAACGAGCTGCAAGGCGTACTCTATGACAGAAGCAAAATAGCCTATCACTCCTCCCGGACCTTAAAGTGGTTCCAACCCACCTCCATGGTCTCCCTCCAATGGCTAGCGATGAACAAAATGCAGGCCACACCCCTGTATTAGCTTCCCTTTTGTGGTCCCCCAGACCCCCTGATATCCAAAAACATCCTACGTTAGCCCCACCATGCTTATATTGGGATGCTTTACAAAAAAAAAAATTAACCCACTCTTACTTTAATCTCTACATACCCCTTTGGTACAATCCCCTTATTCGCATCGGAGGAAGCCATATTCGCTGGTCCACCTGGATTGATAAGGGTATCTACTTTCTTAATGATTTGCTCATTCCTAACAGTGGGGCAGTAGATACCTTTCAGAATCTGCAAAATTGGTGGTCCTTATCTACCTCGGATTTTTGGAAACATTTACAAATAAGAGACGCTGTCAAATCCTTTCGACCCCAAGATCCATATCACTCAATATACCCATCCCACAATATGAAATGGCTCCAAATTGTAAAAGAGACTGCTGGGATGATATACTCCTTAATATGAGACTATCTACCGAACTCCTCCTCTCATTTAAAAACCAAATGGGTACATGCTTTAAATATTAAAATATCAGATATTCAGTGGAAGCAATGTTGGCACCTCAGCCATACTACTTATAGGGACACTAAGAGCAGACTGATTCAGAATAAAATAATGCATTTTTGGTACAGAACCCCCTCAATACTCCACAAGGTCAAGTTTCTACCTAACGGTAATTGTTGGAGATGTCAACAACCTGGAGGTGACTTGATCCATGTTATATGGAATTGTCCCCTCATAACACCAGTCTGGATGGGAGTAGCACAGGAGGCCAGTAAGATTTTAGGCTGTCCTATTGCTCCTTCAGCCCCACTGATGTTGTTAGGTATGAGAGCTAGCGCCCCACTTCTTAGGAATTCACAATATAGATGGCTTATGCTGTTATGCATGCAGGCAAAGCGCTCTATCCTTAGCAACTGGCGAAGCCCCACTGTACTTTTTCTCAGAAGAAACCAGAAGGGGAAGGAAGGAAACATATTCAATTCAGTGCTATAGAGTAACTGGTAATTGCTATTTTTCTTTTAAACTTAGATTGTGGGCTTTTAGTGACACTGTACTTTCTTTGTTGTCTTTACTTATAATTGTTTTTGGGCTGTTGAAAATTTAAAACATAGTGGTGGTGTAATTCTGTGCTGTCTTTAATTGCTGCAAATTTTCACTCCCCCCTCCCTCTTCCCCCAACTCTTAATTATATGCCCTGTTAAATCTGATTGACAGGAGCTAAACACAGGGTATAGTAAGGGGTGTGAAGTAGGAGGGGCATAAGGGGAAGAAGCCCACCCTCAGCATGACAAGTGTTTTGACTCATTTATTTATTTATTTATTTATTTTTAAAGAAAATTATCTGAGGATCAGTGGCAGGATTTTTAGGGCAGTAAATTAATAAAAGGGAACTAGAGAGCTTCAGTAGCAGACAAGTAGTGGAATTGCAGTATAATGTGGGAGTGGTGCAATGCAGTGGCTGTGGGCAGCCATATTCAGGCAGACCTTCTGGACACTGAGGTGCTGCTCTATCTGCATGCATCTCTCTGACCGCGGGATGAGGTAGCCAGACTCAGAGCGAAGTAAACTGGGTCAGGAGTACCATCACCCCTATCCAGAGACCACCCAGTCCAATGCAACTGCCTCAAAGGATGCCGAGAATGAGGAGCACTTGGATGACAGTGGGCTCAGGGAGGTTAGAGCGGTCAGGCAGAGGCACATCCCAGATCCTATTCCACTCAAGAACTCATATGCCACACTGGCAAACGAGGACAACCAAATAGAGGTACCCAGAGAAGTGGAAGGAAAGGATGTGGAGGTTAGCCAAGGAGGTGACCTCAGCGGGGAAAGCAGTGGACCCCAGAGGAGGAGGAAGCGAATCCTGGTGGGGGACTCCATCATAAGAGGGATCCAGCTAGGAACACAGGAGGGGGAGGACAGGGAGGTGAGGTGCCTACCAGGTGCCATGGCATGGAGGGATGGAAGGAAGATCCTGGGGATCACTGGGAAGGCAAGACGGGAGGGTGAGCTGGATGTCATTATCCACCTAGGTACTAATGACCTGGCAAATGGGGAGCCAAAGGAAGTTCAGGAAGAGTTTAGGAAATTGGGGAAGGGTCTCAAGCAAGTAGCTACTTCTGTCACTTTCTCAGAAGTACTACCTGCGAGAGGCAAGGAGAGCATAGGAGTGCATGCACCAGGAACTTTAACTCAAGGTTGAAGAACTGGTGCTGTGAGGAAGGGTTTGGATTCATTGGTGACTGGGGACCCACCTGGAGGGATGGAGGTTTGTTCAAGCCTGACGGCCTGCATCCATCCTGGAGAGGAATCCAAGCACTCAATGATAAGTTTAAATGCTACATTGACAAGCATTTAAACTAGCAAAGGGGGGTGGCAGGCCAGCAAGGAGGGTACCTACTTGCTCACCCCCCACAGCTAGCAGTGGAACCAGTGAACCAGAGGAGTGGCTATCTCTACAAAGCAGTGTGCAAAAGATGGAGATTAGTGCCCAAGAGGTGGATAGGCAGAAAAGGGGCAAAATTCAGCAGAAGGGCAGACAGCAAGGAGAACCAGGGATAAAGGACAACCAAGGAAGGGGCTGGAGTAGAACAGCGAAACAGTCTAGGGAGGTCAAATCATGGAAAGCCATGTGTGCAAATGCCAGGAGCCTACAACAAGATGGAAGATCTGGAGGCTGTCATGGTGCAGTCAGACCTGGACATTGTGGCCATCACTGGAACCTGGTGTAATGATAACCATGACTGGGAGATGGCCATACCTGGCTACAACATATTCAGAAGAGACAGACCAGGCAGGAAGGGAGGAGGAGGAGTGGCACTGTATGTGAAAAATGACATGGGCCACAGAGATCCAGGAGGAACAAAATGGGGAGAGATACTGTGGGTTAGCTGAAAGGAAAATGGGAACAGCCATCCAACAGGTGTGGTCTATAGACCACCAGCCCAGGAGGAAGAAACAGATAGGAGTTGATGCTAGCCATCCAAAGGATGGCAGACAAAGATGAGGTAGTACTGGTTGAGACTTCAATATTCCAGACGTGGACTGGAGCATCCCAGCAGCAGCATCAACTAGGAGCAGATTTATCCTGGACTCCCTTCAGGGTGCCTTCCTCAAGCAACTGGTCATGGAACCAACTTGGCAGAAGGCAATACTGGACCTTGTGCTCACAAACAGGGACAGTATGATGGGGATACCAGTGGGGAGCACTTGGGGAACAGTGACCACCAGTCACTGTGGTTTGAAATCATTGAAGAGCAGAACTAGCCACACAAAAACACGACATCCTGGATTTTAGGGGGCAACTTTGGGAAAATGGGAGATACTTGAAAGAGGCATTAAGGAATTGGACAGGAATCAGGGTTGAGGAACAGTGGGCAGTATTTAAAATGGGGATTACAAGAACAACAGAATTATGCATTAAGCAGGTTAGCAAAAGGAAAAGGAAGAGGAGACCATTATGGTTTTCCAAAGGTAGCAAGAAAGTGAAAGCCAAAAGATTGCATTCAGGCAATACAAAAGACACAGGCAGAAGGGGATAGGGAGAGTACCAGGAGAAGCAAAGGGAGGCAGGGAGGTCAGTAAAGGAAATGAAAGCTCAGACAGAAGAACACATTGCAAAATCAGTGGGTAGGGGACAAAACCTTTACAGGTACATAAGTGAAAAAAGAAAAGACAAAGGGAGGGATAGTGAGACTGAAGGGGAGGATGGGGGCCGAGTGGAGGATGACAACAGTAAAGCTGACATATTGAACAGGTATTTCTGCTCAGTCTTTACTGAGGAAGAGGAGGTAATGGGTCTGAAGGAGTACAAGGGTGAGAATGGTGCAGAAATGGACACAAGTCCCTTTACGAAGAAAGGTTCCTGAAGGAACTGGAAGTAATAAGGTTGATAAAGCAATGGGGCCAGATGGGGTGCACCCAGGGTCCTTAAAGAACTAAGAGAGGTGGTGGCTGAACCTCTGGCTATCCTGTGTAGCCGATCACTGGAAACAGGGAGGTACCCAAAGACTGGAGGACAGCAGATGTAGTCCCCTTATACAAAAGTGGGAACAAAGAGGAAGCAGGGAACTACAGACGAGTCAGCCTCACCTCAGTAGCTGGAAGATCATGAAAGCACTACTGAAGGAGAGATTAGTGGAACATCTGGTTGTCAATGGACTACAGGACCCAAGGCAGCATGGTTTCACCAGGGGGAGGTCATGTCAGACCAACCTCATTGAATTTTTTGACTGGGTGACTAGGGAGGTGGATCAGGGGAGAGCAGTAAACATGGCCTATCTGGACTTCAGCAAGGCCTTTGACACTGTGCCACATAGAAGACTATTACACAAACTGGGGAATATGGGTGTGGGCAAGGCAGTAGTGTGGTGGGTAGGTAACTGGCTGGGTGGCAGGACACAGAGGATGGTGGTAAATGGCTGTCACTCCACAGAGGGAAGAGTGACCAGTGGGGTACCACAGGGATCAGTGTTGGGACCGGTTCTATTCAACATCTTCATCAGCGACATTGCACAGGACCTAAAAGGCAGAATTTCACTGTTCGCTGATGACACAAAGCTCTGTAACAGAGTAGACACACCAGAGGATGTAGACAGAATGAGAAGGGACCTGCAGAAACTTGAAGAATGGTCAGGGGTTTGGCAGTTGAAATTCAATGCAAAGAAGTGCAAGATAATGCATATGGGGCACAAAAACCCTGGCACAATATATCAGTTGGGGGTGAGCATATAGCAAGCACCAAGCAGGAAAGGATCTTGGGGTTATCATCTCTGATGACCTCAAGGTAGAAGAACAAGTGTGACAAGGCAGCAGGTAAAGCAAATAGGATGCTGGGATGTATAGGCAGGGCATCACCAGCAGGAAAAGGGAGGTCATAATTCCGCTATACACGACACTAATGAGGCCCCACCTGGAGTACAGTGTACAGTTCTGGAGACCATACCTACGTAAGGACATAGACAGGGTAGAGAAGGTTCAGAGGAGGGCAACAAAGATGGTACATGGATTGCATCACAAGTCCTATGAAGACAGGTTGAAGGAACTGAACATGTACTCCCTGGAGGAGAGGAGGGAGAGCGGGGATATGATAGAGACATACAAGTATCTCACAGGGAGGAACAGGGTGCAGGAATACACTATTTTTAAGCGAAAAAGATGTTCCAGGTCTAGAGGGCATGAGATGAAGTTGGAGGGAAGACGATTCAGAGGAAACATGAGGAAGAATTTCTTCACAGAACGGGTGGTGGACAAGTGGAACACCCTGCCAGAGGAACTGGTGGGGGCTGAAACAATCACAGGATTTAAGAATGCATGGGATAGACATAAAGGAATTCTGGAGGTCAGGGGTAAGGGGCAACAGACTTCTAGGAAAACATAAACTGAACTTACAAGCTCAAATGGGCAGACTGGGTGGGCCATAGGCCCTTATCTGCCAACACTGTCTATGTATCTATGTACCCTCTATAACTAATATCCTCTCCAGTCTCTTATCATTACACGAGTTGGCTAGACGGTCCCATATGGCCCTTGGTCAAGTACATAAATTACATCAATGCTGGGCCCCATATATGGCATATATGGATCCTCGGGCCGGCATAGGCTGAATTTGAAGATCAGCTGTCAAGGATACACCTTACTGAAATGGCAATGTTTAATGACTTTTCTAGATAATTCATATCCTTAACTGATAGATAGGCTTACAGGCACTTCTTCTGTTCAATGAAGTTTTAATTTTTTTGTTGTAGGTTATTAGTTATATGTGTTTACAGCAACTTACTTTCTTAGATTCAACTTTTAGGCATATATGTCACAAATACCAACTGTTATGTTTCCTTAGATGCTTTGTGATGATCTCCTTTTTTTCCCTTATAGTTAAAATCCCTGATGACCACTGGAAGGTACAGCTTTCTGAATTTCTTAAGCCATGACTACTTATCAGTAGAGGTACCGCCTACCGGTCAGGTCTAAATACTTGTAGCGTCCCCTTCTGTTTTGAGGCAGCGCTCATTTGGTCACATCTCCCCATTAGGTAAGTTGCTTTACTTGAGGTGTGGGCCTTATCATTGTAAGTATGGCTCTGATTATTATTTCTTCGCTATACGAACATAGATGGGACTACTGTACTTCTTTATAATATAAGTGTACTGTATATGACTATGTTTTATACTGTAGCACATGTTGCTGTCTGTTCATTTAAAACTAATAAAAAATTTAACTGAAAAAAAAAGAAACGAGGAAAACAAATTAATAGCAGATCCAACTGAGATGGCAAATGTCTTTAATAAATACTTTTGCTCAATTTATCACAAACTAGTGTCAGACACAAATTTACCAGAAACTAATACTAACATAGAAAAACACACTGTTGATGTTAAGGAAATAATATCAAAAATTGAGAATTTAAAAATACATGGGGCTCCAGGGTGAGATAATATAACACCACGAATGTTGAAAATTATGAAAGAAAGCATTAGTATACCGTTAAAATACTTACAGTATTTGAACACTCATTAAATACTGGTATCATGCCAAGTGAATGGAAGGTGGCTAACGTCGTCCCAATTCACAAAAAGGGTTGAAAACAAAACACGAGCAACTACAGACCAAGAAGTCTGACATCTTTACCATGCAAAATACTCAAATCATTAATAAAAGACAAAATCAACACCCATCTTGTAAACCAGTTAGGGTTTGATGGTAACCAACGTGGTTTTACACGTGGATGATCTTGCACCACAAACCTAATTTGCTTTTATGAATACATAGAAACATAGAAACATAGAATTTGACGGCAGATAAGGACCACTTGGCCCACCTAGTCTGCCCATTTTTCTACCTAACAGATAAGCTGCAGATCCTAGTTAACCAACAGCTTACTTCCTCCTACCCCCCCACTAGGACTGCCTTATGCCTGTCCCATGCATTCTTGAAGTCCCCCCACTGTTCTTGACTCCACGACCTCCTCAGGGAGGCTGTTCCATGCATCCACAACCCTCTCAGTGAAAAAATACTTCCTCACATTACCTCTGAGCCGTCCTCCCTCAATCTTCAAATTATAGAAACAAACATTGGTAAGTACCTTGGCAGAAGTGAACCAGCTTATGTTATACTACATGATTTTAGCAGAGCATTTGACTCTGCGCCACACTGGGCTGTAACCAAAAAGTTAAATAAATATGGCATTCAAAACTCTTTAGTAACTTGGATCAAGAACTGGTGGATGGTCTTACACAAGGAGTAGTAATCAGGGGACATCTGTCAGCTGAGGGTGAAGTGACTAGCTGTGTGCCGTAGGGGTCAGTGCTGGGGCCCACAATTTTGAATTGTTTATAGCAGAAAGAAAATACATACAACTATGTTGTTAAACACACAGACAATGCAAAATTGGGGGGTCTCTGCAAAACACCTAAAGAAATAAAAAGTCTGGAGGAAAATCTGGACTCTATAGCAAACTGGTTTCAGAAATGGGGTAGGTCATTAAACATAGCCAAATGCTGTGCCATACACATAGGAAAAAAATATGTTAAATAAATAGTCATTAGGAAATCAAGAAATACAGTCAAAACAAAATGAGAAAGCTCTTGGGATAATAAGCAATACAAATCTAAATTGGTAAGAACATTGCATAACTGCAGTTAGAAGGGCCAACCAAACATTAGGACCAATAAAAAGAAATATAACAAGTAGAACATGGGAAGTCTTGATGCCTTTGTATTTATCAAACATAAGGCCTCAACTAGATTTTGGCAGCCAGATTTGGTGCCCATATATAAGAGGAGAAATAGATAGACTTGAGAAAGTGCAGCAAAGATTCAATAAATCCATAAAAAGTTTAAATACACTGCAACACGAAGATAGAGTAGCACAATTGGGGCTGCATAGTATTGAAATCAGAAGAAAATGTGGGGACTTGTTTTATTATGATATCATGAATAACATACAGATGTTAAGCAAACTAAATATACAATACAAAGAAATAGATTCTTCCACCAGAGGACATCCCTTACAAGTTAAAATCAATAAATTTAAAACAAACAAAAGAAAATACTTTTTTACACAGAGAGCAGGGAGCCTCTGGAACAGAGTCCCTGAAAATATTGTAATCAGTGAGAACAAACACACCTTTATAGTTAACTTAGACAGATATATTGCTGAAGGAAGAAATTTAGACTGTTACAGTCTGTGCAAATTGGGGCTATCTATAGGCTTCGGCCATTCCTTGCTCCTTATGCATCAAGTGACATTAAGTGACAAGTTTTAAGTTGTGCAAAACAGTAGAGATAAACTGCATGTGGTAAGTGCAGATTATTTAAGCGTACATGAAAATTCAAACCAGCAATGAATGCAATGACTCAGTGAGCCTTTACTTGGAACCAGCCTCTGCCTCTGAAACCCTGTCATTTCTCTCATCATGACCTTCATCAAGATCTGTTTTTCCACCAATACCTTGCTTCTTATATGGCACTGGGGTTGCCATAGTGACATCACTTGATACTACTTTAAAGAGACCCTCAGAAAATCTAGGCTGTAGCTGCAGCTTCTTTATACAGTGCTTGCACTTACACACTACTGCTCATTTAAAACTTTAAAAAGAAATAAATACAAAATTAATGAAAGTGCAAAGAATGTATCAAAGTTACTGATAGACCAGTCATTGCTATCTGATACATCTATTTGACTGCAATCACAGAGTCGTATTTTTTGAAGTATATGGAAGTTCCATTTTTCTGTTCTTTTCTTCTACTACAACAGTCCAAAGAGCTGATGTAAAATTTACTTCTTATGGGTTTCTGGTGACACTGCTTCTGATTTTCTTTCAACTTTATCCATTTAAGGAGGCTTTAGAAGGTGAGCTTGTCAAGGGCACATCCCCACCTGAAATAAAAACGTACACACAGTAATGTATTTTGGGTGCTCGATTGGCAAAATTTATGTAACGGTTAAACATCCAACTTGTTTCTTCTCAATATAAGAAACACATAATACCAAACATAACAATCAATCCTCACTTTCTTCTTGAGCCCAGGTGTGTCACCCAGTGCCCTTTGATGCCTTCCACCATCCTTCTCTATTCGTCTTGAGGCTCAGGTGTCATACCTGATGCCCTGTTCTGTTCCTCTCCATCATATTGCCTTCTCCTCAGGAGGTGTCCCCCTACCCGCCTGGATGTAGACCCAGTCCAGGCCTGCTGCCAGTGCCCCCCCCAACCTGATGTCTCCCCCCTTTCCCATTTCTTCCTTCCTGCTTTTTTTATTTCTTCCTTCCCTCTTCTGCCCTCTGTTGGTAACCCATACTCCAATGTCCCGCCCGTTGCTCTCTGTTAGCAACCCATAACCCCAAAAACTGGTCACCCACTGTTGCCCTCATCTGGCAACCCACTCCCTGATCACCTGCACCTGCTGCTTCCTGGACCACCCCCTCTTCTTACTGAGCATAGGAGGATAGGCATCTCAGAAATCCAGCAGCAAGTGGCAGGACCCTGCCTAACCTTACCAATACCCCCTAGTGGCCACTCCAGTATCCTGCTGGCCAACCGCCTGGCACCTATCCTCCTGATTGGCACCCCAGCCCCTCCCCTTCTTGGCTGTCCTTTTTCTCCTTCTCTCTCTCTCTCTCTCTTCCCCCATTCCAGGCTGGGATGCCCCTGACAATTGGGATCACCCTGCACTGGCAACCCCCTTTGTCAAGAGGACATCCCCACATGAAATAAAATCTCGCACACAAT
Source organism: Neoceratodus forsteri (assembly GCA_016271365.2). NCBI lineage: Eukaryota > Metazoa > Chordata > Ceratodontiformes > Ceratodontidae > Neoceratodus > Neoceratodus forsteri. The sequence continues at coordinate 1,042,436,538 of CM057455.1, read as the reverse complement.
AATGTATTTTGGGTGCTCAATTGGCAAAATTTATTTAACGGTTAAACATCCAGCTTGTTTCTTCTCAACATAAGAAACACCAAATGCCACATGTAACAATCAATCCCCACTTTCTTCTCGAGCCCAGGTGTGTTACCCAGTGCCCTAAGATGCCTTCCCTAGTCTTTCTCTGTTCATTTTGCGGTTCAAGTGTAACACCTGACGCCCTGTTCTGTTCCTCTCCATCAGGTCACCTTCTCCTCAGGAGGTAACCCCCACACACCTGGATGTAGACCCAGCACAGGCCTGCCGCTAGTGTCCCCCCACACCCTGATGTCTCCCCCTTTTCCATTTCTTCCTTCCACTAGTGCATCTCCAGCACTGCATTGGATGGCGTGCTTCCCCCAATCCCCTCCTCCCCCCTCTCACCCTTCAATTGCTTCATCAAGTTTGTTTGTGAACAATGCCTTGCCCACCTCTGACAAGTGAACCCCATCCTGTCTATATTCCCCTGGACCATCGTAAGCAATGTCATGCTTAATGTATATTCCACCTGAAGCCTCAATAAACACTGCCATCCTCCTGTTTACCTTTTTCCTAGCACTTTCTACTGCTATCAAATTCCTGGCCTACCTCCACACCCGCCTGGGGATGATCTCCGACCATGCAATACTAATCCCAGGCCACCAAGAGCGTATTATTCACATATCATTCTGCATCTCCCATAACAAATCCACCCACGGCCTTTCCCCCAGGTCAATACCTCCCAATGGACAATTAAGGGGTCTGGTTTTTGTACTCTGATGCTGTGTTCTTGTAAAAGTGGCAGCAATTGCCCCCATCTCATACCCCGTATTCTCTTCCAGTGCAGCCTGGCCGAATCAGCTGCCCTCTGCAGCTGCCTGCCCCCACAGCCTGTTGATGACACTCTTTTCAGCCCAGAATATAAAGGAGTGCCCTATGATGCAAAGCATCATCTGGCACCCCTCTCCTGTAACAAAAGAACAAAGTACTGTAACAAAACCTATTCCTGAATGCATGACTTGTAACTATATGACTTCCATCTCCCTCTCTCTTTGATGCCCTCCACCAAGGTATCCCCTGCTGCTGCCTCTGATGCAGCTTCTATCTGGAATGAGTGAGAGGAAAACCTGCCAGGGTCCTCCCCTCAAATGCCATACCTCTTTTTTTGAAGGCCGACACCTGATATGCTGTCACTGGGTTACCATTCCTGTGCACAACCCCCCCCCCCAGTGGGTCTGATGGTCCTAAACTCATCAAAGACCTTGCAGATGCTCCCTATCCCATCTGCCCTGTTCAGTAAATGAACCCTTACTCCCCCTCCCAACTGATCTGTCTGATCTTCTCAAGTGTATTACTACCCCTTCCTTGTCCCAGTATATCTCCTCTCCCCGTGGTCCTCCGTGCCTAGTTCCTTGCTTGCTCACAACTACCTCGCTGACCCAGAAGGCCCCTTGTTGCATGACTAAAAATATGGCTCTAAATACTGTCTCTTCATATGGTGACCTGCAAATACTGCCCAAGCTGCACAGCAGCCTGCGGAAAAGCCTGCCATAAATGGGGCATCTCTCATCCTTCGATTTCCCTTTCAATAGCTGCCATCCCGCCAGCATTCTGCGAACTGTCGAGGACCTGGAGGGGTCCCCCACCCCCCTCACTTCAAATACTGCACCTATGCCCACTAAGAATGTCCTCATGGTGGAATGTGCTAACCCTTCATCCCATTTATGAACCATAAACCTGATGACTTGATGTCCCGACACCTTCCCCTCTAACTCCCAACCCACTTCCTGATGGAACTCCTGGAAAACATCCCATGCTCTATCATATGTCCTTAGCATGCTAGCAGACCATGACTCATGGTACAGCATGCTGGCTCTCCCCACCCTATCTCCTATAATGGGAAGGGGGCCACTGTCTTCTTAGCTGCTGCGGCTGGCGCTGCCTTCCTGAACCTGTGAAGCTGTGAACAGGAAAGGCTGTCAGCTATCTCATTGTGGATCCCCGCAATGTGCTTTGCTTTGAAATACAGGTTCAACCTTAAGCCCTCCAAAACCATCTGCCGCATCACCCTGTTAACTCTATTGGTGGAACCTCCCTGCCAATTTAAGATCTCTACCATCCCCATATTATTGCATCAGAAAATAATTTTCTGGTTGCACAACTTCTCACCTCAGACCTTAACTGCCACCCAGATAGGAAATATCTCCAGAAATGTGATGTTCTTGAGTAGACCCTCCCACTCCATTTGCTTGGCCAAGCTTCTGATATCCACTCCCCTTGGAAATAAGTCCCCATCCGGCATGCTCCTGCCATGTGCATGTACAACTCTAGCTCCGTGTTGTGCACCCAATCCTCTTGCTAGAAAGTCACCCTGTTAAAGTCTTCCAAGAACTGCTCCCATACTCTCAGGTCCTCCCTCACCTCTTTCTGGATGTCCACCCAATGGTGGGGCAGCTTCACCCATCCCGTGGCCCTTGCTAGCCTCTGTGTAAGCACCCTTCTTGGTGCCACAGCTCTACATGCAAAATTGAGGTGACCAGCAGTTGCTTCACTACCAATAGCTGTATCCGCCTCCTGCTGATGACCAATCTCAACAAACCCTTCAACCTCTCCACCTTGTCTACCAGTAGCCTGAACACTCCGATCTCTGCATCCACCTCAATCCCTAAACACTCTAGCTTCCTCACCGGACCCTCTATTTTGTCCTTTGCTAGTGGTACCCCCAAAATTTGGCACATCTCCTGGAACTGCCCCTACATTCATCTGGTCCCCCTTTCCCCTTCCCTGACTAATAAAAAAAATCATCCAGATAGTGCACCACCCTCTAGTACCCCCATCTGTGCCCAAAATCCCATTGCAGCCAGGTGCTGAATATTTCCAAGGCTGCACATGTCACCGAACAGTCCATTGGCATGGCTTTGTCAAAATAAAAACTCCCCCTGAAATGAAAACCTAACAAACCCCAATCCACTTCCCTCACTGGCAGAAATTGAAAGGTGGACTCAATGTCCGTCTTTGCTAGCCAAGCCCCATCCACTGCCCTGATCAGGGCGATGGCCTAATCCAGCATGGCATAAGAAACTGCCCTATCCCCTTCCGAAATACCATCATTTACTGACCTTCCCTCTGGATACGATAAGTGATGAATGAGCCTATATTCCCCAGGCTTCTTCTTGGGCACCAGGCCCAATGGGGAAACTCTAAGTTCCACCCATGGTGGCTCTTCAAAGGGGACCTCTACCCTCCCTACCTCTATTTCTTTCTCTATTTTTCTTCTTACCAGACCCCTCATCCTCTTTGTGGATCCCAAAATCTTGGCCCGCATCCCTACCCGCGGTCCTGTGTACTGCTGGTTAAACCGCTTCATGAAACCTTCCCTGAGTCACTCCCACACGCCCCTGTTTTGGTATCCCTCCATCCATTCCCACAAAATCTCTCTCCTGATTGGAGTGTATGCCCTCTGGTATCTCTGCTCCCCCAATACTGTCCCCTTTCTCCCCATCCTTAATTGTTACCCCCATCCCGAACACCCCCCTTCCCACGTAGCCCCTCCCTCTTCCCCCCGTGTGCTTGCCCCCTCATTACCCCATCCGCTTCCACAAAATGGCTACCCTCTGTATTGCTGAAACCCTGACCTCTCCCCCATATTCCTTCATCATGCTACCGGATGCAGCCTGCAACATTTCGAGCAGATATGCCGGAATTTGCAGTTCACCCAACTGCACGTGGCTTTGTTAAATCCCCAACAAGTCTTGATCCCTGCACAACTGCAGTTCCTTGCCCCTTCAAACAGTCCTTCATTGTTCCCTGTGAGAGTTTTGACCCACAGGTCCATATGTGTGATGTCCATTGCATGTCCCCCCATTCTGCCATGCACTGATGGAACCACTCATCATAAATTAGCCATCTATAACCCCCCTTTTGCTTTGTATGCATCCCTGATTGTGGCCAAATATGTTAGTAAAGGAACTGCCAGCTCGGGCTGTTTCTGCAGTAGGATGGCACTGAAGTTCATAAACCCCCGCTAGCCAATTATCAAATGTTTTCCCCTTGAAACCCTTGTCCTTTGTGGACTTGCCCACCAACGCTAGTGCCACTGCCATCTCCGATCTCCCCACTGACTCTCTCTCTCTCCACATACTTCTTCACCCCCTCTTTGTCCACTAGTGTGAACATATCTACATATTCCCTTTTCCAAATCTTCTCATTTACTCTCTGTGGAATATGATCCCCTAGTTTCATTCCTATCTGCCCAGTCCCTGGTCCCCCCACCCTTTCCTTGCCCCCCGTACTTTTTCCCTGTCCTTGTGACCCTTTCCCTTTTAATTCTGTAAGTGCTTATTCCATTCTTCCAAGCCCTTCTCCCCTCTTTCTTCTATCAGCTCTGCCAAATACTCCTTCAGACTCCCACCTATCACCAAATCAACCTTGACCTTACCCTCCCCTGCTGGTGTCTCTTCCTTCGCCACCTTTTTTTGTTTTTTTCCCATTTGTCCCCTATCTCCTTGCTCCTCAGGCACCCTCTGCTTCTTCACCCCAAACTCACCTTCCTCCACCTTGTGAGCCCTCTCCAGCATGGCTTGCTTCTGCCCCATCATCATCGCTGCTTGCTTGGTCAACTTCTCCATGGCTGTCTCCTTCTTGCCCATATTTTTCTTGGGTGCCATCTGCCGTCGCCAAACAAACAAAACCACATGTTAAGCAGGTATCAAAAATGTCCCATCCTTGCCCCCCCTTTGTTCCCCTCTACTGCTTTTTGTTTCTTACTTTTTAACATATATGTACCCCAGAAGTCCCCCCCAGACGGATTTGGCCCGATCCATTTTATTTAGTATTCCTTTTTTTTTGTTTTTGTTTTTTTTTTGAAAGTTTTGTCTTTATAATATAGCCAGTGTCCTTTGCCCTTCTCATTCATAAATAACAAAGAAACACTTGCCCCTCCAATCAAATGTCATGTATTACCCCTTCCTAAAAGTGCCCCAGATCCAAGTGTCCCCCTGTCTTAGTTGTAGCATCTGAAAATATGATGCCTTCCTTTTTAAAGCTGCAGCTACAGCCAATACCCTATGGGGGCAGCACCCTACCTCCAGGGGCAGGGCCATGTTTAGGAGGTATAATGAGCTACCATACCTATTATGAGGGGACAGTTCACCTGCATTTGAATTCAGCCTCTGCAATATTGTGCCTTCCCTTAACTTCTGGAGTTGCAGCCAGCTTATGTGAGGACAGCCCCCTTCTTCCAGTGACAGACTTGGTGGAGGGGAACTGGGCTACCTCCCTAAGCTGGAGGACTGCTAATAGCATGCCCCTCCTGCAGCAGGTGGCTGTGTTGCACCCATGCCATCATCCCTTCCATCGCCCTAATCGAGCCCCAGTTGGTGGCCATCTAGGGTCTATACAGCCAATACAACTAATTATCCATTATGCAAGTCAAAGCTGTGTCTCTCCTAACTTTATCCTATGTGGAACCCCAAAGTCAATAAGTATTCTGTTATGGCTGCCTCGTGGCCACCCGACCGATCGCTGATGGTGGATGCCTCATGGCCACGTGGACAATTTCGGAATGGTGGCCACCTTGTGGCTTCCCAAAATGGTTGGTGCCTCATGGCAAACCTCCATGGATGTGTATCCTTGGCCCCCTCACTTCTCTGATGATCTCCTGCTCTCTTCTCTGAGTGATGCCATCCCCCCAGGCTACCCCCGTGCACATGTTCCCTTTGTTTTGTTTTTGTTTGTTTTTAAAAGATGTATCCGGACCGCCACACTGCTGTGACCTGCAGCTGTTGGAGAAACTCCTAAATCTCCCCCTCCAGCTGGTGCATTGTGCCCAGCCCCAATCATCGATTACTGCTGGTGCCGGCCTGCACCCTCCCTGCCTGATACCGGACCTCTCCTCTTGAGCCGGTGAACACCCCCTTCCCAGTCCACACCCTGCCAACAACAGCCCACTCGCCAACACCAGGACAAGTGAAAAACCCCCAACCAAATCAGCCCATGTGCCAAACCAGGGAACCTGTGGATCAATCCTCCCGCCCCAGCCTGCAGCCCGGCCTGCTCGGGCCCACTCAGGAGATGCCTTCCTCACCTGGTCTGCTCGGAGGCACCCCTTCTGCCAGCACGGCCACACTGAAAAAACTCTGCCTGAACTGGGCTACTCAGTGGATCCTCACTACTGCCGGGCGCATCGTAGGATCTTCTGCTCCTCCGTACCGGGCCGGCCACCCTCTTCCAGGTTCCTACATTCCCCCGCAAATCTCCCATCTAACTTCCTGATCTAAAGGGGGATTCACCCACCAGCTTGCCCTGCACATGCGGTCCGTTGCCTGCTTGCCCTGTCACAAAAAACACCTCACATGCCAGGCTGCCGACACCTCCTCGCAACTGCCTCCCTTCCCCCAGCCAGGCCTCCCTGTACTCTCAGGCCCCAGGAATTGCTATCCCCATTCTTCCTCCCTATCCCTTCTGTTTCTTTTTTTTTTTTTACAAAACCATTCCTATGGGGAGAGAAGGGTCCCTTAAGCCTTACATGCCTTGTGCCCCACAAACCCCTCTACCTTACCTTGCTCCCTTATCAAACTTTGCCAATCGATGTGCTGGCCCTCTGGTATCTCAGAAATCCAGCAGCAAGTGGCAGGACCCTGCATGACCCTACCAATACCCTCTAGTGGCCACACCCAATATCCTGCTGGCCAACCACCTAGCACCCATCCTCCTGATTGGCACCCCAGCCCCTCCCCTTCTTGGCTTTCCCTTTTCTCCTCTCTCTCCCTCCTACATTCCCGGCAGCGATGCCCCTGACAATGTGGGTTGCCCTGCATTGGCAACCCTTTTTATCACATTTTCTCCAGTCATTAAACATCAGCAGACTCTTGCTTCAGGAACTACCATGGGTTCAGAAACAGGGCATCAGTACCTCAGGGAACAGATAAGACAAATAGCTATATGAACAGCAGAATATTTTATGTCGGCACATATTTCTCTATCTTACAATAGTAGTACCAATAGCTGCGCACATTTTGATATGTACCTAGTTTACAAATAAATAATAACAGGCAATGAAATCATGCATCCTGAAATCCGATGGGCTGCTTATGATCTAGCTCATTGCTGTGGCCATGCAGCTTCAGTGTGTGGAGTCTAAATATCCAGTTTGCTTCTTTTTGAAGCAGGGGTCATAACCTGTCTCTTCTTCATGGATGCATTTTCATGTGCTCCAACCCTATGCATATACAGAATGCTTGAAAAATCAAATGGCAAAGAATAAATATATTTTTGACTGGCAGCACTGCAAGCTTTTTGGTATCTTTTTAACTACTATATTAATATAGTTGATGTGTATAAACGTTGTAGTTTTATTTAATATTTTGGGTTACTGGGATACTGATACAATTTGAGTGCAGGGAGAACTTTTTCTTAGGATGCTTTCTCTATCTGAATTCCTACACTTTTTAAAAACAGCCGTCCTCTCTTCATCTGTTTCTTTTCCTCTCTGCACTCTCTCAGACCACGCTTACTGATACACTTCACAAAAGGATGCACCTGCAGCTAGACTTATTCCTCTTCTCTCCATACTGCAACCATCTATGTCCTATCCATCCCTCTCTGCTATTTACCAGTTTGCTATTTACCTGTTTTACCCATTTTGCCTACTCAGCTGTATAGCCTATAACTCAATGTACTCTGTAAAGTGAATTATATGCCTCACTGATTCAGTACAAATGTCTTACCCTACATTGGCAGCACACTTCCTTAGCTCTCAATCTGGCTACCATATAAACAACGTTCACATTTTACATTGTTGTTGTCTTTCTCTGAAATTCATTACTTGTACTGTGATTTTATTGTACATGTTCATGCACCTCTTTTTGTCGCTTTGATTTTGCTGTTTTACTCTCTGCTGTATGCCCGCCACCTGTGTTGCACCTGGAAATGAGCCCCAGCTCAGCGTGCTTGTCCCAGTCACCAAATTTTAAATAGATAAATAAAAGATGTAATTCATTCATCTGATACTTACTGAATGGAGAGGATGCCTCTCTGAAGTGCAGAATGTCTTTCTTTTTTTCATAGTTCTGAACAATTTTGTGGTGTGCTCGGGTTGAAGAGTGACTACTATCTTACTTAGTGGGGGGGTGGGATTTCTTTTAAGAAAATGTTTTTATTTTCAGTAGAAACACTTCATCCAGCCGAAAACTATGTGAAGCACCACTTCACTGGCACTTCTGCATTAAAGTCATACTTCACATAGTTCCACCAGATAAAGTAGGCACTGTGCCAGGAGGAGAACTTTGTGAAGTGATTTGTGAAGTGGGGAAACTTTGCAAAGTTTGGGTGAAGCAATGTTTTCCTGACTTTGCACATCTATAATATTAACTTGAATCATAGATTCCAGTCCTCCAACATGACACTTATGAAAAAGGGGATCACTTCCCTGCTCTCCAATCGTCCATGTTTTCATGGACAAACAAGGTTGTCCATGGGCATCCACAGTCATCCCTGCTCGGCCCCTGATCTTTGTCTATGATAACTCCATCCATAGTTTGTCCATCATTCATGGGCAAGATTGTCTAGGGTTGATGAACATGCAGCCTGCATAAATGACACAATCAAGAGAGAAGAATTAAGACAGTCAAAACCATTTTTAATTTTTGTAAGTGAAAAAATGAATTGTGATAAAATAACATTTTTAATTATTTCAGGCAGCAGCCATGATTGTCCATGATATGAAAATTATTTTTTGGTGTACATGTTTGATAAGAGTTTTCATGGTTTTGTTTTAATTATGATATAAACCGTATTCTCTTGATATTTGAGTTGTACTTTATCATGGATGAAATCCTGGTTAAAATATAAACCTTGTTTTTATCAAATTAGTAGTTCTATCATTTAAACTACATATGGTATTGACTTTACGTTAAACTTATGTAAAATATTTCCAGTTGTCAGTTTAGCCTCATTTTGAGATTGCTTTAACATGGGTTGAGATAATTTAAGTGGTGTTATAGTTATCGACCCCAAATGGGAAGGTTAAATTTAAAGATACGACTCTAGTAATGGAATCACTGCTGAAGGAAAAGGTTGGCGAATACCTTGTTGGTAAAGGTCTACAAGATCTGAGGCAACATGGATTCACCAGGGGGAGGTCCTGCCAGACAAATCTGATTGAGTTCTTCAACTGGGTAACAAAGGAATTGAACCAGGGAGGAGCGGTTGACATGGCCTATCTAGATTTCAGCTAGGCCTTTGACACCGTTCCACATAGAAGGCTGTTAAACAAACTGAGTAGCCAAGGAGAAGGTCCTAAAATAGTAAAATGGGTGAAGAGTTGGCTTAGTGATAGGAGCCAAAGAGTGGAGGCAAATGGGGTACATTCTGGGGAGGGCAAGGTGACTAGTGGGATGTCGCTGGGGTCAGTATTAGACCTGGTCCTCTTCGATGTCTTTATTAGTGATATTGCAGAAAGACAGGAAGGGAAGGTGTGCCTATTTACAGATGATACAAAAATCTGCAGCAGAGTAGACACACTGGGGGTGAAAGAATGAGGGAGGACCTAAAGAAGTTAGAAGAATGGTCACAAGTTTGGCAGCTAAGATTCAATACAAAAAAGGTGCCAAATCATGCACTTAGGGCACAAAAACCTGGGGCAACGTACCAACTCGGGGGGGATTAGCATTCACAAATCAGGAAAGAGACCTGGGGGTTATCATTTCTGATGACCTGGAAGTAACTAAACAGTGTGACAAGGCAGAGTGAAATGCTAGTGGAATGCTCAGATGCATAGGGAGGGTTATTACCAGCAGAAAGAGGGAGTTAATAATATCCCTGTATAGATCACTGGTGAGACCCCACCTCAAGTACTGCATGCAGTTCTGGAGACCCCATCTCCAAAAGGACATAGATAGGGTGGAGGTGGTGCAAAGGAGGGCAACTAAAATGTTGCAGGGCCTGCATCAGAAGCCCTATGAAGAAATGCTTTAGGATCTAAATATGTATTCCCTTGAAGACAGGAGGGAATGGGTGGATATGACTGAGACATTCTAGTACTTGATGTGAATAAACAAGGTACAGGAAGTGAGCATTTTCCAAAGGAAAATGGTGTCACAATATGAAGCTGTGGAGGGCGGAGGGAAACATGAGAGAGTACTTCTTCACTGAGAGGGTGGTGGATGCTTGGAGCAGCCTCCCAGAGGAAGTGGTGGGGGCTAGAATGGTTACAGGATTTAAGAATCCATGGGATAGACACAAGGAAATCTCAGAAGCAAGAGGGGGGTATAAGCTGCAGTCACACTAGGGTCTCTGGTGGCACTATAGGTAGGGAATTTAGGGCTGACAACAGCAGGTAGGCCAAGTAGTTCTTATCCACCAACAACTTCTATGTTTCCATGTTTCTAGATTTATTTTATTTCTAGCTAGCCTCTTTCTTAAGTTTATGCCATCTCTCTTTTCAGCTGATAATCTATATCTGTATTATGCTTTTATCATTATAGCCTGTTTTTATTGTCTTATTTCAATTGGTATGTTAAAGCACCTTGGCAATTTGAAAGGCGCTATATAAATAAAGATTATTATTATTATAATAATAATTCATCCAAAGCCTTGCCAGTGTCAGGAAGCAGCAGAGAATAGAACCATATGATGTACTGAATGCAGCAGGGCCTGAGACAGCACTGAAACATAATTGTCCAAACCCACAAAGGGCAATGCTACCAGAGAGTATGGCAGAGACAACAGAAGTCATGTACAACACACCTCAGTGTGGCGTTATTTTATACAAAAATAAGAAATAAGAAAAACAATAAACTAAAATAATAAATAACAGTAGCATTATGCAGTACTTCCTGTAGTGTACACATAGTTCTGATCTTATGCAAATGCTTTTGAACCTTCCATCTATGAATTCCAGGAGCCAACTTCCTGTAGGTTCTCCTTTTACCATGGCTTCAGGTAAGTGAGTTCAACCACAGCTAATCTGCTGCTTCACTAACATACTATTTGCCAGCAGATTAGGCCTTATGGTCTACCGAGTCTGCTCGAATCTTAGATCCTTAGTTGGGTGCCGAGGCCCTCCCATCCCTTGTGCTCTAGAAACCCCTATCATCCATCCCCAACCCCCTGGGACAGGCCATCATCTGATACCTCCACTTTCTGTGTCTATCCCACCCTCTCTTGAAGCCCTCCACTGTGGATCTCTGAACCAGCTCACCAGGCAGTGCATTCCAAGGGTCCACCACCCTCTCAGTGAAAAACCTCCTCCTCTTTTTCCCCTCACCCTTCCACCTTCCAACTTCAAACCATGCCCTCTGGTGATACCTCCCTGCTTTAGTCTAAAGATTCCCTCCATGTTTACCCTATGTATTCCCTTGAGGTACTTGAAAACCTCAATCATGTCCCCCCTGTCTCTCCTCTCCTCCAATGAAAACAGGCAGAGCTCCTCAAGTCTGTCCTCATACGTCAAATCCCCTAGCCCTCATATCATCTTAGTGGCCCTCCTCTGTACCCTCTCCAGGAGCTGTATGTCTTTCTTCAAGTGTGGTCTCCAGTACTGTACACAGTACTCAAGGTGTGGTCTAACCAGTCCATTGTACAGCAGCAGAATCACTTCCTTGCTCCTAGAGGTGATCCCCCTTACGATGCATCCCAACATCCTGTTTGCCTTGCTAGCCGCTTTCCTGCACTGCTCAGAGTTATTCATACATGCATCCACCATGACCCCTAGGTCTTTTCCCTAATGAGGCCTCCAGCGCCTCCCTCCCAGGTGTACCTGTGTTTAGGGTTCCCCGACCAAGATGCAACACCTTGCACTTGGTGATATTAATTTAATTTCCATGTGAGCTCAGCTTTCCAGAGTGTCAGGTCCCTTGCAGGGCCAACCTCCCTCTTCTCCCTCAACTACTGCTCCCATCTTGGAGTCATCCACAAGAGACTCATTTCACACCTATACCCTCCTGATGATGTCCAATATGTATGCATTAAACAGGATCGGACCCAGGACCCAGGCCTCACGGTACCCACTACCAACCTCTCTGGGGTTGAGAGCTCCCCACAGACCACTACTCTCTGGGTGCGTCCAGCTAGCCAGTTTTCAATCCATCTGACCATCAAAGGGCCTACTCCTAACCCCATCAGTTTCTCCACCACACCATTGTGAGGGACAGAGTCAAACGCCTTGCTGAAGTCCAAGAATAATACATCCACAGGCTTTCCCCTGTCCAGTTCTGATGTTACCCATTCGTAGAACTCCACAAGATTGGTTTGACATGATCAACCTGGCACAAACCCATGTTGCCGACTATCCAGACATCCCACCTCCTCCAAGTACACCCCCAATCGTTCCTTTAGTATTCTCTCCATTAATTTTCCCACCACCGAGGTCAAACTGATGGGTCTATAGTTACCTGGTACTTCCCTCCACCCCCCTTTATGGATTGGCACCACATGTGCCTCTCGCCAATCCCAAGGTACCCTCCCTGTCTCAAGTGACCTGTTGAAGAGCTCCACCAGGGGTGCAGCCAGTATGTCCGCCAATTCCCATAGTACTCTCGGATGAATGCCATCCGGCCCAGGAGATTTGTCTTTCTTTAGGGCCTTGAGGGCTAACCACACCCTTTTGGCGGAGATAGCATCATCCGTCCCCTCCACCTTACTGGCCTTTTTATCCTTATCCAGATGTGACAGCCTGGGGTACCTCTCCCTCCCTCTTGCTCCATTTCTGTTGCTCCCCTGATCCCACTTACTGCCGCTTCTATCCCTTCGTGCCTTGCTTTGTAGATATCCCATCCTCCCTAGTGAACACAGAGGCAAAGTACTCGTTAAATACCTCTGCCTGGTCCCTCCTTCTTCCACCCACCCTCCTTCTGATCTCAATCTGCTGAGATGGCCTTAGTTTTCTCCACTCCCAATGTACCGGAAGAACCCTTTTCCCTCCATTAGCCCTGTGCCAGCCGCTGCTCTTTACTGGACTTTGTTCCCTCACCATACGGGTGACTTTTCTAGATGCAAGATGGTACATTTCCTTATCCCTATCCCTCTTGTTGTTTTATATTTTTGTAGGCTGCCTTCTTTTCTCTGACTGCTACCTGTACCTCACTGGACCACCAGCATGGTTTATGTGACCTTGCTCCCTTACGTTTCAACTTAGCGCAGATCCTGACTGCCTCATGAAGTCCCCGTTTTATGACCTCCCATCTCCTTTCCACACTTGCCATTGATGTAATCCCCTTCAAGTGATCCTTGAGAATATTTCCCATGCCCACAAAGTCTTCCCCCCTTAAGTCCACTGCCAGTGTCCTAGATCTCACCACCCCTCCCCCCATGCTTATTTGAAACCAGACAGTACTGTGGTGGCTCCCAGTCAGGGGGTCCTGAACAACCAGGTCCATTACCAGATCCCCATCTGCCAGAACCACGTCCAGGACATGCCCCTCCCTTGTGGGCTCCATCACATGCTGTGTTAAGAACACATCCTGGAAGCCATCCAGCAGCCTCTGCTCCATGGCCATCTTAGAGGACATGGTTCTCCAGTTTGTACCTGGCATATTAAGGTCCCCCATCAACACCACTCCTTCCCCTTTTGGTCCACACTGGGCAATGATGTTGTCCAGCAAACCATCCTCTAGAACATCACTCATCCTGGGGGGCCTATATACTACACCCAGCTTGACCTTATCTCCTGCTGGGGATCGTAAGGTGACCCATAAGACCTCCAAGTTTCCCTCTGCCTCTTCTACCCTAGCAATTTCTATGTCATCTCTAATGAACATAGCCACTCCACCCCCTCTGCCCTCCTTTCTATCCTTCCTAAGCATAGTGTACCCCCGTACGTTTAGGTCCCAGTCATGGTTTTTGTTGGCCCACGTCTCCGTGACCGCTGCCACATCCACCCCCAAACAGCATGGCCTGGAACTCTGGCAACTTGTTTCCCAAGATCCTGGCATTTACTAACACCAACCCCCAACCCTTATCCCTTATCCTCTTTGTCGAACCCCACCCAGGTTCCTTATACTTCCATCCTCCCTCTGCTCCTCCTGAAACCTCCACCCCCAGTCTGTTTCCCCTCCCCCTTGGGCTTGAAGACTACTCCCTCATCTGGAGAGAGGGCTTCTGGTCAGCCCTTCCTTATTCCTTCCCCCTCACAAGTTTATACCCACCTTTCTTGAATGTAGTCAGCCATCCCCTGTTTAAGGACTTCCTTCCCTAATGGGGCAAGATGAAGCCTGTCCTTGGCATATAGTCCCTTATCCTCCCAAACTCCATTCCAGTTCCCTAACACCCCCAACCCACTCTCTTCACCCCACTTCCTGAGCCAGTCATTAACCTCTGTGAGCTTCATTTTTTTCTCCACTGAGGCCTTTGGTACTGGCAATATCTCTGAAAAAGAAATGTTGCATCTATTATCCCGACAGACTCTGGCAAGTTCTTGGAACCTTGCTTGGATTTCCAAAACGCTATTTCCCTCTAGATCGTTAGTTCCTAAATGCACCAGGAAATCTGGTTTCCCTCCACAGTCCCTAACCATTTCATACACCATGAACTTTGCTCTGTGCACTGTCAGCCCAGAGATACTCACTACCTTCATCTGGCTATGGCAACCACCCCCCTGTCCCTCCCACTGGATACCCCTAATCATCGAGTCTCCCAATAACAGAACCTTAACACCGCCATCATCCTTATGGTTACCTCCACTATGCCCTCTGAGCCCCCTTCCCCCCCTTTATTCATGATCTCAATTCCATGGGAGTCTTCCTGCCTTATTAGAGACCCCCTTGTCACCCTCCCCTTTCTGCCTCCCTCGTTATTTTGCCCACTTAACTCAAACCCCCTCTGAATAGGTGTCCCCTTTAACCCTCTTATCCGAACCATTTATCCTGGCCCTGATGGTTTCCCCTTCCCCCACACCGTCATCCTCCCCCCTTGTAATAGTACCCCTGCCTCCAGAGGCTCTCTGTGGGTCCCCTTTAGCTAGGACCCCATCCTTAGTACTGACCCCCCTGCTGAAGGGGGCTCCTCTCCCACCTCCTTGCCTCCCAGTTTCTCTCCAATCATGCTCTCTCCCTCATGTCTGCAATATGTTGCATCTCCCCCATTTGCTTAACATTTATGTTTCCCTTCTCCCTCTGGGACTATTTCTATCCTTTCCATTGCGGTCTGTGATGCCCTATGGTATCCGACTCCTCCCCGGCCTCTGTATAAGTTTCCTCATTTCCACCAACCCCTTCCTCCCCCTCTAGGTTGCTTAGTAGCTCAATTTATTGTGACACTCTATGTCAGCCTCCATCAAGTAACCCGAGTTTCCCCTGACTGCACCTCTAAACTGCCCCTCTTCTTCCCCTCTTGCTCTGTTCACCTTAGGAGCTCCCTTCCCACAGTCTGCTGTTTTAGGCTTCCGCACAACAGCTCCTGACTCTTCCCCCTTCACTCTCTTTGTATTCAGAATGTTCACCCCGTACGCTTTCCCCTTAGCATCAACATCCCTATCTAAGGGTCCTTTGTCCCTAATATCCCCCCTCCTGCTTGCTGTAACATAACGTCCTGTAATTTCAGAGCGTTGCCCCAGCCTCCCCCCAGCCCCACCCTTCTGCTGCCCATATCCACACCCCTTATCCTTGGACACTCCCTCCCAGCTCCCCCAGCTTACTCCTTAACCAATATACCTCGCTCCTGATACAAGATAGCTGTCTACAGAGTGGACAGCCTCCCTCTCTCCAGGCCCAATTGAGAATTATTGCCATCCCACAGCCTGTGCAGCCTACAACCCTTCCGAAGATGCCTGCCATGGTGGAATATGGCCACCCTGTTTATCCCCCTCTTTGTTCTCAGGGTTTTTATACCCCTACCTCTGAATATGTGATCCACACACTTATCTCAATCAGGTGTTTTCTAGGTGGAACAACATCATTTATCCAGAGAGAAAAGGTTGTTCTAAGCATCTACAATTAAACAACCTCTTTTCTTTAATACAAGTATTGATAAACATGTAGTTCCATAGAAAAAGTGCCATGAATACATAACTGGCTGTAATGCCATATAGCCCCTCCCCTTTCTCAGCAAGACTGGCATTATTATAGGTATAAAAAGCACTGTCTCCCCAAAGGGAATAGTCTGAATTGACCCATCCTCATGTAAGCTCTATAATTCATTTCAGCTTGCCTGTTATTTTATTTAACACTGTAGCACAGTTCCACATTACTTTTAATGTTTATAATCTGCAATCCTATGGCTGGCCCGGTGGCATTGAGGGTTGAGGCACTGGATGCCACACCTCGCTCTACACCGGTGACCCGGTTTCGGGAACGAGCCCGGGTTGTCGGGGGTTGGCAAGTACTAGGATCAAGCATCCGATGACGGCTCTCCTAGTCCTGGGGTAATGGGGCCGGTACACGCCATGCTCTGGTGGTCCCTGGGGATGCCTGGAGGAACTGCAGTGGCATGGGTGTTCTGTGGGGGGGAGCACGGCAGATGTCTGCACGCTAGGGTGTGGACATCATTGCACATCCGTGCTTCCATTGGGAGAACAGGGAAAAGCAGCATGGTCCGCGGCAGCTTGATGGCCACTCACTTCATCGGCCGACGATGCCTGAAATAGGAGTGCACCAGTAGTGGATCCTCACTGGGCGCTGGGGCTGAAGGGGGAGCTCCTCTCGACAGTTGTAGTTGACTATGCCAGCTGGGCATGTTGGCTTAGGGGTCAGAGGTGAAGGTTGGAGCAGTGGCTGGATGTATGGCAGGACTGTGGCTGCAGGTAAGAAATAGAGTAGTGATAAAAAAAATAATCTGCAACCCTCTAAATAACAAACTCTAGCCAGAACTGATAGGGCTGTGAAGAGCTACCAAATGACCAAGGTCATTTTCTTGTTGGTGCCATATAGTTCTATTTAGTCACAATCATCACAGTGTTCCCAGATCCAAATAAACATTTTCCTGTAACAAACCCTCATTTTTCTTGTATTTTCCCTGTAGATACAGCATCAAATCCCTCTATAAATCCCTGTAGATTTTTCCATAAGCCACTAGTTCCTTACTTGTGATTTTCTTGTTTATATAAATGTAATATGTTGGCAGCCATTTTTCATGAAAAGGGCTCTGATTTGCTGTTAGGTATTACAATTATATGTCAAGCTGACAGTGAAATAACAGGTGAATGAACTGGAAGTCACTGAATTGCTGTTCCTAAGTTGCAGTGATGTCACAGTCAGTGAGGTCACAATGCTGGTGATGTAGAGGGGGTAGTATAGCTAGCTATGTCAGCTGCCACACAGAGTGCAGTTCAACACATCACACATATTAACATCAGGTAAACAATCTTCTAATTAAGCAAAGGGAAGAGATAAAGTACCTCAAATATAAAATGTAATGGTTGACTGCTTTTAAAATCTAATATTAGTTTTAGGCAGTACACAAGCTCTTTAACCCACATGCCTAGAGTGGGGAACCCACAGCCTTCTGATCTTCCTGTCTCAGAGGCCAGCATGCATGCTATTTTTGCACCTTTCATTTGTTAGTTTTTACACAAATTCTCTCAGACTTTTTTCTGACCACCTGCTGGAATCTTAAATGAGTTAACATAAATGTTATTAGTTTCTTCAAGGCCCTGACCCTGCAACTAAATATACATTCAGTACATCATATTATAAAATGAGAAAAAAGTCTTCTGTTTCCAGTGGTTGCCGCCAACTTGTGATGCAGAAAAGCATGTCAGTCAGCTAATGAACTGGAATGGAATTCTGCTGTCTGTAATCTGACACCGAGTCTGACTTTCATTTTCACAAAAAACAAAAGGAAATGAGTTAGCCCCTAGGTTGTTGAAAGAAATAAAACAAATCTGTTAGACTGAGCTGGACAGATGATAGAAACAGAAGTTTAAAAACATTTTTTGTTAATATCTTGAGAAATTCTGAGGTACAATACAGTAGCATCCCCCTACCCCCCTTCAGATGCCTTTAACATAGAACAACAAATAGCAAAAATCAGAAAGAGAGTGCACTACTTTGCAGCTGTAGAGGAATACATACAAATGTCTAAAATGGAAGTTCTAGGAAAAGCTGTTTTTAAGCTACAGATGACAGAAGGGCTATAAGCTCTGCCCACAGCCCTAAAAATGTAAGGGCTCTTTAAACAATAAGGGAGGGCACATTAGAGACATTCAATGTCTCTACACATTTTATTTAGACATTTTTATTTTCTTTAATTTCTGGTTATTTATTCTATGAGGGAACCAGGAGCACAGACAGTCTATATCAGGGATGTTTTTGTCCCAGTCCATTTTCAGGGTTGCAGTTTGGTTGTTGTACCAGAGAACACTTGCGCTATGCAGTACAAAAGAGAGAGAGAGAGAGAGTAAGGAGCAAGAGTGCTCCTGGTTACAAGGAACCAAGCTCTCTCTCTCATACAATGGGCATTCATAGGGATATTCACAGGGATACTATTATTACAAAACCAAACAAGAAGAGGAGCATACTTTTGCTGGTAGCAGCCCTATTTCAAGAATATTGCAGTTTTCGGCGATACTTCTGACTTGGGTTATGATACAAGAGAGCTACCAGTCTCTCTCAGTTTTCAAAGACTGCTCTGTTCCTTTCTGTTTTATTTCTCCCCAATTTGAGGCAACAATAAGCTTGCATTAATACTTCAAAACTAGATAACTGAAAATATAATCAGTGGGGCATTTCTGGTGGGAGTGGCTTCTATATAATAAAGTGAAAGGGAATGTGAAGCTGCTCTGTAGCAGAGTTTTTCTCTCTATTTTTTAACTATGTTCCGAGTCTGTTCTCCAGATATTCAAACAACATCTTTTATACTATGTAAAATAACTATTTCCCCTTGATCAGCTAAGCCTCTACTTTATAAGTTATAGCTGTAGAGGCATATGGGGGAACTTTCACTTGCGGTGTAGCTTTTTAGAATGAAAGTGAAAGTGAAGCTGCTCCGCGGTACAACCTGTAACTCTTTTTTATCTGGACTGTGAAATTACTGCTTTTTTATGTATTTGTTTTAGCAAAGTTCTTATACAGCAAGATATGCGTTCTATTACTATTTATTTATGCACTATGCACTTTAAGAAATGCACTGCAAGCACTTTAGAACAATTTTTTTTCTTAAACAACATCAGTTTTCTTTCTATAAAGCACAAAAAGCACTTTATGATTTCATAAATTTTTATTCCTGTTCCAGCCTTCATTCATACAGGTTGCCACTGTAGTTATTTATAGCCACAGCTGTTATTTCCTAGGTAGAGTAAGGTATGCAGATTTATGGTGAGGGGCTGAAAAGGTGAAGAAGAAATGAAGAGAGAGAGAGAAAGAAGCTTGAGGAGATCAAGAAAAAAGACTGTTGCAGGTGGCCAGCCTACTTTAGTGTCAGCAGGTAGAACAGGATAGGTTTTAGGATACTGTTGCAACAGATTTTATCAGAGAAAAAAATAGAATATAGGAATGTTGTCCCTCTGCCCAATCATACCTAAGGTAAAACACAGGTCTACCACACACCTCCCTCCATAAGAGGAAACCAGTACTCTTAAATCAACTGGTTTTCAGAATCAAAACCCCTTGAATGTCATCATAATGGGGGTTGGTTGGAGATTCCACCCACCCACTCTAGAAACTCCACCCCAAGGTCCCTTAAACAAATATAATTCATAGTACAGACTATACAAACTGTACCAGCTACACAATCATAACAATTACCCTGGGGCTTAATCAGTACTATTAATCCTCATTTTACCTATATACATTGGTGTCCCCCGGGATGAAACCCAATTCTGCAGCATTTTGCAGCACTCTGCAGAATCCTGCAGCAGACTTCTGAATAAAGCAATGTAATTTCAATGGCAATTAGTCCCTTTTGTCATGCAGGAAAATGTGACACTGCTAGGATGAAGTGAATGCCACAGTTCCCTGCATGACAAAGGGGACTAATTGCCATTGAATTTGCATTGATTTATTCAGTAGGTCTGCTTCAGCATACTGCAGAGTGCTTTAAAAGTGAGTTTCATCATGGGGGATGCCATTGTACATATATACATTTCATCGCTGTACTTTAGCACCATGTCTCGATAAAAAAATCAGAATTTTTACGCTGACTTCCAGGTCTATGCTTCACAGTAAACTTGAATGGCTGTAAGGCCAAGTACCACATCATAATGTGTGTGGTTTTTGTCTTTCATATGGTGTATCCAGCATAATGGGTTGTGGTCTGTAAGAAGTGTAAATTCAGTTCCCCACAAATAGAAGCATAAGGCTTCTATAGCCCATTTGATGGCCAAACATTCTTTTTCTACTGTGGCATTTTTCTGCTCTCTATCATGCAGCTTCTGGCTGATGTAAATAATGGGATAGAAACATAGAAACATAGAATTTGATGGCAGATAAGGTCCGCTTGGCCCACCTAGTCTGCCCATTTTCTTACCTAACAGATAAGCTGCAGATCCTAGCTAACCAACAGCTTACTTCCTCCTACCCCCCACTAGGACTGTCTTATGTCTGTCCCATGCATTCTTGAATTCCCCCACTGTTCTTGACTCCACAACCTCCTCAAGGAGGCTGTTCCATGCATCCACAACCCTCTCCATGAAAAAATACTTCTTCACATCACCTCTGAGCCATTCCCCCTCTATCTTCAAATTGTGACCCCTTGTTCTTGCACATCTCTTTTTCTGAAAGATGCTACCCTCTTGGACTTTGTTGATTCCCTTGAGGTACTTGAAAGTTTCTATCATGTCCCCCTTTCTCCCTTCTTTCCTCAAGGGTATACATATTAAGCTCCTTCAGCCTTTCTTCATATGTCTTCTGGTGCAGAACCTGCACCATTTTGGTTGCCCTTCTCTGGACAGCCTCCACTCTGTCTATGTCTTTACAGAGATGGGGTCTCCAGAACTGCACACAGTACTCCAGATGGGGTCTCATCACTGTCTGTACAGAGGGATAACAACTTCCTGTTTTCTACTATTGATGTCTTCCTATGCATCCCAGTATCCCCCCCCCCCCAGCCTTCCTTACTGCCTTCTCACATTGCTTGCCAACTTTTAGGTCATCTGATATAATTACCCCCAGGTCCCTTTTCAATTTTATTGTTGTCAGTATCTCACCCCCCATCGTGTACTCTTCCCCTGGGTTTTTGTTTCCCAGGTGCATTACCTTGCACTTCTTTGCATTGAATCTGAGCTGCCATACATTTGACCATTCCTCCAACCTTGCCAAGTCCCTTCTCATCCTTTCCACTCCATCCTGTGTATCAACCCTGTTGCATATCTTTGTGTCATCTGCAAAGAGACATACTTTTCCTTCCAGTTCCTCTGCAATATCACTTATAAAGACATTAAAAAAGGACCGGTCCCAGTACTGAACCCTGCGGTACCCCACTAGTAGCCCTCCTTTCTTCACTGTGGACTCCGTTTACTACTACACTTTGCATCCTGTTGTCTAGCCAATTTTTTTATCCAGGCTACCACCTTGGGACCCACTCTAAGGTTGGCTAACTTGTGTATCACTCTTTTGTGTGGGACTATATCAAATGCCTTGCTAAAATCTAGGTAGGCCATGTCCACAGCCCCTCCCTGGTTTACTACTTTGGTCACTCAGTTGAAGAAATCTATTAGATTCATCTGACACAACCTTCCCATTGTGAATCCATGCTGCCTTGGGTCCTGTGTGCCCCACTGGCCTCTAGGTACTCAACAATTCTTTCCTTCAGAAGTGATTCCATCATTTTCCCTACCACTGAGGTCAAACTAACTGGTCTGTAGTTTCCTACCTCTGTCCTGCTCCCACTTTTGTGAAGAGGAATCACATCCACCCTCCTCCAGTCCTCAGGTACCACCCCATCCTCCCATGATTTGTTAAAGAGAGTAGTCAGTGGTGTCACTAGTTCTACCCTTAGTTCTTTTAGAATTCTTGGATGAATCCCATCAGGCCCCATTGCTTTGTCCACCTTCAATTTTATTAGTTCTTTCAGAACTCTTTCTTCTGTAAATGGACTGGTATAGAGTCCCGTCTTCAGAGTTTCTCTTGTTTGGTTTAGGTACCTCCCCCTCCTTTTCCTTTGTGAATACTGAGCAGAAATATTCGTTCAGTATCCCTGCTTTTTCACTGTCACCCTCTGCCCACATTCCCTTCCCTTTATTAAGCCTCAGTATCCCTCCTTTGGTCTTACTTCACTCCCTAATGTACCTATAAAAGGTCTTATTCCCCTTCTTAACAGAGCTGGCTATCCTTTCCTCAGTTTGGGCCTTTGCTATTCTGACTGCCTTCCCTGCCTCTTTCTGCTTTAACTGATAAAGTTCTCTGTCCTGCTCCTTCTGTGTTTCCTTATATTTCCTGAATGTTATCCTTTTCTCCTTAACCTTCCCTGCTACCTCTTTTGAGAACCATAGCGGGTTTTTCCTTCATTGTGTTTTGTTGATTTGCTTTACACAAAGGCTTGTTGCCTCTGTGATGGCTGTTTTGATTACTCCCCATTGTTCCTCCACCTCTCCTTCTTGCCTGTTTGCTAGTGCTTTTCTGAGGCATTCTCTCATTTTCCCAAAGTCAGCCCTCCTAAAGTCCAATACTCTTGCTTTTGTATGGCTTGATTGTATGGCTGTGTTTATCGAGAACCACACTGTTTAGTGGTTGCTTGTTCCCAGATGGCTACCCACTCCTAAATCTGAGATTCTTTCTCCGTCCCCATTTGAGAGTACCAGGTCTAAGATTGCTCCCTCCCGAGTGGGTTCCAATACTAGTTGTCTGAGGAATGCCCCTTGTAGGGCATCAAGAATGACCCTGCTCTTGGATGTGCCTGAAGCAAAGGTCCTCCAGTTAACATCTGGCATATTCAGGTCCCCCATCAACAATATCTCCCCTTTTTCTGCCATTCTAAGGATGCCTTCTATCATTTCCTTGTCCATTCCCTCCCCCTGAGATGGGGGTCTGTATACAACAAAGGGTATGTTCTTCCCCTTGTATGGTCTGGCAGAAAACTGCCCCAATTCCTGTCTCTGATGCATCAGTATGGACTTCAAATGGTATGCTAAAGTATAAGCATTTTAATACTGGAGATGCACACAGGGCTGCCTTAATGGCCTAAAAGATTTTGTCACACTCAGGACTCTATTTCACAGTATTCCTACACTGATTCTTAGTTAGGTCTGTCAGTGGTGTAGCTATGGAGGCAAAGTTGGGGATGAAACTACTATAATACCTGGCCAGGCCTAAGAAGGACCTGATATATTTCTTGCTCTTGGGTATTGGGCATTTAGCTACAGCTTTCACTTTTTCAATCTCAGGCCTGATGCTGACATTTTTAATAGGAATCCTAAATACCTAGTCTCCATCTTTGCCAAAGCACATTTGAATGGATTGATTATTAGTCTGGCCTTTTTAATCGACTGTATGACAGTTGTCAACTGTGTCAGATGTATTTGCCAGTCTGGGCTGTAAATGACCACATCATCAAGCTAGGCAGCACAGTAGTCAGTATGTGAGGTTAGTATGCAGTCCATAAATCTTTGAAATGTCACTGGGGCACCATGGATGCCAAAGGGCATAGTGACAAACTGAAATAACCCTGCAGGTGTACTAAATGCCATCTTTCCTCTGGAGTCAGAGGCTAAGGGTATTTGCCAGTACCCTTTGGTTAGATCTAAGGTGGTGATGTATTTGGCATTATAAAAAGACTCACATGGGGTTCTGCCTTGTTGTTCCATTTCTTTTAAAGATTGGCATGGTACACCTTTCTTCCTGGTATTTTGACTGGGGTTTCTACCTCATAAGTAACTGGCCCAGTCTGTTCCAGAATCCTATAGGGTCCCTGCCACTGCATTAATAGCCTGTTTTCAGTGGTGGGGAGTAATACTCCTACCCTCACTCCTTCCTGTAGTTCTTTAGGTTGGATGTTCTGGTCATAATCAGCTTTCTGCTTGCCCTGGGCTTCAGTGCTGTTCTTGTGTGCCTTCCCCGTGTATTCCACTAATCATTTACTGACCTGCACCATGTATTCTGTGATCTTTGTGTATCCTACATCTGTTCCTTCTTCCTAGTACTCCTTCAGTATAACTAAGGGTCCTCAGGCATTTCTGCCATATAACAGAGCAAATGGGGAGTATCCTGTGGAAGCTTGAGGTACCTGTCTGTAAGCAAATAGGAGTAAGGAGAGATACCTGTCCCAATCCTTTCCCTCATCATACACAAATTTCCTAAGCATACGTTTCAAAGTTTGATTGAAACGTTCCACCAGTCCATCAAGTTTATGTGTGGTAGGGTGATTTTATTACTGTTACTCCCCCCAACAAATGGTACAATTCTCTGAGTAAGGTTGATTGAAAATTGCTGCCTTCGTCAGTCAGTATCTCTTTAAGTACCCCTAATCAACTGAACACCTTCATCAACTCCTCGGCTATTTTAGGGGTCATAATGGAACGTAATGGTATGGCCTCGGGGTACTTGGTGGCATAATCACAAAGGACTAGAATGTATTTATTCCCTCAAGAGCTTTTCTACAAGGGTCCTATGATAGCCATTGCCAAGCACTCACATGGGTTGACAACAACTGGTAGGGGCATCAGGGGCACCATGTTCTTTCTACTTGTCTGGGCCACTTTCTGGCATTCTGCATAGGATTTACAATAATCTGCTACCTGTTCATGGATGTTAGACCAGTAAAATCTCTATAATACTCAGGCAAGAATTCTGTCTCTCCTAGCATGTCCTGCTCAAGGTAAATCATGCCCCAGGTACAATACTTGGTTCCTAAACCTTTCAGGGACCACCAGTTGTTCAAACTCTTCATCAGTTGGGGATTGGTATACAGTCTATACAGCATATTATTTACAATTTTATACTCAGGGGCCCCTTGTTTCTCTTTCTTTCCTATTTGCTGAAACATGAAGTTCAAAGACACATCACTTTGCTGTTCCTTAGCTATGTCTCATTTGTTAAACACGGTCTATTTTATTTTTGGAAAGTCCGTGATCTTTGTTCTATCTTCTCGGTGTCTTTTTGTTTTCCCTTTTGATTTCTTATCTGTTCCCAGTTCTTCAAACACATCCCCTCAAATGGAAATGTGTCCCCAAGTAATTTTTCCTTTTTACCTTGTGTCCGGGCAGTTACAGCAGTTAGAGGGTCTTTGGGTAATATCAAGGAATCAAAATTAGGGAAATCTTGCCCAAGTACTACCGGCACAGGCAGTTTTGGTACTATCCACACACTTTTTTTTTTTTTTTTAAAGAAAAGTATCTGAGGAGCAGTGGCAGGACTTTTAGGACAGTAAATTAATAAAAATGGAACTAGGAGAGCTTCAGTAACAGACAAGTACTGGAATAGCAGTATAAGTGTAGTATAATGTGGGGAGTGGTGCAATACAGTGGCTGCAGGGCAGCCATATTCAGGCAGACCTTCTGGACACTGAGGTGCTGTCCTATCTGCATGCATCTCTGTGGACTGCAGGATGAGGTTGCCAGACTCAGAGTGGAAGTAAACTGGGTCAGGAGTACCATCACCCCTATCCAGAGATGACCCAGTCCAAAGCCACTGCCACAAAGGATGCCGAGAACGAGGAGCACTTGGATGACAGTGGGCTCAGAGAGGGTTAGGGCTGTCAGGCAGAGGCACATCCCAGATCCTATTCCACTCAAGAACTCATATGTCACACTGGCAAATGGGGACAACCAAATAGAGGTACCCAGAGAAGTGGAAGGAAAGGATGTGGAGCTTAGCCAAGGAGGTGACCTCAGTGGGGATAGCAGTGGACCCCAGAGGAGGAGGAAGCAAATCCTGGTGGGGGGGACTCCATCAGAAGAGTAATCCAGCTAGAACACAAGAGGGGGAGGACAGGGAGGTGAGGTGCCTACCAGGTGCCACGGCATGGAGGGATGGAAGGAAGATCCTGGGGATTGCTGGGAAGACAAGACGGGAGGGTGAGCTGGATGTCATTATCCACCTAGGTACTAATGACCTGGCAAAAGGGGAGCCAAAGGAAGTTCAGGAAGAGTTTAGGAAATTGGGGAAGGGTCTCAAGCAAGTAGCTACTTCTGTCACCTTCTTGGAAGTACTACCTGTGAGAAGCATGGGAGAGCATAGGGGTGCATTGCACCAGGAACTTTAACTCATGGTTGAAGAACTGGTGCTGTGAGGAAGGGTTTGGGTTCATTGGTGACTGGGGATCCACCTGGAGGGATGGAGGCTTGTTCAAGCCTGATGGCATGCATCCATCCTGGAGGGGAATCCAAGCACTCAATGATACATTTAAATGCTACATTGACAAGCATTTAAACTAGCCAAGGGGGTGGCAGGCCAGCAAGGAGGGTACCTAATTGCCCACCCCCCACAGCTAGCAGTGGAACCAGTGAACCGGAGGAATGGATATCTCTACAAAGCAGTGTGCAAAAGATGGAGATAAGTGCCCAAGAGGTGGATAGGCAGAAAAGGGGCAAAATTCAACAGAAGGGCAGACAGCAAGGAGAACCAGGGATAAAGACAACCAGGGAAGGGGCTGGAGTAGAACAGCTAAGCAGTCTAGGGAGGTCAAATCATGGAAAGCCATGTGTGCCAATGCAGGAGCCTTAGCAACAAGATGGAGGATCTGGAGGCTGTCATGGTGCAGTCAGACCTGGACATTGTGGCCATCACAGAAACCTGGTGTAATGATAACCATGACTGGGAGATGGCCATACCTGGCTACAACATATTCAGAAGAGACAGGGCAGGTAGGAAGAGAGGAGGAGTTGCACTGTATGTGAAAAATGACATAAGGGCCACAGAGATCCAGGAGGAACAAAATGGGGGAGAAATACTGTGGGTTAAGCTGAAAAGGAAAATGGGGCCAGCCATCCGCACAGGTGTGGTCTATAGACCACCAGCCCAGGAGGAAGAAACAGATAGGGAGCTGATGCTAGCCATCCAAAGGATGGCAGACAAGAGTGAGGTAGTGCTGGTCGGAGACTTCAGTATTCCAAACGTGGACTGGAGCATCCCAGCAGCAGCATCAACTAGGAGCAGATTTATCCTGGACTCCCTTCAGGGTGCCTTCCTCAAGCAACTGGTCATGGAACCAACTCGGCAGAAGGCAATACTGGACCTTGTACTCACAAACAGGGAGAGTGTGATGGGGGTAACAGTGGGGGAGCACCTGGGAAACAGTGACCACCAGTCATTGTGGTTTGAAATCACAGAAGGAGCAGAAGCAAACCACACAAAAACATGTATACTGGATTTTAGGAGGACAGACTTTGGGAAAATGGGGAGATGCTTGAAAGAGGCATTAAGGGGAATGGGGCAGGAATCAGGGGTTGAGGAACAGTGGGCAGTATTTAAAATGGGGATTACAAGAACAACAGAATTATGCATTAAGCAGGTTAGCAAGAGGAAAAGGAAGAGGAGACCATTGTGGTTTTCCAAGGAGGTAGCGGAGAAAGTGAAAGCCAAAAAGAATGCATTCAGGCAATACAAAAAGAAACAGGCAGAAGGGGATAGAGAGAAGTACCAGGAGAAGCAAAGGGAGGCAGGGAGGTCGGTAAGGGAAGCCAAATATCAGACAGAAGAGCACATTGCAAAATCAGTGGGTAGAGGGGACAAAACCTTTTACAGGTACATAAGTGAAAAAAGAAAGGCAAAGGGAAGGATAGTGAGACTGAAGGGGGAGGATGGGGCTGCATGGAGGATGACAACAGTAAAGCTGACATATTGAACAGGTATTCTGCTCAGTCTTTACTGAGGAAGAGGAGGGAAATGGGTCTGAAGGAGTACAAGGGGTGGGAATGGTGCAGAAATGGACACAAGTCCCTTTACATGAGAAAGGGTCCTGAAGGAATTGGAAGTAATAAGAGTTGATAAAGCAATGGGGCTAGATGGGGTGCACCCCAGGGTCCTTAAAGAACTAAGAGAGGTGGTGGCTGAACCTCTGGCAATCCTGTTTAGCTGATTACTGGAAACGGGGGAGGTACCCAAAGACTGGAGGACAGCAGATGTAATCCCCTTATACAAAAGTGGGAACAAAGAGGAAGCAGGGAACTACAGACCAGTCAGCCTCACCTCAGTAGTGGGGAAGATCATGGAAGCACTACTGAAGGAGACATTGGTGGAACATCTGGTTATCAATGGACTACAGGACCCAAGGCAGCACAGTTTCACCAGGGGAAGGTCATGTCAGACCAACCTCGTTTAATTTTTTGACTGGGTGACTAGGGAGGCAGATCAGGGGAGGGCAGTGGACATGGCCTATCTGGACTTCAGCAAGGCCTTTGACACTGTGCCATATAGAAGACTATTACACAAACTGGGGAATATAGGTGTGGGCAGGACAGTAGTGCAGTGGGTAGGTAACTGGCTGGGCGGCAGGACACAGAGGGTGGTGGTAAATGGCTGTCACTCCACAGGAGGGAAGAGTGACCAGTGGGGTACCACAGGGATCAGTGCTGGGACCTGTCCTATTCAAGCATCTTCATCAATGACATTGCACAGGACCTAGAAGACAGAATTTCCCTGTTTGCTGATGACACAAAGCTCTGTAACAGAGTAAACACACCAGAGGGTGTAGACAGAATGAGAAGGGACCTGCAGAAACTTGAAGAATGGTCAGGGGGCTGGCAGTTGAAATTCATTGCAAAGAAGTGCAAGATAATGCATATGGGGCACAAAACCCTGGCACAATATATCAGTTGGGGTGAGGATATAGCATGCACCAAGCAGAAAAGGGATCTTGGGGTTATCATCTCTGATGACCTCAAGGTAGGGAAACAGTGTGACAAGGCAGCAGGTAAAGCAAATAGGATGCTGGGATGCATAAGCAGGGGCATCACCAGCAGGAATAGGGAGGTCATAATTCCACTATACAAGACACTAGTGAGGCCCCACCTGGGGTACGGTGTACAGTTCTGGAGGCCTTACTTACGTAAGGACATAGACAGGATAGAGATGCTTCAGAGGAGGGCAACAAAGATGGTACATGGATTGCATCACAAGTCCTATGAGAACAGGTTGAAGGAACTGAATATGTATTCCCTGGAGGAGAGGAGGGAGAGAGATGATATGATAGAAACATACAATTATCTTACAGGGAGGAACAGGGTGCAGGAATACACTATTTTGTAAGCGAAAAAGATTTTCCAGGACTAGAGGGCATGGGATGAAGTTGCAGGGAGGATGATTCAGAGGAAACGTGAGGAAGAATTTCTTCACAGAACTGGTGGTGGACAAGTAGAACACCCTGCCAGAGGAAGTGGTGGGGGCTGAAACAATCACAGGATTTAAGAATGCATGGGATAGTCATAAAGGAATTCTGGAGGTCAGGGTTAAGGGGCAACAGACTTCTAGGAAAACATAAAGTAAACTTACAAGCTCAAATGGGCAGACTGGGTGGGCCGTAGGCCCTTATCTGCCGACATTGTCTATGTATCTATGCAACGGTAGCTTCCTGACCCTTTATGTCCATGTTCACTTGGGTGGTGGTGTAATGGCGAGTGTCTCCATGGATGCAAACTACCTAGATGAAGGATCTGGTTACTGGTTTTATATCCAGTACATCTGGATGAACCAAGGTCTGTCTATTCTCTGAGTCTATTAAATCTATCACTGTCTTATTTTAAATTATTAGATTTGTGACAACATTACCCCAATTTAATAGGACCAAATGTGTTGGTTCTGTTCTTTTCTTGGGACAATACCTAGCAATATTAATTGTAGGAGACTTTAATACACCAGGAGTTGACTGGGTAAAGGTTACTGCCTCTACTAGACAAGAACAGCTCATACATGATACATGTGTAGAACATGGCCTAATACAAAACATATGCAGACCAACAAAAAATAACGCAATACTGGGTTTGGTCCTGACAGACAGGGAAGATACAGTTAAAACATAGAGATACTTGAACCCCGTATATTTTGCGATTATGTCATATACTTTAAACTAAAATCTGCCCCAATACCCTTACAGGGCTGCACTATAGCTAAGGATTACTAAAGAGCAGACTTCACATAAATTAAAATGAAATGAACAAGTGGGATTGGGATGAGAAAGACTCAGATGCTGAGCAACTGTGAAGTAGAATTAAAGATAAACTACTAGATTTAGAGCACAAATATGTTCCAGATGAAAGGATTTATAACAAGCATGGGAAAATACTGTTGTGGTACATAAAGAGTGTTAGAGAGCATATTAAAAAAGGAAAGGACATATAGGGCCATGATAAGGGACAATACAGCCTACAATAAGTATAAATATAGACAACAGAACAAAAAATGAAAATACAGCATTAGAAAAGCAAAAAAGATGGTAGAATTTCACCTAGCACATATCAAAGATAACTATAAGGTGTTCTATGTCTACATTAATTATAAATCAGTGGATAGAACAATAGGGCCCATCAAACTGGAAAATAGTGACTGTAATGACCCAGCACAAATGTCACAAGAATTTAATGAATATTTTTGCTCTGTTTTTGAAGACAGTAGCAAGGGGAAAGCCCCAGTTCAGGAGGTAGGAGGTAAGAATGCAGACCATGGGTTGGTACAGGCAGTACTAGACAATATTAACCTGAACAAATCAGCTGGACCAGATAGATTGCACCCCAGGTTACAGAAGGAAGTCAGTCCATGTCTTGTAAAGCCCCTATTGCAGCTCTTCAACCTCTCACTAAGGACTGTTATAGTACCAAATGACTGGAAATCAGCTCTATTGATCCCCATATTTAAAAAGGGTGTCAGGACTGCCACAGTATGTCCAATTATAGACCAATTAGTCTCACGGCAGTAATAGGTAAAATGCTTGAGACCATTATTAAGGACAGAATAGAACAGAACCTATCCAGATTACATCAAACAGGTAGTACCCAACATGGGTTCAGAAAACACCGTTCATGTACAACTAACACCCTGGTGTTTTACGAAAGAGTAAGCAAGATGCTGGATAACAAAAAAATGGTGGTTGTTGTATTTTTGGATTCTAAAAAGGCATTTGATAAGGTCTCACATGAAATCCTGGTACATAAACTGGACAAGCATAGCTTAGAACACCACTTACTTAGGTGGGTGGAATCATGGCTCCACAGCAGAACCCAGAGAGTGAGAACAAGGGGATACATCTCAGACAACAGTAATGTGAGTAGTGGGGTGCCACAGTGTCGGTAATTGACCTGGTGCTTTTTTCCACTTTTATAGCTGATATAAATAAAGAAGTAGCAAGTATGTGTATTAAGTTTGTGAATGACGCTAAGCTGGGAGCAGAGGTAGGGACCATGAACCAGACAGACGACCTATGGCATGACCTAGAAAAAATTGAGGAGTGGGCCAATCAGAATGGAATGCAATTTAACCTGAACAAATGCACTGTGATGCATTTTGGAAGGGACAACACCAGGCAGATATATAAATTGAATGGCTACTGCCTAAGTACGGCAGATAAAGAAAAGGACCTGGGGGTATATATTACCAACGATCTGCCCTTCAGTTCCCATTGTAAAGAAATAATAAATAAATCAAACAGAATAATTAGTTGTATTAGAAAGGCATTCGTATCAAGAAACTGGGCCTGTTTAATGCCACTATATCGCACATTTGTGAGACCACACCTGGATTATTGCACCCCCCTTTGGAGACCCCACCATAGAAGAGACATTGATGGGGTAGAGAGAGTTCAGCATAGAATGACCAGATTGGTGGAAGGATTGGCGGGTGAGACATACGAGTACAGATTCCAGACTCTGGGCCTGTATACCTTGGAGATGATACGTTTAAGGGGAGACGTCTTGCAAATGTTCAGGATCTCAAAAGATAGCAATTTAGCAGAAAGTTTGGGTTTGACAACTGTAAACAAAATCGATGGATTGAGAAGTCATAAAAAACAGCTCATGCTCACTTACGCAAGGACTAATTTGAGGAGAGCTTTTTTTTACTCAGAGAATTATTCCAGCATGGAATAGCCTTCCAAGACATGTTGTGGAGGCTGAGAGCTACCAGATATTTAAAAGCAGGCTGGGTATGCATCAATTGAAAACATAGGGCATATAATGCACACTAGCACTGGGGACTCACTAAATGGGCCCGGAGCCTTCTGCTAGTCCTATCAACCTAGTATTGTACCTAGTATTGTAATATACCCATGCCTAAGCAATAGTGACAAATAACATATGGGTTGTAATATCTGCCTCCTCTTCCTCCTCTCCCTTCTGGCCTTCCTGCATTTCTTACTGGTGGGGGCATGATGGGGCATAAGTGGGTTATCTTACAGGTTGGGGTGCTTCATTGATGGTAGGATCCGTAGTCCGGTACCTTTTTCTAGTTGGATGTCTGGCAACCAAAAATTCTTCTGCCAAAGTGATGGCACTCTCTACAGATTCTGGATGATGCCCTCTGACCCAGGTTTGTACATCCATTGGTAGAATTTGTAAAAATTGTTCCATAATCACAGCTTCTATTAAATCCAAAAGGGTCTTTCCTTCAGGCTGTAGCCATTTTGAGCACAGTTCATTAAAGATCACCTTCTGCAATGGTCCAAACAGTAACTTCTTGCAATCAGTTAATAAAGTAATGTGCCTCTAAGGTTGTGTGCATTTGTAATTTTTGTCACAGGTATTCCCATTTTTCCATATTTTGATCTCTTTTGTAGCTGCAGTGTAGCCCTGCTGCTCCTGTCTTGGCTATTCAGCTGCCTGACTGCTAGTTCCTGCTGACATCATTATATATGGAGCAGGGCTAAGTCACGCTGTGTGTTACGTGGAACAAACAGAGGATTTGCAGGGGAAAATTCCACATATACATTAGTATAAAATGATGATCTTTGTTCCCCATCTCTTCTCAGTATGTTCTTTTTTTTCAAATGGGTTGTATGCCATGACATTGAATGGCAGTGTGAATTGATACTGGACACTGTGAGCATTGCCATCAGTGTTAGTCCCCTTGTAAACTTTAATTAGTAATGGCCCCCTTTTAGTATGAGCAGCATGTGTGTGCCTTATTAAATATACCAACAGAATTAGAATGTATAGGAATTCTGAATTAATACATCAGTCTGCCAGTGTGGCACAGCAAGGGTTAAACTGTTCCCAACAGAACACAGATGGTAGTTGTAAAACCTTGAAGTGCAAAGGGAGACATCCCTTCCCCAGCTCTAGTCATTCAGCAACCCATGACTTGCAGGATCTGTTTTGACTCAGTGCTGAGAGAAACAAACACACACACACACACACACACACACACACACACACACACACACACTGCAATTTAAAGCAGCAGCATTAGGCAGTAGTAATCAGAAATTTGAGGACCCTCCCTTTACAGCTCCCATGTGGCCAATCTGCTGCAAGAAACTGACTGTAATTGCATTAGGCAGTTCAGCTAATTATTATTATTTCATGTCACCTGCCATGCTGAATAAAATATGGCGTCCCTGATTTTGATTATTTGTTCCTGATATTTTGAGGGAGTGTTCCTGATTTTGGTCCTAGCAGGTTGAGAGGTATGAAGGGCACTAACACTGATGGCAAAACTGACAGTGTCCAATATCAATTCACACTGTCATTCAATGTCATGGCAGACAACCCATTTGAAGAAAATTACATTCAGAGAAGAGATGACTTAGCCACTGGAGTTAGTATATTTTTTTAATCACAGGGAGACTTGTAAGGGGAAGGGAGTACAATGATGATCATTTTACACTAATGTATATGTGGCATTTTTTCCCTTGCAAAATCCCTGCTGTTTCACTGTAACATACAGCGTCTCAGTCCTGTTCCATATAGTGATGTCAGTAGAACGCTGTGGGTCTACAGCAACACCAGGCTCAGTGCAGACGTTTTCGTACAGCAAGCAATTTTCAGCAGCTTAGATTGCAAAATCAAACTGCGGAGAACATTAAATAAATACAAAACAAGAGTCAATGCAAGAAGAGGGAATTTATGTATCCATGTCAAAAGGACTGGGGAGTGTGCTTTTTAAGTCTTATGTACGTCTAACTTCTCACCAGTCTTCTCTTCCATGGCTCGTGTTAGAACTCCTTGACCTGGTGTCACCACACCTTCAGTCTTCTGCACCATGTACCTTCCAGTTGTATAGTTATCCTGGGTACTAGGACTGGTACCAACTGATTGGCATCCCCCTACCTGCTTAGACTTCCAATCAGTATCCCGCTTCTGATACCATATTGTCGTAGGGTGTGGGTAAAGGATAACACAAGACAACAGAAATCAGGTACAGGGGGGGTGTGGCTTGGCTCCTATCGAGATGGCTGACTGATGTGAGCGCTCCATATCTCGGGGATAATCTATGTGAGATAGCTCCGTGCTTCAACTCGAATTAAACGGAATAGTAGTTTAGAAGGTATCGGGAAGTGTTTGGCCTGCTGGTTTACCAAGGATCTTTGTCTCACATGACGGTTTGAGGTGACAAGGGCTATGTCACTCAATCATGTCGAGATGGAATGGCCCAGGGAAGGCCGCAGGCCCCAGCATGCAGCAGACCCAGGATACGTTTGCTACTCTACTGAAACAAATGGCTGAGGTGACATTAGCAGCGAATAACACTACGGCGGCAATCAACAGGCTTGAATCCCAACTAGATACAATGGAGCAAAAAAACCAAAGAGAAAGCTGTTGCACTGGAAGATCTTTCATCTACAATAAGGGATCAGGAGAGGTCAATCCAAGCTTTGCAGGCTAAAGTTGACGATATGGAAAATTGAAGCCAGCGTAACAATCTGCAGCTGTTAGGGTTTCCCGAAGGTGCAGAGCAAGGAAGCCCTATTGACTTTCTCTACAATACCCTCCCTGATCTACTGAAGCATGATCTTCATCCCGGTTTTACAATTGAGCGAGCGCACAGAACACTCGCTCCTAAGCCAAAACCCGGTGACAGGCCTAGGCCATTCATGCTATGTATTTAAAATTTCATTGACAAGAAATGGGCTACATCTCGAGCCCGTGAGCTCGGAGCTCTTTACTGGCGAGGGCACAAAATAATGGTATTTCAAGACTATTCTCATGACCTGGCGGCTCGACGGAAAGAATACTCAGAAGCCAGGTGAATAGTGCATGAAAAAGGTATTAAATTTTCGCTTCGCTACCCAGCGACCATGCGTCTAGAAGAGAATGGGGCTTTCCTCTCATTTGCCACCCCGAGCAGTTTGTCTGAGTATCTAAACAAGAAGTGGCCAGTGAATGTCAATGGGGATAAGGCCCAATTGGATCCTGCTGTACCAGTGGATTATCATTGAAATATTATATCGTTAGATGGCGCTTTCACCTCTACACCACGTCCAAATGGCTTTCAGTTTCAAGGCTAGAATACACCACTCCCTGCCAGATCACGGAAACATTAACAAAATGAGAAGCATCCCAAGAGAACCCATCCCATTGATCGAACAGGGAACGTCTCTGACTCGACTCCCAACCCACTGTCTACACTGGAGGGCTTCGACTCCCAGTTCCTCTCCCCCAACAGATATGCACCACTCGCCTCCATCTCCCAAGATGACTTTCCAGACTACCCCGAGAAGGAGATGCTGCAGGAGATCTCGAAGGCTGAATCCCCCACTTGTGGAGTTGCTCCAGCTGTGCCCCTACTTAAGAACTCTACCCAAGAACTGCACCTAAACAGCCTCATGAGCACCAGCTTAAATCACCACGTTCATCAGCCTCCAACTGTCATGGAAACTCTGCCACCTTTGGATGCACAGGACCTCTGTTAGATAAGTGTCCCTGTTTGTATTTTGTATTTGTGGGTGGATATGGGGACTGGGAGGGAGAAAGAGTAATTGCAGGCATTCCCTCTTTTAAAGGATTGTTACCCCTTTGGGTTAATCGGCTCTCCCTTGCTCTTCATGGTGCTAGCAGGGGTTTTATATAGCGCTGGGTCTAATATATAATTGCCCTGTCTCTACCCTTAACAGCAGTCTGTACCGGGGATCTCTGGTCTTTTTGAAAGGCTAGGGAAGGGGTGGTGGTAGCGAGAAGCTCTGTTTACAAAGCAAATCTCTTCCTTTCATGTCTGGCCCAGGGAAATATAGCTCAGCTCTGTTAAGGGTTTCTCCAAGTAATTTTCAATAGACGGAGTGGAGAATTCCCTCCATGGACACCACAGTGAGCTAAGGGATCGTTAAAGCTATCCGGTGTGTTAATCCGACCGGACCGCTGCTAGAGGAACCGTGTCCGGGGCTATCCAAACGATAACACTTACAGCCACTCATAAGGTCCCCTTGAAAAAGAGTCGCTCATATGGGGTAACAAAGCCCCCATTAGCTTACAAGTCCACCACCCTTTTTTCAGGTGAAGCGATGTGGCCTGTGAGGATTTCGACTCCTTGGCCTGAGATACCGCTTTTCTCCACTGAGCAAGGTAGCGCTCTGCATGTAAATAGTTTAAGTTTGTTACTCTCTGTTATTATTCAGACTATACTCATAATTTTGCAGAATAGGTCTGATATGTTAAGCACTAGCAAACTCTTTCCTATGCTTGTATGGTTGCAGTTTGGCTCTGGGAAAACGATACGTTGGGTGTGTGCTCCCCTTCAGTTGGCCAACCTTACCCCCATTCCTCCCCCAAAATATTATTTTATAATCATCCCTATGAGTGATATCTCCTTTATAACCTGGAATGTAAGAGGGTTAAATTCCCCTTCCAAAAGGAAATAGGTATTTACACATCTAAAAAGGCTAAAACCCCATGTTGCCTTTGTGCAAGAAACTAAACTTGCTGAGAAAGACTGTAAATACTTAACTAGGGACTGGGTGGGTTTGGAATTGCATTCTTGTGTGGCCACTAAAAAAAGAGGTGTAGCAATCCTACTCCACAAGTCACTTCCATGGGCTGTGGTAAAGAGGAAGGCAGATTCTCAAGGGCGTTGGGTAACAGCCTTGCTAGATACCTCCAATGGCCATCTCCTGGTGGTAAACATTTATGCCCTGAATGTGGACGACCCCTCTTTTTTCTGGATCTGAACTCCAAACTAGACACAATGGTAGAGCAAGATACACCTATTATCTTTGGGGGGGAATTTAATCTCATATCAGTCCCTCTGTTAGATAGGAGTGACCAAGGCAAGGAAACGCACACTCGAGGGGTTCAGGCTGTCCAACACCTAAGTTCTGAGTACCAGCTGGTAGACATATGGCGCTTAGTGCATCCCTCTGTCCGGGACTACTCCTACTACTCTGAGGTTCATGGCACTTATAGTAGATTAGACTACTGGCTTATTTCCCACACCCTTACAGGCCTAGTCATGGATTCCGCTATTCTTCCCATGGTAGTTTCAGACCATGCACCAGTACAAATGATTATCTCTTGGGGTCCTTCAATCCGAAGGTCACCCTCCTGGAGACTGGATCTGCTACTCCTGAGGGACCCCAATTCTATAAAATGGGCTAAATCAGAAACCATAAATTTTCTTCTGGAAACCCTATCAAAGACACCTCAGCCCAAATCACCTGGGAGGCTTTTAAAGCTACCATGCCGGGAAAGATTATAGGGTATGCCTCTCACAGGAGGAAAACTAGGGAAGGGGAAATGGCACAACTGGAAGGTGACCTGCTTAGTGCCGAAAAGACTCTTAAGGCGCAATCTCACCCATCCTCTCAGTCATTGTGGGGACGTCGGGTCCTTGCCATAAGGACCAGGTTAAACGAACTTATTTCCAGAAAGGCTTGCTTGGCACTTATTAGATTAAAACATTCATATTGGGAGGGTGGAGAAAAAAGTGGGAAAATTCTGGCATACCAACTGTGGAGACAACAAGGGAATAGGTATATAGGGGGGATGAGAGACCCAGTCACAGGGATAGTGAAAACAAAACCCCAGGAGGTGAACGACATAATGAATGCATTTTACTCTCAACTATATAAGTCAACCAGAACTAATCCCTGCCTGGATATGTCATCATTCTTAGACAAGGTGAGGCTCCTGAAGCTGTCCCCAGTGCAATGTGCCTCTCTGGAGGAACCTCTAACTCATACAGATGTTGTGACCTCCCTGATGGCATTAAAGAAAGGGAAGGCCCCTGGTAGTGATAGGTTTCCTGTGGACTTTCTGCAACTAGTTTCCCTCTGATCTCTCCCCTGCTTTGTAAGGTATTTAAAGAGACCAAGGAAAAAGGTATACTGCCCCTTACACTTAGGGAGGCTATCATTACAGTCCTCCCCAAAAAAGACAAACCTCCTGAGGAGGCGGCTAGTTATTGCCCCATATCCCTGATAAATTCAGACAGTAAGGTTTATGCTAAAGTGTTAGCTGACAGATTGGCCCCAATTTTACCTTTCCTGATTCATCCATCTCAGGTTGGCTTTGTAAAAGGTAGATATAGTACCGACTATATCAGAACACTTATTAATCTCATTCATATAGCGAGTCAGGACATATCAACGCCGGCAGCTGCTGTAGCCATCGATTTTGAAAAGGCGTTCAACTCCGTGGAGTGGGACTACTTGCAGAAAGTTTTACACCACATGGGTTTTGGGCCATATTTCAGAGCTGCTGTTTCTTCCATATATACATCTCTCCTTGCAAAAGTCCTTACCAATTCAGTTTTATCTGAACCATTTCTTCTACACAGAGGCACAAGACAAGGGTGCCCTCTCTCCCCTCTCTTGTTAGTCATTTCTATCGAGCCATTAGCAGTTGCAATTAGACAGAACTTGCGTATAATGGGTATAAGTAGGGGGCAAGTTCATGTTTCTACCCTACTGTACGCTGATGATTTGATGGTAACACTAGGGGACGTTAATGAGTCCATACCCCAACTTCTAGCCATCCTGGACTTCTTCCCATCAATTTCAGGATTAAAGGTAACTCAATCTAAAATGGAAGTACTCCCTCTTAATTCATATTGCCACTCCCAACTTGTGGCACAGTTTGGTTTAAAATGGTCACAGCATATGATCAAATATTTGGGTATTAAGGTTGGGATTAACCTAGGGAAGTAGTGGGATAACAACCTGTGCCCCTTGCTGTCTAAATGCAAGCTTGAACTGGAGCATATAAACAAGCTACATCTGACTATGGCAGGCAAGATAGCAGCTTTTAAGATGTCCCTTGCCCCCAAATTTTTTTATTTGTTAGCACATATTCCCCTGTTTCTCCCAGCTCACTGGCTTAGGAAAAGTGATGTGATGATTGGCTCCTTATCGGGTTCAGATAGACCTCGGTTTAGCAGAAACCAGCTCCGGGCTCACTCTCTGCAGGGCAGATGGGGTCTCCCATGGATCAAAGGCTATAAGCTAGCTTTTCAAGGTGCACAAACATTGAAATGGTTCCACCCCTATAATACTGAATCCCCTCAGTGGCTAATGCTTGAGCAGACTTATTGTAATAGCCCTACAGCAGTCTCCTTTCTCTGCTCCCCACCTCGTCTGGAGTCTCTATTGCATCCCACTATTGGCTCCTCAATCAGATATTGGAGGCTTCTACATAAAAAAATAAGACTCC
Organism: Neoceratodus forsteri; assembly: GCA_016271365.2. Classification (NCBI taxonomy): domain Eukaryota; kingdom Metazoa; phylum Chordata; order Ceratodontiformes; family Ceratodontidae; genus Neoceratodus; species Neoceratodus forsteri. The sequence goes on along the minus strand of CM057455.1, from coordinate 1,042,397,168 downwards.
AGGTTCTTCCCATTATGTATATGCCTTTATGGGGTAATCCTAGCATAACCATTGGGGGTTCCATGGTGGTTTGGCTCTCCTGGCAGGAGAAAGGGATTACATTCATCCAGGACATATTGGGGCCTAACTCCCTGGTGGTAGATACATTTCAGAATTTGCAATCTAGATGGAATCTAGATAAATCAGATTTCTGGAAATATCTGCAATTGCGTGATAGTCTTAGACCTCTTCTACTTCAGGGTAATGCTCCTTCAGTCCATAATTCACATTTAAAAGGGTGGCTCCACTTATCTAACAAAGTTGCAGCCACTCTGTATGCAGCAGTGAGGGACACGCTACCTTCTTCCAATATAAAATCTAAGTCAAAATGGAAAAAGGCCTTAAATATACAAATATCAGATTTGCAGTGGAAACAGTGTTGGCAAGTCGGGTTCAAGATTTATAAAGATACCCGGAGTAGACTCATTCATAATAAAATTTTGCAGTCTTGGTACAGAGCACCTGTAATATTAAAGAAAATGAAAGTCCTTGTACATGACACTTGTTGGAGATGCCTCCAGCCTGGTGGTGATCTATATCATATTCTCTGGCAATGCCCTTGGATACATGGGAGAAAGTGGTACACAAGGCTAGCCAGATACTCCACTGCCAGGTCCCTGTTAACCTTGCTTTTATGCTGCTGGGTCTGAGGTCTGGTGCCCCCCTCCTCAACCATCAGGAATTTAGATGGCTAATGCTACTTAGTATGCAGGTAAAACGGGCAACCCTGCAAAACTGGCAAAGCACTGTTTCGCCTGGTATCAATGATATTATGGCATCACTTTCTTCCGTATATGAGTTGGATAGGCTGTCACACATGTCTATTGGGAAGATGGAGTTCCTTTTTCTCTGTTAGGCCCCTTTTATGGCATATCTGTCTGCTAGAGCTGGTATCGGATGACTTGTCTCCTCATATCTAACTGCCACCACTCAATGTCTGAACTGAATGTTATTTATGTCTAATACATATACGAATCTACTGATACAATGTTACTGTTTGTTAGTGACTTGCTTTGTTGGGTTCATCTGAAATGATACAAGTTGTACATAGTTTACCCGCAAGTTGTAATGTTTGCTCTGTGGGTTTAGTATAAGTTAATGATTTGTAAGTGTTTACCCGGTACATGTTATATCATAGAATCCATGTAATGATACCTGGGGCACTCCTAGTTAACTTATATAGATTGCACTTCACAGCTGTATTTTACAGTAGCTGGGTCCCACAGTAGTAGTAGCCACTTTATTTATATTACTTTGTTTACTTTGTGGTGTCTTTCCCCCAGACGCAGTGTAAGAAGCGGCCATGAGAGGGTGTAACTATTATATTCCATGAAGCCTTGCCTTATATGTGGTGATACCTTCCTATGGTTGCGTGTGCTGGGAAAAGTAAAGTAGGTGCATTTAGTCATCGTGCTCATTTGGTTTGTTTCAGGTTCATGATGTCCGCAGGTATACATGGTATAAACCCTAGGGGGTTCTCCTCGTTATCTTTTCTGTTTTTTGTTAGTTGTTTTTTCTTTTGGTTATTTGTGTAATTAGTGTAGTACATCAACATGAGGGTACACTACAGGAAGTTATCTATCTTTTACATTTAATAATGTAGATAAAGTAGTTGATGTTCAGAGGGACACTATGACTGTTCCGTGTATAATGTTAATACATGATGTCCTGCAGTCACCTCGTATGGCATCCTGTTATGTGAACCATACTGTACATGTAAGTTGTATGTTTTTTTCTGGAAAATAATAAAACATTTAACTATATATATAAAAAAAAAGAAATCAGGTACAACACACCTCAGTGTGGCTTTATTTTATACAAAAAAACAAACAAACAATAAACTAAAATGATAAATAACAGTATCAGAATGCATTACTTCCGGTAGTATACACACAGTCCTTATCTTATACAAATGCTTTTGATACTTCCATCTGTGAATTCCAGAACCCTGCTCCCTGTAGGTCTTCCTCTTACCTTGGCTTCAGGTAGTTGAGATCAACCACAGCTAATCTACCTGCTTCACTGCCTTCAGGGTTTTTATACCTCTCCCCCTGAACATGTGATCTGCCCATTTATCTCAATCAGGCATTTTCTAGGCTGAACAATATAATTTATACAGAAAGAAAAGATTGTTCTAAGCATCTATAATTAAACAATTTATTTTCTTTAATACAAGTATTGATAAACACGTATTTCCATAGAAAAAGCGCCATGAACCCATAATTGGCACTAATGCCATATAGCTCCTCCCCTTTTGCAGCATCACTGGCATTATCATAGGTACAAAAAGGGGTCATAGAGGCTGCTGTCTCCCCAAAGGGAACAGTCTGAATTAACCTCTCCTCAGGTAAACACCACAATTCATGTCAGCTTGCCCGTTATTTTATTTAACACTGTAGTACAGTTCCACAGTACCTCTAATGTTTATAATCTGCAACCCTTTAAAAAAAGGGCCCTTTAAACAATAAGGGAGGGCACCTTAGAGACATTCAGTGAATCTACACTCATTTTATTTAGACATGTTTTATTTTCTTTTATTTCTGGTTATTTTTCTATGCAGGAACCAGGAGCACAGATAGTCTATACCAGGAACGGTTTTGTCCGAGTCCATTTTCAGAGTTGCAGTTTGGTTGCTGTGCCAGAGAATGCTAGGGCTATGCAGTGCAAAAGAGAGAGAGATTGTAAGGAGCGAGTGTGCTCCTGTTTGCAAGGAACCAAGCTCTCTCTCTCATAAAATGGGCATTCACAGGGATATTCACAGGGATATTATTATTAGAAAATCAGTCTGCCTATGACTCACCTAGTCATTATCGATTACTCTTAGATTAGGGTCTTTTCTTCTTTTCTTCTTTTACTCTCTTTCTCTCCCCCTCCTTCTTTATCTCTATTCCTTCTTTTTGTTGTCTTTCTTCCTCCTTTCTGTACTAGTGTATACTATTTGTATTCCAATAGGTATCACTTTATACAAATTATTGAATGCCTTATTATAAGGGGTTTCAACATCCATTTATATTTGCTTTCCCTACTGTACTCAATATACCTTATGACTGAAATCGTTATATTCTTTTTTCAAATATAATTAAGGCTAGCGCTATTAGTATCAATAGGTGTATTTTAGACATTTCTGTTACTCTGACTCTACACAATGTGCTTGTTATGTGATTCCTTTTGTATTTTCATATTGTGAATATCCTTTTACTGTATACACTTGAGTGCCTTCATATATATATATATACTTCAATAAAAAGATTAAGTACAGAAAATCAGTCTGCTAGTAAAAACAAGAAGAGGAGCACACTTTTGCTGGTAGCATCCCTATTTCATGTATGTTGCAGTATTCGGCAATACTCCTGACTTGGGTCATGATACAACAGAGCCGCCAATCTCTCTCAGTTTTCAAAGACAGCTCTGTTCCTTTCTGTTTTATTTATTTCTTTCCAGTTTGAGGCAACAGTAAGTCAGCTTGCATTAATGCTTCAAAACTAGATACTTGAAAATAAAATTGGCAGGGCATTTCTCACAGGAGTGGCTTCTGTATAATAAAGTAAAAGGGAAAGTGAAGCCGCTCCTTGGCAGAGTTTTTTTTCTCTTTTTTAAATCTGTTCTGAGTCTGTTCTCCAGATATTCAAACCACATCTTTTATATCATACTGTATAACATAACTATTTTCCCTCGATCAGCTAAGCCCCTGTTTTATAAATTCTAAACTTAGAGGCAAACAGGGGAACTTTCATTCACAGAGCAGCTTTTTAGAATAAAAGTGAAAGTGAAGCCACTCTGTGGTACAACCTGTAGCTCCTTTTTATGTGGGCTGTGAAATTACTGCTTTTTATACATTTGTTTTAACAAAGTTCCTATACAGCAAGACATGTGCTCTATTACTATTTATTTATGCATGATGCACTCTAAGAAATACACTGGCACTTTAGAACAATGTTTTCTTAAACAACATCAGTTTTCTTTCTATAATGCACAAAAAGCACTTTATGTTTTCATACATTCTTCTTCATGTTCCAGCCTTCATCAATACAGGCTGCCACTATAGTTATTTATAGCCACAGCTGTTAATTCTTAGGTACAGCAAGGCATACAGATTTATGGTGAGGGACTGAAAAGGTGAAGAGGAAACAAAGAAAGAGAAAGACGTTTAGAGAAATCAGGAAAAAATGCTGTCATAGGTGGCCAAACTACTTCTGTGTCAGAAGGGAGAACAGAATAGGTTTTAGGATACTGTTGCAAAAGATTTTAGCAGAGAAAAAAAAGAATATAAGAAAGTTGTCCCTTTGCCCAGTCATATCTATGGTAGAATGCAGGTCTACCACACAGAGATAGCTGTAAACCAGAAAGTGGCAGTTATCGGAGGGGGTTGACTGTGAATGTGGAGGAGTACCACTGCTCCAGAGGGATGTTTCAAGGGGACAAGAGCTGCAAGGCAGCAAAGACAGATGGCCATAGCCATGAAAGCTAAATAAGCAATGGGCAGGAGAGAGATCATAGCCAGAGCAGCTGTAGGATGTAGGAAAGAGCCCACAGCAAGGGTGGAAAAAGAAGCCAAAAAAAGATCTGTGCAAATTAAGAAGAACCAGAAGAAATAACTCTAAATGGAATATGGACCTGTTAGGAAAGGAACAACAGATTTATAAACTAGTTTTAAAAAAGAGGGAAGAGTGCCTTCCAGGAAAAGCTCTGGAAAGAGCAACACCCAGTCATTATACAGTACAATAAGATTTCTGAAATTCTGGATTCTGGATAATAACAGAAAGGAACAAAACAATTACTGAATGACATTGAAGGACCAATTCACCTGAAATCATAGGTAGAATTTTACTTTGAGATATTTTTCTCAGCATTTGAAATGGAAAGAAAAACAAATGTTGAACAAGCTGAGCTATTCCAAGAGATCAGACCATTTATAGAAATAGAAATCATTAATGTTCTAAATAAACAAATCCTAGGAAAATCCCCTTGACTGCACTCTTTATTGGCTGAAATTTATAAAATTGGATTAGTTGGGTGGCTACCCATTCTTCTGAAATTTTTAATAGCATCTAGTCTGCATTGCACATCACTGAATCTTGGAGCAGCTCGATTTTTGCCCCAATTCACAAGAAAGGTGACCTTAATAACCCACTCATGCAGTGCCCAATTAGCTTCTTAGAAATTTTTTTTGAAAATTTTGAGCACTCTATTTCTAGATCTTAGACTCAAAAATTGGATTGAAGATAAATATTCTTTTAGCGGTTCAATCTTGATTCAGGGAGGGTGGATAAGTATTGTATAATTGTTTTGTATTGGCCCACTTAGAAACAAGTATGTTAGGATAAAACAAACAGGCTTTGTTTTTAGTCTTGATTGACTTTAGCCAAGCCTATGACAAGCTAAGCAGGAATCTCCTCTGGGAGGAAATGCAAACTGTTGGTGTTCCAGCTGAAATTCTAAATTTTGTTATCAGGCTCTACAGTAGAACATGGACAAAAGTTAAGTACTAATCGAATGACAACCTATCAGAAAAAAAAAATTACACAAACATTGGCATTAAATAGGACTGTATCCTAGCTTCCATCATTTCAATTGTTTTATAAATGCCATATTATTAAATGTGTGTAACCCAGAGTTCCATAACCCCTAAATACAAAACAAAAATATCTCATATCTGGCACACACCGATGATATAATATTGCTATCCCAATCAAAACTGGGTCTGCAATGCAAAGTAAATCATTTTTGCACTCATGCAAAAAGAAGGGCTTGGAGATAAATCTAAAATCACAAAGCATGGATATGAGCAAGCAGAAATTAAATAGGACAATGTCATTGCTAAATCTAAATTAAACAAGTTACTACTTACAACTTTCTGGGCATATGTTTCTCTTTTACCAATTCTTGGAGAAGTCATTTGAAATGTATTTTTGTATTTATTTTTATTTATTCTTAAATTGTACATAAACTCCTCTAAACAAGTATTAGGTGCCTTGTCAAGGTTTAGTAAGTAGCATGGGGGTAATATTGTGTACTCCGAGCTATTAACACAAAGCTCAAGGCAAAATTATTGGATGAAGCAGAAATGTGGAGCTATAAAATAGTGAATGCCTAAATATAGTATTAAATAAAATGAAAATGTACAAACAAGTTTTACAGGTTCTTATTCTAAGGCCTTTTGTGTGGTACATATACAACTGGGGCAACCAAACCTACAAGAGCTGATTGAACCAGATTAAACTTATAAAGAATGTTTTCATATTGGCTAAAACTGAATAGACTGTCTTATGAAAGATGTCCTAAGTTATGTTTAAAAGAAATGGCAAACTATAAAGAAAGAGGATTTTTATCTCCATGGACAACAACCATTAATGAAAGACTTCATAAATAGAGGTAGGCGAAGTGGCCAAAATTAACTCCGTGAAGAAATTTGCGGAGTAATGCGAAATCCGCGAAGTATTCAGTAATACGAACATACGAAATTTGCCAGCAGATAAAGGCCTAGAGGTCTATCAAGTCTGCTCGAATGTGCAGCTAGCACCCCTTATTCTGCAGCTGAAGCGAAGTATTTAGCAGCGTAATGAGGAACCTGAAGTCCAATGATAACAATGACTTTACATTACTCCACCTTCTCCCAACCACTTATGCACCAGTTTTTATGCAAAGTATATTGAAATCAATGTACTTTGCATCACTTTGCCTTGTTATTGAGCTCCAAGGCGAATTTTGCAGCGATTCATGAGATTGTACAGTAGGTCATATGAGCTCTAGATTGTTCTGCCCAGCCTCAGTTCTGTGTAGTGTGTGTGTGTGTAGTGGTAGATGGAGACAGTTTCCTCTCAGAGCTTTGTGATTCAAATCCTCTGAAAGCTGTTAAAAAAGTCTTTTTGAGCCTTTTTTTTTTTTGCTCAAAATTTAGTACTGTACATTGATTGTAGGAAACCCTCTTGTGCTCATATCATTGAGTGTTTATTGTTTGTGTGTGGATTTTGAATGTTAATTTAGAACATTCAGTCTGTGTACTGACAGACATTTGACGCATGCTTTGGGAAGGGGTGTATCTGTGGTGGAGGCACAGTAGGTTAAAACTGGGAGAAAAAGGCAGTCTTTTTGTTTTAGTTATATTTTTCTTCTATAACTGTGTTAATGTACACAGTAATATTTTCAGTAATTCTTGACATTTTATTTGCTGTTTGTGGTGCAGCAGTGCATAATTTCAGTTTGTTTAAAAGATTTGGTTATATTACTGAAGTGTTCAATTTGCTACGCATTACTTGTAGTGTGTGTGTGAGTGTGTGTGAGACACATACCATCAAATCAGACACACTTTATTGTGCCACAGAGTAATTGCAGCAGTGTGAACCTGCTATCCACCGCACCTGTGTGATTTTGTACTGCTTTTTGGTACCTTGGTTTTGGACTGTTACTGCAGTGCACTGCACCCCCCACCCCACCCCAAACCAGTAAAATGTATTCTTTTCCAGATTGGATTGTGACTTGTGAGCACTGATTAAGGTGTTGTTGTGTCTTTGCATCTGCATCTCTTCTTGATTGCACAGTGCAATCTTAATCTGTCTGTGCTTTTGCATCTGTTTAGTGCCCAATCTCCATGTGAAAGCCACAGTTGTTTTTTTTTTTTTTTTGGCTTCACATCCACTGGCCCAGACTGAAACTTCAGAAATCTAAATTTGTTTAGAATTTTCTTGGTAATCCCCCAAAATGTCTGCAAAGAGACGTGCAAGCAAAGCTGTTTCTGGCCATGGCATTGCTGCCAGTGGCAAGTTTGTCCATGGGTGTGGTTGTATGCAGAAGTGCATAGCTGATGTCAGTAAAGGGATTTCTTCATCAATGTTTTTTACAACACAATCTGTAGCTTCTCTCATAGTTGGAGGAGATGATGTTGTCCCAGCTGGTGGTGTTAGTGCAGTTTCTGCTGGCATGAGTATTGTGCCTCAAGTTCTGTTCTGACCAGTTAACCATTTCAAGAAATATAGTTGAGGCTGTAGATGATGTCATACTCCCCATTAACATCCCCTTGGTAGTTGAACATTATTCTGATCCTGACAACGATAACTCACAATGTCACATTTCTTCCAGCACTGTTGAGGCCATGCTTTTGCCATCCAATGATTCAAAGTGTGGCGCAAAAATATCGGATGATGATGATGATGATGATGATGATGATGATGATGATGATGCTGCTGCTGCTGCTGCTGCTGCTGCTGCTGCTGCGCTTGGAACATGTTCTCCACATGACAGCATCCAAGCTGAAAATGTAGATGCGGATGATGTTGATGAATATGATAATGATATCAGTGATCCCTGTTGGGAACCAGAGAAAAAGAAAGTCAAGGTGGCTGTGTCTGGGTCTGTTGGCATTAAATGCCCCCCTCTCCTCAAAAAAGTTGTGATTTAGTGGTTTTTGTTGATGATAATGACCCAGTAATAATCATAGGTAGTCATGGTGGTCAGTTGGAGTCCAAATGTATCCAGCCTGAAAAATCATGTAGCACACCCCCATTTCAGGGGTTAAAAAATGGAGTCCAATAAGCAGCATCAGGGACATGTTAAAAGTAGGAGATCAAAATCCCTTGTTTGGGATTTTTTTGTCCAAGATGCAAATGACGAGTAAGGTGCAATCTGCCAACTTTGCCATGCATGTGTGAGTCAAGGTTAAAAGGGGAGTCATCTGGGCATGGGGGCCCAGCATACACATCTTAGGAACAGGCACATGGCACTGTGGACCCAGCACCAGATGGCAGCTAATGCCATAGTGGGGCATTCACCCTCATCATCAACCTTACTGAGCATGTTATCCCCTTCCATGAGTGTAAGACCAAGTAGGAATGTCTGCAGTAGTGGCGAAATAACACCAGAGGATTACTACAGGCATGATGAGGGGGAGGATTATGATTTAGAAATCCTGTCAAGTGGTGGTCAGAGTAGCAGTGGTGGTGGTAGTGGTGGTCAATGCAGCATGTCTAGTGCAAGTGGTACATCAACCCTTGTATGTAAAACCGGGAAAACAACTTCATTTGTGGACTTCTCACCTGTGCACCCCTCTTCATCACATGTCCGCACCCCACCCTTGGCCATTCACAAAGCCAAGCCATTTGACACACCCCGTGCAAAACGTGTAAGTCAGCCTACTTTGGAGAGTGTTTTTGCCCATAACCTCCTGCCTGCCTGCCTGCCTAAACATGTGACCTACACTGTGCAAGCCATGTGATGTGTGTGGTCTGCCTATAAATTCTCACTCACCCTTAAAGCGGAATATGGCAGAGTTGACAACGCGAAGTCATAATTACAATGTGAAGTGGTGAAGTTAGGGTTTTAAATGGGCACTCTGCATAGTGGAATACTAATGTGAAGTGACCACTTCGCAGGCGGAATTTTACTTCACTGCATCTCAATTCATAAACTAGAATAGGGGTAAGTTCATGAAAATTGTGTACCAAAGTGTGACATGAAGGTGACATTTTTTAATTCAGAATATATCAAGTTTTAAATGTATTTTAGGATACTATGATGAAACCAGTAAAAACTGGCCATGTGGTGAGATAACTGCCTTGATGGTTCCTGTGAACAAGACAGCTCACCGTGGTGTATGTACAGCAGACACCATGGTGTATGTACATGGACACAAAATGGTTGTGATGTGCGTACATGGACACCAATCAGCTGCTGTAATTGAAAACAAATGTGACTAGTAAGAAGCACATTGATACATTTCAATGTGGTTTAAGATACCATGATAAAACTGGCTAAAAGAGGGCATGTGGTAAGATAACTGACTTAAAGATGTCTGCTAACAGGACTGCTCACTGTGGTGTATGTACAGCAGACACCGAGGTATATGTACTTGGACACTGTGGTGTATGTACGTGGACACTGCGGTGTATGTACGTGGACACCAAACATTTCAAAATAAATATTTCTGAAAAAAAAATGAGGCAAACAGTACAATCCAGCCCTTGACACTCCTGGCCCTCCAGTCCAGCGGTATGATTGAGAAACTCCCTGAAAAATGTGGTGTTTGTATACTAAAGGCAAGACCGTGGTGTTTGTTTGGTGGATGCTGGCAGTGGACACTAAGGTCTTTCAGTACGATAGTCCAGTGGCAATAAGGGCTAAGAACTCTGGAGTGGAACCTTTTAAGCAGTGTTCTGAGCACTCCCTACCACATCACTGCAAGGCTTCCATAGGTTACTAAGGCCAGTTCCCAACTCCCGACCATGGTGTATGTACATTTTCAATAGCTGGACACCATGGTTGGGGTTTGTCAAATGTTATTCAGGAGGAGATGGGGGTTAGGATATTAAAACAACAGGGAGGGTGTTTACACAGTATGGGGTCAGAGGAAGGAGGGAGAGAATTGAAAACTTGCAATTTTAGAGCAAACAGCTGCAAACTAAATCAGAACCATGCCTGGCCTTGTGTACACCGTCAGTACATTCACCATGGGGAGTTTGGCTGCAAAACATTAATATCCTTATGAACACCATTGGGCTGTAAACTAAAATAAATAAATAAAACACAAGACACCTTGGATTTCAGCACTGATTTATTTGCAAATAATGATTATTCATAGGATTATGTACAGTACAAATGTCAAAGGTTTCAGCCTAGAAATACATGACACCTTTTGGATATTATGTATAAAAAAACAAGAAAAACTGCTGTGCTAGGATTTTCATTTTATCTTTTTTATCTCTGCTCAGTATCAGCATCAACCCAATATACACATTTTGCTACTAACCACTTGTTGTGCCAGTTATAGGCTGGAGAAGTTAATCTCTAAGTTGGTACTCTGTTTCCATGAACATACCCATATGGGTATATGATAGAATTTCCAACATTAGGGTCTTTGCTGTTACTTAGAAATAAAATATTATCCAGATAAGAGTCACAAGCAGCCCATCAGGATCTGGTGGCAGTAAAAGCTCAGAAAGCATGCCTATTTTTTTATTTATTTAAAAGTTTAATCATTACAGGATAAGTTCTATGAGAAGCAAGTCTCCGTTTACAGGGTGTCCCAAGACATAAGCATACAAATACAAGAACAGACCATACACAAAGTAATATTCACATTAGACATGACAACATTAGTCACAAATACAATAATGGTAACATCATTAAATCATGTACAATTAATTAATTGAAACACATGCATTGTTGTTTCTGCAGAAGTAGACTCTATGGGCCCGATTCTAGAAGGGTTACGCCTGGTGTAACTGCAGTTGTGCCAAGTAGAATGGCGCATGTAGCAACTTACACCAGGAGTTGCGACATGCGCAATTCTACATAGTGGCCTGCAACATGGCACAGGCCATGTGTGCCAAACAGCAGTTCTACCGCTTAAACCCCCTGCGACATGGCACTAGGGTGTTTACGGCAGCAGTTGCAACCCATTATAGAAGGGCAGCCATAAAGTGCCCACATTGGGATTCTACAAGAACCCCCGGAGGAAATACGGCAATGTAAGTTATACCAGCATTTAGCTGGTATAACTTATGGACACCCCATGGGGGTCCTGTAGACCTGTCGGCTGTCCAGCGGACAGTGCAGTTTCCCTCCCCCCAATGCCCAACACACCCCAGCGGGGCCCCATGGCATCCCCCCACCCAAGCCCTGAACCACGAGTCGCCCGCCGCATATGTGGCAATAGTCCAACCCTGGTAGTCTAGTGTCCCCCTGAACTGTACATTAAAAACAGAAAGATATCCCCATTTCCCTGGTAGTCTAGTGGCCCCCCTGAATTGTACATTACAAACATGAAGAAATAACCTCATTTTCCTGGTAGTCTAGTGCCCCCCCTGAACTGTACATTAGTATAATAGAAACTATCCCATTACCCTGGTAGTCTAGTGGCCCCCCACCCAGCCGTACCAGCCCACCCAGCGCCCCCACCCATCCCCAGGTGGTGACTGGCACAACCCACCTCTCACCTCCATGGCCAGCCACTGACTGAGTGCAGTATTAGTACTACTGCTGGGTGGGCTGGCACGGCTGGGTGGGGGGGCCACTAGACTACCAGGGTAATGGGGATATTTCATTATGTTTTTAAAGTATAGTTCTGGGGACACTAGACTACCAGGGAAATGGGGATATTTCATTATGTTATGAATGTACAGTCTGGGGGTAACACTCAAGGAAGCTGGAAATATATTATTATTTTACGGGTTGGGGCACTGGACTACCAGGGCAAGTGACGTGCTGCATTTGCTGCCGGTGACCCGGGGGTCAGGGCACAGGTGGGAGGTGCACTTGCGACCTGTGGCAGCGGGTTGCGACATGCTGGCTAGGTACGCCCTCTGTGCTGCATACCTTGTCGCATGTCGCAAGTCACAGGACTTTGCTGCGAAGACCCTGCCCCTTCTAGAATAGAGTGCAGGGTCAAATTCAGAGTTGTGGGTGGCGCAAGTTGTGTTCGGTGGCAACTTGTGCCACCCTTCTAGAATTGGGCCCTTTAAGTTTTGTTTGAAAATGTTCAAGGAACTAAGAGTTCCGCAGAGAGGTGGGAAGTTTATTCCAGGAGAAAAGGGGCATTACATGAAAAGCTATTTTTCCCAAAATGAGTTTTAACTTGAAGTAAAACTAAACCACGATTTATAGTGTCACATTAATTGTTACTGTGGGTAGAAAATAAAAGTCGGTCAGGAAGATAAGAAGGTGTATAATGATTTATGGTTTTGTAGATCAGGGATTGCAAATGCATGGTATAGCAAGATGGAAACAGGCAATTTAATTGTGTAAGTAAAAAGGAATAATGTTTCATCCTTTTTGAATTCAGTAATAATCTCATGAGTTGGTAGTAAACAGTATCCACGAGTGAAAGACTAGAGGCATTGGCGTTACGATAAATTGTGTCTCTGTGGTAGGCACACAATAAAGTTAAATCCTACACAATAGACAGCCTTATTTGGACATACAGACTTCACCTAAGGACAGAAAACTATATACATATTTCAGGTTAGAGCTATATGAAAGTAACTTTTTTAAGGAAAAGATACAATGTGAATTTCTTGCATTGACCCTTTCTGCATCTGCGCATTAGAATATAGGGAAAATCTTGTTCACATTTTAATGGTTTGTTCAAAATGTAACTTCCAATGATGGCTACACCTAATCTTTTATCTAGTTACAGAATTTCAAATGAGGCATACAGTAGGTGGCAACACAGATGAACTCCATAGATCCAGAAAACATTAAAGGTGTGGTCAGTATTTTTAAGGTGATTAATAAAATCCATAGACTAATGCAATGCCAGGCCACCTAATTGGACCCTGACTTGAAGACTGTTCTATTCTAAAGGTATTTATACTCTGCACTGAAAATGGACCAGTGACCTATATTAGAATATAACTCTTGAGTGACTTAATTATCCATTAGTTAATACAGTCCCCTAAGAGAAACATGCAGACAAGGACATTTTGAGATGTCAGTTAACAGCTTAACTTTATGCTTCCAACAAGTAGGTGAAAGTTTTAATGGTATTAGGTTATGAAAGAGATACTTGGCCAGTGAAATAACAAATAATTTCTAGGCACATACTGAAGTTGCCTTCTATTGTCACCTAACCTTAGGGATTATAGGACATAAATATAGGAAGGACAGTAGGTAACTAGGGCCAATCTGTTTGGCCTTGGGACAATTTCTGTTGATATTCTGCATGTTTGCAAAATCTGCTAAGATTCCTAATTCCGCATGACTTATGATATATCCCTGTCTTAAACATTTGGCCTGGATGAACAAATTTCATTTGTTGCCTTTCTCCAGCTTTTAGTTAACTTTAATATTAATGTTTTCACATTCCATTTCAGCTGCACTATTTGGTAGTTCGAGTGACAAACGTTTTATGGGCACATAGCTGCCCCCATGGTTATTGAACCTTTAGAGATTACATGGCTCAATAGTGGGGGAAACATAGCCAGTTGGACTTGTACTCCCTGGCTTTGAGATTAATCCTTATTATATTCTGCAGTGATGCAGAAGTAGCTAAGAGTCCTTATTTCAACTGACCGCATATGGGATCTTCTGTATCAATAATAGCTGCAATACGATTCTGGACTGCAAAGTATGAATTTCTTTATGGGCTCAGCATTGTTATAGACTAAAAAAAAAAAAAATGATCTGGTTGATCCTGATGCTGCCTTGCTTCAGGTGGAGATAGTGGAGACAGGCAATTGAAAACGGCTGTGGCTCACTCTGCCCATACAACATGCAGCTCCACTCCACTCTGAAACTTAACAGAAAAAAGGAAAAAATGTAAGCTAGATATATTAGAGCATGAGAGATGGAGAACGTGGCGTGTGTGTGTGTGTGTGTGTGTGTGTGTGTGTGTGTGTGTGTGTGTCTCGAGTAGCAGACTGAGCAGGATCAGGGATCAAAACATAGCTGCCTCACCAATTTTCCAGCATTGACTCCTTGCACCAGTAATTATAAAAAGTAATGTATAGGCTACGGTGTGTCTATGAAGTTTTTTTACATACCCTTGGTGTGTGATAACCTAATAAACCTCTTTAGCTTCGCTCTCGAGGTTTATGGATCATCACACACCTTGGGTGTGTAAAAAAACTTCATAACACACAGTCGCCTAGCCATTATTCTCTATTTATTGTCATCTAACCTTAGGGATTATGGGACCCAAACACAGGGAGGTCTGTAGGTAACTAGGGCCAGTCTGTTTGGCTTTGGGAAAATTCTTGTTTACAGCCTACATTTTTGCAGAAACTGCTAAGACTCCTCATTCCAGATGGGGTTTATGACATAGCCCTGTCTTATATGGATAAAGACACTTAATGTGTTGCCTTTCTCCAGGTTTGTGGCCTTTCTCCAGCTTTTAGTTAACTTTAATACTGCATACAGTAAATAGTTTGTCACATGCTTTTTAGCAGCTAAGCTTGACCAGTGGAGTGACAAATGTTTTATAGGCACATAGACGCCCCCATAGTTACTAAACCTTTAAAGATTATGGGAGTTAATACCGGGGAGAAATGGAGCCAATGTGGCTTGTACTCCCTGGCTTTGAGATTACTCCTGTTTACATTCTGTAGTGATGCAGAATTTGCTAAGCTTCCTTATTATCCAATTGACCTCATAGTGGATATTCTGTGTCAATAACAGTTGCAATGAGAGGCTGGACTGTCAAGTATGAATCTCGTAATGGACTCAGCATTGTTATGTGAATTTGTGTGCGATTTAGTGTAATTGTTTTTCTGATATGTTTTACTATCGGTCTTCTAAAAGGGACACTGTTAACCTCCTTAGGCCTCAAAGAGTTTTTAATTTAAAAAATACATTATGATTGCTCACATCATGTAGAGACTGCTGATGTAGCTGGTAGTTTGATTCCGATTCTTTTTTTTTTTTTTTTAAAGAAAAAAAAACAGACTTCCCACCATACTGTGGTGTTATCACACAAAAATATGTTTGTTTATATCTCTTGATCAACTCCCACTGCACCTCTCCTGGACTTAGAAACACCCTGAACACAGTCTAGCTACTAATTATGCAGTGGGAGAAGATGAGACTATTGCATCATGAGTAGCTGCACTATTGGGGGGGTATTTCTAATGTTTAGGAGGTATGAAATAAGAGTAGATCAAGAATTTTAAACAAAACATAGTTGGATATAATGACACATTAGCATGCATTTCAGTTCTACCAAGAAAAGAAGCAAATAAAACATCCAGCAGTCACCACTGCCAGTGTGGTGCAGTGTGGTGCAGTGTAATGCAAATGTAGGCAAAGACACAAATAACTCCAGCACTGCCTACTGCAAGAGAGATGAGCCAACAAAAATAGCAAACTTAGTCCTCTTTATTAGAACATATACAGCAAATTAAATAAAACATAACAGGTTGCACAAAGCCCCCAGAACAGGAACAACACAGTGGGGCCCACCAACCTCCTACCAGTTTCACTTTAGAGCATCATCAGGGAGGGATGACACTCTAAAACAAAACTGGCAGGAGGTTGGTGGGTGCTGGAGTTATTTGTGTCTTTGCCTAGTATTTTTCTCCTGAGCACGCCAGGCCATTGGGGTGGCTTCCTTTGAGCCTTTTGCATATGTAAGCGACACAGTCCTCCCTCCACATCGGTTGGTCCCAATTTTCTGCTGTAGGGTGCTGGTTAAGGGGGGGGGAATGGGAAAACAAACTAAGTTAAAAAGAAAACTATACATGAGTGGGGACTTTATTCCTCTGCCTCCCAAAAAAAAGGCTGAATTTGATATCCATGGCCAAATGCAAAAGGGACAATTGAGTTTTTCGGAGGGTGGGGGGTAGTAAGCAGCTTGCCCCACAAATAATTAATTCAAAATTATATAAAACACATAAACATACTCTATTCTTACTACACAGAGTAAAAGTTCAGCATTCAGCTACTTCAAAAATGAAGAAGATCCTATACCATCAAAGCCTGTCCCTGATCTTTTTGCACAGAAAAAGATACATCTGCCGAAGATTACATCCTAGTTGTTGATTGTTGTTGTTCTTAATAGAAGTGTTATCTTCATTTTTATGTTTCTTAAGGATCCAACAGGATGAAGTTCCAAAAGAGAGGAGTGCTGTGACATCTTCTTTATTCATGTTCAGTCCAGTCATGTATTTGATCAACCATTGTCATTTCAAATTTAGCAAACAGAACAATACATAAATAAAATACAAAAATATACATAGGAATAAAATCAAATTAATCAGTACTGTAAGTCATGCAAGTTATATAACATGGAAAGACATACATGAGAAATCTTTAGACTGCAATATTTTTTTCTTTGCCTCAACACAGCATTGAAAATACAAAACAAAAAGGCAATATTAAATGCAGACTGAAAACAGAAAATAGAGTTAGGATTGACGTTTCAACCATAGGCCTTCTTCAGGAATTATGTAAAAGATAAAAAAGCAAAGGTGAAAAAGCATAATAGGAGTGAATGAGCTGAAGAGTCCTCAAATGGGGACTAATTAACAGGGCCTAGTAAGAAGGCTGGAAGGTGGCAAATTTGGGGGATAGAGACAGAGATAGAGGCATCTGTAGAAAATGAAAATGAATGTGCACACATAGCTGGAATACCCATGTGAGTATGCCCCCCCCCCACACACACACACACACTATCTCGCTCTCTCTGGATGGAAGTGTCTGCAGGCATGCCCATGCATCCAAATGATGTACCATGCACACATGCAAACAAAGATATGATGGGGTAGGGGAGAAAAAAGACAGACTACAGTAATAAACCTTAAGGTGATTGAAAGATGTAAGTAAAAAATAAGAATGTCATTTAAACCAGAGGGCTGCAGGGAGCCTAGGTGGATATCAGCTTGGTTTCTATGTTTTTGTTTTGTTGGTCAGCATTCCAGAAATCCTGCTGAAGGACACAGACAGAAAGACCACTGACATTACGGTCCCTGGCGGTAAAGTGGGATACCATACTGTCTGTTTTTTTCCCCCCATCATATCTTTTCTTGCATGTGTGCATGATGTGTTTGAATGTGTGCATCTGCCTGAACACACTTCCAACCAGTGTGTGTGCATGTGCGTGTGTGTGTGCGTGTGTGTGTGTGTATGCATGTGTGTGGCAGGGGTGGGCATATTCACATGGACATTCCAGCTATATGTGCACATCCATTTTCATTTTCTACAGATGTCTCTATCTCTGTCTCCTTGCTATACAACATCAGGTCCAAAAAAGCTAATACATTTTGGGTAACTTACAAAGGTAAAGCTCAGGTTTACCGAATTCTGATTCAGACCATCAGAAAACTCCTATAGACCAGACTCGCTCCTCTTCTACACTCAGATGACATTGTCAATATATTGGTACTGCATGATGATGGTGTCTGTGTGTGGACAGTTGGAGAATATAGTTTCCTTCTCCCAGATCCCCATAAAAAAGGTTATTATTCAATGGGGTCATATGGGTTCTAATTGCTGTGCCATATTTCTGGATAAAAAGATTCCTCTGGGAACTCCAATTAGCGATGATGCAGAATAAAACTGATACCTCCAGGAAAACTTCAGCTGGGAATGAGGGGGTCCCTTCTCCTCAAAGAAAAGTCTACAAGCTTGGAGTCCATACTCATGCTTAATACTGTACATGTCAATAGAAACCCTTCTGTATCCAGGTTCCCACATAAAACCTTCTAACTTTAGTGACTCTGAAGTGTAGATCATCATCCCACAACCTCCCACTTTAGGGAAAAAATATCAATGAAATGGGAGAGTTTCTCCATAAGTGACCCCACCATAGAGACAATGAGGCAACCTGGTAGTTGATGTAGGTTTTTGTGGATTTGGGTAGATATAAATCTCAGAACTACATGGAATTCTGGCAACATGAAATGCAATTCAGTTTCCATAGTCGCCCCCCCCCTCCAAATTTGCTTCTAAAAGTAGCAGGATTTCCCTCTTAAAGTTGTCATTCTTTTACAGTAGGTTCAAAACCATCCTACTGTATTCCTCATTACACATGAGAACAATATAATTGCCTTTATTGCCTGCTTTCACTATCAAACCCTTCAGGTCACAGAGTTCCCTCAATGCTGTTTACTCATCAGCACTTAAATTATCAGAGTACCTGTGTTGTTCCTGATTTTAAATCTCCTGCTCCTCCTTAGTGACTAATTAAGCAATAATGCTCAACAGGGTGTGTGTCGTGCTGGAATAACGTCACGCCTCAGGTGGTTGGGCACGAGGCCGCAGGCCGAGTGCGTCCAACAACTGAGGCATGACGTTATCCCAAACGACACACACCCTGGAGGGCATTATTGCTATTATACAATGGTTCATTGTTATATATAAAGTAAAAAAAAAAATAATTTTAAAGAATGTTTTTATTAGTGTGGAAAAATATTTTTGTTTCTTAAGAGGAGATGCAAAAAAAAAGCTCATCATCCAAAAAATCATCAGCAGGCTCACAGTGAGGCTGAGACTAGACCCGTGATGTTGTACTGATTAACATCACGGGTCCAGCCCAAGACTGACCAATCAGAGTCCAGGATTTTTTCTTGCCATTGTATAATTTTTCATATGCACTAATATTTGTGTCCAGAACCTGGGGACAAAACACAGATTAAGGCCTAAATGTCTGTATTTTAGTATCCATTAGGCTACCATGATTCAGAGTCACTATATCATGAGCATCAGTATCATTACTCTCTTGGGTGTTTATACCTCTTATCTCCCTCACTGCAGCCATCTGTTCATCATATAACTCCAATAAAGATCTCAGATTCTGTTGATCTTGTGTGTCCATAACCACCTCAGACTCCTCTCTCAATTCCTCCTCAGCTTTCAGATTTCTTTCTACTTTGGCTGCAAACTAGTGCATCAATTGAGTCTCCCTAAAAAATTAAAATGCTCAACATTAATATTAAATTCATTAATGCAGAATGTAGGGCGAAGGATAGTCATTTTTTCAATACTGAAGTCTGTGATGGTGTCAAAGCAACTGAAGATATGCTGTATTCACTATTTGTTGGGCATCTGTTTCTTCGTCTGATCTTGTTAAACCATCTCTTAATAACTTTATCTCTTCTGTCTGGTTCTCCTTTGGCCCTCCTCTTTCTGAGGCCTCTTTTCTTCTTTGTGTTAAAAATGGCCAGATTTACTTGGGTGTGGATCTGGACTTTCCTCTGACTCTTATGTCTTCTCAGATGAAATTATCGCTTGAGTTTCAGCATTATTCTGTAGCATATACCTATTCCTTCTTTGTGATTTTGACTGTAATGTTTTTGTGGACCATGAACAAACTCTACTAAAGATCTGTCCCTCTTCTCTCATGTAAAATGTCCTTTGTTATAATCCTCTGAGAAAGAAATAAGTTTATTGTTCCTTCAAATAATTGTCTCCTCATGCTTTGCAACTTTTTCCTTAAGAATATTAAGTTTTTCAAACATATCATGCTCACTAACCCTCTCCAACTCCTTGCATATCACATGTACCATATGTTCTCATGTATGTCATTTTTTTTAGACCTGTTTTATGGTTTCAAACCGTGGTGCTGACTTACAAGTGAGATACTGACAACGTAGCTAAAATGTCCAGCTCCCAACTTGTGACAATGCAGAAACTGCACCTTGCCATGAATGCCTGAGTCACCTGACAATGACATAATGAGAGGTATAACACTTACTTGATACCTGCACCTCACACCTCCAAAGCTGTTACTCTAGCTGTTACCATGCCTGCCTTACATCAATGGATGTGCTGTGATTAACAATTTGCACCTAATTGACCCAATGTCATTTGAAGTCCATCTCTCAGCAAAAGCATCGACCCTCAGAAACTTAATGGTTCCTCTCTGGTTTAATCAGGCTACAAGGCTCTCCTTTTTAATTGCAGTGCTCCCACTATTTTACACAACTCACCATGTCTTCACAGAAAAGGAAGTGCACTGAATACAGTGAGAACTTTAAACTTAAAGTAATTGAGTATGTAGAGTCCCATACTAATGCAGCCGTCGAGAGACAGTATGGAGTAAATGAAAAATTAATTTGAGACTGGTGGTCCAAAAAATCAGAGCTGCAGACAGTTGATAAAGGGTAAAGAGAATTAAGTTAAACCCATCCCCTGTGTCATCCATTGAGGAAAAGCTGAGCACCTGGGTCCTAGATCTTTGCCATCAGGGCTGCATAGTGAACTGCATAGCTATATGGCTGCAGGCACTAGCGATAGCTAAGACAGCAGGCTTGCAGACCAGTACTGGTAAAACTTTTTATCCTTCAGCAGGGTGGTGCACAAGATTCATGCAGCAGCATGGACTTGCCCTTAGACAGCAAACTCATATTGTTCAGAAACAGCCTGCTGATCTAAATGCAAAGCTGGATAGCTTCCATAATTTTGTTTTGAAGGTACGCAAATAGCATAATTTTCCATCACTTGCAATAGGAAACATGGATGAAACTGCTGTCAGTTTTGACCTCCCTTCCAATTGAACAGTTTGTGTGAAAGGGGAGAAGACCGTTACTGTGCACATATGTGGTGCAGAAAAATGTATCCAAAAGAAAAGATGCCAATAGGTGTTTTTAGTCGAAGTGCAACCAAAAGGTTGGATGGATGAACATTTGGTTATCAAATGGATAACTAAAATATGGGCAAAAAGACTAGGTGCTGTCATTCATAAAAAAAAGCCTCTTAGTGTGGGATATGTTTAGGGGTTATCTGGCGGACTCAGTGAAAATGAACTTGCAGAAACAACAGAACTAACATGCTGTTATCCCAGGTGGCAGCATGGCATTGTTGCAACCATTAGATGTTAGTTTGAATAAGCCTTTTAAGGCAAAAATGAAAGAACACTAGAGAATGTGGATAATCACAGGAGAGCAGGAGTTTACAGCTGGAGGGAACCTGAAAACATCCAGTCTCAGTATGGTGTTTCAATGGATAAAAGACACCTGGAATGAAATTCCATCCGAGACAGTAATAAAGGCATTCAAAAAGTGCAGCATTTTAAATTCCGTGGATGGAACTGAGGACCATCTGTTGTACAATGATCTGATCATCACTGACACTATGGGGCCACCAGAAACATGCTTCAGTTCAGAAGAAGATGAGATACCATCAGCGGAACTGGAAGACATGTATGCTGACATACCAGTGTCTGAACTGCAGCTTCAGATGCTGCTCAACCCCAACAACAAGAAAGGTGAAGAGTTCTGGGGATTCACTGACTAAGTAGCACAGGGATGAATTATTATTCAGCATTCAACTCTCTTTTTTTCATTTAGCACCATTGCTGATTATTTATATTTTTATTTTACAGCATTGCACGTCCCAGCTTCCCCGATGTCTTCAGATGTCACCTGAAGTTCAGATGACTGAAATACCTGAAGTGCAAAAGTCCTGAAGTCAAATTTGTTTTATTCATGATTTCTTTTAACACTTCCAATAAATTACATTCATTTCAAAGTAAAGGAATAATATATAAAAAATACAATAAATACATAAATAAATAGCCTGCAATTCAAGTAGATTTATTTGTTTAGATTTGATAACATTTGATAGACTTCTTCTTTTCAGATGCCTAGATTTGCTGTGTTGTAAGTAAGTCCACCTGAAGTCAAGTTCTGACTTATATGCAGGTCTATCACAAAATACCTTTTGCAGAGACTGAACCCCTCCCTCCCCCGACTTATACAGGGACCAACTTATACGTGAGCATATACGGTATCTCCTTTGAGACTTTTTGATGTTTAGCTGTATCCTTTCTGTCAATTTATTCAGGAGAAGTCCCACAGCATTTTGTAGCTGCTTCTTTCCTTTCAAATTGCAAATTAAAACCCTCCAATCCCACTGATGGCATCTTAATGACTTGCAACCCCTTCAGGTCATGATTTCACTCCAGGTACTTTTTAAGCATGATCATGTTATACTGTATGTTAGTCTGAATTCATGTATTAAAAGTCTTCTTATTTATTAACACATGTTTGATATTATGTGCATCAATATTACTGGTACCAGGTATGTTTCTTTCCTTACGTTCTGCTAAGCCACTTGTTCTCTATCTCCATTGTTCAGATGAACCCATTTTTGCCAAGCTCAAATATCCCCCTTTGTCTTTGCTGCTTGAACTGTGGCATTTTTATTTTTTTCCAGTAGGCATCCTTTCCTGCTTGTGCCAATCTCCAGGATATTCTTAATGAGTACTCCCTTACATTGGCTTTTTCACTGACTGGGCATAGGACTAAAAGCAGACAGAAGGGGGAATCCAGCTTTTAATGTTCCCCTTAGATTAATGTTGAAGTGTGTGCTCCCTTCCTGGCATGATATCCCTGGGATGTTGCAACTCAGCTGCACTATCCTGAGTAGCACATTGGAAAAAAATGAACAAAAGCAGGACCCCACTGGAAAGTAGATGCTACATCTCAGCTGGGCCATTCTTGGTAAAAAAAAATTGAAAAAAGCAAAGCAAAACATGGCTGGCAGCCACTGACTTTTCTCAGTGTCCCGCGCCCCCTCCCAAGCAGTAAGGTTTACTGTAGTGGATCCATGACGAGTCCATTGAAATTCTAACCGACGCCCTGTCAGTGACACTGGCAGGTCGACCGCATTCTTCAGTCAGTTCGGTTTGCTATGGGTCCTTGTTTTTTTCTTCGAGGCTTTGCCCGAACCCCCATGCAGGGGCTGTGCCCCCCACTCCCCCACTTAAAGATCTCCTCACTCCAGTCGGAGCTGATCAGGTATAGGGACCCCCACAGGCAGCGCCTGGTTCCAGTGGGTCTCCCACTGCAAGGGCGCCAGGTCGCTGTGGGGGACCTCGCTGGTGAAATGTCATTGCGAGGGGGGTTAATGTACTATAGTGGCTAGAGCACTGTTGGGAACCAGGAGATTACAGGTTTAAACCCTGTTACACCCAAATACTGCACGAGCCTGGGCTAGCTAGTTATTGAAAATGAGATGTTGCATCTAAGTTGTACCTAGGTAAATACATGATAAAAAATTTGTGAAAACAGGACCCCACTGGAATCAAGATGTTGCATCTTAGCTGTGCTGTCCTTAGTAAATATATTGTAAAGAAGAAAAAAATGTTGCTTAGTGTTACAGTCCCCTCCTTCATATACTAAGCATAAACAGTTTCTCTTAGACAACATGAATTGTAATGAGAAAGAAATAATGTGGCCTACTGGGAATTGAACCCAGGCTCCTGGAATATTGTCCCACTACTCTACCACTGAGTTATAGGTTCACAAGGTTGGTAACAGGGTTTCTGGACAAACTTCCCTTCTCTGATAGAGCATATCCTGCAACTAGGAACAATCAGATGATAGACGTTTGATGCAGTATTAGCCACTGCTTATCAATTAAATCATAAATTGTAGTGAGGAAAGAAACAAAGGAATAATGTACAACATGAAAGCAAACATTAAGGCATTCACCTAGGCTTGTCTTTTTTGTGTATCTGTCTGTATGTAAATTCAAACTCAAATGGCAATTTCCACCTGCAGGTTATCTAAGCTATAGTACAACATCTATAAAGTGCTATTGGTGTTAAATGCATCATCAAGCTGTGGATTTGATGGCATCTCACCCCAACTTTCTAAAAATCAGTGCTCTGTCCCTATGGCACACATTTACAATAGGTGTCTATGCAACAGTTCCTTTCCACAAAGCTGGAAGCATGCACTGGTAGTTCCGACCCACAAAGGCTGCCCAACTTACTCACCCTCCAACTACCACCCAATATCACCAATATCACTGCTACCAATCCTCTCTAAAACCCTTGAGAGGTTTGCCAGTAGGCAGCTATCTACATTCTATGTGCAAAATAGCGTACTAACTCCTTACCAATCTTGCTTCCACTGCAACCCCTTAACCTCCACCTCCCTACTCAGAGACATGAACCACATACACACCAATAAGGACAAGGGTCTGGACACAGGGGCCATATTTATAGACTTAGCAAAGGTCTTCAGCACTGTGGAACATCATCTGATCCCACAAAAACTTGCAGACTCTGGTGTCTCCCATACAGCTCTTGAATGGTTCCAATCCTACCTAACCAACTGCACCAAATCTGTTAAGCTTGACCCAGTCTCTTTCCCCACTCCACCTATCTCCCTCGGGGTCCCACAAGGTTCAGTTCTGGAGCCACGGCTCTTCACGACCTTTATCAATTACCTGCCCTCATCACTGTCAGCCAGCAGCATATATATGTATGCAGATGATACCATAATCTGCTTATCAGGTACTTTTGCTCCATCCATAAAGGGATCTCTCCATCAAGACTTCACAGCAATACAGAAATAGTTCCTGGAAAAAAGGCTCATCATGAACCAAATGAAAGTGACATGCATGCTGCTCAGTAGCAGGCATTGGCTGAGCTCCCCTCCCCAACTCTGACCCTACATACCCTGGAAGGGACCTGCTTAGGCTGTCTCCACCTACAAATACCACGTCCTCCACCTGGACCAACACCTTGATTATTCTGGACAAATCTCCCAGGTAGTAGCCAAGTTTTTTGCCAAGCTTGGCACCCTATACAGGGTAAAGAACTGCCTCCAACTAAAGATCAGGAAACAGGTCCTGAAATAATCAGTCCCTCCCTTCTGGACTATGTGAACAAAGTTCACTCAGGTGCCAACTACACCTCCATAGAGAAAATCAACACACTGTTCAATGCATTGTAGAAATTCATACTGGGCTACCCCCCACACCCACCACTGTACTACATACAGTTGCAGCCAAGGACATTGCCAGATATTTCTTGAAATTTCTATAATATCTCTAGAGAAATTCCTTGCCTGACTGTAGTACCAATGTGGACCACCAGAGAGAATCTCTTTATATATATTATGAAATACCTGGAAATATTAGCATGTATCAATGGCTTCAACTCTACAGTGAGCAATGATGGGCACCCCCCCCCCCACCAAGACAAACTATGAACACTGCCCTCATGAGACAATTACTGGTCTGACAAACTGCCCAGGTACCTATCCAACCTCTTTTCCCTCTCAGCAAACTCAGCCTATCCACTTAGATCTGGGACAGGGCACCATCTCCATATTCCACATTATAAGCTCAACCTAGCTCAAGCCTCTATTAGCTACAGGCTCCCTAACATCTGGAACAATCTTCCTTCCAAAGTTACTGACAACCCCACCCTCAACTCAAGCGAGAACCTGATCAAGTCCCACTTCAAATCCCTGATGACTTGCCCCCAAAATCAAGCTCACCCCCCTGAGCCTAGGGCACTCCCCCTGTAAGGCTTATTTCAGGCACCCCTCTGGAGGTTGGAAGGTCAGCTGTACAGCAAACTACTACAAAGTTAACACAGGAAGGCTAGTAAGATGACTCTATCCACTTAATTCATATAATAACACTTAGTCATATTAATTCAGAGCTATATGTACCACCCAATTGCTGTGCCCTTTCTGCAGGACTGTAGTTGATTCAACATGCTGTTTACTTTGTATTCAACTTACTTGTATCTACTTGCTCATTTGTATTACACAATGCGTAATATACAGTATGTACTCTGTATTATTACCTTACACTCCCAATCCTCCCTTCCCCAGGTCAAAACCAGAAAAAAGCCCTGGGGTCTGTGTGCTTACCTGGAGGAATCTGTATTATTATCTTAGTCTCCCAATCCCCCTTCCCCAGGTCACAACTGGAAACGAGCCCTGAGGTTTGTGTGCTTACCTGGTGAAATAAGTTTTAAAATTAAAAATAAACAACTAAATAAAATAACTCTGTGTAAATCTCCCTTAAACAGCTGGAATCGGGTTTGGTAATTATCTCCGCAGTTTAAATGCTTCCTACTCAAATTGCATTCAAACCTACACACCCACCACATCTGGTACTAATTAAGTTGACTGACTGCAACATACAGCTATCAGTTCTATGGTCTGCAAACCTACCCCAAGCCCTATCACTGACATCAGCAGTTACATCAGCTACCAAATCACTCAAAGTGAATATAACCCTAACTTTGGTAAACGCAGCAAAGAGCACACATGGCCACAAGAGAGGCTACAACTATGCTTGTTGGCACATACTGTAAAACCCACTCCAATGAAATGCACCAAGACAGGTGAAAAAGTCTTTGGATTTATGCTTTACTGAAGCAGATTGATACAGATTAACTTTAGCACTGCACGGATCAGTTCAGCTTCCTCTGACAGCCTTCCACAAACTGCACAAACAGTACCTCTGGTCACATGGGTAGTACCTCTGGTCACATGGGTATGATTCTCTGCTGAACCATACCCATGTCACCTGAGGTACTGCACACACAGTACCTCTGGTCACATGGGTATGATTCAGCAGAGAATCACCCATGTCACCAAATAGGAAGCACTGCCCACCCATACTTTCTGCAGTGTGGCCATTGATGTTAATCACGAAGCATAAATCTACACTTTTCTTCACTACACTTCTGACCCAAACTGAGAGGGGTATGTATTTCATTAACTTCGCATAGCCGCCAAACTTTACAACTGTCAGCACAGGTAGGAAAATGAAGGCACTTTGCCCAGTGCCAGAGTACAGTAGTTCAGAGTAGTCTGAATGCTTGTGCAACATACAGTATGTGTGGCATATACTCTCTTTCTCTCTGTACCTGTTAAGAGATTACTACCTTTTTGAGGTGCAGTTACAACAGATGAACCTTTCTGAGCATGGTTCCACCCCTAAAGGTGCTACAGGAATAATCCCCCTTGGATCACAGGCACCTTTGAGAAAGTGGCCTAAAATGGCAAATTAATCCAGTGTACAGAAATGCTTTCTCCCTATAAGGGAGGGAGGGATAGACACAGCCTTGATGTATGCAGACTGGTAGAGAACTACTATTGAAGAATTACAAGACCATCATCAAGGCCCAGTTCTCACAATAATGATATTATAATTACTGGCCAGCAATTTTTTCCATAGGCTGACCGAGTTATAATTTGCCGTTATAACCCTTAGGTTATAGCGGAGAACAGCACAAATCAATGAGAACAGCCACTCCCTGATTGGCTATTAATGTCCTACTGGGCGGGCTTCACCGTGAGCAAACACGGTGCGCCCTACCCGCATAAGTGAGGGAGCCGAGAGAGCCGCCGAGCCAGACCGAAAAGTACTCAACGCCTTTAAAAAAAAAAATTCAATAGTCATTTGAATATCTGTTGATCGCTAGCCATTCGAAAGCCGAGAAGACAACATGAACGCTCATACCTCACTCCTTGAGGTAAGACAATCGCGATTTCCACACAGAACTTTGGCCAAAGATAAAAAAAAAAAAAGCAACGATTAAAAAACAAACTAAAAAAAAAGACGACTGGAAAGACAGACAGGTGTGTGTGTGTAACAGAGAGTCACAGTGTGTGTGTGTGTGTGTATGTGAGACATAGAGTCAGAGTGTGTGTGTGTGTGAGAGATTCAGACACAGGGCTGGAAAAAATTGCTGTCCAGCAATCATAAAAAATAAAATAAGGGGTAGTGTGTGTAAAACTCAGATTTTACACACACTTATTGTGGGATGCAGTTTATAAACCCCTCGGGCTTCGCCCTCGGGGTTTATGTAGCATCCCACAACTCGGGTGTGTGTAAAATCTCTTTACACACACCACCCCATATATTATTCTCTATATAACTACTGGTCAGATATGATTACAACCTAAAACTAGTATGTGTAAATCTCTGTTACACTACACCTCCCCGTTACACACATAGATATGTAATGGAGATTACCTTGCACTCTGCCTCAGCTGTTTTGAGGCAAGCAATAAGCTGTTTGCACTTCACTGCATGAGAAAACACAAAACCAGTAATTTTTATAAAATAGAATACAGGCAATAGTCAAATTATTTTTTACACTCCCTTGGTGTGTTATATAGAGGATAATTAAAAGCAGTGTGTTAAGAACAAGCTGCTTCACATAGCTAGTTGGTCCTGTGACATTGTTTGGCATGAGAGCAAAGCTAGAGTGCCTCAGTTATGTCGTAGCACCAATAAAATGTGTGACTCAGCAAATTCTTAGCACTTTTTTGTATTTTTATCTTATATAATGCTACAGTTAGCACATTTTTAAAACATTTTAACAGTATACTTTCTTTATCAATACTTTCTGGCACCTTCATTTCTTGGTACAGCAACTCCCAGCCCCACAATGACCCATCTGGTGGCCTTACTGGTTATGCACTCCAAGAGTGGCCTGCCACCCAGGGTCATGCAGGACCTGAAGGGGAAGCTGAGTGGCTGGGGCATTTTCCTCCATAATTTTCTCCTCATGACATTAGCATGTAATGACGCAGCACATCTGCCCATGTCAGTCTGCTCCTGCCATCACTGTGACCCATACTGCACTGTGTGGCAGTCATGCAGTGGAGCATAGGATTCCCCTACCTGAGGGATGAGAGCAGTCCTTACGATGCTCAGTCCTCCCTCACATGGCCAAGCCCCAGCAATCCAAGTCCATTCACAAACTCGGGTCACCAGCATGGTAGCAGGCAAGGCATCCAGCACCTCAAACCTCCAATCCACTGGGAAAGCTATACACAGTATGCATTTTAATCTGTAACTGCTGTTATACCCAGCATGTGGCTCTGACAGACACAGCTGAGACTGCAGCTGAGCTCATGCTCTAGTTAGTTATAGTGCAGCGATTGTTCATCTCTGATAGTAGCAACTGTGAAAAGTTGTTCTTAATATTCTGAAAAAGTTGTTCAATATACTGTATGTGGAGAACAACTTTTCAGGTAACAATAAAAACACGCTAACTGTGTATTATGCCAAAATAAATCACTCGATCTTTGGTCGTGTTGTTTATGTGTGTCACACACCTCAGGTATGAAAAAAAACATATTACTCTCTGGGTTTATGTAGCATTTAACACCTCAGGTGTGTGTAAACTTCTCATTACACACACCACCCCATACTTTATTCTATATGTAAATGCCTGTATATTATGACTTTTGGGACAGAGGAAGGGAAACCTGCCTTGTGGAGGAAACCTCTGGGGGATGCAGTACCATAGGTTGCCAACACTACAGGCCTAGCATCTACTAAAAACTAAGATTACATTTCTGAATGCCAAGATTCTGAGCCTCCACTTGAATGTGCACATGTAGTCATTAAATACAACTGGCCCAATTCTAAAAGCTCCCAGCTGGGCACAAAAAGTGTGCACCACAGAGAATGGCGCAAGGTGCTCTTTGCACCAAAAGATGTGCCAGGAGCTATTCACAAAGGCAGACTGCATCACCCACAGACTTCCTACCCCAAACCGGGCTTGCACTGCCCGTGTGCCACAAAATGGACTGCAGCAAAGCACTGGGGGTGTGAGGCAGGTGCAGGCTGTCAAAGCTCTACCATTGGAATTCACAAAACACACCCAGACGGCAAATTTCTAAGTTCCCATAAACCAGCCAGGGCTGGTCTAAGGGGACTTAGAAACTCACCCCCGGTTGAGTTGAACACTTTTGCAGCAATGTGCCACTGTTCCCCACCCCAGGCCTGTTCAAATGCATCCCTGGTAGTCTAGTGTCCCCCAAGCCCTGATCGCCCGTAATATAACATAATAACCCTCGTGGTCTAGTGGACCGCTCCAGCCCTGATCCCCCGTTTGGTGCCATCCCAACATACCTGGTGGTCTAGTGGACCCCCCAACCTGCAGTGCCCTACCATCCCACTCCCCCTCCATCCCATAACTGATCTAGCAGCTGGCACAGCCCACTGCTCACCACCACAGCCAGTCACTGAATGAGCACTGAAGGAGTGCATACTGTACATAGTATGCACTCAGTGAATGACAGCAGCTGTCATTCACTGAGCACGTACTATATACAGTATGCGCTCCTTAAGTATTCGTTCAGTATCCCTGCTTTTTCACTGTCCCTCTCTGTCCACCCACTCTCCCCTTTATTAAGCCTCACTATCCCTCCTTTGGTCTTTCTTTGCTCTGTAATGTACCTATAAAAGGTTTTACCCCCCCCCTTCTTAACCAAGTTTGCTATCTTTTCCTCAGTTTGGGCCTTTGCTATTCTGACTGCCCTCCCCTTTTCCTTCTGCTTTAACTGGTACAGTTCTATGTCCTGCTCCTTCTGTGTTTCCTTATTCTTTCTGAATGCTATCTTTTTCTCCCTAACCTTCCCCGCCACCTCTTTTGAGAATCATAGTGTTTTCTTCTTTCATTTTGACCTGTTTATTTAGTTCACACAAAGGCTTGTTGCCTCTGTGATGGCAGTTTTGATGTTTCCCCCATTGTTCCTCCACCCCTTCTTCTTGCCTGTTTGCTTTCATTAGACCACTTTCTGAAGAAAAATAAGCACAATTCAAACAAACCTTTTCTTTATCATTTAGCTGCAGCGAGTAAGGAGAATCTGAGAGGAGTAAAATCCCCTGGGATGCAAATTAATACAGGAAGCAGCGTGGAAGAAATGAAGGTGGATGGGAGAGAGGGCATCAAAAAGAGAGGGGGAAAGAGGGAAAGCAAAAAGAAAAAAAGGGGGGTAAAAAACAGAGTGGTAACAAAGCCTGAAAATCCATGTGTGAAAATGCTAGAAGTCTAGGAAATAAGATTCCAGACTTAGAGGCCACAATGGCAGAGGCCAGCCTGGATATTGTGGCCATTACTGAGTCATGGTGCACTGAAAACCATGATTGGGATGTGGCCATACCAGGCTAATCTCTGCTCAGGAAGGACAGAGTAGGAAGAAAAGGAGGGTGTATGGTACTGTATATGAAGGAGGGCATTAAAAAGGCAGTGATACAGGGAATACAGGGGGGCAGAGATTCTATGGATCATACTAGATATGGGGAATGGAGCCTCTAATTTCACTAGTCTGAGCTACAGATGTCTAGCATAGGGGGAGGAGTTTGATAAGGTACTGATGGAAGCCACTGACAAGATGGCAGAAATGGGGGAGGTGCTGTTGGTGGGAGACTTACATCTGGTGGATGTAGATTGGAACCTACCAGCAGTGGCTTCAGCTAGAAGCAGGAAAATCTTGACTCCCTGCAGGGGGCGTTCTTCAGGCAACTAGTGAGTGAACCCACTCATGATGGTGCAATTCTGGAACTGGTACTAATCAACATGAATTGTGTTGTAGACACTAAGGTGGGGGGCCAGTGATCACCATACAGTGTTTCAGTATAAGGATGGTTGTGGAATTGAACCACACAAAGGTGAGGGTCCTGGGCTTCATGAGGGCAGATTTTAAAAAGATGGGCGAATGCCTCAGGGATGATCTAGCGGGGGGGGGGTGAACTGGGTGGAGTGGAGGAACAGTGGGAAAACTAAAAAGGGCCATAGTGAAGGCAACAAACCTCTGCATCAAGCAAGGCAGAAAAAGAAAGAGGAAAAAGAGACTGCTTATGGTTCTCAAAAGAGGTGGCAGAAAAAGTAAACATGAATAGGCTAGCATTCAGAAGGTACCAGAAGATATGGGGAGAGGACGATAGGTAGGTGTATAAGGGGAAGCAGAGGGAAGCAGAGAGAGCAGTAAGGAGCACAAAGGCACAAACAGAAGAAGAAAATAGCCAAGGCAATAACAAAAGGGGACAGGCATTCTTCAGGTATGTAAGCGAAAAAAAGGAAGACCATGGGTGGGATTGTATGGTTAAGAAGGGAAGAGGGGGGGTTGAGCAGAGGGGGAACAGGAAAAGGCAGAAATCCCAAAGAAATTTAGTGTTCACAGAGGAAAGAGACATGGAGGGGCCACACAAATGTAACAGGAGCATTGGCGGGAGAGAGGTGGACACCAGTCCATTTTCAGAGCAGAGAGTGCTAAAGGGACTAGCAAATTTGAAAGCGGATAAAGAAATGGAGTCAGATGGGGTCAGATGGGGTCCACCCAAGGATATTGATGGAGCTCAGGGAGGTACTGGCTGCACCTCTGATGGCCCTGTTTAACAGCTCACTGGAAACAGGAGTGGTCCCGGAGGACTGGTGGAGGGTAGATGTAGTCCCACTTCACAAAAGTGGTAGCAAGGAAGAGACTGGCAGTTATAGCCCTGTCAGCCTGACTTCAGTGGTAGGAAAGTTAATGGAATCATTTCTGAAAGAGAATATTGTGAAATATCTTGAATCCAGTTAGATATAAGAGCTAAGGTAGCATGGATTCACAAGGGGAGGTCATGTTACACGTATCTGATAGAGTTGTTTGACTGGGTGACCAAAGAAATGGACCAGGATGTAGTGGTGGACGTAGCCCACCTAGATATCAGTAATGTGTTCAACACCATTCCACATAGGAGACTAGTAAGCAAGCTGGGCGGCTTAGGAGTCGGACCAAAGGTAGTAAACTGGGTAAGAAATTGGATAAGGGATAGGAGGCAGATGGTGGTGATAAACAGAATTCACTCCAAGTAAGGGAATGTGACCAATGTGGTGTCTCAGGGATCAATGCTGAGATAGGTCTTCTTTAATGTCTTTATAAGTGACATTGCAAAGGAGCTGGAAGGGAAGGTCTGCCTCTTTTTGGATGACACCAAACTCTGCAATAGGGTGAACACTCCAAGGGTGAGTGGAAAGGATGAGCTGCGACCTGAGAAAACTCAAGGAGTGGTAAAGGGTATAGCAGCTGGGTTTCAATGTGAAAAAATGCAAAATAATGCACTTGTGGCACAGAAACCCAGGGGCAGAGTACAAAATGGGGGTGGTGTGATTCTCAGATGACCTAAAAGTGAGCAGAGAGTGTGATAAGACAGTTGGGAAGGCACGTGGGATGTTGGGGTGCATAGGGAGGGGTATCACCAGCAGAAAGAGGGAGGTGTTGTTCCCTCTATATAGATTGCTCGCGAGGCCCCACCTAGAGTACTATGTCCAGTTCTGGAGACCACATCTCAGAAAGGACATAGACAAAGCAGAAGCAGTCCAAAGGAGGGCAACTAAAATGATGCAGGGCCTGCATCAGAAACCTTATGAAGAGAGATTAAAGGACATAAATATGTACACCCTGGAAGAGAGGAGAGAGAGAGAGGAGAGAGAGGGGGTATATGACAGAGACCTTTAAATACCTCACAGAGGTAAGCAAGGTTCAAGAGAGAAATATTTGTCAGAAGAAATGAAAAGGTGCTCAGGGACAAGGGGGCATGATAATAATCTGGAGGGGGTAGATTCAGGAGAGATATGAGGAAGTACTTCTTCACCGAATGAGTGGTGGATTCCTGGAATAGTCTTTCAGAAAAGGTGGTGGGGCAAAAACCATGGTGTGGTTCAAGAATTCATAGAATAGGCATAATAGAATGTTAAGGAAAGGGAAGGGGGGGAGTGAATGGGCCAGTGATCAAGTAAGAATCTGCAGTGATATTATAGGCAGGGAAAAGTAGGCAGACTTGGCAGGCCAAGTGGCTTTTTTTCTCTGTCAAATTCTCTGTTTTTATGTAGTGGATCAGCAGTGGCCCGGGAAAAGGAGGAAGCGGGCATGACTCAGCCCAGCGACAGAAAGAGAAAGCCTATGCAAAGCTAAAAGTGGAAGGGTTTGGTGCCAAAAAGCAGGTTGAGCTGTTCAGTTGCAGTGCAGCCATGGTATAGGAGTATGGACCTCTGGAACAGAGGGATGCAAGTAAGGGGCTTTGGTTAAGTCTATCAGAGCACAAAGAGGCTTGCCAACTAGCCATGTAGGAGCTAAGGGCAGACTCCAATGGACACAAACTGTTTGCTTCTGGCAAGACTGGACCTCTTTGAAAGTGCAAAGACTGAGACCCCTACTTAGCAAAGGTCTTCCCTAGTGAGACCTTAGTAAGTGGGAGCTGACCCCAGTAGCTAGGCTTAACTGGTGAAGACAATAAAGCCAGTCTCTGAAGTAACCAGATCCGAAATAACTGTTTCATTGTTTTGCATCTGTTAGTTTCTAATTACTGCTAAAAGCAAATAAACTATGCCATCCTCCAGGACTTTTACCTAAAGTCTTGCCTGTGGGGCCTTCATCAACACTCACACTTCTACAAATGTCTGTAAATAATATTTTAAAAACAGGTTGTGTGACCAGGGACTTTCCCTTGCCTGCTTTTGTGTAGGCTAACATTGCTGCCAGTTGTATTTTTAGTGTTGAGGGCCTCAGACCTAAGGACTGTTTAAGTGTATCAGGTAGTCCAGAACTGTAGGCAGCCCTGCCTGCATTGGGATTATCTTCCTTGGGCACACCTGTATGAGAATCTCTTTCACTTACAGGCGTATGTTTTCCTGGTTGCTGGTTTTCTGGAAATCTTAAGCACCCTCAGCACCTCTTCTGACAGATTCAGATGAGTAAACTGTACCTCTTCAAGAAGCAGACCCTCAGACATTAATGTCCTGAGGTGTAGGAATGTTATTCTTCCATCAGACAGAGTCAGTAGGTTGAATCTTTGTGGCAGATTAATTGGATTCCTGCAGGACAGGGCCAGGAGCATACCAAACCTGCCTGGCTCAGTCCGGAACTATCATGATCATAGTTGCTGGCTGTCTCCTGAGCTTTATGAGCACTCAGTGTGTGAATGGGAATGTTGGGAAGGTATACAGAAACCTCCCTGTCCAATGCATAACTAGGGCACCTGCTGGGACTGTGCCCCTTGCTGGTGGCTAGCAGCAGAACTTTGGGAGCTGATTGTTCTCCCAAGAGGCAAACTGTTCTATTTCTGGAGTACCCCTTCTTCAGAACATGGAGGCCAACGCTTGTTGTTTCATGGTCCATTCATGGTTTCTTTGGCTGATTCTGCTTATGGAGTCTGCCAGGACATTTTTTTTTGTCTGACAAATTGCATCTAAAGAGTAAGCCAGCTCCCAAATCCTCATGGTCTCTGTGCACAGCGTTCTGTTTGTTGTGGTGTTACCTGTGTGGATCTGAGAAGAGTGACCTTGTAGCTGAGAGGAGAAGCACTGAATTGACAGATATACTGGCTTAAACTCCAGAAGATTGATGTGCACCTTAGTATCCTGTCAGTCCCAGATGCCACTCACTGTGAGGCCCTCCAGATGGGTGCCCACCCTATGAGTGAGTTATCTGTTGTGAGGAGACATGTTGGAGAGAGCTAGAGGACAGGAATGCCCTCTCTGAAGATGTTTTCATCCTTCTGCCATTCCAGTGCCTGCACCAATGTGTTTGTGATTGGCTCTAGCTTGGAGAGTGGGTCTCATCTTTGAGACCTGTGGTCTCTTAAGTGGTACTGAATGTCCCTCATTTGAAACATGGCCCATGGCACCACTGCCGTGGATTTGGCCATGTGTTCCATTAGCTGTGGGAAACCCCTTGTAGGTCTTGACTGGCCCAGTGTGAAGGATTTTGCAATGACAATCAAGTTTGATATCCCTCTCTGTGGGAGGACAGTTTTCTTCTTCAGGGTATCCTGTTCTGTGCCTCTTAAGTCCAGTTCTGTCTGGGACTTTGGATGTTTTATCAGGAACCCCAGGCTTTCCATGGTACTTTTCACCTTCTGGATAGAGCATCTTGCCTCTTGTTCTGTTTTCCATTAAGACTAGCCAGTCATTCAAGTAGGGAAAAACCACCACACCTTGCTTTCTCAGGTGTGCTCCATCATGTCTAAGCACTTTGTGAAGACACTTGGTGCTGAAGTTAGGGCACAGGAAAGGGCTTCAAACTGGTACTGGCAGTTTCCTAGCCTGAACATGAGGTATTTTTTGTGGATAGGTCTGACTGGAATGTGAAAATAGGTGTCTTTCAGATCCAGGGACTATAGTCAATCCCCTGCTTCTAAGAAAGGTATTACTGTGCTCAGTGTAACCATCTTGAATCTTTCCTTTTTGATGTTTGTTCAGATACCTTAGGTCTAAAATGGGTTGACATTCCCCATTTTTTCTTATGGGTGAGAAAGTACCTTGAGAATAAGCCCTTGCCTACTGTGAAGCAGGGGTCTTTTCCATTGCTTCTGCCTGCATCAGTTGATTTACTTCCAATTCCAGCAGAATTTTTTCTGTAGGTAAATGGGCTGGACAGTTTTTTGTGTTTCTGCATTTTTATAATCCTTTTGAGCTGCAGGGCAATCCACAGCACACTTCCTCCAGGACCCACTTGTTTGTGGTAATTTTTACTCTTTCCTGGAAGTAGTGGCCCCCCCGGCAATGGCTGGGAAACCAGGACAGAACTGTAAGGGGTTTTGTTTAGGCTATGACTTGGGTGCTGGTAGTGCAGCAGCATGCCTTGGGCCTGCCTGCCTCTGCCTCTGTAGCAATCTATTTAGGGTTGGTACTCATAGGGAGTATAGGGTCTGGAATAGTAGCCCATGCCCCTTCCTCCCATACCATAAGGCTTGTAGGGTGTGGAGGCCTTTTCTTTATAAGTGTCATTTTGGAAGTGGTCTTGTACTCATCCTTTTTTTCATGTATGCCTCTGTTTTGTGACCTAAAAGTTAATTTAATTTGAAATGGAAATACACGGCCTTCATCTGAATGTCCTGGGAAAGGATAAGTGTCCTTAACCAGGAGAACCTTCTCAATGACAGTATATGGCCAGGACCCTTGAAGCAGAGTCATTAGTGTCTAAAGCCACGTAGAACTGGTATTTAGTGATATCCAGAGCTGACTTTACGGTAGCAACTAGCTCCTGTGCTACCTTACCTTTTATCTTATCAGTTAATGCCAGCACATCATTCCACAGTGCTTTCTGATAGTGGGCTATATATGCCAAATATATACATTTTTAGTTAAGGCATCCAGTTTTTTGGAATAATTTTTATGGGGCTACACAGAGAAGGTGATCCTAGTCAATTTGCAAGAAACTGCTTGGACTTCACCTTCAGGATCAGGATCAGCATACAGGTATTCCCTTCCCTGCCTGTCCACCTAATACTTCTTTTCAATCTTTTTATATATGCCTGCAGCTGAAGTACTGTAGGTGCAGACATGATTTTTGAGGTGACATTTTGGAGTGATTTTTGTATGGGGATTAGCAGCCTCCTTGTAGGAGCTAGGTCCATCATGTCCATAAATTCAGTGTCCCCTTCATCCTCCTCTGTTTCTTGAAAGATGATGCTGAGGGTGCTCACCATTTGCC
This sequence comes from Neoceratodus forsteri, assembly GCA_016271365.2. Lineage (NCBI taxonomy): Eukaryota > Metazoa > Chordata > Ceratodontiformes > Ceratodontidae > Neoceratodus > Neoceratodus forsteri. Next base: position 1,042,359,732 of record CM057455.1, on the reverse strand, counting down.
TAATGAAAGAGGAGTATGAGGTATAATCCTCTGTAGACCTAGGAGAGGAATAGAACTCTTGTTCAAGTGAATCATCTGGTCCAATAGGTTCACACTTGCATCAGTGTAGCGGTAGTGCTACCACCCATGACACCAGTGACATGGGTTCAGGAACAAGCTTGTGTCATTGGGAGCCAGCTGGGGGAGGAGGTTTGAGTGTCCAATAGGAAGTTCTCCTTTCTGAGGGTGGGAGGGCTGTCACATTGCCCTGTTACCACTGCCTGTGGATGCACAGGCCGCATGGGACTCACAGTGTAGGGAGGGGAAGGGAGGGGACTGTTATGTGCTTGGCTGAGACATGTGCCAGTATGTCTACAGCCTGTACTTATGTCCTTCATGCTGACGTCCTCAGGAGTGGGGATTCAAGGAAAAAAGCTACAGAAAAACACAAGGTAAACCCAAGCCCCCACTGCCATGCAGCATGATTCCTGACAGCAGTGGGGAGACAGAGCTCAGATGGTCAGTACAACCGCCACCGAGCCCTGCCAGCAGTGGGAGATAAAACATGTTAGGGCAAAACCTTTTACAGAGCTCATGATTGATAAAATCGTGATATGGACCCATGCACTTTAAACACAGCTAATGGCAGTCTCCCCTCGTCAGGAGCTGAAAACAATTAGTACAGTTATTAAAACCTGTGGGTCCTGTTTTTTTTTTCTTAGGTGTATCAGTCATAACGAACACTGAAGACCTTAACAGAAAAATGTTTTCCCGTTCCCAGTCACATAAAATTTAAGCTAGCAGAACCTTATGTTAAATGAGGTCCTGTAAAGAAAAATTTCTCACTCCGGTTCCTTTACTATTTAATTAGGTTTGGTGCTCTTGGGCATTCCACTACACTGTTTTGCACTTTTCTTTTAAGTACATTTTTGCAATTTTACATGTATTTTAATGGTGCTTTGTTGATGAATCAGGGTCTGACCCGTTATTCAACTTGTGTAAATGAACTGTTCTGGGTTCGAAGTACCAGGATGTTTTTTGTGCTTTACTCTCTTTTACCCAGTACTCATAATTAAACCACCTCAATAATAAATAATTGCTGACAGCCTTTGATTTTTCTGCAGCGCAACTTTCTTTGTCATTCTCACACTGAGTTTGGAGTCACTGCTCAGTGTACAGTGGTTGTGCACCAAAGGTTTCTTTTTTTTTTTTTCAGTTCAGCTAGTTGGTGTTCTGGGTAGCATACATTACTAGACACAGAAATTGTGGGCTTCACAGAAGTCCAGTCCAGCAGATCTGCACTATATCTGAGCATAGCTCAGTTTTTGGCTTTCATTGTTTATTGTGAGTTTCCTGCCTGATTTTATATCAGCTTGAAGTAGTGTACTTCGAATATTTTTCTGGTTCCTTGTCTGTTTTTCCTTGGAGTTTCTGTGCTTTGCTTACAATTGCTGCAGCACATACCTGTTCCTAGTTCAAGTTATGGAATGAGTTGAGAGAGAGATACTGACTCTGACTGTGAAACTCTGCACAAACTACTGAATGAGCCAAACCAAGGAAACAGAAGGGAGTTGGAAAGGACAGCAGCATTAATAAGACATCATGTGGGAGCAGGAGGCATCTTTTTCAATGAGTTCAGACCCAGCACTAACTTACTGTAGAAGAGTTGCTTAAGGAACAGTTTGAATGGATGGAGAAACTTAAAATCACCAAGACAAGTCTGTACAATAACTGTATTAGCTTGAAGAATTACAGTGAGAAGCAATGGATCCTGAGGGACCTCTGTATAGATAAGGCACCCTCGGGTGAATCACACAAAGATATACGCCACATTAGATGGGAACAGGCACTGGGCACTTGCTCCGCTACACTGATTAGGATTCTAATTGACTAGGATTCTGAAAAACACAGAAATTCTCATTGAAATAGAAGAAATTGAGACAGACCACCTTAAAGGAGAATCTTCCCAGGACTTTGATGAACTAAATGGAAAATTAACTAAGAAAGTGGCAGCACATGAAAAGGAGGTCATAAGTCATAAACAGAATAAGTTTAACAGGGACACAATGGACAATACAAATACTGTAACACTGTATATAACTGGGAAAAATAGCAAAGGCACTACACGGAAGATGTTTCCAAAACTGTAACTGAAGATTCATACAGAGAGATCTCGTACCAGGTCACTTAATAAACAGTCACAGAGGAAATTCGGGAATAACACTAATTCATTCCAACCAGCTTAACCCAGTCTTTTTTTTAGGAAGGGAGTCAGGATCCAAATCAGCAACTGGTGGGGGGAAGGGATGAAGAGGCAAAATCAACAAAAACAAATCTAGGATGTAGAAGGGGGGAGAAGGCACAAAACAGCCGATCATTGAAACTAAGTAAGCATTATCTATACAACAAGCTTCAGTCCTAAATATATCACAAACAACATTGACGGAGAGCCAACTTATCTTCTTAGTTAAAGGCCTATAATTTGTGCTGGAAAGAGTCTTTGATGAATTCACCATCAAATTAGATTTCGAAAAAAACATACACAAAATTATATTTGAAGAAATATCATGATAGCAAAAAATGAGTTTCATAAGGATGGAAACCATGATGGACCCAGATATCGAAACAGCTGACTTGGAATTTGATCTGTCAGATAACAACCCCCCACCCACACCCCACCCCACTGGAGTTATTTTCCGGATCTGAGCATGTATCCAGAAGTGGGTATGAATTGTTTTTTCTAGAAAAGCCAATATTTATACCACCCTGGCACAGCAGAATTTACATTTCCCGCTAAAAGGAAACATTATAAACAAAAATCTACATTCTGTCTGTCTAAGCATAGTTCACCTGCAGTCATGACTTGTGAATGACCAATGAACAAGGATGTGGATGCATCATAGCACGACGACACAGTTGAATCTCATGAATGAGGAGTAAAGAGCTATACAAGAGCTTAAAAATAACTCAGAAATTATCATCAAGCCTTCTGATAAGGGGGAAGGGAGTTGCGGCTGTGTTGGACATGTCTTACTATGTCCAGAAAATCCTGAATCAGCTAAACAATGAGTCAAACTATAGGAAGCTGAAGGATGATCCAGCCAAATCCTTTCACATGCAACTGCACCATTTCCCGAAAAGGTCTCCAGACCTGGGGGGTATATTTCAAAACCCCAACACTTCCAACATTTTACATATTACCTAAGGTCCACAAGGACTCCCAGTGCCCCGTGCTCATCCAGTTGTTTCCTCAACTGGCTCACTTACAGAGCATTTGTCCATATTCATTGATGACTTTTTGCATGAAACATGGTAGTCACCTTACCAGCATGTCTCACTTGATGGCCTTGTCTGGGATGTTGGTTTCTCATGGCTCACTATGTATGTTAGTTCACTGTATATCACTATCCAACGTCATTTGGGGCTTAGTGCTGCATGTTTGTTTCATGGATTAGCCGGACACTGACTCTATTTTGAACTCTGCTGCCATCTCTTAAACACATTTTGAACATGAACTTGGGGGGTATTGTTTAACCAGAAAAGGCACACTAAGCCAGAGCTTGTTTCCAGGTGTGACCTGGGAGTACAATGATGTTAAGTGACTTGCTCAGGATCCCACAGTATGCAGTGGGGGAGTTGATGGGATTTAAACCCAGGTCTCCAGGTTTGCAGCTCAGTGCTCTTAAGCACTACACTATACTGCCTTCCCATGAACTATTTTATGTTTAATCAACAACATTATCTTCAGATTTGTGTTATGGAAATGGGGTTATTGATGGCATCCTCCTACCCCAATTTCTTTATGGTTTACTGGGAGGAGGTGTGCATCAACGACCCAATTGCCAACCCCTTCACTATCAATATTATACTGTATATTAGAGTAGTTTTATTGACAATATTGTCATCATATAGAAAGACACCAAGGAACAAGTTATGTTGTCCTGGAACATATTAATACTAATGAATGGACTCTGCAGTTTACTATCATCTGGGAACCAGTGTTAGAAGTGTCAGTTAACTTCTTAGATTTTACTCTCAAAACGGTTCTCAACAATTTCATCCAAACTGAAAATTTCTGCAAGCCCACCACTGGCAATATCCTTCCAGGAGCTGATAGTCTGCACTCAATACACTTGATTGAGAGTATGGTCTTTGGTCAGTTCCTTCGGGTGAATAGAGATTGCAATGATCATTTTACACACCAAAGACAAGCCAAGGAACTTAAATGTCATTTTATGGATAGGTGTCATGACAGGGATTCCCTGGAGAAAGCCCAAGCTAGGGCACTGGAATGTAACAGGATGAAGCTCTTGACTCCCAAACCTAAACCTCAGTTAAATCACCTACAGTCAGTTAATTTTATAACTGCCTATAATGCAGTCACACCCAAGATAGCAAATATACTTAAAAGGCATTGGGAGCTTCTCACAGCTGATAAGGACTTGAAAGATGTTGTGGGCATTCAGTCAAAAGTAGTGTATAAAAGAAATGCTGGTCTAAAAGACTCTCTGGTTAAAAGTCGTTACCAGAATAAATATGATAAATGACTACCCTTGGGTTTTCCACCCCGTCCATTAGGTTTCTGCAGATGTGGTATTTGTAATACCTGGTAATATGTGAATCCAGGCAAGATATTAACCAGCCCCACCAACAATGTTATTTATGAAGTCAAATACCTCATAACCTGCAGATCAAAACTGTCTATGCCATCTAGTATGACTGTCCATCACTATATAGAGGCCAGACTATCCAGACTATGAAGAACAGAATCCAGGAACATATCAGGTCAATAGTTTGTGGTAAATTTAACACTCCAGTTGATGAACACTAGTGCAAACATCATAATGGTAACCTGAGAACTGTACGGGTTATGGGAATTGACCACATCCCTGCCACCCCCATAGGGGTGACTGCCTTAGATGGCTTCTCCAACAAGAAAACCATCTGATTTAATTCCTTGGAGCCTTGAGCCCACATAACCTCAATGATGGATGGGATGGATGGATGGAATTAACTCCTTCTGTTTAGCCTGTTTGTTTTGACTTAGTTGTAGTATATTATTATGAAATGTTTCCAATTTTGTTGTTCTTTCCTTTTTCTTTTTCTTCTTATTTTCAGGTTGGACACCAGAGATACATTTAATATCCAGAAGTTATGAAGCCTTCAAAATACTGTATAGCACTTAACCATTTTGACAATATGGACTTTATTAATTTGAACCTACTTTCTGTATTAATATATTAACTATATAATTGTACCCTGCTCTCATGGTATTCAAAGTGATTATATTTTTTAAAACTTAATTAGGTTTGGAGCCTTTTGGCATAAAACTGTGCTGTTTTGTACTATTCTGGACTCACTATCCTTGCACTGGTTTGCTGACTACCTCTCCGACTGGTGGCAGCAAGTCAAGGCAGAAGGTGAACTTTCTCCCCTTAAACCTCTGCAAAGAGGGGTTCCCCAGGGATCGATTCTTGGTCCCCTACTGTTTGCAGTTTACATAAACAACATTGACACCAACATAACTAAGGCCAATATCCATCTGTTCACAGACAACATGGTTCTTTATCTAAGTTGTCCTTCACCAGAAGCTGCCTGTGGAGACCTACAATCTGAATTCAATCTACTTCAGAGCCAACTCCTAAACTAAAAGCTCCTATTAAATGCCGAAAAAACTAAGGCAATGCTATTTTCTCCACTTCTCCATGTTGCAAACCCGGCTAGTGCTGGCTCCATTCCACAGATCACAACAATCTTGGGAGCAAAACCTAGAATTTGTCAATAAATTCAAGTACTTGGGAGTGTGGCTCGACCATAGACTTTCCTTTACGGACCATATCGAAGATCTGCTAAAGAAATTGAGGCAGAGGCTTGGACTCTTTTTCAGGATTAATAACTTCCTTACTAGCAATGCCAAGCAGCGGCTAGTACAGACAACATTTCTCTCCTTGGTCAACTATGCTGACTTTCTTTATAGTCACTGCCCTGTCTCTCATCTTGCTAAATTGGATACGTTGTATCACAGGGCTCTGAGATTCATTACTGGCCTACCTTTTTCCACTTATCATTGTGCCCTTTATGCTGCCATGGGGTGGCCCTCCCTTCAGTACAGGATAAACAGAAATGCTGTATTCTGGACGTTCAGCGCTATTATCAAAAAAACTACCCCTATATATCTCTGATTGTCTTCCGCTATGAGAGCTTGGGAACTATGCACTGAGAAGCTACTCCTTTATTTCCTTAAAGGTACCTAAGCTAAAACACACTTTGGGAGAATGGCTATAAGCTTTGCGCTGCTGACTCTATGGAACAAAATACAAAAATCGCTAAAGCTTAGTACTCCGGTCAGTCTATCCTCCTTCAAGACACTATATGACCATTCAGTCAAGGAAATTTGAAACTGCTTCCCCCGATCCTAAACTTCCCTGCATTTATAGCGTACCATGATGGCATTGTACTCTCCACTATGCCTGACCTTGTGGCCTCTCCTTCATATTTCTCTAATACCTAATTGTGCTCCCCACCCTCCTGTCCTGTATCCTCTCCAAGGCTTCATCTGTCCCTCATCTATCCCCTACCACCCTGCCTGTACCCTATGTCGCCTCGCCTACCACACCCTCCCCTTCTACCCTGTTACATTTTTTTTGGTTTGTTTTTTTTAACTCACTGTCTGTCTTGTTACTTATGGCATTGTATGTAATATACCGTTACCTAACAATTGTCCTCGTTAGTACTTCCAGCTACTGTTACTAGACTCATTATACACCACAAAGGAATTGAACCACTGTTTCCAAACTGTTCTCCACTTATGACTATGTTTAACTACTGTATCTCAGTATTGTATAATATTACTGAGGTGTTATGTTGTGACTGTTCATATATTGTATATCCTGTGTTCCTGTGCTAACCAGGTCCATCTTGTAAATGAGCTATGCTCAATGGTATTCGCCTGGATAAATAAAGATTTGATTGATTGATTCTATTAAGTAAGCTTTTGCAGTGTTATGTGTATTTTAATTACATTCTTTCAAAGAATTAGGGTCTGGCCCTTTATTCAAGCTATATAAATTACCTTCCTTTTGGCTCAGACTCTGCCCCTGAAGAACTGTTCCAGGTTCAAATCTCAGGGGGGCTTTTTGGCACTTTACTCTCAGGATCCACAACTAAACAACAGCATTTATAAATAGTTGCTGACAGCCTTTGATTTTTTTCAGTGCAGCTTTTTTTGTCATTCTCGCCCTGTGTTTGGAGTCACTGCTCAGTTTACAGTGGTTGTGCACTGCAGGTTTTCTTTTGCATTGGGGTCAGGCATATTAATAAAATAACTCATATTCTAGAAGCCCTGGAGCCCTGGAAAAATTGTCATTCATTTGCCATGTCCTCTGCGGAGTGCATTTGTCTTAGTTCCACTCCCTGCTGCCTTTCCTTTACAGGATGAAGGGCAAAGATATTCTTTTCTTTTTGTTTTGTTCTTGGCTGACAATGTTTCCAGTGCCTGCTCTGAGCCTCTTTCATTTTGTTTTTAATATCACTTGACTAAGGGCTCCCCCCTTTTGGACACCCCAGTATCTTTACCATACTTCTCTTTTCCGGTGGCTGAGCAGCTTTATCTTTTTTCTCTGTCCTTTTTGACAAGGACTGTTACTGTTCATAAGGAGACAGACCCTCTCATGCATGCTTTCTACCATCATTGGGAATTCCCTCTGAGCCTTTATTCAGCTTTGATGACAAAGATGCAGACTGAGAAGCTGTTAATTCTTCTTTTTTTTAGCCCTTTTCTTTTGGATTGTAGGGAACATTTTTAATAGAGATCACAATTGTAATAGGATAGTGATCTGGACCCCTGTACCTTAAACAGAGCTTGTCAGTCTGCTCATGCCAGGAGTTGAAAACAGTGGGCCAGATTCACAAAGGACAACTCAGGACACAAGGCAACTTGTGTCTGAAACAATGGTGCAAGTAGCATTTGCATCCTGAGTTGCAACGTGGTGGGATTCACAAAGGCAGCCTGCGACATGCTGCAGGCTGCCTGCACCCAACTGCACCAATGTGCTGGATACCCCCTTGTGACAGGGTGTAAGGGGGTTTAAGGCAGCAGTTGCACCCTATTCACAAAGGGCGGCTGCTACATCCCACATCTGGATTCAGGTACAATCCCCGGTGGACATCTGTCAAAGACCACTTATGCCACCTATGAGGTGGCATAAGTGGTCTTTGCCATCTACAGGTGGTTGCCACTGTGCCTCAGCTCTACAGCCCCCCGACAGCCCCAGTTCCCAGGTATGGCACCCACTGTGCCTAGATGGGTGTCCAGAACACTCCCATATGCCCAGACGCCCCACACATGTACAGAGCCCCTCAAATGCCCACTGCTCCCCCACATGCCCTGGAGCAAGATCACCCCTCCATGGCATGTCCAGAATGGTCCTGGTAGTCTAGTGGCCCCACTCCCCTCCCAGCAGTGCCAGCACACCCCACTGCCCCCACCCACACCAGGCCAATTACTGGCACAGTCCACCTCTCACCACCACGGCCAGCCACCGACTGAGCTTTACTGAGATTGCAAACAGTAACCATACTTGCTTTGTGAATGACAGCCACTGTCATTCACAGAGCACATATGATTACCCGGCAGGCCATGGTGGTGAGAGGTGGGTCTGGCCAGTTGCTCCACCTGCCTGCCGGGTGTGTGTGGGGCTGGCACCACTCTGTAGGGGCTGAGGACCACTGGGCCACCAGGGCAGTTAAGGGTGTTTTGGGGTATCCATGTCAAGCATGATTGGGGCTGGGGCCCACACCTTACGGGGATCAGGGGTGGGCATGGGGGAATTCCATGGCTCCTGCCAGTTGGTGCATCTACCACCTACCCCATCCTGCAGTTTGTGGCATACTTGGGAGCAGCACCCTACCTTGTACAGCTACCACAATTCGCAGGATGCAGGCTCCTGGACCCCGCTCATTCCTGCTTCAGGCACAGGGGCCAGGACACAGGGGCCATTGCCACAAGCTGCCATTATCACAGCTTGTGGCAAATGTTTGTGAATCCAGCCCAGTTAGAATAGATTTTAAAACCTGTGGGTCCTGTATTCTTTTTCTTAGGTTTATGTGTCATGACAAACACTGATGACCTTAACAGAAAAATATGTTCTCAGTTCCCAGTCACATAAAATTTAAACTAGCAGAACCTTAATTTAAATGCAGTTCTGTGAAGAAAAATTTCTTACTCCAGTTCCTTAAACCCAGAAACTGTGTTGAAATGCCAGTAAAAATTTTTTTCTAATGGTAGCCCTATTTGGGCCTGGTTCCTTCTCAGTGGAAACTGCACTAAAAAAAACCCCAAAAAACAGTGAAAACCACTGATGTTGAAAGGGTACAAAGCATTTTTGTTTAATTATTTTAGTCACATTTGAAAGAAATTGGTGCAGTTCTTTTTGGGTGGGAACTACCTTATACTTCAGCTTTCTCTGGTTCCTTGGAACTGATCGGGAACCAGAGAAAACACAATTATTTCAAATTATTTCAACAGTCTAAAATGTACACCTTAACTAATGCAGAGTTATCAAAAACGAACTCTTTTAGAAATGATTGGAAATTAAGATAACAACTGGATCTGAAGACCAGAATACTGGAGCTGTACTTGGGTCAACTGTTTTCTTCAGTGGAGAACCATATCTGATGATAGGGTTGGAGGTGGAGCATGACCACAGTCTAGAGTTCGAACTTTAGTTGTAAGTTCCATAATTAGCATAAGGTTCTATTTCCAAGGCATAACAGTGGCTGCAGGATGATGCTTATTGTAAAGCATCAGTGATGGCTTCCTGGTGTTAGAATATGAAAATCTGCACTGCATCATGCACATAATCCTCACTAAGAAAATTATTCACACACTGTTTCCCTACACATACACCACAGACTGAAAGCAAAGAGCTGTAGAAACAGATAACATAAAATTCTGTATCTAACCATAAATTTCTACTTTTGCAGACAGTAACTGCATATTTCTCTAAAAACAACTGTCACTATGTACTGTGGCCCAGATATTCAAAAGGGTTGCGCATGGCGCAACAGTGCTGCACCACGCACAACCCACTGATGCGCTCCGGTGCGATATTTAAAAGGGAAAAGTGCGCCGCACAAATCCCGATGCACCGGAGCGCATCAGTAATGTATGCAGGCACAGGTAGGAGGGGGCGTGCCCATGCATAACCTGCACAGCGCAATATTCAGCCCGGGATGTGCAGAGTCATGCATGTGCAACCCCTACCTGCACCTGCACAAAGTTATGCTAGGAAAAAAAGGAACAAGTGATGGCCACCCACAGGTGAGCTGCCACATTGCAGGGCGCAACACAGCAGCTGCCACCTGTGAGTGGCCACCCGAGTTCCTGCCGCACCTGGCGGCGCTCCCCCATGCCCCATGGCGGGCATCCCTGTCGCAAACTCCCCCCAAGTCCAATATCCCTGGTGGTCCAGTGGACCGATCGCTGCCCGATCGCGGGCATCTGTAATCGACCCCCCCCAAGTCCAATATCCCTGGTGGTCCAGTGGACCGATTGCTGCCCGATCGTGGGCATCTGTATTCGAACCCCCAAGTCCATTATCCCTGGTGGTCCAGTGGACCACACTGAGCCCAATCGCGGGCATCTGTATTTAAACCCCCAAGTCCAATATCCCTGGTGGTCCAGTGGACCGATCGCTGCTCTATCGCGGGCATCAGTACCTCATCAAATACCCCTACTACCCTGGTGGTCTAGTGTACTCCCACCCCACCGCCCACTGAGCCCCACCACCCGCTTCCCCATCAGCCTGTGGGTGACAGCACTCCACTGCCTGCCGCCACTACCACCGACTGATAGTTGGTTGCACGCCCATTGTTCATAGCATGAGCCAATGGGCGGCAGCTCATGTCGAGCTTGAAGTCCAGATATGTGAATGAATTCATTCACATATCTGGACTGAGTAGAGCATGGGCTGCACGCCATTGGCTCATGCTGTGCACCAATGGGCATGCAGCCCTACCGAGCAGTCAGTCGGCGGGTGGTGGGGCAAGCAGGCGGTGGTGCTGCTGCCCGGCTGACGGGGAGCAGGGCAGGGCCCAGTGGCAGGTGGGGTGGGGTACACTAGACCACCGGTAGTAGGGGTATTTGATGAGGTACTGATGCCCGCGATGCAGTGATCGGTCCACTGGACCACCAGGAATATTGGACTTGGGGGGTTCAAACAGATGTCTGGCGATCGGCTCAGTGCGGGTCTACTGGACCACCAGGGATATTAGACTTGGGGGGGGTTCGAATCCAGATGCCCGCGATCGGGCTCAGTGCGGTCCGCTGGACCACCAGGGATATTGGACTGGGGGGGACTGTACTGATGCCTGCAATCGGGCACATAGAGGTCCACTGGACCACCAGGGATATTGGACATTTTTTCTTTTATCTTACAGGAATGCCCGTGATCGGGCTGCAGGGGACGTCGGTCCTCGACGGCTGCTGCCAGGCAGGGCGCCAGGTGCAAGTCGCCAGGAATCGGCACACCTGCATGCTAATGGCATGCAAATGGGGCTGTAATGAGATGCAAATGGCCCCCTGTGTGCCTTGCATAAATTATGGCCCCATTTGCATGTCCCTGTTTGAATATCGCAGGTGCTGTGCATGGCGCAATGGCACTTGTGCCAGCGCATCTCCATGCTCCACTCTAGCCACTTGCGCTGGCACAGTGCCACTGCGCCATGCACAGTGGGGGTGGCCAGGATGCGATATTCACAGCTGCTGCGCCATAGCGCAGCTCCATTGAATATCACCCAGGCCATACCCTTGCGCAACAAAGTTGAGCTGCGCCCAGGCTTGCGCCATAGCCTGGCGCAGTTTTAATATCCGGGCCAGTATGTATTGAGACATGATTTATCAGCAAGTTCTCAGACTGCAAGACAGAATACAGCTAGTCTGTCTCTCTTACCTCTACTTGAACAAGTCAAATAATCATTAGATGGCTGCAGTGACTTTTGGAAATAATCTCTGAGCCAGAAATCTCCCATGAGATTTTGAAATGTTGGCAGGTATTCAACTCCAAATATCACCACATAATGAACTACATGGTATTCTACCTCGGGGTCACGGGAGGATCTCTCTGCAGACTGCAGCTAGTGCAGAACACAGCTGCTTGATTGCTTACTGGGCAACCGAAGTTTTGTCATATTACACCTGTGCTGCATGATCTGCACTGGCTGCAGGTCAGGTGGAGGACCCTCTTTAAGGTGGGGCTTCTCACCTATAAGACCGTACATGGTCAAGGCCCTGGTTACCTGTTAGACCTTCTCGTACCTGCTGTCTCGACTCGCCCCCTCCACTCCTCCTGTGGAGGCCCCCTAGCGATTTCCAGGTTGAGGCTGAAATTGGCTGGCGACAGGGCTTTTAGTGTCGCCACCCCTGCCCTGTGGAATTCGCTCCCCTCTGGGGTTAAGGGGGCCCCCACCTTGGAGGTTTTCAAGACTCACCTTGAGGCCCTCCTATTTGCTCAGGCTTTTTCAGATTAATATTAATCTATAAGTACTGATTTGTGTATAGATGCTGAGAATATGCTATTTGTTTAATGTTTATATGAATTATTTTAATAATTATTTTTGTGTTTTATTGATATATCTTTGAAACATGTTTATACATTTAAAACAGAAGTAATAAAATTAAGGACCTGCCCTTTTTTGTTTGCCATTGCTTTAGTTTGTTGGTGTAGCAGTAACAAATTCCTGCTGAAGTTTGCTGAAGTGACAGATGGGGGGCTGGTGAGCATCGGGGGCACCCACACAAATTCCTGTTGCTTTTAGAACAAAGGCGAGCCTATCGGGGCACCTGTCAGTGGTCTAAGGCAGAGAGGGAGAGAGGGTGAGAGGGTGATGAGAGCAGGAGTGAAATGACCAGAAGTGAATATGCATGGGGTCAAAACTGTGCTGGAGTGATATGTTGGGAGTGAACACGTTGGGAGCGAAATGACAGGAGCAAAATGTTGCGCTCCCATAGTATAATCCCCTTCCTTTTATGCGCTGAGCTTCTTTAAGTTTAAAATAGCGTTTTTATCTAGTTTCGTCATGTCACAAAATAAGTAAACAAATCTACAGAGCTTTCAAATTCCATGGCTCAGTGGTATCCTAAGATGAACACTACGTGGTAACTTGATGACGTCATCTGAGCAAGACTGCTCCAGAGTGGTAATGATATTTGTAATGGGGCTTGTTGTGTAGAGTGGAATTAAAACCTTTACACTGCGTGTTTGGGGCAAATCCTTTACTTTGCATGTGTGAAGAGGGTATCACATATGCACAGTGAAGAATTTTCCCCAAGCATGCAGTGTAAAGGTTTTAATTCCACTCTATACAACAGCCCCCTATTCAAATACCATTATTACTCTGGAGCGATCTCACTCTGATGACATTATTACATAACTACATAGCAGCCATCTTACAATACTACTGAGCCACAGAATTTGAAAGCTCTGCCAGTTTGTTTACTTATTTTGGAACATGACGAAACCATATTAAAGTGCAATTTCAAACTTAAGGAAGTACAGTGAATAAAAAGTAGGGGATTATATTACACCCCTATGATTTCTGATTTCGGCACTTTCATTTTAGAAAATAAACTGTTTAGTTGTCCTTTAATAAAAAAACTGTGACAATTGAAAAAAAAATATTTTTCTTTTTGTTAAACCTAAGGAATTTTAGAAAAACTACAATACAAGTTATATAATTAAATTTTGGCCAAATGCTCAGACACTTCTGTGCTGCTCAACATATATAATAGTGTCACAACTCTTTTAACTTCTTAGCACTTCCCTTGCTCTTTCTTGTTTTCATAAACTTTCTCTACATGAGCATCAGAAGAGAATAAAAGTCAACTATTGAGGCCCAAAGACCCATTTTTTCATTACTGGCTAATGATGACTAAATAATGGATTTGTTGAACTGGACTTCTACAGCAGGTGCCAAATCCAGTACTAGCTAAGATGATGTGTTTGTAGTCTTGCCAATTGAAACATGGCATTTACTTCACTTGGCCTATATACACTTTTCTGCATGTGTATGTCAGTTAATTGCACTGCATGTAAGAAGCTACAAATAGAATAAAACGCAATTCAGTCAATTAGGTAATCACATAAAAATAAATTGGTTCTTTATTAGTTAACAAGGTGAATAATTTATATTTCTTTGCAAAATCACTGCGTGTTTGCTGGTACTTAAAAAAGAGTCATGTTACTTGCAGGTAAGGATATTTGTCAGTTGTTTGCCAAACAGCATTATCTGCTATGCTAACAACATTTTTTTTCTTTATTATGTCCTCTGCTGCACTAAAAGGACCAGTTATAGTTTTCAAAATGCTAAGCATAAATCATGGATCTGTATACCGGCATGTTGCTTAACAAGCTACTTTTCTTTAGGGAGAACATGAATTTGGGCCCAATTCACATACTTCGGGAGGCTGGGATAGGCTCAATGTGAGCATATCTTGGCCACAACTCTGCTTCCCCCAAGCCCGTCTGCACCAGATGGCATCCTCAACCCCCACACATCGCATTCTACCAGTGCAGATCCACAAGAGATGACAAGAGTGGCAAGGGGTGGCATGGAAGTGGATCAAGGGTATCAAATTGGATGTCCATGCCAGTCCTCAAGTGGATACCTATGTGTGCAGCCCCTGTGTGTGCAGGGTGCAGGGTATGTTGGAATACAGCAGTCCTCCAGACCTGCTGTATCTCCCCACCAGAATATGTTTATATATTTAAAACACATTGACTGGTGCCGGTTATACCCCAGTCTGCCATGGAGGCTCTTAGGGCTGGGGGTTGGTGAAGGGAGAGCTAATATGGCCCAGGATCATCATTTGTGGCTGGGCCAAGAAAGGTATCCAGCCACTAATGCCTCTAGGCAGTCACAGGCATTGCCCCCTTCGTTGGCCCTCTGCAACACAGAGAATGTGCTTTGTATTGAACACCTACCCATCCATGCCCCCTGACCTGCCCCATCCCACCCACTGTGTAGCCATGTGTGTGGGTCAAGGAACTGGGTGCAGAGGGGGCATGATCCTACTGTGGATGTTGTGGAGAGCCCTGATTATGGCTCTGCACATAGAGAGCTCTCTGTGACTTTTGCGGCCCTCCATATCTTCCAGCAGGCTGAGAACCTTCTGTGGCTCGTATTTAAATTGATTTACTGAAGCTTTTCACAAGAAGAGCAGATAACTACAATCAGTTTATTTCCAGAAGCAAACAGAATCCAATGCACACCCACCCCCTCCCCATGGTAAATCTTTGAAAAGTTAAAATGCTTTTCTGAACTAAATTGGTTATTTTCATACTTGATCTCCATGAAACCAATGGGTCTATCCTTAGACCCATGATGCACTAGCTATTCATTTGCCCCTCCCCTTCACTCTCCCAATCTGTGTAGCCAGCATTTACTGCCACCCAAATGTCCATCCTTCAGTTGCGCTAGACATCCTCACCTCCATTACTTCCCTTGCTCGTTCTGGGGAGTTATTCATCTTAGACAACTTTAATATAAATTGGTTGTCACCTAAAACTACCAAAACTAAAAATGAAATTGGAGCCCTAAACCTCTCCCAACTGATCTCTGAACCCGCCTGCCCAAACCACAAGACACAACAACACTCCCTACTTGCCTGGACCCTTACCTCCCACCCCCCACCGTGTCATCACCTCTGGCATCCTCCCTGATACTCTCTGTGACCATAACCCAACATTCATAGTTAGGAAAGTCCACAGAACTAAATCACCACACAAAACTATACAACTATGCTCTTTCAAGTCTTTTGACCTTGAACCTCTCCTGAGTAACCTTGTCACTTCTGACTGGTCCCCCCTTAACCTCCTTCCCCTCAGTTGATAAGGCTCTTGCCTACTTCAAAGAAACCTTTCTTGTTAACTGGAATGCCTTTGCCCTGTTCAGACAAACCAGAGTCAGAGGTAACCACTTACCATGAATAGCCCCTGAACTGGCCTGTCCCAGGCTAGAGATTGAGCCTGGAAGTGACATAAAGCTGTGCAGCATCCTAGTGACCTTGCAAACTACCGCATGCTCTGAAATGCTTGCACCAGTGCTACAAGGTTAGCCAAGTCCGAATACCTCAAATCTGCCTTCATCACTAACATAAATTCCCCCTCAAAGTTCTGGAAGGTGGTTCATGCCCTATTTACCCCCTCATCTTCCCCCCCCAGTACTTAAAGTAAATAGCTCACTAGTGTCTGACCCACCAGCCATAGCTGCAGCATTTAACTCCGACTATACCTCCTGTGCCACTGAGCTGCTGAAATCCCTCCCTTCCTACCCATCACCTTCCCCACTCTCTACTGGTGTGACACTCCTTCACCACCCTTCCACCTCCCCTTTTTTTTTGCTACTGTAACCCCAGAAGATACCCTAAGTGCCCTCCTCACCATCAACACCTCTAAAGGTGCCTCCTCTGATGGCCTCGACCCAAAACTCCTATCCCTCTCCGCTTCAGCCATTGCCTACCCCTTCTCTTTAATCCTAAATCTCTCCTTCTCTACTGCCTCAGTCCCCTCTTCATGGAAACATGCAGTGGTCCTCCCTCTATCCACAAGGGTGACCCCTCATCCCCTGGCAACTATAGCCCCATTTCTCTCCTCCCCACCCTTGCCAAGCTTCAAGAACACATTGTCCTCTCCCAACTCACCTCTTTTCTATCTGACACCTCCTTTTTCAATCCTTTCCAGTTTGGTTTCAGGCAAAACCACTCAATCACCAATTCTCTCCTACGGCTCACAGACTCTATCCTAACTGGGATGGACAATGGGCAAATTACCTCTGCCATTTTTGTCAACCTGGCCAAGGGCTTCGACACTGTCTCTCACTCCCTTCTCCTCGACTGACTCCCAGAAGCTGGCCTATCTGCCACAAACTGGTTCAAAGCCTACCTTATTGGCAGAACCCAGTCAGTTAAGATCTTGGATGCCACTTCACCTCCCCTCCTGATTAGCACTGGCATCCTCCAGGGCTCTGTATTAGGGCCCCTCCTATTCTCCATCTTCTTAAATGATCTTCTCTCTGTTTGCTCCCCCTCCTCTGCTATACATATGTATGCCAATGATACAGTCCTGTGTGCATCTGGCTCCTGTCCTGCTGAGGTTACAACCAGTTAGCAGCAAGACTTTGACAAGGTTCAGCTCTGGTTTGCTAACCATCACCTTTTCCTCAATGCCATGAAGACTGTCTCCATGATCTTTGGCCAAGGCAGAGACTCTCTAGGCTTCCCTCCCTACCCACTTTCTATACTCTTGACTGGATTTTACTTGAGGACACATCCTCTTTCAGGCACTTAGGTGTTTTGTTGGACCAACACCTAAACTTCTCTGGACATATTGACCCCATCCAGAAAAAACTGCACTCTAAGCTTGGTGCCCTGTTCAGGAACCATAGTTGCATCCCTCCTATGGCTAGGCGTGAACTTGTTCAGAAGATGATACTGCACATTTTTGACTACTTTGAAGCAGTCTGTGGTGCTGCCTCTAAGTCTTCCCTGGCCACTGGACACCCTCTTCAATTCCTTCAGCCGCTTTGTCCTGGATGCTCCCCCTCACACCCACCACTGCGATCTTAATCATGCCCTTCCTTCACCTCTCTTACACTCTCCCACTGTGCTAAATTCACCTCCAAGCACTGGTTGAGTGAGCTCCCTTCCTACCTCACTTCCTCCTTTATAACAACCCTGCAATCCTCCCATTCCCTTAGATCAACCGACTTCCACACCCTGGTAGTCCCCCACAGAGCCACCCTAATCAGCCAATCTGCTTACTCTCACTGCCTCCCAAAAATTTTGAATTAATTCCCCCATCAAATCTGGCACTCATCCTCTGCCTTCTTCATCAGCTCTGTCCTAAATAATTACCTTGCTCCTAGCTGCTCCTGCCATGTCCCTCCCTAATTCCCTCCTCTAAGCCCTGGATAAACTCTACCCCTCTACCGTCATCTTCATTTTACCCTGTGCACCCCCTTTCCCGACATTTCTAGATCTCCTCCCCTTCCCCTCAAATTGCTCCCCCTTGCTGGCCTGCCTTGGTCTTTCACAGAATGTAAGGGACCCAAAATGCTCTCCATGGATCCCTCTTTACCCCCCCCAGGGGCTCGTATCCCTCATCTACTCCCTTTCCACCACCATCCCTCCACCTCACCCCTCCCTCTCCTTTCCCCCTTTTTCTTCATGTAAGCACTTGTTTACTTATTAACCCAGCACTTATTATTGTCCACTCTTTCTTTATATTATGCGTAACACTTTTTTAACACATTTGTAACACCTGCCTTACAACTGTATGTTAATGTTGATCTTGTAACTTGAATGTAACTTGAACACAACTCTTCTGTCTCACCCCACTTCACCCCTCCCTCTCTTTCCCCTTTTTCTTTCACATAAGCAATTGTTTACTTAGTAATCCAGCACTTATTATTGTCCATTCTTTCTACCTATTATGCACAACACTGTTGTAACACTGCTTGAAATACCGCCTTACAACTGTATGTTAATGTTGATCTTGTAACTTGCATGTTTAATGTTTCACTCCTATTATACCCCTCCCCAGGTTGCACTGGGAGATGAGCAACTTGTCGCTCAGTGTACCTTCCTGGTGAAACATTTCAATAAATAAATGAATAAATGAAAAATTGTTTATTGTTAATTTATTAATAAAGAAAATAAAATGTAAAATGGGATCTCTTTGTCTTTGTATCAGAGATCTCATGTAAATTAGCCAAATCACAAGATGCCAAAGCTGAACCTCAAGGTTTGGTCCTAACTACGAACTGCTTGCAGTGGCTTCTCTTATATAGAGTGCATTGCCTAAATTGACTTACTTACAATAAAGTGCTTCCACCCAGGAAATTCACAGGCAATTAAAGGGGGATCATTCTACCGGAGAGTCACACACCTCCCAAATTCTTAATAAATTCCAAATCTAGCATGCTCTACCTTTGTTTAATTCACAGAGTTCAAATCACATTTTTTATGAAGGGTGCTGCTGGTTTTATGGCATGTAACAAATTAACAGTCTAGTGCACAGCCACCCCCTCCCCATTGTAAATCTAGGAAAAGTTTAACATTCTTTTCTGTCTAAATTGGCTGTCGTCTTACTTAATCTCCATGGAAAATGAATTATTTTAGTCTTCATATCAGAGCTCTTGTGAATTAGCCAAACCACCAGAGGCAGAGGTGGAACCTAGTTTGGTCCTAACTGTGCCACAGGTAAGCACGGCATGGTGTTCATCTAGACAAGGCCTAAGAACTACAGGGACAAGGCTAAGGGTTAGGAAACAGAGCAAACTAAGGCAGGAGATGAGGCAAAGATATATAGGGAGAAGCTAGGAGGGAGTGCTACACCCTATCTGGGGTAGGCTGTCAAGGGCAAGGAAGTAGAGAGGCATTACATCCCATCTGGGGTATGCCTACAGGGGCAGGGAAGCAGTGAGGCACTACACCTTATTTGGGTAGAACTACAAGGGCAGAAAACAAGGAGGTAATACTCCGATCTGCGGAAGACCTACAAGGACAGGAAGCAAAAAGGCAACACTCCTGATCTGGGGTATGACAACAAGGGCAGGGAGAATGATCAGGCAGGATGTATGAATGGGGAGAGTGGTGAGTTGAAAGGGTTGTGGGGCAGCAGTATTCCTAGACACACTTTGGGAGGCTAGAGGATGTGTGGTGTGCAGGAAGCTGGGGTTTATGATGGATGAGGTGCAGATGCTCAAGTCAGAACTAAACAGGTTACTTACAAGACAGGGGTTGAAACTGGTGGGCAAGTGGGGAAGCAGCAGGCATTGGGGGAATGGGGGAAAAACAGGCTGACAGGAAGCCAGAGGGTTGGGATAAGTATAACTATAGTGGTACAAAGTGAACCAGAGGTACTGTATAATGTTTCTAGGGCTGTAGGCACCTCTGTCACAAAGGGAGAAAAGGACAATGGAGGCAAGCTTGAGTACAGTTGGTAAGCAAGGGATGGGGGAGTGAAGGAAACAGAAACCCCATAGGAGTGTCAGTACAAAATCAGTACCTGATTCTTAGCTCTTGAGATGAAGGAGGTATCCAGATTAGCATAAGCAATAACTCAAGGGAAGGGTCATAGAGGGGAAGAAGGGAGGTGATGAGAATAGACCTAAAGCTGTCTGAAGAAGAGGCACAAGGGGACAGCTCAAAGGGCAAATCAGGAAAGAGCCTAAGGGATGAAACAAGTGGAAAAGACAGCAGTGATAAACTCCAGACTAATAGTTTAAGTGCTACGCAGGAGCAGGGGGGAGGGCAACTGAGCATGGGGGGGCTGAGCACAGGGAGAGAGGACCAGGTTGGCCAGGGACAATTAAGGGTAAGAGTGGTTTCAGTCAGATTTGGGACAAGAAGTGTTGAACATAAAAACATGTGCTCTTGACTTCAAGAAGGCAGATTTTGCATGCATCGGGCACTATTAGGGGAGTGACCCACAGCCCTCAGGGTGGAGATGGGAGGGGAAAAAAGGTGGTCCTTGATCTGGAAAGGGGGCCAGGAATTAAAATATAAGAAACACCAACATAGTCTGAGAACTCACTATAGGCAACTCATAGATGACATCCCTAGAACTGGCCTGTAAAAGTATGTTTACCTACAGTACCTAGGACAATCAGATTATGTTTTAAAACAAAGTTGGACATCCACTTAAATGAGTAACTTCTCCTAGCTGCATCCACTGAGCAGTGGGGACAGTAAACATGGGCTTTAGCCTTCTTCTGCCCTAAATCCACAGTGTAAACCACAGTATATAAGTGATGGTGTAAGGTACAGCAGTGTAAGGTAGTGGTGTTATTCTCCTGTAGCCACCTCGGAAGAACACCTGCCCCACAGGGGCCTTACATTTATAAAAATGAGCCCATATTTTCAAAGGAGATGCGCAGCCCAAAATGGAGATGCATGGTGCATCCCAAAAACTGCACTGAACCGTGATATTCAAAAGGGAGAGATGCGTCACACATTTCCGAATGCACGACCATGCAGTTATAATATATGCAGCACAAAAAAAGGGAGTGTGTATACGAGTATGCTGAGCATCTATATATTCAGCCTCAATGTGAGGTGCATCAGCCAAGCATCTCAGAAATGCTCTGGGCAAAGTTAGACATGTCAGGGGATGACCTAAATCCGCCGATCACCCACAGGCAGGCTGAGACAGCCCTCGGAGGTGCACCAGGATATGCTCCAGGCACCCATACACAGCAGCCATACCAGGACGGATGTACCCAAAGCCACAGGTGCCTGCACACCATGAGCACTGCCCAGAGAGCCATCCCCCACACCACTCCCAGGATGTGGACACCCAGCTGCCACATGCCAGTGCTGTCAGGTGCCCCCCCAGCACACTAACAGATCAGACAGCCACACTGCATCACATGTACCGAGGCCATGGCCTGCACCCATGTGGCCTGCAGGGTGCCACCAGGTGGTGGCATGCACCCAGGGCGATGTCTGGGGCAATGGTTCCCAGGTAGCCTGGTGGTACTAGTGGGAGCATGGTATGGGCCAAGGACTGACCTGTGGCACACACCCACAGTGGTACATCACAGGTGCACACAGGTGGGACCCACCCACTTGGGTACCTGGCCACCTACTGCACACTGCCATTCCTTGTAGTTATCACCATGTTCTTGTCATATGAGGGTGTGTGAGGCACTGCGGGTGACTGTACAGTGCATATGGAGCTGGTGTATCACATGCATGTGGCATACCAATCAGACTGTGTCACTCTGTGCCCTCCCCTGTTGCTTGTTGGGGTGGGCCCCTGTGGCCACTGTTCAGATGGGCCCCCTGTACCCCAGTCCGACCCTGTTCATGGCTATGGGTAATAGCACTGTACCCAGGCCAATGCAGTCCACCCACCCACACACAAACATTCCAGCACACCTGCCTGCTAGGCTTTAGTATCTCCTGTTCACCTTTGTGAAGTGATGGGGCAGCCCTGCAAAGTTGGAACTGAGCATGCCTTGGGTATGCAAATGACCTGAATACATTCCAGTAATGAGCTGCGCATGTGAGAAATGGGCTCATAATGTGCAATGAGGTCGTTTGCATATCCTGGCTGAATACTGTACATTTGCACACCACAGAAGTGGCTGTGCATCGCGCTTTTCCCTATCCTCTGCACAGGTCCTAGGTCACCCGCCATGCCACGCATCTCCCACTGCATGATTGCGCATGTTCAGGATATTCAGCCAGACATGCATGATCGCATCTTGCAGCACAAGTTTTGAATATGCCATTATTTTTTGCAGGCGCATCTCAGTTGCGCAGCACAGGCACTTGCATGATGCAGCCAGGGACTTTTGAATATGGGGCCCATGATCTACAGTGCCGCCCACCAAGATGAAGTGTATTATTGCAGGATTCTGCTCTGTCTCTGTTGTGATCAAGTGCAGAGAGTCATTTTTAATGCTGCATTTAGACAGAAGATGGTATGTAAAATGCTGAGCTGTTACTAATGTACGCTCTCTGTACTGAAAGTACTGTATACAGTGTCTAACATTCATAACCAGTTTATAATTTTTGTTTAATATATGGATTTTTTAAATAATAGTGTTGAAAAGCATACAAAAAAATTCTTGTAAGACCATTGCTCCTGGAACGATAATACTATTGTTCCTTAGTGATAATACTATCGTTCAGGTGCTGTAATATTATCGTTTGGCACCCGAACAATAGTATTATCAAGAAAGCTGAAGAGCACATGCACAAGTTTATCCCTGATGTCTTAGAAAGCTTGCCTTGTGATTGGCCACTTTTGCTCTGTGGGCGGGCACAATGAGCCTGAAAACATGGCAGCTTGCTCGCTCGCTTAGCGGGTGAATGGTCAGGACCAGCAACCGTTTTGCTTTACTTCTGAAAACTATTTTTTCTTTATGAACAATTTGATTCTGTCCACAGCTCCTCTGCTCGCCCAATACCACCGCTGACAAACAGTTTAAAAAAAGCAGGGCTAAATGAAACCCACAGCGCCAGCTCATCCACACAGCAATGGGGAACCCTGTCAGCACACACATGGACCAGCTGACTCCACTGTTCAAACGGAGGTGAGTCAATTCGTCTCGTATCCATATATTAAAAAAAATAACAAATAGGTTCTGGCATAACAAGGTAGTAATTCCATCTCGAGGTTCTGGGGACACATGAAATCTCTCGAGCTTCGCTCTCGAGGTTTTCTGTGTCCCCAGAATCTCTCATACTAACATACTAATTGCCAGCAGATTAGGTTTATGGTCTATTGAGTCTGCTCGAACCTCAGATCCCTAGTTGGGTACTGAGGACCTCCCCCACCTTGTGTTCCAGAAATCCCTATCATCCATCCCCACCCCCCTGGGCCAGGCCATCATCTGATACATCCGCTTTCTGTGTCTGTCCCACCCTCTCTTGAAGCCTCCACTGTGAATCTCTGAACCATCTCGCCAGGCAGTGTGTTCCAAAGATCCACCACCCTCTCAGTGAAAAACCTCTTCCTCTTTTCCCCCCTCACCCTTCCACCTTCCAACTTCAAACTATGCCCTCTGGTGATACCTCCCTGCTTTAGTCTAAAGATCCCCTCCATGTTTACCCTATTTATTCCCTTAAGGTACTTGAAGACCTCAATCATGTCTCCCTGTCTCTCCTCTCCTCTCCTCTCTTCCAATGAAAACAGGCAGAGCTCCTCAAGTCTGTCCTCATACGCCAAATCCCCTAGTCCTCGTATCATCTTAGTTGTCCTTCTCTGTACCCTCTCCAGGAGCTGTATAACCCTCTTCAAGTGTGGTATCCAGTACTGGACACAGTACTCAAGGTGTGGTCTAACCAGTCCATTGTACAGTGGCAGAATCACTTCCCTGCTCCTAGAGGTGATCCCCCTTACGATGCATCCCATCCTGTTTGCTTTGCTAGCCGCTCTCCTGCACTGCTCAGAGTTATTCATACATGCACCCACCATGACCCCTAGGTCTTTTTCCCCTGTTGAGGCCTCCAGCACCTCCCCTCCCAGGGTTTAACTGTGTTTAGGGTTTCCCCGCCCAAGAAGTAACACCTTGCACTTGATGATATTGAAATTTATTTCCATGTGTGAGCCCACCTTTCCAGGGTGTCCAGGTCCCCTTGCAGGGCCAACCTCCCCTCTTCCCCCTCAACTACTGCTCCCATCTTGGAGTCGTCAGCGAAGAGACTCATTTCACACCTTATACCCTCCCTGATGTCCGATATGTATGCATTAAACAGGATCGGACCCAGGACCGAGCCCTGTGGTACCCCACTGAAACTCTCTCTGGGGTTCGAGCTCCCACTGACCACTACTCTGGGTGCATCCAGCTAGCCAGTTTTCAATCCATCTGACCATCAAGGGCTATTCCCAACCCCGTCAGTTTCTCCACCAGACCATTGTGGGGGACAGAGTCAAACGCCTTGCTGAAGTCCAAGAATAATACATCCACAGGCTTTCCCCTGTCCAGTTCTGATGTTACCCATTCATAGAACTCCACAAGATTGGTTTGACATGCTCTGCCTGGCACAAACCCATGTTGCCGACTATCCAGACCTCCCACCTCCTCCAAGTACACCCACAATCGTTCCTTTAGTATACTCTCCATTAATTTTCCCACCACCGAGGTCAAGCTGATGGGTCTATAGTTACCTGGTACTTCTCGGCCCTTATGGATTGGCACCACATGTGCCTCGCCAATCCTATAGAACCCTCCCTGTCTAAAAAGTGACCTGTTGAAGAGCTCCACCAGGGGTGCAGCCAGTATGTCCGCCAATTCCCATAGTACTCTCGGATGAATGCCATCCGGCCCAGGAGATTTATCTTTCTTTAGGGCCTTAAGGGCTAACCACACCCTTTCGGTGGAGATAGCATCATCCGTCCCCTCCACCTTACTGGCCTTTTTATCCTTATCCTGATGTGACACCCCTGGGGTACCTCTCCCTCCCTCTTGCTCCATTTCTGTTGCTCCTCTGATCAAACTCATTACCGCTTCTATCCCCATTGTGCCTTGCTTTGTAGATATCCCATCCCCCTCCCTAGTGAACACAGAGGTGAAGTACTCGTTTAATACCTCTGCCTAGTCCCTCGCCTCTTCCACCCACCCTCCATCTGATCTCAATCTACCGAGATGGCCCTTAGTTTTTCTCCACTCGCCAATGTATAGGAAGAACCCCTTTTCCCCTCCCCATATCCCCTGTGCCAGCCACTGCTCTTTACTGGACTTTGCCCCCTGCACCATCTGGGTGGCTTTTCTAGATGCAAGATGGTACATTTCCTTTTCCCTATCCCTTCTCGTTGTTTTATATTTTTTGGAGGCAGCCTTCTTTTCTCTGACTGCTACCTGAATCTCACTGGACCACCAGCATAGTTTATGTGACCTTGCTCCCTTATGCTTCACCTTAGCGCAGGTCCTGACTACCTCATGAAGTCCCCGGTTTATGACCTCCCATCTCTTTTCCACATTTGTCATTGTTGTAATCCCCTTCAAGTGATCCTTGAGAATATTTCCCATGCCCACAAAGTCTGCCCCCCTGAAGTCCACTGCCAGTGTCCTAGATCTCTCCCCTCCCCATGCTTATTTGAAACCAGACAGTATTGTGGTCGCTCCCAGTCAGGGATCCTCTACAACCAGGTCCCTTACCAGATCCCCATCCACCAGAACCACATCCAGGACATGCCTCCCTTGTGGGCTCCATCACGTGCTGTGTTAGAACACATCCTGGAAGCTTAGATCCAGCAGCCTCTGCTCCTTGGCCACCTTAGAGGACATGGTTCCCCAGTTTGTACCTGGCATATTAAGGTCCCCCATCAACACCACTCCCTCCCTTTTTGGTCCACACTGGGCAATGATGCTGTCCAGCAAACTATCCTCCAGAACATCACCCATCCCGGGGGGCCTATATACTACACCCAGCTTGACCTTACCTCCTGCCGGGGTTCATAAGGTGACCCATGAGGCCTCCACATTTCCCTCTGCCGCTTCGACCCTAGCAATTTCTATTTCATCTCTAATGAACATAGCCATTCCACCCCCTCTGCCTTCCTTTCTATCCTTCCTAAGCATAGTGTATCCCTGCATGTTTAGGTCCCAGTCATGGTTTTTGTTGGCCCACATTTCCGTGACCACCGCCACATCCACCCCCCCCCCGAACAGCATGGCCTGGAACTCTGGCAACTTGTTTCCCAAGCTCCTGGCATTTATTATTTCATCCCCCACCCCTTGTCCTGATCCCTTTGTGAACCCACCCAGATTCCTTATACTTCCATCCTCCTCTGCTTCTCCTGAAACCTCCTCCCCAGTCTGTTTCATCCTCCCCTTGGGTTTGAAGCCTACTCCTCTCATCTGGAGGAGAGGCTTCTGGTCAGCCCCTCCTTATCCCTCCCCGGATGGAATTACTACCTTGTAATAGACCAGAACCTATCTATTATTCTGTTTGTTATTTCAAACCTAGCATGTGTCTTTGTGTCAGCATCCTATCCCATTAATTGAACTCACAGAACATTTTTATTCTATTTTAAATCTTTTCTGCAACCCCCTTCTTACGGTCATAGTATATGACATCCAGCTCGCAGAATGCCAAATGCTGAAATGCAAAACCAAGCCTTGGGTGTTTTACAGAGTTTCTTTTTGTTGTTTCACACAATTGTTTATTGTAGAAGTTTCTTCTCTGTGGTGATGTCCAGGTGCAGCATATAAGCAGTTCTGGGGTAAAACACTTTCTGAAAAACATCTCCAAAATCCCCTCCTTTTCATAAAATCCTCCAGCTTTGCAGTATAGCACTATATTAACATCTCGTGAGTGTGGTGGTGAGAGCACAGCTCCATATCAGTGACTTTTCCTCAGTTTTGGTGGGAACTTTACTGCACACACTGTTGCTTACTACAGAGACTGTGAAGGATTTACCTCTTAATGACTTTATTAGCGTTTAAACTGCAGTGAATTTTGGACACTGTCCCTGAGAAGGAGCCAATGCCATTTTGAACTATGTTTTTAATTCTCCTAAAAATCAAATCTTGGTTAATTTTAGTTTATTATTTTAGAAGATTGGGAGGTTTGGGGAGGGAATTATTATTTGGAGGGGGGGTGTAGTGTGCATCTGTGGGAGTGTGTGTGTGCTTAGGGTAACCTGTGTATTAAGCTAGATGTGAGATGTGTGTGTTATAGGTCTTTAAATAATCCAAGTGGATGTTTGGCTATTTCTGTTTGGGCTAGGATAGTTGGGTGTTTAAAGACAGTAGTGTTTTAGGGGCTCTGGTTAGTGCTGGGGGTGTGCCGGAGGCTTGGACCCTGTTGTATTGTTTATGCTGCATCCCAGCTGTGTGACCTCCACCCCTTTGCCAGCCTCCCTGTTCCAGCTACAGCAGCGAGGTGCTGCAGGGAGGTTGGCATTACTAGGGATCATGTAGGTTGGTGGCGGTGGGGTTCAGGGGGCTTGACGGAGGTGAAGGGTATTGGGGTAGTTAGGAGTAGGAGATGCCCTGGGGATAGGTGGAACCAAGAGAAAGGCCAGACATGTTTAGTTTCCATCCCCAGGGTTCTCGCCAGACTGAGCTGACAGGTAGTCGGGGGGGGGGGCCTGCAGCATCCGCTAGTCCCCTTCGGGCTGTGCTGGCCAATTCCAGATAGATGAGAAACAAGACCGCAATTATGGCAGACTTGACTTCTTTGGTCGATCTGGCTTGCATTACAGAGACCTGGTTGGGTGATGATGCCGGGCCAGTTTAGGAGGTGGCCATTCCCTCTGGGTACTCCATGGCACACTGCCAGAGGAGAGAACATGGGGCAGGGGTGTGGTCATCTGCTTTAGATACAGCTTGGGCTTCACTGTGCAACCAGTGAGTTCAGCCAGGTTCTTTGAGTGTGTGGCAGTGTATGGGGGCCCAGATGCTGGCTGCAGGATTCTCCTCCTTTACTACCCTCCGGGATCTACATGTTCTTTGCACCCAAGCAGCAGGAGATGGTCTCAGTACTGAACACCTGCATGGCTGAGATCCAAGACTGGATGAGGTCGAAATGGTTGAGGTTGAACCCGGATACGACTGAGGTACTGGTGCTGAAATCTGGTCACCAGGGGGTGAGGGTGCAATCTGGCCAAGTCTCAGGGCTTAGGCTCGGGGACTCCCAGTTGCTTACCTCTGACTGGGAGAGGAACCTTGGCATTGTTTTGGACTGTGGCTTGACGCTGAGACCACAGGTGTCAGCCATAATCAAGACCTCTTTTTACCATCTAAGAAACATCACCAGGATTAAACATCTGATACCCCCGGCTGATCTGCTGGCACTGGTCCATGCTTTTGTGACCTTGTGCCTGGATAACTGCAATGCTCTGTATCTGGGGCTAGTGGGGGTAGATCTGCACCGCCTGCAGTGAGTGCAGAATGCGGTGGCCAGGTTGTTGACCAGTCTACCTAGATCATGTCATGTTACATCTGTGCTGCGCTTTCTGTACTGGCTACTGGTTAGATGGTGGATCTCCTTCAAGATTGGTTTGATAACCTATAAGGCCCTACACAGTCAAGGGCCCAGTTATCTGAAAGACCTCATGTGTCCCTACTGACCCACCCATGCCCTTCAATCCACAGACAAGGATTTTCTTGAAGTCCCCAGGATGTATTTAAAAACATCGGGGGCTTGCACTGTTTGATCTGCAGTCCCAATCCTGTGGAACACCCTCCCTTGCCAGATTCGAGACAGTCCAACAGTGGATATTTTCAAATGGCATCTAAAGATCTTCCTCTTTAGACAAGCTTTTATGGGAAGCTAGTTAGGTTTTTACTGATAATTACTGTTTGCATTTATTCTTGTATCTGTATGTTTTTGTACTGTATTTTAAATCTTAGAATTATTGTTGAGAAGCTCACTGAGTCACAACTGAGAAATGTGCTCTATATTAAATAAAGATTTGATTGATTGATTGATTGATTGAGATTGCCTGCAGGAGGTTGCAGACTTTGTCATCTACAAGATGTTTGAGTCCCCCAAATGGCTGATTTTGGAGGACTTCAATGCCTGGATCAATGAAAAATCCTAGCAATTTGTGTATGACCTTCTCCAGTTGATGGCATCACTGGGCCTGACACAAGTAGTTACTTCCACGACCCATCACCATGGCTACACGCTGGACCTGGTTTTCTCACTGGGGCTTGAGGTTATGAATCTCAAGACTGAGTGTGTCATTTGATCCGATCATTGCATGGTGAAGTCCCATTTTGGGACCCTCCTCCCTGATAGTCCTTCTCCTGTTGAGATGATTAGCTATTGCCCTTTAGGGAGATTGTCCCCAGAGGGACTGCTGGCGGTAGCTGACTTATCTAACTTAAATATAGAAACATAGAAACACAGAATTTGATGGCAGATAAGGACTGCTTGGCCCACCCAATCTGCCAATTTTCCTACCTAATGGATAAGCTGCAGATCCTAGTTAACCAACAGTCTACTTCCTCCTTCCCCTCACTAGAAGTGCCTTATGTCTGGCCCATGCATTCTTGAATTCCCCCACTGTTTTTGACTCCATGACCTCCTCATGAAGGCTGTTCCATGCTTCCCAACCCTCGCCATAAAAAAATACTTCCTCACATTACTTCAGAGCCATCCCCCCTCTATCTTCAAATTGTGCCCTCTTGTTCTTGCACATCTCTTTTTCTGAAAGATGCTACCCTCTTGGAATTTGTGGATTCCCTTGTGCATGCTGCATGTGTGATTGGTACGGGCGGGGTGGTGGCCGTCTATTATAAGGCAGTATCCGAGGGGCTTGATGCCATTGCAACAGGTCCTATATGACCCAGATGTTCTCACTTGAGATCCCCTTGGTTTGATAGGGATCTCAAGGTGATGAAGATCAGGGCTTGGAAGTTGGAGCATTGCTGGTGGAAGACTCATTCAGAGAAGGACAAACTGGCCTTGCATGCTCATTACCATGAGTACCAAGGGGCAGTCAACCATAAGAAGGCAGAGTTCCTGTTTAGGGAGATTGCAGCAGGGAGGAACAGACCATCTCATGTCTTTTGGACTGTGGACAGACTTCTTCATCCAGTCTGTCTGTGGCTGAAAAAAGGTTTTTCAGCTGCATTATGCAATGAATTTGCTCAATTCCTCTCTGACAGGGTGTTCTCTATCTGGTCAGAGGTCTTGTCAGTGAGGCACATTTTGCCCCATGGTGACCAGCCTGGTAGGAGCAGAGGCACTCCAATTGTCTGGGAGGAGTTTAGACTGCTAGAGGTGGCCAAGGTCATTGAGGTGATCACGAAGCTCAGGCACACTTACCATGAACTGTATCCAGCCCAGATCTGTTTCTTCATGAGATGTGTCGGGACCATTGGCCCAGTGTTTGCTGGGATTGTCCATGTTTGTTGTCAGAGGAAGTCTTTCTGGATGCCTTGAAAGAGGCTCTGATGAGGCTCCTCTTGAAGAAGCTATCTCTTGAACCTGATGTCCTGATGAATTACCATCTGATCTCCAACCTTTCATTTTTATTTTATTTTTTTTTTTATTTAAATTTTGGTGACCGGGTAGGCCCACTGAGACCATAATGGTCCCTTTTTCAGGGGTGACATGGGGTTAATTACAGTCAACAGTACAAAAAGAAGTAGGAATAGTTCAAGGGAAAGTGTGCATATACAGACATTAAAATCAGAACATATAGTACAATCACAGGCAGGTTAGGTAACGTTTAGAATAACATGGGGTAAACACTAGTTTCACAAGAGTGGCAGTTACATAAGGTTCTTTTATCAGGTCAGTTTTACGGGTTACAATTTCAAGTGTTTCAGAAGTGATAAGATTCAACTGAAATAGGATACCAACCTGTTAGGCGGCAGGTTTTTAGTATCAGAGGTGGAGTGCTGTTTTCTATCCTCAACGGTGGCATGCACAGAGGTTTAGCTCTAGAAGGTATATCTTTAGGCCTTTTTTAAAACCCCAAAGGAGCTGCTGCCTTGAAGATTGCTAGCTAGGCCATTCCACAGAGATGGGATGTAATTTTCGGACGACCGAAGACCTTGGCTTGTTCGGACTTTTGGGATATGGAGGAGTTGATGACATAAGGATCTAAGTGTTCTTTTAGGCTGCTTGAGTACTAAGGTACGACTCAGGCTTGGAGGAGCATCCATTTGTAGAAGCTTGAAAGCCAAGCACAGGGAAGTATAAGCCAGTCTGCCCTCCAGGGAGGGCCAATTCAGTGAATCAAGTATATTACAGTGGTGTTCTAGTGGCTGAGCTCCCAGGGCAAAGCGTCCTATTCTGTGGTACAATTTTCCTAGCTTTTGCATCTCTGTGTTTTGCATTGAATGTAGCACTGGGGCACCATAAAATAAGGTGGGCAGGAGCATGACCGTGGCTATCTTTAGCCTGGATGCCTGAGTGAGAAAAGGGGTTAGAAGGTACATGAGCCCAAGCTTTTGATTTAGCGCCTTGGTTAATTGTTCAACATGAACCTTGAAGGAGCAGTCTTGATCGATATAGACTCCCAGGTATTTAATGCAATCCACCACCTCAATAGGATGGCCACTGGACAGATAAGGGGATAGTAGACATGTTCTGTCGGGGCCCAATTTACTGGGTCCAAATAGGATGGCTTTGTTTTTTTTCTCATTTAGGACTAGCCTACTTGTCAGGAACCAGGTTTCCAGTAGGGAGAGATCATGGTTCAGGAGTTGGTTTAGCTGTACAGCATTTGAAGCAGATCTGTATAGTACTGCATCATCCACATAGAGGGTCACTCTCGCTCCGCCGCAGTGCTTTGGTAGGTTGTTGATAAACAGGAAGAATAGAAGGGGCCCCAGTATTGAACCTTGGGGACACCCTCAGCAATGGAGCGCTTGCCTGACTCTCACCCCTGCCATCTGATTATCTGAGATCTGTCTTGCAAGTAATCTTTAAACCACTGTGTTGAGTGGTTGTCCAGTCTGAGAGAGCTAAGCTGCTGGATGAGCAATTTATGGTCTACTAGATCAAAGGCCTTGGTAAGGTCTATGAAGACCGCACCAGTAAGTTGGCCTTTGTCTTGGGCAGCAAGGATGTCAGATGTTAGACTCACCAGGGCAGTATCAGTACCATGTTGTTTTCTGAATCCATGTTGTCGTGGAGTGAGGAGGCTATGTTGTTCAGCATATGCCTGGACTTGTTGGTATACAATTCTCTCAAGCATTTTATTTAGTGCGCAGAGAATAGAAATCGGTCTATAGTTTTCAACTAGCTCACTGGGTCCTCCCTTAGGGATTGGGGTAACCAAAGCTGTTTTCCAAGCTGAGGGGACTTTGCCTTCCATCAGCGACCTATTGAACAACCACATGACTGGCACAGCAATTTCTTGGTCGGCCAGTCTGAGTAACCTGGGTTCAACCTTGTCGTAGCCTGGAGAACCATTTGTCTTAATGATCCTAATGAGCTTTAGGACCTCAGTTTTTGATGTTAACCTAAGGTGAAAATTAGGTGATGAGGGGAGATTCAACGAGTCATCCGAAGATGGCTGTTTTGGGCTGCAGAGATGAACCCTGTACTTGCCAAGGTCAGTGAGGAATTCATTAAAGGCATTTGCAGCACCTTGGGGGTTCGTGTGGTGGACATCTCCCACAACAATGTCAAAGGCATTTTACGTGTGGTGGCCTTTCAGGAGAGCGTTTATTTGGGACCAGAATTTCTTGGGGTTAGAGAGATTTTTTGTTTGTAGGTTCTTAAGGTACTGTCGCTTGGCCTGTTTTAAATCTTTTTTACATGAGTTTCTGAGCATTCGGTAATGGACCCAGTCATTGGTTAAATTAGTGGACTTGTACCTGCCCCAGGCCCTGTCCCTTTCCCTCATTAGTTTTTTTAGATCATGTGTCAGCCACCTAGACTGTTGTCCTTTGACTCTCATTTGTTTTAGAGGGGCGTATTTATTGGCGGCGAGAGGAAATTATTGGTGAAAAGGCCAGGGCAGAGTCCAGGCTGGGGCAGATTAATTTGAGCCCAGTCAATTCCCGACAGGGTATCCCGAAGTACGTAGCATCTAAATTGGAGTAGTCGAGAGCCAGAAAGGTACGGGGAGGTGGAGTTGGATAGTCATTTTTCCATATACCAAAGATGGGGGCGTGGTCACTTAAGGAGTCGGCAAAAGTACCGACCAGCTTGAATCTATTGGGGTTAGACACCAGTAGCCAATCAAGGGTGGTGTGGTTTCCGGATTTCGAATTCAGTCTTGTTGGTTCATGGATCAGTTGGGTAAGCTTGGCCTCTAGCAAGCTGGACTTAATGTCAGTCTTAGTTGAGGGGCCCCAGTGGAGATTAAAGTCACCCATGATTATTTTCTCATGGGGAGGCAGGTCAGGGATAAGCTTAGTAAGGGCCTTCAGTGCTTCTGTTGCAATCTTAGGAGGGTGGTAAACACATGCTATTAGTAGTGGCTTTGTACCCCCCAGTAGTACTTTTACAAATAGTGTTTCGCAGCCCTCATCCGCCTTTGCTGGAATCTCTGCTAAGGACACCATTAGTGATTCCTTAGTACATGATAACCCCTCCACCCTTTTTTTGTATTCTATCTTTTCGAAAGGTTTTGAATCCAGGGATCCTAATCTCATGTGCTAAGATCATGGGTTTGAGCCATGTTTCAGAGATGGCTAATACGTCAGGGGAGTGTAGGTCCACCCTGGCTTTGAGCTCTTGCAGTTTAGGTGTGAGACTATTAATATTGCTATGCACCAGTTTCAGCTCTTTAGTGTTGGTCCAGCAGGGCAGAGAGGGAGTAACATTTGGGATATTTGTGCAGGGCGGACCTGGGTTTGTTTCAATATCCCCTGCTAGCAGAAGCTTTAGGAGAAACCATACCTTCTGGAATGCCTTGGATGGGCATTGTAAAGATAGGTGTTTGTTTAATTTGAGGAGTGTTGCACAGGCGTAGCAACAACCATTATTCCTGATACTTTTCAGAATAAGCAGGCTAGGGTAGTGGCTTAATTGAGGATAGACACAGGGTTAATGAGTTAGTATGAGGCCAGGTGGCAGATTATAATTCGCCTCGGAGTTTAACATTAGGTGGTCTGTATATAGTATAAGAAAGATCTAGCCACTCCCCAGAAGTATGCCCAGCAGCATGCTTGGTATTATAAATTAATTTCTGACTACCTAGTTTATGATACAATTGGCAGTTTTGTGGGTAGCAGAAAATTTGGTAGGGAGAGACAGAGATACTTCCCGAGTTGCACAGTAATTTGCAGCTGGTGCAAAAAGGTTGGGATTAGAGAAAGCAGGTGCAGTGATGGCTAAATGCCACTAGAGGGGGTATTGGAGTTTAGTATTGGGCACGGTAGCCAGAAGCTCCTTTTGTTATAGTGGCCATTAGTGGACAGCTGTGATAACCTGCAAATGGAAAAGTCACCCGATGGGTTAATTTCATTCAGGTGCTTTATCCTATAAAAAGGAGTGATGACCAAGGGTGGTGGTAAGGGCGGCGGGGTCCTTGCTCTGCCGTTTGCACTCCTCGTGTGTCCTGGTCTCCTTTACCTGTGCAGATTTTTTGGTTTGAATTCCACGCCTTTTGCAGGGAGTGATCAGCGTGGGGCTTGGGAAGAGTCTGTCGGCTATGGGGGAGGGCTGCTCGGTTGCCCTCTCGACCCAGAAGGCTCCCAGGGAGCAGGTTTGTCTCTGCAGAGAAGGAGGAAAAAGGTGAGGCTTTTATACAGATCCTACACAAAGCAGCAGACTAAAGGAGCATTGGGGGTGGGGATCACATATTCAGTGCAGTTAAGGTTATTTTAGCCCAGCCCTTGTTAAGCTCATTATAGGACTTTCTAAACAAAGAGGGCTCAGGTGGAGACAAAGCAGTTTTTGCAGGCACTGGGGTTTGTAAGGTTAAAAGGTGCAAAGGCAGTAGAAGTTTAGCAACTTGGGTAATCAGGAAAAATATTTTCTCTGGCACTACAAGTTTCACTCATTCAGTTTAAAATAAATGTCACGGTCACAGAAGGCACTGGGGTTTGTAAGGTTAAAAGGTGCAAAGGCAGTAGAAGTTTAGCAACTTGGGTAATAAGGAAAAATATTTTCTCTGGCACTACAGGTTTCACTGATTCAGTTTAAAATAAAAGTCATGGTCACAGAACGAGCTTACTATGTCATTTGATGTTTCACTGTTAAGGTGCTCTGCTACTTCCTTACAATTCACAAGTATACAGAGAGAAAAACTGAGGAAAAAACAATCCATCATTCGTGGCGACTGAAAATAAAGTTTAAGTCTTTCAGTAAAATAACGCTCTAGTTTGCACTCCTCGCACGTCCTGGTCTCCTTTACCTGTGCAGATTTTTGGTTTGAATTCTGCGCCTTTTGCAGGGGGCGATCAGCGTGGGGCTTGGGAAGAGTCTCTCAGCTGTGGGGGAGGGCTGCTCGGTTGCCCTCTCGACCCAGAAGGCTCCCGGGGAGCAGGTTTGTCTCTGTGCAGATTTTTCGGTTTGAATTCCACGCCTTTTGCAGGGGGCGAACAGCGTGGGGCTTGGGAAGAGTCTGTCGGCTGTGGGGGGGGAGGACTGCTCGGTTGGTTTAGGAAAGATTGTTGAGAAAATAGTGGCGCAGCAGCTCGAGGAGCACCTCATGACCTTTGTTATTTATCAGCCATTCCAGTTGGGTTTGAGGGCTAGGCATAGCACTGAAACGACATTGGTTAGAGTGCAAAATGACCTCCTCAGGGCAAGAGATAGAGGAGACAGGTCAGTTCTTGTGCTCCATGATCTCTCATCAGCATTTGACACCATGGATCATGTTGTGCTTTTAGATCACCTTAGAGAATATTGTGGACTCACCGATAGTCATCAAATGGTTTGAGCCCTACCTCTCTGGCAGGAGGCAATGGGTGGTGATGGAGAATTTCTGCTCCTCCTCGAAGTTCCTGCCATGTGGAGTGCTTCAGGGTTCAATGTTGTCGCCAGTGATATTTACGGTGTACATGCTGCCCCGGGTGAGCTCATTAGATGTTACAGTTTGGGTTTTCAGTGCTATGTAGATGATACCCAAATGTATATGTCCTTTCCCCCAGAACATATGATACTGTGAAAATGCTTAGCAACTACCTGGTTGAGATCAATGACTGCATGTCCTCCAATTGCCTGCGACTGAACCCTGACAAGACAGAGGTCCTGGTGATTGAGCCAGGTTGCGGGCATGATGGTAGTGCCTCCGGAGTGGCTACTTAACTGTTCCTGGGATCCTCTCCATTGATGACTTCCCCTAGAGTGCGGGATCTTGGCGTTATCCTGGATCACAGCTTGACACTTGAAGCTCAGGTGTCATCTGTGGTCAAAAGTGTTTTTTACCACTCAAGAAATATCAGCAGGATTAAACCCCTAGTTCCTCCCGAGGACCTGCCATCACCGGTACATGTCTTTGTTACATCCAGGCTTGATTACTGTACTGCTCTATACTTTGAGATCTCTGGAGGGACCCTCCACCGGCTGCAGTTGGTGCAGAATGCAGCAGCCTGGTTGCTGATGGGTCTATCTATGTCTTTTCATGTGATCCCAGTCCCTAAATAGGCCTGCCCCTAAGGAGTTGGTGCAGTTCTGTCCTTTGAGAGGAGTTACCTCAGAAGGCCTAATGATGGAGCTGGACTTCTCGGGAGTTCCGATGGATAGCACTGACCCACGGCCCCTGGTGATGGCCTACAATAGGGATGTTGCGGGGACCTTGGATGTCATTGCTCCAACTCGTATTCACCCCCTTACCCTTCACCCAGGGGCCCCCTGGTTTGATGGGGAGATCTGTGAGCTGAAGAGACAGGGGAGAAGATAGGAAAGACACTGGCGGAAAACTCACCTGGAGGTGAACAAGCTTAGATTGTTGGATCATTATAAGATCTACCAATTAGCAATTTCCCATAAGAAGGCAAAGTTCCTGTCCAGGGAAATTGCTGCAGTGAGAAAAAGGCCAGCTCAGCTCTTCCAGACTATGGACAGACTGTGCAATCCAGCCTGTCTCCATGGTGGTCAAGCGTTGTCACAAGTACAGTGTAAGGAGTTTGCACAATTTTTCTCTGATAAGGTGTCCACCATCAGGGATGAGATCAGCCAGTGCCTTCCCATTGGACCTTGCACTGATCAGTTGTGTGGTACTAATGCCCAATTGACCTGGTTCACCTTTAGCCAACCAGCAGTCATGGATATAGTGAGGATTGTCCAGACTTTGCAGCCAACTTACTGTAGTTTGGATCCGGGCCCTACTCACCTTCTAGTGGGGTGTGTAGAGGTCATCAGACCAGTCCTTGTTGGGATAGTGGCGATTTCTTTGGAGAGATGGATCTTTCCAGATCCCTTAAAGGAGGCAGTAGTACGCCCCTTTTGAAATAACCCTCCCTTGATCCCGACTGCCCAGCGAACTACAGACCAGTCTCGAACTTGCCCTTTGTAGGAAAAGTTATTGAGAAGGTGGTCGCTCTGCAGCTGGAGGATCATTTGATCAGCCACAATATCTATGATCCTCTCCAGTCTGGCTTCAGGAAGCAGCATGGCACCAAGACAGCCCTGGTGTGGGTACTTAATGGTCTCCTGATGGCGAGAGATCAGAGAACTCATTCCATCTTGGTTCTCCTTGATCTCTCAGCAGCGTTTGACACCATGGATCATGGAGTGATGCTCGAGCGCCTGTGGTTTTTCTGTGGACTGAGGGGGGCAGCCTTCAGTTGGTTTTGATCTTTCCTCGAGGGCAGATCACAGAGAGTGGTGTCAGGGATTTATTCCTCGGCCCCTCACTGGCTGCCCTGAGGGGTTCAACAGGGTCCGGTGTTGTCCCCCATGTTATTTGCAGTGTATATGCTTCCATTGGGGAACATTATAAGATGGTATGGGCTGAGCTTTCATTGCTACGCTGATGATTCTCAGCTCTACATGTCTTTTGTGCCTGAACAGGAGTCTGATTCAATCATGGTGTTTAATAACTGCCTCCTGGAGATGCAGAACTGGATGAGTACTAGTTGGCTTAGGTTGAACTCAAATAAAACAGAGGTATTGGTGGTGGACCCTGGTTTTAGGACAATAGGGGCATGGGCAGGGAAACTCTCAGGTCTATACCTTGGGAGGACCCCGATTATGGCCTCTGGCCAGGTGCGTAACCTGGGCATGGTGTTTAATGAGGGCCTGACCCTGAAGGCACAGGTGTCAGCTATAGTCAAGTCCTCCTTTTCCCATCTAAGGAATATAGCATGGGTGAAGCACCTGGTCCCGCATGAAGATCATTTTCATACCTTGGTCCACGCCTTTGTTACCAGTCATTTTGATTACTGCAATGCCCTCTATCTAGGGCTACCGGGGGTGCATATCCACCGCTTGCAGCTAGTGCAGAACGTGACAGACAGGTTGTTAACTGGAATGCCCAGATCCAGTCATATAACACCTGTGCTGCGTGAACTGCACTGGCTGCTTATACAGTGGTGGATCACCTCCAAGGTCACATTGCTGACCTATAAGGCCCTACACGAGCAGGGACCTCACTACCTGAAAGAGCTCCAGTTTTCTTATTGCCCCTCCTGCTCACTCCAATCCTCTGATGAGGGATTGCTAGAGATTCCCAGGGTATCCATGAAAATATCTGGAGGAAGATCTTTTTCCTTTATGGCACCTACCCTGTGGAATTCTCTACCTCATCAGATACGAGATTGCCTGACCAAAGAAGGATTTAAAAAATCCTTAAAAACTGATTTGTTCAACCAGGCATTTTCAGAGACTTACTGAATGGTTTTTGTTGTCTGTGTTATCAGTTTTATTGATTTTAAATATATTGTAATTGTACGAAGTATTGCAAAGGCGCCCTGAGCTCAGGAAGGGTGCCTTATATAAACAGACCTTTACTTACTTACAGCAAGCTCTGCACTGGCTGTCTGTCAGGTGGATGACCATCTTCAAGGTAGGCTTGCTCACCTATGAGGCCTTATATGGACTGGGCCCTGGCTATCTGGCTGATCTCCTGACATCTGCCATCTCAGTCCACTCAACCAGGGGCCTCTTTGTGGTCCCATGGGCTAGACTAAAAACCTCCAGTGACCAAGCCTTTGATGTTGCTGGACTGCCCTTTGGAACTCTTTTCCCATCTCTGCCAGGGAGGTCCCGATGGCTGAGATGTTTAAGAGGGATCTAAAGACCTACTTATTCTGCTTGGCCTTCCCAGATGAATTTGACTAACTAGAGCTAGTCTAATTTTAGATAATATATTTTCATATTTATTTTTTTAATATTGTATTACATGTTATATGTGTTTCCTCATTGTATTTATTCTTGTACCATCCCTACCTGCTTTTATGTAAGGCGCCCAGAGCCTCCAGGATTGGGCGCCATATAAATAAACGTGCCTTGCCCTTGCCGTGCCTATAACAACTGATCTCCAGGTAATACTCCAGTAACACATCCATAACACTCAAGTCAAAAAAGGCTTTCAGCAATACGCAATGCAAAGCATATTTTCTTTAAATATTCAAATAATGTTGTTTCCCTACTTCAGAACTCAGTCCCCCACACTAACTCCTTGCTACTGCCCCCTTATGGTTAAAATAAAATGCTACTGGATACTCTTTTTATGAGTCACATCCAGGATCACATCATTCTGACATACTGTACTGTAGCTGCCTTATCACCTTCCTCACAGGCATGATTACTGTCTTACTACTGTATAACTCCCACTACCTACTGCTTATCATGCTGCTCCCCCTTGTAATGGGGCCACAGGAAAGAAGTTAACTGTGCAGAGTAGTAAGGTATAATGGGGGCACACACAGCTGCCTCCTAAAGATAGAGATCATTTTTATGTTTGCTTACACATGTGCAAGAAACATTTCAGCACAACTTAGGAGAGAGGCGGGGTTTTGGAAGTTCGGCACTGTGGGGGCCAATGGCCCCAGTGCCTTTTGAGGCTTGGCCCACTTTCCTCAATGCGGTGGCAGGCTGCTGCTGACACTAGTTCAGCCAATGTGCCACCATCTTGAAACATTTTTGCCACTGCAATCAGGGGCTGCCTCGTCA
This sequence comes from Neoceratodus forsteri, assembly GCA_016271365.2. Lineage (NCBI taxonomy): Eukaryota > Metazoa > Chordata > Ceratodontiformes > Ceratodontidae > Neoceratodus > Neoceratodus forsteri. Next base: position 1,042,319,756 of record CM057455.1, on the reverse strand, counting down.
TTGCAGCGTCAGCCATTCCTCTGCAATGAGGAAGCAATCCGTCATTGCAGGGTTGTACCTTGCCCTCCATATGCCCCGACCCAGTTCATTTGCTGATGGGGAGGCCAGTCCCCATCGCCATAATGTCCTCACTCCCAAGTTTCTGTTGTATGCCGAGGGGGTGCTCAATCCCCCTCGGCATCATGAGCCCCCTCCCCAATAGTCTTTCTTTGCTGATGAGGTGCCCAATCCCTGTCGGCTTCAGTCCCACCTTCCCAATTCAATTTGCTGATGGGGGAGCCCACTCCCCATTGGCATAATGTCCCCAATTTGTTGTCTGCTGAAGGTACCCAATCCCCTTAGCTCTTTCCCCCCACTCGGCATAACACTTGATAGGGTACCCAATCTCCCGTCAGCTATAGCCCTTCAAAACACTCAGGTGGCATGCTGGGAGCCCACCCAGTGTGCCAAATGTCCCTGAAAAAAACAGGCCTGCAATGTTTGGTTTTTAACCCTGTAAAACAAGCGGTCCTCGTTGAGTCCTTGGCCCCTCCACAACCAGCGCCCACCCTCTGCACACCCTGCCTCCCCACAACCGCCTCACCCCATATTTATCTCCGGAGCCCAGCTTGACAGTCTTCAGTCTACCAGGAACACGTCTGCACTCTTCAAAGCCGACCGCGAACTGAAGAAATGCCAGTAAGCTGTATAATGGCATAAATAGGGTTTTTTTCAACTTTGGTGCATATGTCAGGCATTTTGGGGAATTTTGGCACCAAATTTTCAACATTGGGTTATTGGGACCCCACATGAATTCAGCTACTGCCATGGCATTATTCGCTTCCAAAAGGTGATTTCGGGGTCACTGCATGGAATCACATTTCAGGACTGACTAATGAAACGACAGTGCCAGTGTTCATGAGGTGGGCTCTCAAAAAGCCTATGTTGCAAATTTGGTGGAAAAAATCCAAAAAATTACTGTTTTACGAGCGTGTGTTGTGCAGTTTCCACGCATGCGCGTACCTTCATGAATTTGAAATATTTTCACTCCAGATTTTTAATATTGGCATTTTTCCACACCTCCTTATGAACAGGACAGCTGTCATTTTTCACATCCTGACTGAAATGTGTTTTCGCACTTCCGGCGCAGAATAGCACGGCCACTGTGGGAAATCAGTGTTTGGGACACATTAAGAAAATCACAGTGTCACTGTTCATGTGCAGAGGTCCTAAATTGCCTATGTTGAAAATCTGGTGATGAAAGTCAATAAAATGACTGTGTCACAAGCATGTGCTGCACAGTTTCCACGCATGCTCATAACTTTGCGAATTTGTAATATTTTTACTCCAGATTTTCAACATTGGCATTTTCCACACCTGCTTATGAACAGTACAGCTGTCATTTTCCACATCTTGGCCAAAATGTGTTTTCGCACTTCTGGCACAGAATAGCGTGGTCGCTGTGGGAAATCAGTGTTCGGGACACATTAAGAAAATTATCGTGACACTGTTCATGAGCAGAGGACCTAAAATGCCTATTTTGAAAATTTGGTGATAAAAGTCCATAAAATGACTGTGTTACAAGCGTGTGTTGCACAGTTTCCACGTATGCTTAGAAGTGCGCAAATTTGTAATATTTTCTCTCCAGATTTTCAACATTGGCATTTTGCCACACCTCCTTATGAACAGTGCAGCTGTCATTTTTCATATCCTGCCCGATATATGCATTTGCACATCTGGCACACAATGGCAAGGTCGCTGTGGGAAAATAATGTTTCGGACAGATTAAGAAAATCATAGTAACAGTGTTCATGAGCAGAGGTCACAAAATGCCTATGTTGAAAATTTGGTGAAATAATTCCACTAATTGACTGTGGTACAAGCATGTGTTGTGCAGTTTCCACGTACGCTCAGAACTTCAAGCATTTTTTAATATTTTCACTACCGATTTTCTACATTGCCATCTCTTCACACCTCCCTATGGATGGTACAGCAGTCATTCTTTACATCCTGCCTGATTTGTGTTTTCGCACATCTGGCGCAGAACGGCATGGTCACTGTGGGAACTCAAAGTTCAGGACACATTAACAAAATCACACTGCCACTGTTCATAAGAAGAGGTTCCAAATGCTTTCATGAGGTGGGGGTCACAAAAAGACCATGTTGAAAATTTGTAGTGGAAATACCAACACACACGGGGCATTACGGTTTCTAACCATAACATCCCACCCTGTACAGACTGACAGGCATCAGAGGTGTAATTTTGAATCACTTTCTGTAATGCTTATGATATCCCACCCCCACCCTGAAGCCAGTGACAGGCACTGAGGTGTGCCTTGCACTCTTCTGCCCCAGACTTCACCCCATTCTCCTGTACTGCACCCATTTCAGCATATGTCCTTATGAAATGGGGTGACTGTGAAGCCGACCACCCCAAGGCACACCTCAACACTTGTTGGTGTCTACAGGATACAGTAAGGTGAAATGCCATGAGCATTATGGGCAACGACCCACAGGCACACCCCAATGCCTGTCCATCTCTGCAGGGTGGAGGTGGGATTGGCATGAGTTCAATACTTCACTGCCACTCCTATTCTGCATCTGTCTAACTCCTCCACATCCAATGCTAATATCAGCAAGCAAACATTCAGCATTGACAAATGCTTGTTTATTGCACTGCCAACTGCACTGCCTAATAGAGGAAATTTATATCACGGGAGATGGTGCAAGAATTGTGGGTCCTGTGTGCATTGAGAGGGAAAGTTGCAGTCTTAATGCCCCCCATAGCTGCTGTCATTTTTATAAAATAAACTCCCACTCACTCTACCCTCTAACTTATCCACTCAGCATGGCAATTTGAATGAGACCAAAAAAAAAATATTCAGAATGCAGATTGTGGTCTGGGACCATGCTGGGAGAGACAGCTGCAGTGAGTGGGTGCTGGGATATTTTTATCAGAGAGGCAGATCAAGGTACAGTATGTGGGCTATATATGGAGGTACAGTAGAGCTATAGTGGAAGGTTGCAGTGAGAACTGGAAGATCTTTTGTAATGGAGGGAGAGCCGCAGGTGGTGATGGGTGCAATTTTTTATTGGAGGGGCAAGTTAGGGTCCTTGGGTCATGGTGGAAGAAAGAGCTGTAGTGAAAGATGGGTATTATTTTGCACTGGAGGGGCAAAATGGGGTCCAGCAATGATAGAGAGATGGTGACTGAGGCGACTGCAATTTTGTTAACAAATGCCAGCTGCACAATAATCAGGGGCCACACTTGCAGGGATAGCTGCAGCTGGACATGTGTGCACGTTTTATGTGGAGGGTCCAATCAAAGTTCATGGGGTCATGCTGCGGTGGAAAACTACAGTACAGTGGGCTATGCCTTCTGTATTGTTGTATCAGTAACTAATCATCCTCTTTTAATTAAACCTTCCTCCTGGTCCACCTTCTGCCCTGTGCAACCACCAACCTAGTGTTAACCTTAGTTTTAATTTTAATTGCAAAATACTCTGCTGATGTATCACATCAGCACCGTCCTACTCCACAGTGGGACGTTGTGGGAAATGACATAAGAACTGCAGATTCTGTGTGAATTGAGAGGGAAAGTCTCAGTGTTTTCTGACATTCACCATAGCTACTGTCATTTTTATAAAATATATAAATCCCCTTCTGCTCCACCTTTAGCCCCAGTTCAACCACCAGCTCAGACATGATGCATCGCCACTTTTGTCCTCTACCAGATTTTCATAACAACCCCCCCCCCCAACAACTGCTGGCATTTTATAATGATGCATATTTTAAATAAACCCCCTTCCAGCTCCACTCTTTACCTCCATCCAACCACCAACCCAGTGTTACCCTTTGCTTTAATTTCAGAATAAATAAAGTACTGATGTATTGCATCGGCACATTTCTCCTCCATGTCAGGACATCATGAAGATGGTGTAAGCACTGCGTTTCCTTGGTGCACTGAAAGGGAAAATTGTAGTCTCAATTTTTTTCCTACTCCCAATAGTTCCTATCATTTTTATAAAATTAATAAACCCACTCCCGCTCCACCCTCTGCTCCAGTCCAACCCTCAACTCAGAGGACTTGATGCATCTCTGCCTTCATCCTCCACTGACACCTCCGAAAATCAGGAGATAAAAAGCTGCAGGTTCTGCGTGCATTGAGAGGGAACACTGCAGTCTGAGAGAAGGAGAGAAATGCAGACTGAGGTGGCTGCAGTTTTGTTAATGAGTTCTAGATGCACAGTATTCTGGAGCCATGCTCACAGGAAGAGCTTCAGTTGGAAGTGTGTGCAATTTTTGCATGTAGGGTCCGATCAAAGTCCAGAGGGCCATGATAAGATGGAAACTATAGTATTGTGGGCTATGCCTTCTGTATAGTTGGATCGGTTACTAATGATCCTATTTAAAAAAAAAAAAAACTGCTCCATCCTCTGTCTCATCCAACCACCAGCCTAGTGTTAACCTTAGGTTTAACCTTAATTGCAAAATAAATAAAATACTGTACTTTACTGATGCATTGCATCAGCACCTTTCTCTTCCATCGCTGGACATTGCAGGGGATAATTCAAGAGCTGTGGGTCCTGGGAGCACTGAGAGGGAAAGTTGTAGTCTCAGTGTCTCCATGCCCACCACAGCTACTGTCATTTTGATAAAGTAAATAAACCCTCTCCTGCTCGAGCCTCTGCCACAGTCCAACCCCCAACTCAGCAGACTTGATAAATCGCCACCTTCATCCTCCACTAAGTTTAAACAACAATGCCCCCCTCCCCACCCACACACACATAGCTGCTGGTACTGTGTACTGTAAAAAAAAAAACTTCCACTCCAACCTCCACCCCCATCCTTCCATCAACCTAGTGATACCCTTAGCATTAATTACAAAATAAAGTACTGATTCACTGCATCACCACCTTCCTCCTCCACTGCGAGACATCACTGGAAATGATACAAAAGCCACAGATCCTGGGTGCACTGAGGAAAAGTTGTAGTCTTAATGTGTTTCAGCCCTCACTATAGCTACTTTTATTTTCATAACACACAGTAAATAAATGCTCCTCTGCTTCTCCCTTTGCCTCAGTCCAACCCCCATCTCAGCAGACTTGATACATTGCCACCTTTGACTTCCACCAACTTTTCACAACAACCCCCCTTCCCACATCTGCTGGCATTTTATAATAGTACTAGGTGCTATGCACTAATGGGTGGGAATAACATGCCAAAGGTGCGTATCCCGCCCTCAGAGCTCTGCACCTGTGGATGGATGCGCAGTGGCTGTATTCACAGACACCACCCACTGCTCAGCTCCCATTTGTGGCCCTGTCCCCCTGACATGCAGGTGTGTGGAGGACTGTTCCACAGATCAGACATCCATCCAATGGGATGCCTGGACTGGTCCGCCACTGGATCCCTTGCATCCATGGGGCACCAAGGATGGAAGATGGTGTGCTGTGTGCCACCAGCACAGGGGCAGGTGGGTGCCCAGCCAGCTGCCCCGGCCCTCCTTGTAGTCCCCATGGATGGGGTGGCATGATCTGCTATGCCCTGATGTCTTCACCGCAGCCTGTGGAGGCATCCTGGGGGTGGAGAGTATCCCTTACAGCTGGGTGTTACCCAGTGTAGCATGTGCCACCCACGCTCAGCACTCTGCATCTTTGTGAATAGTGCAGAGTGCAGGCACACCCTTACATGCCCACCACCTGCCCCCAGTGCATTGCTGTCTGCGAGACAGGGGGATCAGGCATGTAACTGCCACATATCCCATCTGTGAATGCTACATGGGGTCCACAGGACCCCATTCTGTGGCATTCAGACATAATGATGCCTACGCGCCAGTTTCCGAGGCGTATTGGTATCATGCATAGGGCCCCATATATTGTAAATAAACCCCCTTCCAACTCCACCCTCCACCCCATCCAACCACCAACCTAGCATTAGCCTTAGCTTTAATAGCATAGTAAAGTACTGATGAATCACCTCAGTACCTTCTGCCTTGACCATGGGATATCAGGAGTGATTATGCAAGAGCTGTGGTTCCTGTGTGCATTAAAAAGGAAAGTTGTAGTCTCACTGTTTTCCTGTCCCCCATAGCTACTGTCATTTTGATAAAATAAATAAAACCCCTCCTGCTCCACCCTCTGCCCCAGTTCAGCCACCAGCCTAGTGTTACCCTTTGTTTTAATTTCAAAATAAAGTACTGATGCATTGTATCAGCAACTTCCTCCTCCACCAAGATACAACATAGAAGATGATGCAAAGGCGGTGGGTCCAGTGTGCATTGAGAGGAAATGTTGCAGTCTTACAGTCACCCCCCCCCAAGCGATCTTGAAAGGCATGCAAAGATGCAGGGGCAAGGCACACCAAACCCTCCCCTTCTATCCAAACCATTTCTTCCATGCATTCCCTATACAGCAGAGGGAATATAGTGTGGAATACAAATCTTAAACACAAAATGTACAAGTACAATACAGTATATTAAACAGTTTTACAAATAAATGTTCTATTTAATTTTAGTCACTTAGCCACTCAGCATGCCAGTTTGAATGAAACAAACAAACAATATATATATATATATATATATATATATATATATATATGTATATATATGTATATATATATATATGTATAGAATGCAGATTGTGGTCCACGGCCATGCTGGGAGGAGGAGCTGCAGTGGGTGGTTGCTGGGATTTTTTTTTATTAGAGAAGCAGATCAAGGTACAGTATATGGGCTATATGTGGAGGTATAGCAGAGCTATAGTGGAAGGTTGCATTATGAGGTGGGAGGCATTTTTTAATGGAGGGAGAGCTACAGTGAGTGGTGGGTGCAATTCTTTATTGGAGGGAAAAATTAGGATCTGTAGGTCAAGCTTGGAGGAAAAACTGTAGTGGGAGGTATTTAGAATTTTGTTTTGGAGGGATAAAATGGTGTCCAATGGCGAGAGAGAGAGAGAGAGAGAGAGATATGCAGTTTCATTAACAATTGCCAGATGCACAGTATTCTGGGACCATGGTTGCAGGGAGAGCTGCACTTGGAAGTGTGTTCTGTTTTTGTATGGGGTGTCCAAACAAGGTTCCAGGGGCCATGCTGAGATGGAAAACAACAGTACTTTGGCCTATGCCTTCTGTATACTGTAGTTGGATCAGTAACTAATGATCCTATCTTAAATAAACCCCCCCTCCTGCTCCTTGCTCTGCCCCATCCACCCACCAGCCAAATGTTAACTTTAGTATTAATTTTAATTGTTGTTGTTACATAAACCCATCCCATTACACCTTCTGCCACCATCCATCCCCCAATCTAACTTTACACTGAGCTATAATTTTATAGGTAATTAATTAATGCTGAAACAGGCCATGAACAGGTGACATCTTTCGCCACCTTCCTTCTTTACTGGCAAACGCTTTCACTCTGCACAGACATAAACTCTAAATGATGTGTATCTGAAATGTACATAACGTGAGCATGATCGCAAATTGAAAGTGACAAAAGTCAGTTTCAGCTCCAATAGCCTGCACATTCTGAGAGGTTCCCCACACAGCCATATGACGTACCTTTGAAATACCAACAGCCAAATGCTACAGTACTATTCTAATGAAAGATGAGTGCTGGGGAAAAACTGAATTTTCCCTCATGTCCCTGAATTATTGTTGATAACTTATAGGCAGAAATGTGGGAACTATGTCCAAGATATTGTATATACTCTAGCCAGATGCAAAAAGGTTTGTTGCTTGATACTGTTTCTATTACAGCATGTTTTATTTTAAACATAACATTTTTATTAAAAATGAAGCACTCACTATAACATACTATAGTGTATTATTAAAAATTACAGTACCACCAGGCCTTCAGGATTGCCTCCCTCATATAGCCATCCCACCAAGACTGATCTCTTAGCCCCCTAAATATGACAGGATTGGGGCACATTTGGTAGCTCAGTACAGTACCTCCTTCCTAGTCAAAGTACTTCAGTAAATGTGTGAGTGGAGGTCACAGGAGGGGGTCCTGGATCACAGAAAGGTTGGTGGTGGAATCATCACCTGGAAGACTCTCCTCCATTCACCAGTTCTGTGAGGAGCTGTGGTAAACAGAGGGTACCCAAACACTCAGGGGAGTGTAAGAGATCCTATCTCATTGCTTCCTGGGAATAATATGTTTGAGTGCTGTAGTTTCATTAGCTCCCATGTCCAATGTGCAGCAGCAATGACAAGCAGAGGAAGTCATGACTGTGAAGCAGAGTGAGACATCTTACCTCATGATCTCCCAGGAAGCTGTGTATTAGCCAGACACTATTCAGAAATGCTGAAGTTGTATGCTGTGCCCCCAACATTTCTCTGTTTAAAAAAACAAAGATTTGTGAAGCTGAACTCCAATCCTCACCCCAGCCCTAATCTGCTCATCTATGTTATTCTAAAATAAAAATGCCAGTGTAAGGCTCATTGGGGTGGGGAAGCTGATGCATCAAAACCCCTATGAGGAGAGAACAAAAGACCTCAATATGTACACCCTGGAACAGAGGAGGGAGAGGGAGGAAATTATAGAGACCTTTAAATACCTCACAGGGGTAAATAAGGTACAGGAGGGGAGTATGTTTTAGAAGAAAAAGGTGCACAAGAGCAAGATGACATGCTATGAAGCTGGAGGGGGTGGACTTTAGTAGAGATGTGACCAAGCACTTCTTCACAGACACAGTTTTGGATTCCTGGAACAGCCTCCCAGCAGAAGTGGTGGGGACAAAAATAGTGGTGGGGTTCAAGAATTCATGGGATAAGCACAAGGGAATCATAGTGGAAATGAAGGGGGGAAGGAGAAAGAGTTGGAGTCTTGGCACGGTCTGCGGTAATAGTGTAGGTAGGGAGAAATGGGAAGACTGAATGGGCCAAGTGGTCCTTATCTACCATCAAATTCTATGTTTCTATAATGAAAGAATGATGTACAGTATAGTAGTGATATAGCTTGTAGTGGGTGTGGCCACCTCATTACAGTCAACCCACCAGATGTAATGCAAAATACAGGGACTTATCTGAGTGCAGGGTGCCAAGGGGTATTTCTGGGGAGAGGTAATCTGCCGCACCTGTAAAGAAAAGGAAGTGGTTTGGGGGAGGGGAATTGGCTAAAACCCCTTTGCCCACAATGGTGGCTGAGTGGGCAGTATTTTATTTAATAGCCATGTGGCTAGTGAAGGCTAGTGGGTGGCTAGTGTCCTTTTGTTATGTGAACTGGGGGGGACAGAAACAAGCAAAAAGAGGAACTAAGCAGACAGTAGCAAAAGGAGGCAGTATGGTGCAGTGGTTTAAGGCTCTGAGCTGCAAATCTGGAGACCTGGGTTTGAATCCCACAGCCCCCACTTGCATACTGTGTGACCCTGAGCAAGTCACTTAACTTCCTCGTGCTCCCAGGTTGCACCTGCAAACAAGCTTTCAGCTTAGTGTGTCTCACCTGGTAAAATAATTGGTAAAAAAAGCACAGAGGAGCATAAATATATAAATAAATAAGAAATATCTATAAAAATAACATGGTTAACTGGAAGGGGGCATGCAGTCCTCACAGCAAGCTACAAGCAGGTCATGTTGTGTAAGGTCTGTTGGCTGGATCGGATGTCACTAGGATGATGTCAGCAGGAGGTGGGATAGGATCAGCTAGATGAAACAAAAGATAAAAGGAAAAGAAGGGCTTGGTGTTCGGGGGAAGGGCACAACAGCAGTGGGACAGAGTTTGTTCAAAAAAATTCTATTTGAAAGGGGCTCAAGCTCTCTCATGATTGGCTGTCAGTGATCTCAGTACCAAATGCTCCAATCAAGTGAGTAGGTGAGCTAGAGTGTTCAGTAGTGTAGCTCAACCTTTTGTGCTCGCTTTCTCTCTCTCTCTCTCTCTCTCTCTCTCTCTCTCTCTCTATATATATATATATATATATATATATATATATATGTATATATTCTCTGAGCAGGCACGTAGCAGTCTAGTGGCAGGGCTTAGCCACTCACTTCAAGAAAAATAGTAAGAAAAAAATGGAAACTAAGTTTTAATGTGATAGGTTAATTAGTTATGGGGCTATCAATGCCAGAGTAAAAGAAAAGTTTTCTAGCTAGGAAAGCAGTAGAGTAACTGAGTTCCACAAACTTTTTGGGCCCTGTTAGACCAAACAAAGAAGGAAGAACAGAAGTTAAGTCTGCAGTTAGCAGTCAAGACCTGCAAAGAGCTTGTTATTTTCTAGCTAAAGTTTGTAGAGAGGGTTCATCTGTTTGACAGAGGACTGAGTAGGACCAGAGGAGCAGCTGAGGGAACCAGGACCTGGGAGGACCGAGAAGCGGCAGAGCCATCATTGAACATCAGCACAGGACTTCTCATCAATCCTTGGCCAGGGCAGCACAACAAAGGAATTCATTCTTCAAGGACGACACTCATTTTTGGGTTATGGTATCTGAGACTGAGACTTTTAAAAAGAGACTTGAAATAATTTAGTGACATTTTACTGTTAATCTTGGCGGTAGGGTGACAAATGTGTGTTGCAACAAATCCTAGATTTTTTTTGTCAGGGGAAGAAAATACTGATATTCATTTTTGTGCAAATGTTATTTTACTGTTTAGGCTGTGCAGCCATTTTTCTAGTTACTCATAGAGCCATTGCTGAAGTAAAAAAGTAATAGTTATTCACAGATTAATTGTGTTTTCATTCTTGCCATGTGATCATTCAGTGAGGGTTGGGGTCAGTGTGCCCTGCATCATGGAAAGGTGAGGGGTAGAATCACCACACAGGAACCTTCCCTCCATTCATAAGTCCTATGGGCAGGCATGGTGAATGAAGAGAACTCAAACCCTGGGGGGAATCTGGGATATCCTACCTCATGGTCTCTAGGGAATAACAAGTTTGAGTACTGTACTTTCATCAGCTCCCAAGTCCAATGGGATGCAATGATAAGCGGAGGTGATCACAACTGTGGAGGAGGGTGAAACATCTCACTGTGCCTCATTATTTCCCAGGTAGTTATGTAGCCAGCTTAAGCCTGACACTATTCAGAAATGCTGAAGATGTATTCTTGCCCAAAAAGCATGTTTCTGCTTTGAAAAAAAACTCATTTCTGCTTAGCTGAACTCCATCCCCCTGCCCAGCCTAACTCTGCTAATTTATGTTACTCTAAGAATGAAATGGCAGTATGAGGCTCAGTTGGGGGAAGGAGCAAGCTGACAACTCCCAAAACGCAAACACAGACTCTCAGGTTTACATGAAGGAGCTGAATTTAGATGCGATGTAAAAGATGAATTATTCAAATGAACAAGAAGCTGTCTGTAATTTTGTGCATATCTATCCTCAACCTCAAAACCTAAAACAGAGCCTCATGTGTTAACTGGCTAGAGCAGATTTAATTATGTTTTACATTCCTTTTCTATAAGCACTTTTTTGAAAAAAGCCACCCCCTACCCACTATAACTGTAATCAGAGAATCACATGTTAACATGCAGGAGCCAAAGTTAACTCAGAATTACTGTGCTTTATGAATGATGTGTTATTTAAATAGAGAATACTGGATGGGCAACCATGCACAACCAGTGTGTTCTGCCACAGAGGTGTTCTGATACCCTTTGACCTCAGGAGCGAAGCTCAAAATGTCCTTAGGAATCAGAACCCCGACCTTGTAGAACACACTATTTGGGCACAGAGTTGCCCATCTAGTATTTTTTAAAGTATATGGTGCCCCTAGATCATTTAAAAACAGATTGAAGCACTTTCTTATCTTTTTAAGTCTTAAAAGAAACTGATTGCTGCCACGTCTTATTCCCGGGCTTAGAGATGGTAGCTAGGGTGAGTTGTGGGGGTGCTAGGGACCAGACATCCCTACAATTCTAGCATGCATTACTATTGTTTGTCAATCATGTGTGGGAGGGATTTTCAAGGAAAAAAATGGTGGCTATATTTCTTGCTTAGTAAGAGTAGCTGGACCATGAGGAACCAACTTTTATTTTGTACTTTTAAATATCTGGTTAATCCTGCATTACATTTTTAGTATAAAAATACAGATCTGGTTGATCCTGCATTTTTCCCTATATCTAGTTGTGTGTCTTTCCAGTTATTTGCTCTTTAACCTGTAGTTCAATGTGTGGTTCCTAGCGTAGTGCTTGTGTATACTTATAAGCTTGGATTTGACATGCTTGAGGTTATGGACTTAGACTTTGGCCTTTCTATGTTTCCCACCCTCAGTAGGAATGCTGGGTAGGCATAGGACTAGAGGGCCAGCATTGAGGGTGAGATAAGAGTGCCGGAGGAGGCAGGGGAGGAAGGCGAGTGATTTTGAAATGCTCGAAGCTTGAGCGGCAGAAGTGCTGGGATTTAAGTAGGGGATGTGGGAGGAGCTATTCTCCCCCCATCGAACCTCCGGCTTTAGCTTTCCCATTCAATGTGTGGTTCATAGTCTAGTACTTGTGTATACTTATGAGCTCAGATTTTACATGCTTGAGGTTGTGGACATAGACTTTGGCCTTTCTCTGTTTCCCACCCTCGGTAGGAACACTGGGTAGGTATAGGACTAGAGGCCCCCAAAGATTATTAGCAGTTTGATTACCTTCTCCAACTCCGGAGAGTGTGGCCAGTAGCGCACAGGAGAGAACCCCCCCCCCCCGTAGGGGAACCCTCTGAGGACCAGGGCTTCTGACCTGCCCATCCTCTGGGTGAAATAAGAGGAGATAATCCAAATAGAGGACTGAGGTCTAGTTCTGGTTATGTCTGCTGTTCTTATCCTTGAAGTCTTGCTGGTCACTGAGATGTGTTCTCTGGATTTTGGCAGCAGTGGAAGTCAATACTGAAGGATGAAGATGAAGGAGAGTCCAGTTCTGATGTCTAGATGAGGTAAGATAGTTGAACCACATCTAGGGTTCATGTATAGTAGTCAGAAACTGGAAACTGAACATAAGGATAATTCCGGGGAGCGATGGCAAGGGATAGAAGGTCACTAGCTGATGTACCTCTGAAATTCAAGGGAAGATACTTGCTGTTGGAGGTACCATGGCAAGATAAAATAAGAGTTGACAGAAGCTCTCTGAAGCAGCCTGATGAGATAAGTAGCAGCAATAAAATCCAGGGGCCGGTTGGCGGTAGGCAGATAAATGGGAACCTCATGGAGGCAGAGTTATGATTCATAATTGAGGAGACCTCCACACAGGTCATCGGTGAAAGTCCTTCCAAGAGGACCCAAGAAAAGATACAAGATGGCCATGGAGGTGCAGGGCAAGTCCTGAAGCTGAGGATCCAGATGCGGCATGGAGGAGGGAATGAGAACAGGCCCCCATGCATGCAATACGAAGGACAAGTAGATGCCAGGCATGAATAGGGAAAGCAGAAGCATATTTCGGGGAATGATGAGCAACTGTGAAGAGAGTCAACTGGGATGTCCTGTATTGCGAGTCCTGGAAGGAATGGAAAGAGATCAGAGGTCCTGGAAGCTGAAATAGCAAGCATGATCCAATATGACAAGGCAGGACAAGTTAGTCGCCTGAAAGGATGGCTGCAGAGGAAGGAAAATTAAGGCTCCAGAGCATCAGAACTAGGCTTGCGGATAGAAGAATGTCACCAAATTATGAACAGTAAAGGTATGGGTAAATCATACTGGCCGAGACAGCCATAGGGCAGTGTTCATATGCAGGACGAGTATCAGGAGTCATATAGATAGTAGGTCGCTCATATGATGGATGGATGATCATGATCATGTCGACTTGAGTGAAGTGCCTGGCAGTGGTTTTAATCTTGAGTAGATTTCAGATTCAGATTCCTTTATTTAAAGGATGTATAAAATCTAGATAATTTGTTACATCACAATATTAAAAACAGTAACACATCTAAATACACAATAATTTGTATGACAATAAGATTTTATCTAATCAAACTCATGCAAGTATAACAATCACTTATCTTCTAGCATTATACCCATAGGCCCGTATATTCAGAAGGGTTGCGAATGGCGCAACAGTGTTGCTCCATGTAAAACCCACTGATGTGCCCCAGCGCGATATTCAAACGTGGTTTGTGCCTGGCACAAATCCAGCTGCGCCGGAGCGCATCAGTAATGTATGCGGCGCAGGTGTGGGGGCATGCCCATGCATACTCCGCACATCCTGATATTCAGCCCTGGATGTGCTGAGCCCAGGCATGTGCAACCCCCACTCATGCTGCACACAGGTGAGTCAAAAAAAAAAAGGAACAGCTGGCCACCCACAGGTGAGCTGCCATACTACAGGGCGCAACACAGCAGCTGCCACCTGTGGGTGGCCACCTGAGCTCCGGCTACACCTGTCGGCGCCCACCCATGCCCGATCGTGGGCATATGTAGAAAAAGGATCCTCCAAAATCCCTGTTGGTCCAGTGGACCACTCGCAGCCCGATCGTGGGCTTCAGTTTGTAAAAATATCATCCTATATCCCTGGTGGTCCAGTGGACCACTTGCAGCCCGATCGCGGGCTTCAGTATGTAAAAAATATTGTCCTATATCCCTGGTGGTCCAGTGGACTGCTTGCAGCCCGATCGCAGGCTTCAGTATGTAAACAATATCGTCCTATATCCCTGGTGGTCCAGTGGACTGCTTGCAGCCCGATTGCGGGCTTCAGTATGTAAAAAATATTGTCCTATATCCCTGGTGGTCCAGTGGACAGCTTGCAGCCCAATCGCGGACTTCAGTATGTAAAAAATATCGTCCTATATCCCTGGTGGTACAGCGGTACCCCCCCGCCCACTAAGCCCCACTGCCCCGCTCCCCCCCAGTCAGCAGCAGGCAGCAGCACCTCACCCACCTTCTGCCCTGCAGCCCGCTGACTGACATCGTAGGTAGGGCTGTATGCCCATTGGTCACAGCGTGAGCCAATGGTGTGCAGTGCCTGTGCTTGATATTATTAAAGTCCAGATATGTGAATGGATCCATTCACATATCTGGACTGTGTGATTACGGTATGGAAGCTGCATGCCCATTGGCTCACGCTGTGGACCAATGGGCATACAGCCCTACTCTACGGTATCAGTCGGCAGGTGGCGGGTGGCAGGCGGGTGGTGCTGCCACCCGCTGCTGACCAGGGGAGCGGGTGGTGGGGCTCAGTGGACAGGTGGGGGACCGCTGGACCACCGGAGATGGCTGGACCATTTTTGCAAGCCTGGGTCAGCAGATCACTGCCGGGCTGGGGCTGACCCCAACCCTGATCGAACTTGACAGACCACCAGGATAACTGGTTAAATATTGCAGCTGATGCTTACTCGTCCATTGTCTGTGCGCACACTGTGCGAAGAAGTAAGTCCCAACGGCTGCAGCCTGGCAGGCGCAGGTGCAAGTCACCGGGATCAGCGACCTGCATACAAATGGGAGAATGACATGCAAATGGCCCCATTTGTGCCTTGCATGCATTATGGCCCCATTTGCATGTGCATTTTAAATATCGCGTTGTTGCGCCGTAGCGCTAACAGAACTTGTGCTAGCGCATCCCACTGCTCCACTCTGGCTAATTTGTGCTGGCGCAGTGCCACTGCACCATGCGCACTGTAGGGTAGCCAGGGTGGATATTCAATGCTGCTGTGCCATGGTACAGCTCCGCTGAATATCACCCTGTCAACGCCTCAAGAGTTGGTTATGGCCATGTTTCAGGCTTCTACAGCCCAGCGCAGTCTGAATATCCGGGCCAGAGTTTTTTATTGCTTCAAAAAAATTTTCTAAAGCATACATTTTTTTAATTTGATCAAGTTTTAATAAAAATGTAATTGCTTCTGTACCCATTTTCCCTCTCAAATCTAACAATAAGGGAGCTAACCAACACTTTCTTTCTATGTCCCAATTTTGACACTCCAAAATAATTTGTACTATCTCTATAGATACATAAGTACAATTATATTGGCCCAAGATTCCATATCCTAAACATCTTCCTATATTAAAATACATATGACCTAAACAAGCAAGTCTAACTGCACTCAGTGTATATCTATGCCATGCATTGTCACATAAAGGTAAATAGGTGTCAATACCCCAATCTTGTTTCAGGGTAGAATAAATACCCCCATCATCTATTTCATTGAGTTTTCCTTTATCCAGTTGTCTATCATTATCCTGTAACCTTGTAACAGTTTCACTAGTATATATATCAACATTAGGTACAGTAAATATATCTGTAAGGCCAACTCTTTTTGTTATCTCATACATTCTAATAAACCAGTTATCCAATTCTTTCTTTACTCCTATTAACTCTAAAGTTTCCAGACAGCACAACTTAGGTAGACGCTGGTCCTCCATCAATTTTATTGTTTTCCATAGGTTAATTGCTTTAATTTGTATTCTTGTCTTAATCAATAACATTCCAGTCTCTAATCGCATAAAACTCGTTGGACAGTCTCTTGGAAAAAATGCAGGGAATTTCTCATGAATGTATTCTGAATAACTTCAATATTCTGTATTATGCCTTTAGCTAACCCCGGACCCATTCAAATGTATTTTTCATCACCATAAAAGAGTTGTTAGCAAATTTATTAGCAAAAGAGAATATAGCATTATTAGTCCTCTAAGCCCCAACTTTTAATTCCTCTGATTGCTGTCTCCAGGATACCCTTGAATCAAAAGTCACCCCCCAGTACTTATAGTCCCCTACAATCTGGAATTTTCTACCCAGGACCACCCATTCTTTTTCTGTTTTACTTCTCTTTTTCTTATTAAATATCATCATTTTAGATTTTTCAATATTTAATGATAGAACCAATGATTCCAGAGAGCTCATAATATTAACGAGTGCTCTTTTCATTCCCCGGGGAGTTCTAGATATAACAATTGCATCATCTGCATACATTAAAACCTGAATTTTTTCATTCATTATTACTGGGGAGAAAGTGTCAATTTTTTGAATATTTCTTATCAATATGTCAATGTATAAATTAAACAAAAGTAGGGCAAGAATGCAGCCCTGCTTTACTCCATTAGTTATACTAAATTCTCTAGATAACGCTCCATCTCTTGTATATATAATCTCTGCTGTGGTGTTTGTATAAAGTAATTTCAAAACTGACAATAATTGAGGATCAATATTCATAAATTCCAACCTTTCCCAGAGTTTTTATCTATTTACTGAATCAAAAGCTGCCCTGATATCAAGAAATGCAGCATACAGTACACCAGACTTTTCCCCCACGTACCTATCTAACACATAGGTCAAAGTAAAGACCAAATCTAGTGTACTATGGTTTATTTTAAATCCACATTGGAACTGAGATATTAATCCACTGTTTTCTACCCATAACTCTAATTTCTCCAGTATTATTCTGGATAAAATATTCTGCCCCACCAGTAGTAGAGTAATCTTGAGTAGAAGTTGGATATCATTGTTAGCTTAGGTAGGAAGGTAAGCTAGGCCCCTGTGGAGGCTAGCTGGAGCAGTGGGACCTCCACGTAGATTTGCCCAAGGAAGGTTAAGAAGTGTAAGAGTAGAGCTAGACCCCCCAGTAGGCTAGCTGGACCAGCAAGACCTCCACGCAGGTCCACCCGAGGAAGCAATAGGAGTGATTGAGTCAAGCTAGGCCCCCATGTAGGCTAGCTGGACTGGCAGGACCTCCATGTAGGTCTGCCTGAAGGAGTAGAATTGAATGAGTTAAGCTAGGCCCCCATGTAGGCTAGCTGGACTGGCAGGACCCCCACATAGGTCTGCCCTAGGAAAGAGTAGAATCAAGTAAGTGGAGTTAGACCCCCATGTAGGCCATCTGAACCAGCAAGACCCCCACACAGGTCTGTCTGAGGTAGGTGTAGAATCAAATAAGTTGAGCTAGGCCCCCACATGGGCTACTTAGACCAGCAGGATCCCCAGGTAGGTCTGCCCGAGAAAGGAGTAGAATCTTGGAAGTTGAGCTAGGCCCTCATGTGGGCCAGCTGGACCAGCAGAACCCCCACATAGGTCTGCCCGAGGAAGGTCTGCTAGAGGAAACAGTGATGTACGGGGTACTAATGGTCTGAGCACATACTTTGGACTTTGAATGAGATGGAGACATTGAAGAAATGCATAAATTATACCCATGTTGCATGGCTTCATGTCAGCGTCCAGACTCAGAACTGTAACTGGAGATCATATAGGGAAGTTAACTATACAAGGTACAAAGGTTTGAGTTCTTGCATGTAACAATTTGTCAGTGATCCAGTCAGTGAGGGGAGACCTTGTAGAGGACAAGTATCACACCCATGAGTTATGTTCTGTGCTTGGAGCCTGTAGGTACGTAACGGAAGAGTGACCAAAATCTCAGATGAAGTAGTCACTGTGATTTAATAGGCAATGCCCCAGGGAGCTGTCAGAGAGACAGACCTCTATAGGGATATGAGGACTGCACCACAAGGTAGAACTGAGTATGGTAAGGTAAAAGTGTTCTCCAGAAAGTGGTCAACAAAATGGTGGAAGGTGGCACATACTGAGGGAGTATGGGCTAGAGACATGTCGAGTACAACTGAAGTCGAAATACCTGCAGGAAATGTCCATCCATAGACAAGGGCTGGCAAAATACAGATGAACACAAACAGTTGTTAGTCACTGAGATGGAAGCGGTCTGTGAAGCCCATATCCCAGGATACATCAGAAGAAGGCTACTAAGGCTCAGAGCACCAGATTCAAATAGACCATACGGATCCCTCTTATAGTGGAGGAACTGTCATCTGGAGACCCCAAGCAGAAGCAGCATTATAGGAGAGCAGGAGGTACATAATGGAAACAGCTGCACAAGTCAAAGCATGGGGAAGGTAGCAACAGAACAATGCAGCCAGAGCATACCACTCAACTGGCCCTGATATTCAGGGATGACCCCGATTTTCCCAAAGTATTCCTTTGTCTCTCATAAAATATGTGGGCATGCGACTTAACAGTGGGGATTGGAGCTGGCCCAGTGGCGCTGAGGTTTGAGGCACTGGACGCCACAGCTTGCGCTATGCTGGCAACCTGAGTTCGGGAGCGAGCTCAGACACCGGGGGTCAGTAGGGGTGGGTTGAGGATCGATCTCCCATTGAGGTGCTCTCCTCCCTGGGGAGGTAGGGTTGGGATGACCCGGCATGCCAGCGACCCCCAGTGGAGACTGGGGGGCACTGCAGCATGTAGGGCAGCATGTGCTCAGCATGGCTGATGTAAGGCAGGGTTGCCATGCGCAGTTGCATCAGGGCATGTGCCACACATGGAGGGGAGAAATCAGAACAAGGAAAACTCTTGTTTGTGGGGTAGATGACGGCACCAGCCCCCATGCCCACAGCTGGGTCCATCCTGTCTGGCCTTTCAGGTTCCTCTGCCTGGGCCCTCACCCACAGTCACAGTCTACGAGTAAGTGCACCCAAAGAGGAGGGGTGGCCCCACCCCAGAGAGGTTAAGCTGGGGGTGCCAGCTGCAGGATGAGACGGAGGAGAGAGGAGGCTCAGACAGAAGGACTTTGGGCAGGGCAGGATCCATCTGGATGCCCAAGAGAAGCCCCATGGACCATGAACAGGAGATAAAACTAATTGGGAAAAAAACAAACAAACAGTGGAGATCAGAAGCATGAAATAAGTCAAACACAGAAAGTATGCTGCGCTTCATTTCAGCCAGGACCCTGATTTATGAGACAGCAAGTGGAGAGGTATGGGAAAAGGTTACTTTTTCGGTGGCCCAGGGCAGCGAGCCACAGCAGCCATGTCAGTTCCAGAAGGCAATGGAGAGTATGGTATTAGAAATGCAGGCAAGGAGTGAGCAAGGGGTGGCACTGGAAGTGGAGGCTGCACAGCGCAGAGCAGCAGGTAGGGAAGGCAGTGTGATGATCCAGGTGAAGGAACTAGCTGATAAGTGGCAACGGGCAGAAGAACAGATGCAGTTGCAGTGAAGGTAATCCAGCAGGGCGAGTGACAGTACATCCAGAGACTTTGACATGGAGAAGTGTGGTGGCTGGCTGGGGAGGGGGAAAACACCCTCCCAAAAAAAGAGAAGGGGGAAGACGAAGGAAAAAGGAGGTACAGGGGAAGAAAGACAGAAACAGGAAGGAAAAATGGATGGGGGAAGAGCACAATGGGGAGAAAATGAAGGGTAGGGAGGGGAACAGAAATGAAGAGGAGAGACAAAACGAGGAAGCAAAGCAAGGCACAAAGCAAACAATGGGGCCCAGGGAGGAAAAGCAAAAGGAAGAGAGAAAGGGGGAGGAAAGAGCACCTAGCTGACCAGCCATGCAAGTGACTTTGAAATGCTCAAAGCTTGAGTGGCGGAAGTGCTGGGATTTAAGTAGGAGATGAGGGAAGAACTATTCCCCCAACTGAATCTCCAGCTTTAGCCTTCCCATTGTCTTCTGCTGAAACCTGTACAGATTTAATTCATTAGTTACAAAATTAATGTTCCTACATAAGTTTACTGAAAAACACTGACTTCGATGAACTAGTTTAGTATTGTGTTATCAGTAAAACCTGTATTGTAAATCAAACAGTAGGTTCACTTAATTGGAACTGAAATAACATTCCACATTTTGTAACATCTTTACCTTGCTTATTGCGTTCTGCCCATTTCATATTGTGCAACATTTGAAATTATTCAAACACTCATATAATGCAATTTACTTGGAAAACTATTCAGTTTTATTGTATGTCACATTTTAAAAAATTTCTCCCAAAAAACTTAAGTAAAAGTATACAATATTGTTTAATATGAAGACCAGTAGACACTGAAAAGACACAGCAATAATGGAGAGTAGTTAAATACAGCACTACTTGAATATACTGTATGACATTCTGCAATTCAAACAGAAGATCATACAGTATATATACAATTCTAACCAGCTGATACAAGAAACTTAGGCAAGGAAGGTTAGGTGAGCTAAAAGGAGTGTTTTATTTACTGATAATCAAGGGAAATGGATTGAGAGGAATGTTTGTTTGTATCCTGTCCCAAGGCAAGTGATTACTGTTGGAAAGCAGTACGCAACAATATTCAGCCATAATGACATCCCTTTTTGAAATCATAGCTGCTGTTTTTAAATGAGCTGAAGGAGCTTTTCTGAATGAGCTGCTTCACTAACGTTTGTATCCTAGAACAAATTAATGTCAAATAATGCTTCACCAGCACCAGAAAGGGACAGTAATCGATACCAGTTTCATTTAATGGAGTGGTGTTTGCTGTCCTACACCAACTGTAATGGCTTCCCACTTTTTCATGAATTTATGCAACAGAATTATCTGCTAAAAACCTGAGGTAATAGGCATAAAGCTGACTGGATGGTTATGCAGACCCAACGAGACCTGAGCACACTGTTAAATCAAGTTTTAAACATGCAGAATGATACAGATTCAAACAGAAGCATAAAGCCACATATGGAATTATTTACAGGGATGTTTGCCCAGAACTCAAGATATTTGCAGCGCCTAAGTATGTCAGCCTTTCTCAACAGAAACAATAAGTTTTATTCTGTCTTTTAACATCTCAGCTTTCTGCTCAGCATTATCTGTGCCCACAAATCAGTGACATTCACTTAGACTGTGAATTGTCTACATCTGGTAACCTAAGTGATGCCTAATTATATTCCAAAAGACTGTTAATGGGTTTTATTACTAGGACCCGTTCCTTTATAGAAACAATGATTATGTTTAATTTCATTATATTGGACTTTAATATGGAAAAACTAAACTGAAATAGTAATGCATCAAATTTAAAAAAAAAATAAAATGGAAGGCAAAATTCTGCAGACTAAAGGGGAGA
This sequence comes from Neoceratodus forsteri, assembly GCA_016271365.2. Taxonomy (NCBI): domain Eukaryota; kingdom Metazoa; phylum Chordata; order Ceratodontiformes; family Ceratodontidae; genus Neoceratodus; species Neoceratodus forsteri. Next base: position 1,042,298,092 of record CM057455.1, on the reverse strand, counting down.
TGAGAGGACTGGCTGGGAGAGAAGGGGGTGTTGAGACTGTAGTTTACACATGTGATCTCTGCAACCAATATCTTCAGTGAAGCCAGATTATAGCAGCCATTAAGTCGTGTTTACATGGAGGCATTTGCACCACAGCAACCTGAGTGTTCGGGTTGCTGCTGCCTAGCTCTTACTATGGATACTACGATATCGTGATAGCTGCTCCTTGCTCCTCTGTGTTCCCAGAAAGTCTGGGGATGCATTTGGGAGCGAGCGGATTAAGCGGCCATATGGACAGACTGAACCGCTTGCTCCCACATTAAACACCTTGCAGGAACTTCCATCAACCGACTGCCCTGACTCCCAGCCCCTCTCCAGTGCATCTTACATCGGCGCAGAGTGCGGGCTGTGTAGATGCATGAGACAAGTGTCTTTTAAGTCGGGGCAGCTCTACAATGCTCCACTGAAGGAGCAAGATCAGTCGTGTAAAGATGGCTTTAGAAAACCACATCTGACCTACCCCCAGGGGCTGTTGAATAAATACAAGTCAATATCGAAGTGACATTTAAGAGTCTGAGTGAGAGGTGTTAAACAGCTTTGAATTATATTTCCAAAAGTACTGTATTTAGCTCAGCCACCACCCTCCCCCGCCCCACAACTTTGTTGGGGGCAGGACTAGTAGTGGGCAAAGTTAAAAACGTTGCTCATGAGAGAAATTCACAAGTTTGACAAAATTCACAAATTTAATCCACAAGGCAAAGTTCAACTTCACCTTACCGCTACAACTTCACAAATGGTGAATTTGATAACTTCACCTGCAGACTGTGCCCTTAAGGTGAAGTTTGCAATGATCCATGGGATCGGAGGTCACATGATGCTGCAATGAGCTATATTGCCATACATAGGCTGAATTAAGTGCAGTCTTATGAAGAGAGCGTAGATGTTAAGTGTGCTCTGAATCTCTGTGCCCAAAAACCTTAAGAAAGCATTTAAAGCATGAGGTTCAATTTTCAAAGCCCTATGAATGGCGCAAGCCCCTGGTGCACGGATTGTTTGGTGCACGAGGCTTGCATCATTCTTCCAAACAGTGAGCGGGATTTTCCATCCCGAGTGACAAATGCTACAAGTTAGACCAGATTTTACCTGGTCTAACTTACACCATTTGGGGCACCCTTTTTACAAGGCCTGTTCCAAATCTTTGGTGCAAGCTGCTGTACATTGAGGAAACTGTCGCAACTGCGCTCAGTGTACTAAAATTGGGTGCAGGTGCATCAAAGGGGTTTGACGCAGCTACGCCAAAAATAGATGTGATGCAGGTCTTGATACAAGCTCTGTGTCACCATTTGAAAATCAAGCCCATGCAGTTTTTTCAACCAAATCACTCCCTGAAGTGTCTAGTGTGCCTTGTGCCTCTAGATTACCAATTATTTGTGGTATTTCTTTTTTATTTAATTATGTTACTTTAACGTTGTTTCATTTTCTGTATGGTGTGTAGTGAGGCAGTGCTGTGGGGGAGGGGAACTACATTAATAGTTACTGTAGAAGCAGCAAGCAAAAGGCAGACTTTTATGTCAGAGCAGCACTACTGCTGTTGTAGTCTGTGTTCTATGTGAATTATTTTTCCTGTTTTCACTGGTTTGTAATATTTATTTCTGTAAAGGTTAGAAGTGTTTTACTGAATTATTTTTGTCAGTGTGGTTTGACTATATTGATTTCATTTTTGTTTATTGATTGAAGTTAGAGTTTTCATATGCACAGTAATGTTATAATTACCTGAGTTGTTGCATCTTGCATGTGTCCCCTTAGTCCATGAAATCGCTGTTGTGTACTGTGCAAAAAAAAAAGTAACACTTTATTTTAAGCATCCTTAACTACACTATAATGACTGTATAACTATACTGTAACTGCACTGTAACTACTGTGCAGTTAAATGTAACTACTATGTACTGTAGTTGTTCACTAGTTTCACATTTGCATGTTGGGTAGTTACACAGTTTGCATATGCGTGCAACTGCTATTGTCTCCCTTTTGGTGCAAATCAATTCATCCTAACAAGTGTAACTACACATTTAATAGCTGTTGCAAAGTGTAACAGAAAATTTATTGTGCAACTGCCACTGTACCTCTTCTGGCATTATGCAATTTGTTCTTATAAGGGCAACTACACATGTACTGTAATAGCTATTGCAAACCGTAACAGCAAATCTATTGTGTAACTACTATGTTACTACTTTTGGCATTATTAAATCTGTTCTTACAAGTGTAAATACATATGAATGCAGGTCTTGTGCACTGTTGCAACATTCTATGTCAATCAGGCATTTATTTAAAAGGTAATCACACAGAAATACTTTAAAGTGTGTAATCTGCTCTCCAAGTGACTAGGGGTCCCGATGTTAACAATTGGAGGGGGGCACATGCCAAGCATGAACCAGACATAGATCCCAGGTATAGACAAAAAATGCTTGGCCTGGACAGAAATGGATGCCGGCAGTCCTTCCCTCCAGAGAGCAGCAAAGGCAGGAAAGCAGGCTTCAGGCTAGATTGCGCAGAGCAGGCAGGCTAGGAAGGCAAGGCTTGAGGGGGCAAAGTAAATTAAAACAGGCAGTCAACAGAATTCATGAGAGGCACACACCAAAGTAAAAAAAATAAAAATCATTTAATTAATTTTAATTAAGCAGTTACAGCTCCGTGGAGCTGGAGGCTCAGTGCAGGCAGGACACAGAAGCAAGTGGATCAGCAGCATGAAGCTGCAACACAGACTTGGGCATAGGCAGGCCCCAGAACAATGGGCCTCCACCAGATAATTGAGCCCAGAGGCTCAGATAGAAAACAGGTGCAGGCAGAAACTTGGGTCTTAACTCCAGGGCTCACTGTAACACTGCCCCCAGACACACACTAGCCCACTGCCCTTCTGTTGTGCACCCTACCTGACACAAGGCCAGGAATGGATGCAGGGAGCTCTCCTAAGCAACTAGCTCCCTCTGTCTCTCTCTATCTATCTTTCACTCCTGCTGCTAACAGGCTTTGGCTGGCACCCTAACCACTCCCCAACCGAACTCACCTCGAGGACATGTTGGGCCTGGCACTTCTCACTCCCGGCAGGCCACTGAACATTCCAGGACACTTGCCACAAGGGTACAGCCTCTCCAAGCTGCCACCAAGGGGTAGACCATGCTACAGCCCTGTCACCACCGCAGTGCCCCCACTGCCTCTACAATTGCTGGGATAGGGGCTCTGACCCACTGTAGTACTGCAGAACACAAGGCAGGACCCTATCTCACTCTTTTTCTCTCTCTCTCTCTCTCTCTCTCTCTCTCAGGCCATGGTCCCTCTCATCCTCTGAGCTCCCATCCCACCAGCCACTTCTCTGCTGTCCTCCCCAAAACACCTGAGCACCAAACCAACACCACAGTGATAGGCTGCAAACTCCTGAGCCAGGGTTTGAACTCCAGCTCACACTCAAGTCCTGCAAACCTGATGGCCTCTTGAACTCCCACCAGTGCCCAAATTTATACTGCACTAAAGGGCAGCCACTCCCAAAAGATGGATACCACAAACCGTACCTGCCTACAGTGGCAACCTGGGGGAGCAAGGATAAGTTTAACCAATAATAGCCCCAGAACATGGGAGGCCCGTAAGTGTAATCAGAATGTAACTAAAATATGACTACAATACAGCTTTGGTCTGCTACAGTTAAATGCACTAACTGGCAACTCTTTAGATAATATTCCATGTCTGTATTCTAGTCTTTCATGAACTTACAGGTTAATAAACATGCAGTCTAATATAGTGTGATTGATATATAACTGTACACAAAAATATTTAATTTGCACTAATTGGCACCATAACAATAATGTGGCTAAGAAATAATGGTACTGTTTTCACAGTTAATGCCTAGGTAACATTTATTTGCAAGTGAGCACACTTACATTTATCAAATGTCAGTACCATAGCTGTGATGTAAATTCTCATTCAGAAATCAGTCCTTCATGAATTTACTGCTTACTAAACATGCAATCTAATATTGGACCCTATTCACATATGCAGCAGGGAATGTGTCAAATGTGCATACTCAGACCTGGCAATCACATGAATTGGCCACCAGCAGACAGGATCCTGCACTTTGTGTGGAGTGGGGAACAGTGATATATGGCTGGTCCTCCCAGTACTGCTGTTTTCCAGTAAAGTGACCTATGGGTTTGCCCATGTTCACTGCCATGCCCCCAGCCCTCATGGTATAGTCAGAGGGCTGGGGTAGCTTGATGTGAAGGATACTGCCACGGCCGCCACCCCATTCAGCCAGTGTGAAAGGCATGTAATGGCTAAGGAAAGGTCCCTGTTCTGTATACCCAGTGTCACCCACCACTACTCCACACAGCAGATTGGGGATAAAGCATGGCATATAGCCATGCCCCACCCCTAGTCTACCACCTGGGCAGTAGAAGGACACGGGTGTGGGTGTAGAAGAGGTGTGGGTCAAAGCCATAGAAGCAGCACATTTTAATAACTGCAGCACTGTTACTAGCCAGTAAGTAATTATGTAAATGATTTTTATTGTATAAGTAAACAATAGAGTTGTACAGCAATTAACACTATTAGACTGCGTGTTTATTAAGCAGTTAATGCATGAGGGAATGATTTCTGAAGGAGAACATACATCAGAACTACAGCACTGACATTTGATCAATAAGTGTATAGCAGTTACACCCTTCTTTTTACTCTTCATTTTAAGTAGTTTCTGCGTACTTACTTTGTAAATACATGTTAGTTAGGAATTAACTGTGGAAACAATGCCACAGAAGCAGCACATTCCTTAGCAACTGCAGCACTGTTACACCCTTCTTCTTACACTTTATTTTAAGTGTCAGTTTCTGCATACTTACTTTGCAAATACATCTTAGGCATTAACTGTGGAAACAATGTCACAGAAGTAGCATGTTCCTTAGTGACTACAGCACTGTTAAAAGCCAATAAGTAATTATGAAAATTAATGATTGTTATTGTATAGCCACTTACAATATTAGATTGTATGCTTATTTATGTGGTTTTTTTGGGGTGATCACAGAGTATACAAGTTGTGGCTCTGGGATTCAAACCCAGTTCTCCAGGTTTGATGCTCAGTGCTATTAACTACTGCACTATACTGGAGTAAGTTCATGAGGGAATGATTTCTGAAGGATAATTGTAAGTGTTATTAACTACACTGCAACTACACTACTATGTAGTTGTTAACTAGTTTCACAATATGTGTTGTGTACTTACATAATTTTAAATGTGTTTCTTCTTTGGCATTCACTCACATCTCTTCTGCACTCTCACCCTATCCTGCTGCTGCCCAGGTGGGTGACTGGGAGTGGGGCATAGCTACATGCCATGCGTTATCTCCACTCTGCCGTGTGGAGTGGTGGTGCATGGTGCCAGATACACAGGCAGGGACCCTTCCTTAGCTATTACCACTTCCCACTGGCTGAAAGGGTGATGGCCATGGCACCATCCTTCACACCAAGCTACCCTGTCCCTCTGACTATACCATGAGGGCAAAGTTAGATAAAAACTGAACTAAGTATGTGCATGGAATTTATCCACTTCAGTTGAAAATTAAACTAAGTCAGACAAAAATGGAACTAAGCATGTGCATAGAATGGACATTCCTATGACTGGTCCACTGGCGCAGAGGCACAGTTGCCATCTGCAGTGCCAATGACCCTGGTTTGGGAATGGACTCAGGAGCCAGAGGGCTGGCCTGGGAGAGCAGAATTGAGCATCCGGTGGACTGTACTCTGGGGGGTGGTGGGGTTGAGTGCGCGACACACAATGGATCCTTGGTGGAGGCCGGGAGTTCCGCAGTGGTCGATTTCTGCACATTCGGGGGTTGGGCGGATGCGGGTTGTCACACCGCCCCCACCCCCATGGGGTTTATAGCCTACAAAATGCCAGCTCGCTAATGAGCCGGCTCCATTTCCATCCCTCTGGCCACCAGAGTTCACCTATTGTTGGACCCACTCGGCGGGGAGGGGGGTAAGCCTGAGTATGCGGGGGTGGCTGCCAGAGCCTGGCGAGCCCGTCGGGGCTTGGGGAGCCAGCACAAAGAAAACATAAGTAAAATAAAAGGAATGGACATTCCTATGTGAGCCTGCATGGTAGAAGCAGTAGTCAGCATCCACACCTGAGAGAATACAGACACTGCACAAAGGGGAAGGCCCACATTTAAATGACTTCAAGTATTATATTGCAAGAAATGTTAAACCTCTAAAACAAGGACAGAACAAGAGAGTGTGGAAGTTAATTACAATGGTAGTAAGACAGAGCTAAAAACTGAGAAAAGAGGAGTTTAAAGAACAAGCAGCATAAAGAACAGTTGGGTGGTGATGTCTCACTATAGTAAACAGTAAGACTAGTAAAATTGAGAATGAATTTAGCAATGCGTAAGTAACTTAAGAAGCATGTACTTTAAGTAACCACATAAAAACAAAGAAAACTAGGCAACAAAAAGGCAGTTTTTAAATAGAGCTTATACCTATAGGAAGAAAAAGAAACAGAGAGAGATGGGATTTCCCTGAAGAAACTTTATAAGCTGACAAAAGGATTTTCAATATCTGTAGTTGTGGACCATTAATGAAGTCAGAGACTTCATCTAGTAAGTAATGCCAGCCACATATATTACCTTCAGCAGATATATAAATGAATAGAAAAGATATTCTGTTTTTAATTAAATTAGATAAACTTGGCAAAACATTCTATCAACTACATAGGCCAAGGTCATTTAAAAAGGAAGTGCCCCATTTACAGGTGAGGTAACATTATCAAAGCTTTTAAATCTAATGCTAGAAGTATTCCACATAGAAAATGAATAAGAATTTTAAAACAGAATATTTCTTTTTTTTCTCCCCGCCTTTGGGGTCTATGCACTGAATGATCACATCAGCTGTGTCCCACATATCTGAGGGGTGCAGGGGACCCAAAGTAGGAAATCTGTGCTGTGGGGTCCAGTGGACCCTTGGTGGCATGCTTTAAAGTGCACATCCCTTGTGTACCCAATCCCCTGACTGGCTGGGCAGGTATGTGCAGGGCCAGTCTGGGGGCAGTGCAGGGGGTGTGCCTGCACTCCACTCCATTCACTAAACGTGGAGTGCTGGGTGAGGAGATCACAAGCTACAGCAGGGGGTACCCTGCCCTAACCCTTATACACCTCCCCAAGGTACAGCTGGTGGTCGTGGTAGTCATGTGCTGTCATCCCCACCATGCTGCCCCAGTCCTCAGGGACAACAGTCCCAGATGGAACCAGCTGCATTTCAGTTGATGAAGCCTTTCTGGTGAAGCTCTGGGGTGAATAGTTCTAACTCCTATCCATGACAGCACTTGTTCTTTGATGAAATTAAGACTACTTTTGAAATATTTTCCTATGAGTGGATAGTACGATGCTTTGCTATGTGGAAACTCCTCAGGGACAACAGGGAGGGCTGTGAATGGCTGCTTGGGCAAGTGCCAGTGATTTTTAAAACATTTCTTATGTTTGGAACATTTCAGTCCTGCATTCCATCCAGAATCCCGTGCTCAACACAGAGCAGAGGATCCACTTGTGGACCAGGAATGGGCATCCAAATTAGATGCCCATATGTGTCCACCAATCTGAACCCCCACACATTAGCATGCCAGGGAGTTGGGCCGCAAATGGGAGGTGCACGGTGGCTGGCAATCGTGAATGCCAGCCACCACATAACCATCAACGGGTGCACAAGTGCATGTGCTGGGTATGCGCCTCTTGCACTGTTGATGCATAGGCCCCTGTGGGAATATGTGGGAATGTGGTCCAATACTAGACTGCATGTTTAGTAAGCAGTAAGCTCATGAGGGACTGGTTTCTGAATGATAACTTACATCACAGCTACAGTACCGACATTTGGTAAATGTAAGTGTGCACACTTGCAAATACCTGTTATCAAGGCATTAACTGTGGAAACATAGGGAATAATGGATGGGCAAACCATGCAGAACCAATGTGTTCTGCCACTGAGGGGTTCTGATTCCCTGTGACCTCGAGAGCAATGCTTAAGAGGTTCATGAGAATCAGAACCCCAAGGTGGCAGAACACACTGGTTTGGTATATAATTGCCCATCCACTATTTTTTATAGTGTATGGTGTCCCTGACATAAATTTGTATGTAGTTTTAGCATTTTTTTTGTTAAGTAGAAGAAGAGTTTGCCATCCTGTCATTTTCTGAGAGTTACATCTGATTGCTAAGACAAGCAGTGTGGTTTTTAGTGACCAGACATCCCTACATTTTGTTGTGTACTCCCACTGGTTCAAGTTTCAAGTTTATTGCAGGAAAGACTCCGTTGAGCAAGCTCATTCACAAGGAGGTCCTGAGGCACATACACATACAGTTCACAATTACATAGACATGAGATATAAAATGTAGAACAACAAAGAAAACATATATAATACAAGAGGTGTACACAATACAATGGTTGAAAATCGGGTTGGGAGGGATTTGTAAGAAAAAAACAATGGTGGCTGTGTTTCTCGCATAGCAAGAGTACATGGATGAAGCAAGTGTTTTCCATAAGTAAATATGAATATCAGGTTGATCCTGCATTTTTTTCCCATGGGACAGTATATCTAGTTGATCCTGCATATTATTTTATTGTATCTGGTTGATCCTGTATCTCTGGGATTATGCGACTGTTCCTTCTTATGCCACCTCCTGTAATCTGGTTGATCCTGCAGATTCTGTCGATGTAGCTCATGCTCTCCTGAAATCAACTTGAATGCTGTTGTACCACAGAAGGGATGAGCAGCATGCCATGACCTTTGAGCTGTGGTATAACAGTGTTTTAACTGATATAAAAATCAAGGTAGAACAATGTTCTACTGTACATTAGATTACCATTATTTCTCAGCCACAATATTGTTACAATGCCAATTAGTAATTATGCAAATGGAATATTTTTGTGTACAGCTATATATTTATTCACAATATTAGGCTGCACGTTTATTAACCTATAAGTACATGAAAAACTGGAATGCAGACATGAAACATCATCTAATGAGTTTCCAGTCACTGCATTTAAGTGTAGCAGACGGACGTTACATTGAAATCATATTTTAGTTACCATTCTGATTACACTTTGAAGTTTTTTTGTGTGATTACTTTTTAAATAAATGTCAGATAGACATAGACTGTTGAAACAGTGTACAAGACCAGCATTCATATGTAGTTACACTTGTAAGAACAAATTTAATAATGCCAACAGTAGTAACATTTATTTATTTTAGCTTTTGTTAACTGGGTAGGTACACTAGACAAGTTATATGCCTATTTTCAGGAACGACCAGGGATAGTACAACAGGTATAACAGGGTACTTCAATACAGCATAGTAGATGAGCAAGTACATTTACATTTTGTGGTTAGGTACTCTGCATCAACAAAACAGCAGGCAGTATACATTTAGTGGTTAGGTGCATTGAGTCAACAAAAAACAGCAGGCAATATATAGTGGCAGTAGTGTAAGGCAGGTGATGATAAAATGCATAATGAGCTGGTATAGAACAACATTCACTATCATTGAATATCTGGGGTATAAAGGGGTGTAGGAGGAGAGCTGGACAGGGAAATCGGCAGCAGAATTCAATTTCAGTTCAGTTGTGGTTCAGGAAGTAGAGTGCCACATGGCTTATAATGTCCAGGGCTTCGTGCTAAGGGGACTTTATTGGCAGGAAGGCCAAGACTGCAATTTTCAGGACCTGACACAAGTACTGGGATGGGGGAGACAAGGGGAGCAAAGTCCTGGCTTACCAGCTGAGGAAGCAAATTGCAGACAGACACATTGCCGGCCTAAAAAACTCACAAGGAAGGGTGGTATCCAGACCTCAAGATGTCAATGATGTTATGACATCCTTCAATGCTGGACTTTATAGGACCATGCACAGAGGTAATCTGTGAAAATTGTGACTGCATTTTGGCAACTACAAAATCGCGATGCAGTAATAGCGATTATTTAATCAGCGACCATCAGATAATCGTGCTTTATCCAAAATAGTGCCCGAACTTGCCAACATGTGCTCCAAAATAGTGAGTGGCATAAAATAGCACCTACCTGCAACTGATTGCTAGTGTGACTGTAGCTATGAACTTGATCCTGTGCAGCTGTTACATGTTAGTGCACCCCTTATCTCTGTTGCAGTGTAATTCCTTCTCTCTATCTGTATTACCTAGCTGAGCAACTGCATATGGGTGTTTAAGTACAAAGTTCAAGTGCTTCTGACATAATATACAGACCATGAACTCGAAGTGCACAATCATTCAGCTACAAACTCCACCGCTGAAAAACCCAACTCTAGGATACATTAAAGTTATAAAAGATAAAAGTAGCATGCTCCCTCATAATGTGAGTTTGTAGCCAAATGATTGTGCACTTCGAGTTCATAATATACAGACCACTGTACATTACAGCAGCCATGAAAGGGGCTAGGCTTGATTCCCACCAAAACATTTGCCTTAAAGTGCCCACCCGGTCCAGCAGCTGTTCCGTAGAGTGAAAAAACATCTGCTGTCTTATGCCTACCAGCAACTGGACTGCTCGCACCTCCTGCGTACCTCCCACTGCCGTAAATCCTGTCCACCACTCTTCTTTTCCCTGGTCTCACAAAACCTCCCTTCCATTTCCCTGGTTTCATAAAGTTCACTCCTGCTGCTGCAGATCCCAGAGGATGTCACTGGCTGCTGGTGTGCTGGGACCTGTTCAACCTTTTCCATACAGCAAGTGGTCTCCCAATGCCTTTGGCTGCCCTGGCAGTAGATTTCGAGAAGCCTTTTGATTCCCTGGAATGGGACTACCTGCAAATGGTCCTAACCCACCAGGGTTTTGGGGAGAGATTCTGGACCTGAGTCCAGGCCATTTATCACTTACCCACTGCCAGGGTGTCCACAAACCGTAATACCTCAGCGCCATTCACACTAGAGAGGGACACATGGCAGTGCTGTCCCCTGTCCCAACTACTTTTCATTTTGGCTGTGGAGCCACTTGCCATTGCCATTTGGCAACACCCATAGATTGAGGGTATAGAAAAAGGTACAAGACAGTACTCTACCCTCATGTATGAGGACGACATAGTCATTCGCTAACAAATGCCCAAGTGGCTATACCCCCCAGCAGTCCTGAACTCCTTCTCTAAAATTTCAGGTCTAAAGCTCAATCAGGCCAAGACAGAGCTAATGCCCCTAAATCAACTATGTCAGTCAAGTATAGCTGCTAACTCTGGCCTCATGTGGGCTAACACAGGCCTGATTTATCTGGGTATTAATATAACCACACAAATTGATAAGACATTGAAAACCTTCAACCCCTCCTGGCCACATGTAGGACCGAATTTGATAGGTGGAAGCTGCTGAATCTTACCCTAGCTGGGAAAATTGCAGCTATAAAATAGTAGCTGCTACCAAGATCTTTTACCTCCTCACTCACATCCCCCTCCACCTCCCACAGGTCTGGTATGAAAAAAATGATAAGTAAATGAGAGACTTCATGTGTGAAAGTAAGAAACGCAGGTTCAGCAGGAATAAGCTCCGGGCACATTGGTAACAAGGAGGGTGGAATCTGCCCTGGATGGAGGGTTACAAACTTGCTTTCCACATATCCCAAACAAAACAATGGTTTATCCCATGCAATGATCAATCACCTCAGTGGATCCACATGAAGCTGAGTGCTAGGGAGGTGTACACTGCTGCCTCTTTACTTTACATACAAACTTGCAAACCCCACCCTTAACACCCTACTATAACCCCTGCCACCAGAAACTGGCTTGCTGTCCATCAGATGATACAGGTAAAAGCAGTTCCAATCAGATATACTCCACTATGGAATAACTCATGAATCCATATTGACAGAAAACCCCTAAGTTGGCCGCAGTGGTCGACTAAAGGTATCCTGTTCCTCAAAGACATTACAGACCAGAACACGGGGAGAGTTGTCCCATTCCACTCCCTCCAACAGCAGTGGGGGCTCCCCCACAAGGATCATTGGAGTTTTCTGCAAATACATGAAGCAGTTAATCCTCAACCTATCATTCACAGCCCTAGACCAGGGGAGGGAAGCACTACCAGTGTGGCTAAAAACCTCTAAAGGCCTTGCAGTTAAAATATATGTCCAGCTTAGAGACACCAGGCCCAGTCAGTTGGGGGAGTCTAAATAAAGATTGGAGAAATTCATAGTGGTAGAGATCACAGATGCCCAATGGACACAAGCCTTGCATAATGCAACCACACTCCTCAGGGATGCCCATAGCAGGTTAAAACAAAATAAAGTAATGCACTCATGGTATAGGACCCCGACTGTGCTCTATTCAGCTGGGGTGCTCGATCATGACAAATGTTGGCACTGCCAGGAAGAAGGGGGAGACCTCATTTACATTCTCTGGACCTGTCCCAAGCTAAAAGTATTTTGGGCACAAGTGTGCCATCTCAGTAAATCAGTCCTGCAAGTAACATCCCATGCTCGCCCACATTTTTGCCACTGGGTATAGAGCCAATCTCCCTTACACTAAAACTACCCACTTTCAGGTGGCTGGTTATGTTGGCTATGTAAGCAAAAAGGGCCCTCCTCTGTAACTGGTGCAGCCCCAGGGTTCCTGGAATAGAGTACTTACTATCTTCAATGACAGGTCTGGCAGAGTTACAGTAGATAGACTCTACCACTCCAAACTGAACCATTTAGAATACTATTACACTTGCTTGCCCTACAAGGCATATATGAACCCACTCGCAGGTGTTAGTTAGACTAAAATTCTTGACCTGCACCCATTACATGACAAGATTCCTCTGCTCATACACTCATACATCTATGCTCCAGTAGGTAGTATTCACTGTGGCCCTATAGGTCTACTCGATAGACCACTACAGAATATAGTACAGAAGAAGAAGCCAGTAAGGCAGTTAGAAATACTCTTAGTTACATTATATCATGTACTGTAAGTGCACATTTCTTGTAAGTACACTGTATATCCTGTGGTATCATTGATGTGTTACAGGATGCACTTCAGTTGCCTTGTCATAAGAGATGGCAGATAAGAGATCTCCGGAAGCCATAAAGACATTAGTCCTGAGAACTTGTATCACCCTTGCCCAAGTCACGGTCCACAACTGGTATGTAAGTAATGCATCTTTCAATTGCCATGCTGATCCCACTTAGAAAGTAAGGCTTCATACCCTAATAGTTGCTTATACGGATATATCTCCCTAACTGGGTAAGGGAAGTATGAATAACAGCTAAGCAATTTCTGGCTTTCTGTAGTGCAGCTGTAATAGAAGTAATATACTGTATCCCTCTTAAGATGGAAACTCTGATGTTTTTCATAGAACACTGTACTGTACTGTTCCATGCTTTTATATAGCACAATGTACTGTTTCCATGTTTGTTTTCCTTTTTGAAAATTAGTAAAAAGGATTAACAACAAAAAAAGTACATTTGTAAATTATGAAATCTTGATTTTACACTTTTGCTATCTATTAATATTGCTTTTGCTACTACTGTACCTATTTCCCTCTTCCTTTATTCTTTTTTCCAGTTGCTTCCATAAATGAGACTTGTATGTTTCTCTCTTTTGCTGACTTTTAAAATAATTTCTATACACAAAAATCAGGCCCAGAACATTTAGTGGTTGTTTCTGTTATTTTTTGAAAAAGTCATTTTTATGTAACAATAAAAAATGAAGACAATAGAACGAATTCATTTTTGTGCTACCGCACAAACATTCAATAAACATTTATGCTACCATGTTTAAATCAGTTCCCTCACCTAAGAAAAATCTTCTAAGTAATAAAAGGAAAACACATGGGTGTTTGTTTTTAACTTGTTTTGTTCTTGGTTCTATTTAGTAAAGGCCTCTTAGGCCTTTAATTAGGTAGATGATGTTTCCTTTCAAAAAAACATTCACAAGGTTTAAATGAAAACATGTTTGTGAAGTTGAACTGTCATCTATGTGTTTGAAGAATTACCTACTGTAACTACCCATTTGTTATTTAAGCACTGTGGTTCCCCCACTCATAGGCATGTGCTATGTTTGAAGATCCAAATGCACACTACAGCCATTATGTTTTCCTCATTGTTGTACAGCTTTATTGCCTTGTGAGTCAGTGTTATTCATCAATCTCTCTCTTGCATCTGTAATCCTTTCTCTAATTCATTTTAGTATGCTTAATGTAATCGCTATAAGTAATTACTAAAAATTACTTCAGTTTGGTATTTTTACACATTACAAATGAACTGGCATGCACAGAGTTTGCAGATCATAGTCACTTCCTGATTACCTAATATGCAATTTTCAAGGAAACTGATTATGTCCCCAGAGTTGGCCCAGAGTGAAGCAGTGCAGCTGACATATGTAACAAATTGGGTGACTTAGAGTGTCTTTTTATTTAAAAATATATTAAGTTCAACAGCAGACCACTGCGTATAAAGCTGAATATTCTTTTAAAGAAGTAACGCTTGTTTTCAAGCCAAAAAATATATTGTTACTGTTTTAAATAAACATTTTGAAGTGAATTTATTAGTGTTGGGGAAAGTTGGTAGACTGGCAGCATTGAAGACCAAAGCCCCCTGGTTATTCACATGGGAGTATAATCGGGTTAACTATGGTGTGTTTGCCACTATCCCACCTGCCTCAGCACAATCATGGGATGACCACCTTAGTGGATAAGAGAGTAATTTACACTACATAACCATCTAGTATATGTCCTCTTATATAAGACTTTCAACATGGATGCCAAGTTGTGCTAATTGTAACAGTGGTTTTGTAATGTGGACCTCTCTTCAATGGGAGATATATGGAAACTACCTAAACACACTATTTATTTATTTATTTTTTATTTAAAATAATTTATTTATTCATTATATTAATGTTCGTAACTGATGCCCATGTACCTACAGGACAGCACTGTAAATAGGGCCCTCTAGGTCCTAAGTGTTTTATTCTGTTTAAAAATAAAGATTTCTAATACTTCTTTTACTAGTCCACTTCAGGACAATTAATTGCCACTGGGTAATACTGGTTTTCAGCCATTGCCACCTGGGTTAGAATGGAAGTTGAAACCAGATGCACATAATTAAAAGACCCTGCAGCCCAGTATCACTCCATACGTAACATGCCCCTGAATCATTTAGGGTGTAGGAACCTTACTGTACCACACAGTTTTCCCCTGGGAGGTCCATGCCTGTTGCAGCAAGGTTTAAGGCTAACAGGCTCAGGTTTCTGTTTGACGATCCCTGAGATAAATTAGCAGGTAAAAGCTTTGCTCTGGGAGCTAGGAGGATATAATTCTAAAGGAAAGGTTGATTGCTGGGAGGGTCTCCCTTCAAGGGAGCCACCTTTATGGCTTTCAGGCCTGGATAGCTCTGATACAGCTCTGCCATATGGTAGGAAGATGGACAGTATGTCTGTTCATCCATGGTGGTAGGTGGATCAGGTCACTGGAAGAGTGTTCCCATTACGTCTTCAGGCTGGGACCCTATTGGGCACTGGATTCTCAGTTGGAGTAGACCAAAAAAGCTTGGGCCCAGAGACAAGGCTAGAGTCTTATGGTTGGGCTACAGACGAAAGGAATGTTGTTTTTGTGTTATGATATGGACTGCATAAAAGATTACCAACATTAATGCACAGGGGTTCAAGAGTAATTGCCCATGGAGCATGAGGGTGCAAAGCCTGAGGTAACTGTAAAGTGAATAAGAATTTGTGTATTGAGAATAAGTTAAGGCATGTGCCAGATTTGCCCCTGGTTACCCCAGTTCTACAAAATATGACCCTGGCCGTCCCTCTCACATCCAGAATGAGTACGAGTAATGAAGTTGCTGCTTTCTTGTCATAGTTCAGGTTGACTCCCCTAAGTTGTAAACTGCGTAACTGATAAATACATACCCTAAAGTAGCTAGATAAAGCCTTATTTTTTACATTTGGTATAGCGATGGGGTACAGAAGAGAGGTAGTCAGTTGTGGTGGCTGTGAAGCACTCTTCTCTAGGGATATGCTCTGGAGGAAGGGCACTGCCCCATCTGCAGGAACATTTGTGGAGCTCCAGATTCAGCTGGTGGCAGCTAGGGAAGAAATATCTCTGCTGCATCACCAGCTCAGCTGGAACCCACCCCCACCTCCACCATGCTCCCCCAGAGGCCCACTGGTCCAGGGGAGTAGGGGGTGGTGGAGTGGGGGAGGAGGAAGGGAGGCAGAGTTGATCACAGGGAGACTGTCAATCCCAACACCATCCAGATGCAAACTGCTTCACACCCCTTGAGGAAATACAGGTACCTAACTCCATTATGGAGACTTGGAGTCACACTGTGGAAAAGAGCAGTACAATGTGATGGCACCCAAGGGAAAGAAAAGAAACAAGTCTACGAAGAGTCTTAGTGGTTAGGGACTAAATGATTAGGGGCATGAGAAGGTGGTGGAAGGGGAGGGTCAGGCAGGAGGGGGATTTGCAAGTACCTTCCTAGTGCATTGGCCATCCAGAATTTAAACAGGATAGGGACAATGGTGGAGAGAGAGCAGGGGAGCTGGGGGTCCTTGTACACATGGGTACCAATGATCTGGTGATCTAGTCAGTGGAGATGGTGAAGCTGAACTTTTGCAGACTGGGGGACAGACTGTTGTCACAGTCGGCTTCCTTGGCCTTTTCAGAGGCCTCCTGTGTGGAGTAGGGATGGAAAGGAGAGTAGAATAAGGAAGGAGGAGATGTAGCAGTTTATTGGGCAGCTTAAGGGTTGGTGTCAGGAAATGGGTACCATTTTGTGGGGGACTTGGGGGGACGTCTGAGACAGGATGCTCTTCTAGGGTGATAGTCTCCACTTGACAAGAATGGGGGGGCAGTGCACTGGGGCAGAAGTTTGACATCTATCTCGGACAGTTAAACTGACTGTGGGGGAGGTTTGGACTTGGGGAACCACAGAAATAGGTGGAAGGAAGGGGAATCTAATTAATACTTCCCCAATGCCTAGGGGCATGTAGCAACATAGCAGATAGAAATAGTGATCAAACCAGGCTAGGGGAAGGGGCATGGGAGGGACACAAAGTGTGAAGCCACCATAGAAAGCAGAAAGCTAACAGGATCAGGGAAAAAAGGGAGTAAGCCAGGTAATAGGTTTCCCACCTGTAATTGTAGTTCTAGGAGTGGTATATGGTTCTTATCAACACTCTGGCAGTTCCACTGGAATGTTATGACTAACCAGAACATCTTTAAGCTAAGATCTTTCCACCACCTGGGTGGATATATCCCCCAACTCCACCCTGCAACATCAAATCTCACATGCTGTAAACAGGATCAGGTGCCACTTGCCAGGGAAGGCTGGGTGGATTGTGTCAGTGTGAACCATATACCACTCCTAGAACTACAGTTAACAGGTGGGTAACCTATTATTCTCGAAGTGTGGATATGATTCACTTATCCACACTCTGGCACACTCCAAGCAGTTCTCTGGGAGGAGAGGGCAAGATGCGCACCCCTATTTGTTGAACAGAGATTGGAGAACTGAGGTCCCAAAACATGCGTCCTGGTGTGATTACAGGTGAGTGCTGTAGTGGGAAATAAAGGTGTGTGCTAACCTACAGGTAGCAGCCCTACAAATCTCCTGTAGGGGTATATACCTGGAGTCTGCCACCGAGGCAGTGGTATGTCTGTTGGAATGAGCCCTAGTTCCAAAGGGAGGCTCCTGACCAGCCAACCTATAGCAGAGATCAATGAAAGATGTGATCCACCTTGCAATCATCTACTTTGCTGCTGGTCTGCCAGGCACAGCTTCAACAAAGGTGACAAACATCTGGCAAACTTGTCCCCCAATTCCAGCTGTACCCCCTACATAATATGAGCATGTTCTCCACAGGTCCAGGGTATGAAGCCTGCAGTCAGCCTCCAAAGTAGGACTGATAAAGTATACCAGCAAGTTAATCACCTGGTTAAGGTGAAACTCTGACACCACCTTTGGGAGGAACTTAAGGCTGGGGCAAAGGATGACATTTTCCCCGTGGAGGACCAAATAGGAAGAGTCCACTGAGCGAGCCTGGAGCTCCGCAATCCTTCTGACAGATATAATCACTACCAGGAAGGCTGTTTTCCATGACAGGTGTGACAATTCACACCTGTGTATTGGCTCAAATGGCTTGCCCATGAGCATAGCCAGGACCAGCAGTAAGTCCCACTGTGGAAGTGGTTCACACACCGGAGGGGACAAGAGGCATCCACTCTGCCAACGAGGGATTGCTAGAGGTTCCCAGAGTCTGGTTGAAAACATCTGGGTTATGGGCATTTATGTTTGTGGCTCCTACCCTGTGGAATTCTCTACCTCCTCAGATATGAGAGTGCCTGACAGTGGAGAGCTGACCGCATTAAAAATGTACTTGTTTGGGCTGGCCTTCTGTGATAATATTTAAGGAAATATGCTGTACTGTCATGATTGATGTTTTTATCTGAGTATTTATGTATTTTATTGTTAGGACGCTATGATCTCTGCCATAGCGCCTTTTTATAAATAAAGACAATTGATTGAATGATTGATTGATTGATATTGAAATGCACCTGACCACCTTCTCCTGGGCCACCATTGGCATACTGGCCCATGCCCAGTAAGCAGAGATAGCTGCCAGGTGCACCTTAAGAGCTGCAGCTTGCAATCCCAAAGGGACCGGAAGTAGTGCAGGATGCTAGCCATGAGGCAGGCAAGGGGATCAAGCTCCTTGCTCTGGTACCAAATGGAAAATCCCTTCCTTTTAAATGCACAGCACCTACAAGTCGACTTCTTTCTGGATGCCTCCACAACATGGAGGACATCCTCGGAAAGACCCAAGGCCCTGAACTCTAGCCATGCAGGAACCAGGCCGTGAGGTGCAGGGATGAAGATTTGGGTGACAGACCATCCCCTGAAGTCTGGTCAGCAGGTCTGGGTGGAGAGGCAGATGCCACAGAGGGTGGCTACTGAGGCTGAGGAGATACAGGTACCAGAACTACCTTGGGCAGTCTGGAGCTATCAGGATCATCTGTACCTTGTCCTTCTTGACCTTGACCAATACTGTGTGGATCAAGGGGAAGGGATGACAGGCATACACAAGGCCTGGGGTCCAGAGCCTCACAAAGGCATCCCCCATCAGTGTCCCAGATTGTAGAGGATGGGCACAAAACTGTCTCAGTTTGGCATTTTCCAAGAGACAGCCAGGTCCACTGAGGATGAACCCCACAGGGTGAACAGGTGATTCACTAAGTCATGATTCAGAGACCACTGATGTGATGTCTCTCCTACCCAGCTGAGAGCATTTGCCAGGTGATTGTTCTCCCCCTCAGTGTGAATCGCTGGGAGACTGGCACCCAGGCTGTGCAGTCGGGTCCAGGTGCAGAGTGCCTCCCGACACAAAGGAAAGAGGTATGTGCCGTCCTGTCTGTTCAGGTAAAGATGGTCGTGGCGTTGTCTGTCTGGACTTGAACAAACTAACCTCTGATTAGCGGAGCAAATTCCATCAGAGTCAAGCACACTGCACAGAGCTCCAGCAGGTTTATGTGGTGACGGGACTCCCTGGGTGACCAAAGTTCATGAGCCATGTGGTCATCCAGGTGTGCTCCCCACCCTACCAGAGACACATCCATCATCAGCATGATGGTCAGCTCTGGGCAGACAAATTGGATTCCTTTCTCCAGATGTTCTGAGACCAACCACCACTGGATGGCATCCCATGTCAGATGGATCACTGTAACCAGCTGTTCCAAGTGGCATAGGCACTGGGACCACTGATGGCCCAGCTTCCACTTAAAGTAGTGCATTTGCCAGCAGGCCCAATGGACCATGCTGGTGCAGGATGCCATGTACCCCAGCAGCTGTAGGAAATCCCAGGAAGGGTGAAATAGTCCAATCTGAAATGATCAGGCAAAGGTGGTAAGATCCTGTGCCGAATCCACTGGGAGGTGGGCCTTGGTCTGCAGGGAGTTTAATTCTGCCCTAATGAACTTTATTACCTGCTTTGGTAACAGTTCAGACTCATCCAGGTTGACCAACAGGACCAAGTCTCGACAGGTTTGCAGAGCCAGCTCAGTGGATCTCGCCATGGCCTCTCTGGATGGACTGGCTACTGGCCAGTCCTCATGGTAGGGGTACACCCTGACCCCTGGGTGACACAGATGGGCCCTGACTACTGCCATGCATTTGGTTAGGACTCTTGGAGCTGAGAAGAGGCCAAATGGCATCACCTGAGACTGGAAGAGAATCCCTTCTGCTTGGAAACAGAGGTAACGACAGTGAGACCTGTGGACAAGAATGCAGAAGAATGTATTCTGGATGTCCAGGGAGTAAAACCACATGTTCTGCTCCAGGGGTGGGATAATCTGTCTCAGACTTGACCATCCAGAACTTGCACTTCCACACGTACTTGTTGAGATCATGACAATTCAGTGTAAGAAGCCAGCGCCCATCCGTTTCAGAACCAAGAAGTAACTGGATACATAACCCTGACTATCCAGGGTGTCTGGGACATGGGCTATGGTTCCTTTTGAAAGAAGCTGAGCAATGTCCTCTCTGAGGGCAGACAGCATGTCCTGAGACACCCCAGACTCTCAAGATGCATAGAGGCAGTAGGGTGGGAGAACTTCGAAGTCTAGAGACGGTCCTTTACCTACTACATCCAACGACCACTTGTCCATTGTGATAGTGGACCAATGTGGCAATAAATTATGTAGCCAGCCTCTGACAGGGACAGGAGAAGGGGACAGGGCAGGTGGAAAGATAACACCCCCCAACCTGTCACTGGGCAGCTTTCGGGGCATTGGCAGCTTCTGCCACAAGGGTACCACTACCCCTTCCCCCACTTTTAAAGACCTTTGCTTCTGGATGTCTGCTTGGGGTGCCAGGCCTGAAACTGCCCCTGCTGGGGATGCTGCAGGGGAGGCTTTGATTGAAAAAAACTGAATTGGGGAACCTGTTTCTTAGGTTTCTTTTTCTGGTTCTTCTGTGACAAGGTCATGGAATCAAGACTGGCATTGGGCATCTCAGTCCTGGTGACATGTCCTTCCACCCCAGGGTCAAATAGGTCGGTGCCCAGAAAAGGGACATCAGCCAGCCTCTGTTGGGTGTCTGCCATAAAGGTGGATAAGCACAGCCAAGCCCTAAGACACATGGAGACATCGCTGGCACCACACAGGTGCAAGAGTTACCCATGGTCAAGGCTCTCTGGAGCTGGTGCTTTGCCAGTGATTGACCATGGTCTCTGATGAGCTCCACCACCACCCGCTGGTCTGGGTGGAGGTGGGGAAGGATTACATCAAACATTCCTAGCAGGGAATGCCCATAATTAGCCATCATAATGGTATAGTTAGTCTAACGGACACCCAGGGTAGCTGCAGCGTTCACCTTTTTTGTGGCGTGATCAATCTAATGGGACTCCTTGTCCAGAGGCTTGTCCATGTTCTCATGGTAACCAGATACACGGAACACCAAATCTATGACCAGATGTTTGACTAAAGGGTGGTCAGGAAAGCAAGAAAAGGAGCCTATAGGGATCATGTACTTGTGGATCATGTGGCCTGAGGATGCTCGGCATTATGCTGCCACAGCTTGGGGGCCAGTCTTAGAATGGCCTAGGCCACTGGGAATAAAACCCCTAAGAATTCATTTCAGTTCAAAATGTCTGTAAGAGGGTTCTTGGCCCTCTTCTGGGATGGCTCCAACGGGATTGATGTGGACTCCACAATAAGCAGGAGCAGTACACTGAAGGACACCAACACATGGTCAGTGGAAGACTCCTCCACCGAACCACAGTTGAAGAGTGGAACCCCAGAAGAGTTCATGGACTCTTGATCCAAGTCATCCAATGACTTCTCAAAGACAGTCTTTGGTCAACATTCACCACAGACCTCCTAGGGATCGTCACCGAGTGTAATCCTCATTGACATCTGGTCTGGCATGCTGGGAACTGAATGGCAAGCCTCCTTGATCAAAGTGCTGACTGGCAGCTGTCGGGGTGGTGGCTCCACTGTAATTGGTGGAGAGGCAGATGTGGGGAACACCTGCAGAACCTGGACTGGCAGGGCAACCACTGGCGGCTGCCAGGGGATTGAAGGTTCATGGGGTAAAGCCCTGCCCTGTCCTGCAATGGTCCACTGTTGCTAGTGGAACTCCTAGTAGCTTCAACACATCTTCAGTCACTGGATCTCTGCACCCAAAGATAAGAATGACAAGGAGTGTCATTGGCAGTGCCTCCCAGTTGACAGGATCAAGAGCGCAAATGCCTCGACCATGATCTTGACTGCAACATTGACCACTATCTCATCTATGACCTCAGCCATCAACCACCCAGTCGACAGTGAGAGGGGGTCTTCCTGTGATTGGCTGTAGATAATGCACCTACCCACATTAAGCAACATGCCTTCCTGAGTGAGGATCAGGAGCTGTGGGGTCTGAAAAGCTGACTCCTCACCTTGTCAGACAACGGATTGACTAGGTCGAGAAGATTCTCAGTGGTTTGATCAACTGAAGTCAACGTCATCTGCCTCAACAGCAGATTCAAACAGCCTTCAACCTGCCTAACCAGCCCCTCAGCTGAAGGGTGCTCAACAGCTGCCAAACAGACAAATGAACTGGGGGACCAGGAGAACCAGGATCTCTCCCTGTCCCAAGAACAGCGATAGTGGTGAGACAATTTATAGGATTTTGTCTTGGACCTAGAGCTATGATGGGTAGGTCTCTCTTCCCTGGTCTGGAGAGACCTGCACATATCACCAAACTGGTCCATGAAGGTCCCTCCAATGATGGCCTGAGGTGGGAACAGCAACAAGACCAAGGAGGCGCCCACCATGGCAGCAGCTGCTTCCATCTCAAAGGCTGCAAGCTGTGCAGCACACCTGGCCATTTGCAACCCTTAAGGTGATACTTCGGATCCCATTCTGAAGGTCGGCCCAGTGTGAGCCAGAGCTTCCTGTCCTTGAGGGACTCAGGAAGCATGGAGAGGCAAAGACTGCACCCAGTCATGTTGTGTTGCCCATCCAGGGAGTACACGCCCGTGTTGTGCAGATCAGTAATCGACATCTTCTGGTTGCACCGAATGCAGACTTTAAATCCAGGCTTCTTGTGTTCCATCACATGTCCAGAGACGGAGTGGAAAGAACCATGAAACAAAACCTAAAATAACTTCAAAAACAAAGATTCATCAATGTCACAGAGAAAATTCCAAGCACAGCATGAAGGAGGTGACCTGTTCTGCCAGTGAAAAAGGAAGATCTGACATCACAGGGTGGAGTCAGGGGATATATCTGCACAGGTGGTGGAAGGAGCTGAGCTTAAAGAAGTTCCGGCAAACCATCACATTCTAGTGGAACTGGCAGAGTGTGGATAAGTGAACCATACCCATGCCCCTTGAAAATGGGTTTAGATGTCAGCTGGAGGGGGGTCTGCCTTAAAGCCAGGAGCCTGGGAAATAAAATCAGCAAGCTCAAGGCAATGATAGTGGGCATTGAGATGGATCATTGGCCATCACAGAAACTTGGGCCTCAGAATATAATGACTGTGACCTAACTGTTCCTGGGTACTCAATGTTCAATAGGGATACAGGAAAAGGTAGAGGGGGAGGTGTAGCTATTTTTTCAAGGGTGGCATTGAGGTTGTGGAATATGGGTGCATCAGGGGAATAAGGGGGAACAGAGTCACTCTGGGTGCAATTCACACTAGACTCAGGCAAGAAACTACAGTTGGGGGTGATCTATAGACCACAAGGGCAAGGGGAAGAGAGGGACAGAGAGCTCAAGGAAGAACTAGAAAGAGGAGTAGCAAAGGAGGAAGTAGTGGTAGTGGGGGAGCTGAACCTGCTGGACATCAGTTGAGATGTTCCAGTGGCCAGAAGCGTGAGAAATCAAGCCTTGCTGGACACATTCCAGGACTGTCTACTGGTACAGCTGGTTAAGTAACCCACCAGGCAGGAGGACATTCTCAATGTGGTGCTCACCAACTCAGAGGTGATAGGGCTGTGAGAGTTGGGGACACTCTAGGGAACAGTGACCACAACTCCATTTGGTTTGAATTGGCCCTTGGGAGTGGAAAACCCCAATCTAGAACTTAGGTCCTCGCTTGAAGAAGATCAGACTTCAACAGGATGAGGGAGATGTTCCTGGACAAACTAGTCAGGGTTGACAGCATAGGAGAAATGGAAGTGAAATGGGGAGCAATAAAGGGGGCAGCTCTTGAAGCATCAAGGTAATGCATAAGAACAGTAACTAAAAGTAACAAGTTGAAGATACCATTATGGTTCTCAACAAAGGTTAGGGATTTGGTGAGGTCCAAGGAAAGGCCTTCTACAGATACAAACAAAAGTAAGGAGAAGAAGAGTGGGGAGAATATTCACTAAGAAATAAGGAGGCAAAGAGGATGGCTGGGGGAAAAGCAGACACTGAGCTGTGTATTGCAGAGGGGGTCAATAGTGGTGAAAAACATTTCTCCTGGTATATTAGGGACAAAAGGAAGAACAGAGGGAGAATTGTTATGTTAATGGGGGGTAGAGTGATAAAGGAAGATGGGCAAAAGGCTTCATTAAGGAGGACAGTGTGTCCATGCCAGAGAGCAGAATCAAAGCATCCAGAAAGGGGGTCCTGGAGATGAGGCAGCCAGTATTTACAAGTGATAGGGGTGGGAAAAGGCCAGTTGCTCTAAAGATTGATAATGACCTGGAACTAGATGGGATGCATCCGAGGGTGCTCAAGGAACTGGCTGCAGATCTGGCTGAACCTCTGGTAGGGCTATTCAATAGCTCATGGAATATGGGGTTAATACCAAAGGACTGCAGGGAGGCAGACATAGTTCTGCTCCATACGGGGGATAAAAGGAACAGTCAGGGAACTACGGACCTGTCAGTCTTACTTCAGTTGTAGGCAAGCTGATGGAGTCACTGGTCAAAGAGGACCCAGTAGATTATCTGGAGAGCTGTGGTCTCCATGATAGCAAACAGCAAAAGTTCATGGCAAGAAGGTCTTGTCAAACTAATCTGATAGTCTTCTTTGACTGAGTGAATAAGGCATTGGATAGGGGTCATGCTATGGATTTATTCTGTTTTGACTTCAGCAAATCTGTTGACTTGGTGCTCTGCTGATGCTTGCTGAAGAAGATGGAAGATCTTGGCATAGATAGGGATATAGTAATATGGGTAGGAAACTGGCTAAGGGAGAGGCAGCAGATCGTTGAGCTAAATGGGGTCAAATCAGAAGAGAGGAAGGTCATGAGTGGAGTACCACAGGGATCTGCCCTGGGCCTGGTCCTCTTCAATGTGTTCATCAGCATCTTTGGAGAAGTGGAGAAGGAAGCCTGGGCAGGTTGTTTTTCATCGCATATTACACTAAACTCTGTGGGAGGGTGGATAACAATGAGGGAATCGAGGATATGCAGAGGGACCTGAAAGGCTAGAAATCTGGTCTAAGATTGGGTAGGTGAAATTCAATGCCAAAGAAAGTGCGGAGTGATGCATCTAGGGAACAAGAACCCCAGGACTGAGTACTGGATGAGCGGAGTAAGACTCAGCACTATGACTGAAGATCAGGACCTAGGAGGTATCATTAGTGACACCCTGGAACAATCAAGTGAGTGCAACAATGCCTATAGTAAGGCAAACAGGATGCTGGGTGCATTGGGAGGGGTATTACCAGCAGAAGGAAATAAATAATTGTATCCATTTATAGATCCTTGGTGAGGCCTCACCTAGAGTACTGGGCACAGTTCTGGAGTCCTCACTTCAAGAAAGATAAGGACAGGCCGGAGATTGTGCAGCGAGTGATGACAAAGATTATTCAGGGCCCACAGTAAAGATCTGATGAGGATCACCTCCAGGCATTGAACATGTACTCACTGGAGACCAGAAGGGAGGGTGAGGTATAATAGAGATCTACATGTTCCTGAAAGGAATAAGCAAGCTGGACTGTGTGGAATTACTCAGCAATAGCAATAATTTGAGATCACAAGGGCATGAGTGGAAACTGACAGTAGAAGGTTCAAGAGGGGTGCAAGGAAGTATTAAGAGTGGTGGAACTGTGGAACAGTTTACCAGCTGAGGTGGTGGGTGTTAAAATCATAAATGGTTTCAAGCATGGCTGGGACAGAGTGATGGGTTTAGTGATTGCTTGGGATGACAGACTTTGGGAAGGGATAGAGGGATGGATGGGGGGGCTAGGACCCTAGATGGACACTAGGTCCTGGGGTTAGATTAGGTACCACAGACAGACTGGATGGACCACTGTGCCTTTTCTGCTATCATTATCTATGCTTCTATGTGTCCCAAAAGGCCTCAGGTCACTCGGCATAGAGCCATGCAGTAGCCACCAAATCTTTTATACTGAATGTTTTCCGCACATACTCATTTTCCTCTGTGATTTTGTTTTTTTAGCTACAACACTTTAAAATAATGTGTAGTACATGACTTTCTAATTACTGGTGTGCACCATAGAGATTGAAGAGTCAGTTTTCTCAGACTGTCTACTCCCATGCTACTTTCTAACCCTCTGCTGTTGCATTATACCATACACTACAAGTCACATTAAACTGTTCCTCCAGCTCACTGCTCTGACATTGTTTTATATGCTGGCAATGCAGCAGCAATTCAAAATGCTTAAACTACAAACTCTTCTTCAACTAACCATCAATTCTCATGTAATGTACATGCAGTGCACTTTCAGCCACTATAAATTCCCTTCAGCTCCCCATTTTCAAATGCACTTGAATGCAGCAATTACTAGCATTCACAGTTTATGAATGGCCCCAAATTTACTGCACCTACTTTAACCCAGTTTACATTTGTTTTTTTATTTTGTTATTCACTAATTTAGGCTCATCCTTCCCTGAAAAACTGAATTCAAGATGCCCAAACTTATTACTGCACTGTACTGTACATTACCTCTGAGTTGGATTGCCGATTTGCCGATCCCCCTGTCCCATGCCTCTCAGTGACTCACTGACTTCTTAAATTATTTATTAAGTATGTTTAGTTTTGCTTTTATTTACTTACAATGTTGTTTGTACAGAGCATAAGAAGCAATACTGTACAGTAGCACCGGCATGGAGAGTCACATCAAAGAGAAACCCGGGGTCTTGAGTCACAATAGGGAGGGCAAAAAGAGTGAAAATAGCAAGAACAAAATTGCGAGGAAGAAGAGCACCATGACAGTACAGCAGATGGCATTTCATTGAGTAGGTTGGACAGGAAAGAACACTGTGAAAGCATGTAGGAATGAAATGTGTATGCTGCAATTGTCCTGGCTCCATATTCTAGTGGACTAAGTCTTTGGTTGTGTAGTTGTGTAAGGGAAGCTGTAGACTCAGGTTTGAAACTTGCAGGAGGCAAATGGTTTTTTGTTTTTTTTCTTGAATTGTACACCGCACCAGATGATGTTTATATTTATGTGGGGAGTGCAGGGGGCATATTTAAGATTTTTTATTCATTTTTGCTACCTGACTTCTCCCACATCCTCCCGTAGATGCAGAGGGGGAGCTCACACATCAACTCTTAGTGCCACTTTCATCAAGGAGACGCAATGCAAAGTTGCAGGGAAGTCAGCACACACAGTTTCCTGGTGCTCTTTATAGAGGTGAATCCATTGTTTGCTAAACTTATTTTAACTTAATGTACCCAAGCAGGTCTCTCCCCAATCAAGTTAATACCTGTTCCTTTTGGTCATCCATGTTACCTGCTCCATTGCTTGCCTGAGCTCCCGAGGATCTTCTGTGCTCACTTATTGCATACAAATGCAACCTGCCATAATTTTAGCTGCACTGCAGTACAGTGGACTGAGCAGGTGAAAAGAAAGATTGAGGCATAATTTGATTAGAAGCTATTCAAATATGAAGATGAGCCTCATAACCCTTAGAGTATAAACTAAAAATATTGAATTCTTGGCTTTCTGCATGCCACAAATTCAGCAGTTTCTTATCTTTCTTTCAAAGGGCTAGAAGACTAATTTTCATATTCCAGTAGCATATATAAACATATAGTTATGCTTATAAATAAAAATATCAGGGGGCATAGAAATTTCATAGCTCAGGCACGTACTGTACAGTACAGAACTTCACTCTGCAGGGGTAAAATTGGGCTCCACTCAGTGCTTATGCATTTTTCTTATGGGTTGCTTAATGTGTGTAGTGCTCATTGCTCTGCATTCAAAAAAAGTTTCCAGAGAACTATAACGTAAGCTGAAACTGAATAGCAGCTACAGACAAAGTATTAGGATACATTTATTAATTCATTGCAGTGAGCAGGGCGCACATTAAGCAACTCATTGAAAAATGCTAAACCAGTGAGTTGGAGGAACAGTTTAATGTAACATACTGTACTGTACTGATCGCTGATCATGTGATGTCACCATCTATGGGCAAGAAGGTTGTTGATTCTAGTCCTACACCAGGACTGGGCTAATATCATAATGGGAGCACCCAAGTGCAGTGTTAAGGTGATGCTATACTGTCAGGTGTACCATCCATCACCAGACATTAAACCAAGGTCCTGTCTTCCTTTTCTGATAATTGTTTGGATAGGAATTAAAGATCCCATGGCACTTCTCAAAAATAGAAGGAGAATTTTATTAGAAGAAAACACAACACAATCAACACAATCTACAAAACTAGTAAAAAAACATAAACAGGAAAAATACAGGTAAATAAAGGAATACAGGAAAATATAAAGGAAATACAAACTAGATTACAAAAGCAAATTCCTGCACCACCTACTCAAGTTTACACCAACAGTAATAATAATCCCAGTCTCACCTTACTTACAGAAAAAAAGAATAAACAAATATAAAGAAAACAAATGGTACAATAGTTGAAATATCATCCTTTGAGACTGAGATTCCATGTAACCAAATCAAACCTTTGTAATATCACCTTCATTCATGTGTCTCCACCTGGTCCATAATTCCATCCTATGTACAGTTTAAACATGTTATGTCCTTTCACTACAGGGATACAGTGCTTGCATCATTTAGTTCCATCCTTCGTATACACATCCAATGGAGCTATAGTGTATAGGAGAGCACCATTCTTAATGGAATTCAATGAATTCTAGGCTTGCTGTACCCTAGCAGTGATGTCAAACTGCGGTTGTACCATCTTGAGTACAGCACTACTACGGTACAACCACTTAGAATGCCCTTGCATTCATGTAACCCTGACAGCCATGCAAATCACTTGTTTTTTCCCCTTTGTCAGTTTCTTTACAGTGACGTCTGCTGTCACTACAACAGTTTGAATGAAGCTGTTTGTTTTTTTTTTGTTTATTTCATTTCTCAGTGTTCTGTTTGTTTATGTTACTAAACTTTAGTGACTGTTAAATGTTAATAAAAGTGTTCATGATTTAAAAGCAAATGGACTGAATCATCAGGCTCTGAATCACTGAAAGCCCAAA
The DNA here is from genome assembly GCA_016271365.2 of Neoceratodus forsteri. Taxonomy (NCBI): domain Eukaryota; kingdom Metazoa; phylum Chordata; order Ceratodontiformes; family Ceratodontidae; genus Neoceratodus; species Neoceratodus forsteri. Next base: position 1,042,268,720 of record CM057455.1, on the reverse strand, counting down.
CAAGTACTGTAAGTGTGTAAGTGTAAAAGTTTGCTCACTCTGAAAGGCAAAAAAATGCTGTTTTAAACAAATTTCTCAAGAAATGTTCCATTGTTGTTGAATGGTTGCCCATACACTATAGAAGACAATGGATGGGCAACAGTGATCAACAACATGTAGTTCACTTCTCGAGGTTGCCATGACAACTGTAGACCTCAGGAGCTTCGCTATTGAGGTTTACTTGGTTTTCATGACAATCACTCGAAGTGAACACAGGGTTGTTGTTCACTGTTACCCTTCCATTATCCTCTATGACTCACCTGGTCTGGCAATTGATATATATATGACATTTGAAGCTGTTGTAGCACCAGATAGCATCTCACTTGCCATAGGTAAAATTTTAGGTATGTAAAGAGTACAGTCAAGGTGCTGCTATAATACTTGTTGATTGCTGAGGAAAGTCAACTAGAAGAACATACTTGTAGGTGAGTCTTTCCATCCAAGGAAGCTTCCATCTTTTAGTTAAAAACTGCCAGAACTCCAATGAAAAAGTGCATTCTAGCAAGAAGTGTTCCATAGACTATATTACTACTACAGTTAGGATAGGGACATGCTGTTTCATCCATAGACTTATGCTTATCATTCACCCTAACATTTAACCTACTGTATGCACACAGCCAGAAGAAATCACATATTTTCCTATGCACATTTTTGTCTGTGAACCGTGCTACCACTAAATGATTTTTTCTTGGACAGCACAACTTGAAAACAGGTTCTTGTGGATAAACTTGGGGCATGACCTCCTGATATAACTATTTTCTTGAACAAGACTCCAATTATGTTTTATAAACACTCCATTTATGTTGTTTCTGCAAGGAAGGTTCTATATAGGCTGGGAGAGCCAACCATTGTGTAATTTGTGGAGGACTATTTTGCCAAACAGAAGGAAAGTTATATAGATTCACTTGGGACAAATCTTTGGCACATATCTACCCTGGCCTTAGGACCATTTTCAAAGTGCAAGACCAAAACAATGTGGGAAAAACACAACTGAATTCAACATATTTACTCTGTCTTTTTCAAGTGGAAGGTACATCATCTCCCTCTATATGGGTTCAACTAGCTACCACAAAACATCTGGAAACAAATGCTTAACAGCTGAGTCTCCAGATGTAATGGAAGATAAAAAAAATATAACTTATATGTAATAACAGATGGACAAGAAATTGCCTACTTATGTAAATTCTCTTTTGTTTGGCCAAACTCCAAGACTTCCATCTGTCCACTCTCCAAGCACAAATGTCCAGTTTTTCCTGCCAATTTAGACAGGCCATGTCCCCTTCACCAAATTGTACATCCCAAATCTTAATAGGGTCCTGAGATAGTATAATCCCTGCTACATTTCTCTTAGAAGCATCAGCTGGCCCTAGTTCCTGACATTTCTGAAAAGTTGGAAACCTCTAATAACACCTGGCACCCTTGAATCCCATTGGCCACATAAATACAAATATCATCTGTATGCCATGATTTTATTGGCACATCATCCATCGAGTCTGGTATGCCAGTAATCATAGTTTTACCAGTAATACTCCTTATTAAAGGTTCAATCAAGAGCAAAGATATACAATAAAGGGCTTAATGGACACCCCTGGCATATTCCCACAGCAATTTTAACTGGATTACTCATGAACCCTCCTATACAAGGAGCTACTGTGGATGACTCATATAAAGATTTCCATTGAACAAACACAGCAAGTGTCCCATATGCAGCTAATACAGATAAAGCAGTTACAATCGACTAACAAAAGCCTTGCTTTGATACAATGACAGCACATATCCTGAAATGGTATGTTATTTACAATATTCAAATACATCTTGGAAAATGCATAAGTTCTTAGGAACTCAGGTTTGTGCTGGATTATCTAACAGACTTGTGACTGTTAGCAATCTAGACTGAAAAAGTTTGGTCAGACATCTGGAATCTGAATTTAATAGGTACATAGGCCTCCTGTTGTTAACTTCTAACCTATCTCCTGTTCTGTAGAGAAAAATCATCAACCGTTTCAAGAATTTCTTATCTATTATTTGTTCCTGAAACTTGTTATAAACAAATGTTAGCAAGTCCACCAGTTCAGAAGCAAATATCTTATAAAACTCGTTAGGAATGCCTTCCAAGCCAGCTGAAGGACCTTGCTTCTTTTGACAAAGAAGCCCTCCTCTGAAATGTGTCAAGGTGTGCATTTGTACTGTCACCTGCAATAAAGGTATTGGTACTTTAACACTGATTTTTTGAGAGCAGTGTTTTTTGCACTGAATGGTGGTGAGTGCTGGATTTTCAAGTTATGTTGGTACTTTTACACTTATCCTTAGCACTCCGTCCCAGTAGGGTATCCTGCTTTTGCTTTGTGATTTGACTTCTGGTAGCTGTAGCATGGATGAGTTCATCCTCCACCTCTGAGCAGTACAAGGAGAAACAGCCCATCTCAAAGCTCCCTGACAGTAGCAAGTGGTTGAATTCCACGTATTGCATTTTAACATTTCTGAGTTATGTGTTCAGATATAAACAGGAAATCTATCCTGGATGCCGGATGTCCCCACACATAGGTTTCCCCTACTGTAGAATGATGAGCCCTGTAACTGCCAGTTAAACCAGTGACAGGCACACATTTCTTCAAAGCAATAGAATCACAGTACACCTTTTTTTCCATGTTGGCATTTCAGTGCAAAGTTTAAAGTGCAGTTAGTCACCCCCAAGAACCAGTCTTTTTGAGGTGGTTAAGAAAGGTTGGGTATTTTCAGCAAGGGATACTCTCTCTGGTTTAATTTGGGGCATATATACATTTATCATCTGGAATTTCCTGTCCACCCCATAAACCATCCACTATTAAAACATGACCATGAATCAGGTCAATTAGTTTTTGAATGATCAATCATGACCCCTGAATAAATGTCCACCCCATCTGCCTTGTCTTCCCCGAAAGACTAAAACAAAGATCATCATTTCCAATCTTTCTTAACCTGAGTGAGAGTTGCAGTGGATGCCATTCCCATTTCCTGAACAATGATGATCGTGGCCTCATTCTCTTGAAATAAAGAAAAAGAGCTTTCCTTTTCTGTGGGACTCTGTTACTGCAGACATTCAATGAAGAGATTTTAACCTGTACCATGCACAAGCAAGAAAGAGTCCTGCTCAGAAGCTAGCTACTACTCTCTAGGTAATATCTCCTATGACTGATAGGTTGCTCAGCATATCCCTCCAGTTCTTTTTCTTCTTCAAGACCTTAAATTTATTAGACAGTGATATTTTGGGTGGGGGTCTTTATATGATTTTGCAAATCTAGCACTCCTCCTTGTGATTTTGGTCACATCTTCAGGAGGGTGGCATCATCTGATCCACCTGAGAGGGTACTGTTGCCTCTTCAACTGAAGAGGCTTCCTGCACTGGTGGGACCTCAGAGGAGGACTGGTCCTGCACCTCTCCCTCTTCCTCAGAGACAAGCTTCATACCATCATCACCCTGAATTGAGGACTGAACACCAGTAGCTGCTTCAATTATCAGATTTATTTATTTATTTATTTATTGAGGCATATTGGAATTAATACCTTTGAGTCAGAGACTCCTTTATGAAGGCTCCACGTCATAGAAAAACAATACAAAGTGTACAGTGTCAGACATTACTGTACAGAAATTGATACAGAGTATAGGACAAACAGGCAAATGCGATACAGGATATTTACAGCAGTCAGAGACAAATGAAGTACAGAGGCAAAATACATTGTACAGTATCTACAGAGGTGATCATGCAATAAAGCAGTTGTAGATAATTGTACTACATGCAAGTGCATGCAGTGCAGACCAATGATTGGTCTGAGGCCTTGGTCAGACAGAGGCCAAGGACAAGCACTCTGGAGGAAGCACCAAGCGAGTTAATTGTCGTGGCACAGTTTTGGATGGGGGTAGGTCAGGTACAGTCACAGGTTGACTCCTGCGAGATGTGGCTATGGAGAAGGGATTTGAACAGACCATGGGTAGGAGCCGAGAAGACTGGCCTGGGGAGTGAATTCAGCCAACTGGGGGTGTGGTACCTGAAAGTTCTCTGACCCATGGAGGTTTTACAGTGGGGAACCTGGTAGAGTGCTTTCTCAGTGTGACATGTGCACCTGGTGCTGTGCGGAGGGTGGAGTAGTGCCAAAAGGACGGGGGGGTGAGGCCAGCTATGATCTTCTTGGCAAGAAAACAGGTGTGATATTTTAGGCGATCATCGAGGTTTAACCAATTTGTACTGGTATAGAGTGTGCAGGTGTGCGTGAACTGGTCACATCCTGTGGCCAGCCTACAGGCTTTATTCAAGGAAACCCTGATTTTGTTAAGGGAGGTGCTGTTGGCTGCACCATAGATAATGATCCCATAATCTATGAGAAACAGGACAGAGGAGGAGATGGCTAGTTGTAGGGCTGCAGGACTGCAGGAAGGAGACACTATTTGTAGTGGTGGAGCAGACCAATACGCACATTTACAGTCGTACCAAGTCAGCAGATGTGTTCATGGTAGGTGAGCCCAGAGTCCAGGGTAACACCCAAGTATTTAAAAATAGATACTTGTTCCAGGGATTCTTTTTGAAAGTTATGGATGAACAGGGGGTGGCTGCTAAACTTGTTTTTGGCATGGGTAAACAGCATGGACTTTGTTTTTTTTATAGTTTAGGACAAGCTTATGGTCAGCAAACCAGGATTCAGCCTCGCTAAAAGACCTTTGGAGGGCTACTTGGAGGGCAGCAGGGTTGGTGTGGGTGTTAATTAATACTGTGTCATCCATGTACAATAGTAGACTCCCAGAGCAGGCCTTGGGCAGGGAGTTAAGGAACAGAGTGAAAAGTAGTGGGCCGAGGACTGACCCTTGAGGGACCCCCATTGTAACCTGGAGGGCGGACGACTGGGTTTGTGCTAGTCTGACTCTCTGGGTTCTGCCAGACAGGTAGTTTGAGAACCAAGAAGTGGCATCCTGAGAAAAACCTATTTGGGCTAGGGTGGTCAAGAGAAGTGAGTGGTGGACAGTGTCAAATGCTTTGGAGAAATCTATGTATACAGCACCGGCAATCTTACCTGAATCTAGGGTTGCATGGATGGTGTTGGTATATTCCAAAAGTACAGCTGTGGTGCTGTAGTTTTTATGAAAACCATGCTGTTCAGGGCAGAGGAGACTGTACTGGGCAATGTAGTCTGTGATTTGGGTGGCAACTATCTTTTCAAGAACCATGGAGAGAGGGGGTAGAATTGAAATGGGCCAATAATTACCAGGCTGGGTGCAGTCACCACTCTTCAGGATTGGAGTGATGAAGGCAGTTTTTCATATGGATGGGAACTGACCTAGGGCAAGGGAGCGGTATAGCAGGGCAGTGAGGAGGCAGAGTACTTCGTAGAGGGTCAGCATTAGTAATTTAAGATCGAGAGAGTCATTGTTGAAATGAGATTTGCTGACTGCCTTTAGCAGGAGGGGGTCAGCATCATGCTGGGAGACAACTTTGAAGTGGAAGGGTGGCACTTGGGTGGGTGTCGGTGTTGTGGTGGGGGTGGGTGCAAAGAAGTTGGCAGGGAGCATGCTGCTGAGGTCCGAGAACGAGGAGTTCAGTGTATTCGCTATTGTTTTGGGGTCCATGGAAATACTGCCATTGACCAGTATCTGGGGGGGGACAGTAGAAGTTTTGTTACTAAGTTCTTTGAGGGAGTCCCAGAAATTGCACCCTATTCCCCAAGAGGCAGTGAGTGCTGTTCTATAGTACTCGGCCTTTGCATGTTGGACTTGCCAGGTGCAGCGGTTCCTGACCTCTCGGTAGGCCTCCCAGTCTCCAGGGCTATGTGCCAGAGATTGTCCCAGTCACGCATAAGGTCCAGTAGGGATTGGGACATCCAGGGGGTCTCGGCTCCTTTAATCACTCATTTGCAGTAGGGTGCAAAGAGGTCACAGGTGGCATTGAAAGAATTGACAAAGTACTCCAGGGCTGAGTCAATGTCAGGTGAGGCAGCAATAGGAGACCAGTCCCAGCTGATGAGGTGGTGCTTCAGGAGCTGTAGCATGCCCGGTCTAAGTTTTCACTGAAAGCTAACCATTGGGGGGAACTTTGTAGCCAAATAAGACCAGCGCCCGAGTACAGGCGAGTGGTCACTTAGTGCGTCAGATAGCACAGAAACCTGGGTGAATTTGTGAAGGTGATTAGTGAGAATTAAGTCAATGAGGGTAGAGGTACCCATTCTTGGGTTGTGACGGGTGGTTGAGGGCACAATTTGTGACAGACTGAGGGTGGCAACGGCATCCCTATAGGGTGCAGCAGTGTCTGCTAGCCTGATGATATTAAAATCACCCAGGGCAATAATTTCTGCCTTATCTGGGTGTTGCTGGAGGTGGGTCAGAACTAATTGGGAATGTGCATAGCATCGACTGGCTAACACTCCACCACAAGGAGCTAGGAAGGAGATTGTTACCTTTAATGCCTCACTGCATCCCTGCAGCCTAGGATGATGTGTGTTGGCTTGGGAAGTTTTCCTAGTGTCTCTGCTGTGGGATCTTGATCTAAAGACTCTTCCAGAGAAACTGGGTTGTTGAGTGAAGCACCCCTATTCTGAAATGTAGGGGGGAGCAGCTTGAGGACAGGGGCTGGCCACTGAAGAACTGCACTTTGTGCCTTTCATAACATGTCATCCTGATCAAACCCATCCCATCTACTGTGAGCAGCTCATGGGCAGTTTTGAAGGATGTGCTTCTCTTTACACACGTTGCATCTCAATCAGCTCCTGCAAGACATACTAATGTGCCCAAATTTGGCCACATAATCCAAAACAAAGCTGAACACGCACACACTGGCCAGATGGGACCTGTTGCCACATTTGTAGCAGGCCTGGGTTGGCCTGAGTAAAAACTGACCCCTCTGTCCCCGCCCAAGAAAAATCTATTAAACAGATGAACAACCCCCTTGCCTGCCTCAGTTTCATTTATTTATTTTTATTTTATTTAAATTTTGGTGACCGAGTAGGCCCACTGAGACTGAAACAGTCCCTTTTTCAGGGGCGACCCAGAATTAATTACATACATCTATAAACATAACAAAATACATACTTATAATTTCACAATTAACAATCAATATAGACATACTGACCCAGTCAAGGATACAGTGGCAGGTTAATTACAATCAATATCAACAGGAGAAGAAGTACTATTATACATGCAATGATGAAAGTGAACAGGAACGTACAGGAACTCAGTTCCTGTACCTTTTTTGCAGCAGAAATGGAGTTCCTGTACTTCTTCCCACTGACACTAGAGCTAAAATTCTTAAACCAGCAACAAAATGACAGTTTATAGCCTTATGAGCTAAAAGCAGGGTTTCCATAACAACATTTGACTTGTACAACAATACTATTTTGGTAGAAATACTTCAATATCTCTAACTGAATCTACTAGAGTCTAAACAGATAAGACGTTCCTTCACACACCTATCCTTCAGATTGAAGATCTTCATTCTGCATTTCATATTTGCCAGTGCTTGAGTTCCTGTACTTCTTGTCTACCACTTGCACCACTGTATACACGAGACAGTCACAGTCAGATTGAAGTCCCAGTGAGGTTAGATCGGTAGTAGGGAGTCTGCTGACTCTCAACGGTAGCAGGTGCAAAGGCTCTATTCCAACAGGTGGGCCTTAAGACCCTTCTTGAAGCCCCTAAGGGAGGTACATTCCTGGAGACTGCTAGGAAGACCCTTCCAGATGGGAGGGATGAAGGCAGCATAGGACCAGAGTCCTAGGGAAGTCCTTACACTGGGGACTTGGAGAAGCTGGCAGTCAGAGGATCTTAGTGTTCTCCCAATCCTTTTGGGAGCTAATGTATTAATTAGGCTAGGAGGTGCACCATTTTGCTGGAGCTTAAAAGCAGGTCACAGTGAGGGATATGATAATCTGCTCTCAAAAGAAGGCCACCTAAGAGATAATAGTACCTTACAGTGATGCTCCCATGGTGGTGCCCTTGCGACGAATCACCCTACCCTGTGATACAGTGTTTTTAGCCTTTGCATTTCAGAGCTTCTTATAGGATGTAGTAAAAGGGCCCCATATAGCAAGGTTGTAAGGATTGTACCAGTGGAAACCTTGAGTTTGGATTCTTGAGTGAGGAAAGGGCACAGGTGATATAATAGACCTAACCTTTGGTTGAGTTTCCCAGTCAGATGGTCGATGTGGGCCTTAAAGTAGCAGTCTTGCTCTAAGTATACACCTAGATATTCGATACAATCGATCACTTCAATTTTTGAATCATTGGAAATAGCTGGGGACAATAAATGTGAATGGGTTGGACCCAGGCTTTTAGGGCCAAATAGTATGGCTTTGGTCTTTTTACTATTTAGAACTAATTTATTAGTAAGAAACCAATTCTCAAGTAGACCAAGGTCTTGACCAAGAAGGTTGTTTAGTTGGACGGTGTCTCAGGAAGACCTATAAAGTATATCATCATCCGCATATAGGTCACCTTGGCCTGTCCACAATGTTGAGGCAAATCATTAGTAAATAGGGAAAGTAAGAGTGGTCCCAGTATTGAACCCTGTGGGACACCATCCGTGATAGGGTGTTTGTTGGACTTCTGACAATTTGTGATCTGCCGTCAAGGTAGTCTGTGAACCGTTGAGTAGAGCGATGATCAAGACCAAGAGGTGTTAGTTTAGTGATAAGCTGCTGCTGATTTACTAATTCGAATGCCTTGGTGAGGTCTTTAAAGACCGCGCCAGTTGGAAGGCCATCATCTAAAGTTGTGAAAATATCCTTTATTCGAAACCTCCACCTATCCACAACTGTTCTGAATCAATTATTGCCTCCTGGGATCCTAGGTTATCACACCTTTGACCTAACCAGTAAGGGAAATCCCTCTATTCACCCTCTCATTTTTAAACATTATTGTTAAATTTTTTACCATTGACTTGGTTAAGGGAATAACCATAAATCGCACCCACAAAGAAGAGAATTGCAGTTCATTATATCTCACTCCAAACCTTTCCAAGCCCTGTGAAGGCTTGAAATGTATATCAAAATTGTCCTTCTCAGAGACATTTATTAAAGCATAGATCTCTGAGGCTGCAAACTTTAAATAATCTTTCAAAAGCTGCCTCCCTAGAAACACTCTTATCAGTTCTTTCAGCCATACTACCCCTATACCTCAGGAGAACCATGTTCTTCCAATGAGCAGGTTCTGTCCTGTTTTTGAAGCAGTCTAAGAACTTTGGCCCAGACCATGGTGGGGTCTCATATTTACCAGAAAAATCTTCATCTTCAGCCTGTGAATGCTCTGAGATTGGAAGCTCAGTACCAGACACAGGTTCTTTCTGTCCCTCAGCTGAAGTTGAGGGGAGTGGATCATTATTCAGTGAAGGAGTCTCTATACTCAACCTCTCCGGGACAGCTGACCCTACAGGTACAGCTTTCCTGGTTCATCCTTCCATCTCCACCCATGAAGAGCTTGCGAAGTGAGAGGGGTAAGTGAACAGTGAACCCTTCTGAGGAGGGATCAGAAACTGTCTCCACAGCAGCCATTTGTACTTGAGCTCATTCCTTCTCTTTCCGTACCTCATTCCCTTGCAATGGCTCAGTTTCACTTGACTCCCTAAAACTTCCCCCAACTTCCCCCTTCTTCCCTGCTGGATGAAACTTCATACATTCTCATTCAGTGCCCCTCTAGCCATGCTGTGCTCTCTCTATTAACATCCATTTAATAAAGTACTATCCCATGACTACCTGGATCTGGCATAACAACAGCATCCTCCCTCCAACCCTCAAGTGTATTTTGACAGTTGCAATTACTTTTCTGGGCTCTAAACCTGCAGCATACTTCACAGCATCTGCAGCCAGTTCCATTTCAGTTCTTACTTGTGACATTAGAGGAGGCTAATGTGGAGCCTCCCATGCTATTGCCATTTTTGATTCAGTCCACTACCATTGTGACATGATAGTTGGGTCCCACATTAGCTCAGGGATCTAGCCACCTGCACTATCTTGCATCCGGCTAGTGTCAGACAGCACTTTTTCAAGGACCAGGCAGTATCTCACATTTGGGAGCCTTGCAAGTTAAAAGATTTTGAGATCCATCTGTGGGCACAGAGCAGGTGGCTTTGATCAGCCGGTGTTAGCTGCATGTCAGGTCCTGCTGATTTGCTGTCATTGTTTACCCTTGATGAATCTCTGTCATTGTAAGCTGCCTCTGTCTGAGTCTTAACTTTGGGCATGGTTGTTGTGCCTACTTGACAGATTTTGAGAGCAGCTTTACCTTTGCAGTACCCATCTTCATCCTCAGCCACCATGCTAACAGTCTTCTTATCTCTGTCAACTTCAGCGCAAATTGTTCCTCCACAGTTGCAACATCTACAGCTTCTGTAGCTGGTAAGTTACCAGTCTCCTCAGTCATTCTCTATAGGTTCTGTGGCTATCTCAAGTTTAGCAGCCAACTCCATCTCAGACTCGTCACCTTTTCCCTAAGCAGGAACTATAGCTGGGGTTGAGGAAAACACCCCACCCTACGGCTGCACACCCTCCTCTTCTTGAGCATAAGAATCCTCCATCTTGATGAGACACCTGACAGCACCCTCTATCAAGAGTGGGACATTTTTTATTAAAAAGACATAACATAACACAAAAGGAATGATAAAAATTCAAAATAAAACATTATCTTTTGAAAAGAAGAATACAGATTGTTTACAATAAAAAAAGTTAAAAACAACAAAATCAGCCCAACACTTTTAGAAGAAAAAGTTTAAGGAAAAATTAAAACTAAAATTTTAAAACACAAATCCAAGCCCCACATTACTTTCAACCCAGCACCTTTATTCCACTTCCCTAAAACACCTATCACTTTCATGTGTCTACCCATTCCACCTTTTATATCTTTTTCCATTTTCCCTTCGTTACCTACTTCTCTTTCACTCATTTCCCTTACTCTTTACCCCACTCTCCCATCCCTCCATTCTCATTCCCCTCTGCTTTCTACTTCTTTAGGACTTTATTTTGTCTTACCACTCATTTCAGATCCTGCCTTCTCTCTTATTATATTCTAACAGGCCACAGCAGTCCATTACTCTACTGCTCTGTTTTTTTTCCTTTTATTCCCTATTTCTGTCGCTCACTCTCTTGCCTCTGCTCCCTCCTTTACTCTAGCATCTACTGACATCCCTTCCACATTTGTTTCAATGGTTGCTCAGAAACCTTTAGTAGATCCTTCCTATAGACTTCTCTAATTGCTGCTTCACACATTTTACCCACTGTTATATGTGACATTCTCTGCTGCTGTAGCACATAACTGCTCCTTGCTTGCCACAGGTAAAACTTCATGCAAGCAAATATTACTCCCAATGAATAAACATCATATCCCTGTAGTCTACCCAAGAACTCTCCTAAAACTAATTGTTGGTATGTCAAGCTTTTTTAACCAAGGTAACTGCCATCTATGCACTAAATACTTCCACAGTTCTATAGTATACGAACATTCTAACATAAAATGCCGCATTGTTTCTTCCTGATAAAGACAGTCCTCATATGGGCATCCTCTTTCTGCTATTGATTTGTGGTTCTGGTTGCGTTTCACATTAATTCTCCCATAGGTACTCAGCCACAAGTTGTCTCACATTCTTTCAGGTATTCTGTCATTATTAAGCTGTGCTATTGCCCATTTTTATTTTCTCGATGTACAAATTTTCAACTCTGGTTCTGCAGGTCTTACCTGTTCCATAACCAAGTTATATAATTGTTTTCTGGGAAGTGTCATGAGTGGAGATTTTTTTCATTTTCCACACATACAGGTTTTTCAATGTTGGTTTCATATACTCTGGTATCTGTAGCCTTGGGACCAGTTTCACTGGATCCTCCTGCCATTTTTCTAAATACCTTTCCAGTATCGCCTGTGTCCATACCTGACCTGTAACCTCTTCCTGCTTTAGTACCATCTTAATAGTTCCTACCCAAAATAGTGTATGTAAAAACACTATAGGGTTGATCATTCCTACCCCTCCCTTCTATTTTGGCAGATATGTATACTCTCTTTTAATAGGGTTGAGTCTACTGCCCCATAATAACCGGAAAAATAAACTATTTTTGTGTCTAGGAGTACATGAGTAGTAGTGGGGTAATCACGTTAAATTCGCTACCCGTAGTATTTTGCATACAACCCAAACTTTGGGTCATACTATGGGTACCAAAGTGAATATCTACGCATCTTGAAGTAACAAGAAGTTCCCAATTTTGTGGGTACTTCACGTTGCTTCAGGATGCATAAAAAACATCTATTTTGTTTTCCTGGTGTCTAGTGGCCCCCACCCTATCATGTAGTACCCTCCTCCATGTTCCCCCCAAACCCGACTGGAGAGAGCCACTGGCACATCCCTCCACTCACCTTCACGGCTGGCAGTCTGCCCGACTCAGCTCAATGAATGAGCGCATGCTTGTACTGTACAAGCTTGTGCTCATTCATTGATAAGTCACATAATTAACTCAATCCTGCATGGTTGTACAGAAGGGTAGGGGGCTGCTCCAGTCACTGGTGGGAGCAGCGGGTTGGAGAGAAGGTAGACCTCTGGGGTCCACAATGTCTCCCCATCCCACCCCTGTGAGACACCGAGCAGCCCCTTCCCTTCTGTACACCCCAGCAGGACTGAGTAAATTACTGCAACTTGTCAATGAATGAGTGTGTGCTTGTACAAGCATGCACCATTCATTGAGCTAGAGTTGGGCAGGCTGCCAGCCATGGAGGTGAGTGGAGGAACTGCTACTGGCTCCAGGGTTGAGGGCGAGTGGAGGGTGTTACATGACAGGTGGGGTGGTGGGCCACTAGATACCAAGGAAACAAAATAGATGGTGCCAAATATTTGTCCCTGCAGGCAGCATGCCACCCAGAGGGCATAAACTGTGCCAAGGGTACAATATTGCAGACAAAAAAAAATTCTGCTCTTCTTGCCTTTTCTTCCTCATCTTTTGTTAGTATGAAATATTAACAAAACACTGAAGGTGTAGCGTAAGCCTCAAGCTAGCAAACCAGGCTAGATGTGTGTCATTCTCACACCTCAAATATAACAGGTATGAAGAGTGCTGTGGTGGGCAGTATACCCGCTTTTTATTGGGGAGTCAACAGAATACCCTCTTTTTGCTTGTTTCACCACACAAAGTATAGGCAGGGTATATGCCCTTTTGGTGAGTGGGGATGGGGGGGTACAGTGTTCACAACTGGTATTGCCCAAATGCAGGTACATTTTAGTGTTGGGATACTCATGTTGCCCTTTAACAAGAGCTGCTGGCTACTATGTGTGGGGGGTAACCCTAGCTGCTTGCCATGCCAGCTAGTGGCTGAAAAACTTTTAATTTTTATCCTGACAGTAATAGCCACTTTCTTAACTGCCATCGCTGCAGTCCTGGGGAAAAAAAACAGCAGAGCTAAGTTTGTAATTGCGTAGGGGAAGAGGTAAAGGAAGGTGTAGCAGCCCACCCAAAGCATGCAATGAATCATGCATGTGATTCAGCCAATGTAGATGAGTTTGAAATAGAAATTGATTGGTAAAAGACCCACCACCAGTGACCACCACCATCAGGTGTGATTGGGAATGGACTGGGAAACTGACTTGGTATTTTAGAAAAAGGAAAGACATTCCTTCTTAATGCTTTGATACATATACATCCATCACATGGATATATAATTAGAAGACCTACCAGTAAGCTGATCATAAGACCTATCCAGATCCCTGGACTCGGACAGACTCTCGTTCCTACCTTTGCTGCCTCACATGGTGTTTTCCTGCACAAATGCAGTAAAAAATTCCTTAGCTGTGCTTCAAGGGAGGAATCCAACTGCTCCAGTGACCTGAGATCCCAATCTCTGTAGCTTTCCATTCAAAATCCACCAAATACTTGGATTTCTCCCCAAAATTCATATAATTCCTCTTTTCTTTATCGCAGAAACATCACATATAAAACCAAGCCAAAATGAATTTATCTTCTCTCTTTTTACACGTAGATCTCTCTCCCTCTCTTTCTGGTTCTGCTGTTACTACAGACGATTGGTGGGGGGTGGTGGGCCAATAGACACCAGAGAAAATAATATATTTTTTTAAATAGATCCAACGCGGGGTTGGAGGGAAGTGGGGTGGGGTACTACCTGACAGGGTGTGGGGGGAGGCCACTAGACACCAGGGAAAAGAATATATTTTTAAACTGGATCCAACTCAGTGTTGGGGGCAGGGTGGAGGGTACTACCTGATGGGGTGGGAGGATGGAGGCCACTGACACCAGGGATAGATCAGGGGTGGTGTTGAGGGGATTCTCTGTTTGTGACCTCAACTTGCTTTGGAGTTTTAAGTGCAATTGCTTAAAACCCCCAAAGCAAGCGCAAAGTCATAAATGGCGAATTATTAGTTTATTTGGAAAATTATCAGTAAGAGTAGGGCAAATTGCCACTTCAGCAATTTTGCCCACATAGTAAAACTTCACGGCATCTCTAGTCCCAGGTAAGGGATATATCCAGCCTACATATAGTAATGGTGGTAACAGAAACAGTTTGATGATATACAGACCTGTTTCCTCTTAGATAGTACCCATCTTTTCCATTTCTCCACCCTCCACTCACAGTTCTCAGTGTCCTTACTCCAGTTTAGTTGTGCTCAATCTCCTCTCCCTACATATATTCCTAGTACTTTTATTGGTTCCTCGCTTATATGGATGCCTTGCATTCTCTTCTGTATCTCCCCACTCCCTAGTCTGATTCCAACACTTTTTTCCTTATTCAACTTGGCTCCTAATACTACTGCATATCTTTCTAATCCCTAATATACTTTGCATATACCTTCCTCTGTTTGTAAAAAAAATACACACATCATCTGCATATGCTAATATCTTTATCCTCTCCCTCCCACGGGTACTGTAAATGCCTTATTTCTTCATTATTACTAATATATCTGATGCATTAATATAGTGATATGATAGACAGTAAGGGGTTTAATGGGCATCCCTGTCTCACTCCCCCGCCCCCTTATGGGCATTGTCTTTCCCTGTATTCCTCCCTCTCTAATTGCCACTAGTGCCTGTGCATACAAAGTCTTGATCCACTGGATTAAATTACCCAGTATCTCATAATGTTTTAAAACCGGACACGTATATTCATGTACTAAGCAGTCAAATGCCTTACTTTGGTCTAAGGAGATTAGAAATCCATCTATTTTACATATTTGGCAATAGCAGTAACAATCTCTTATCAAGATTAAATTATTCTGTATTCTCTTTCCTGGTATTCCACATGTCTGTGCCTGATGTACCAATGTTCCTAAGTTATTTTATTGAAATTCGAGTATATAAGAAATCACACATTTAATACAATAGAAGACTATCCCCCATGTAAGGTATAAAATATCACTTAACAAAACGCAGTATTTAGGGTAAACATATTGGAGAAGCCTTATATACATGTATTGATAATAAAACACAAACCTAGACAAGATGTAAGTGGAGAGAAGAAGGGTTACAATCAATAGGGTATTATAGGATCAAAAATAGCCACCATGTACAAAATACATGCTAAGGCAGGCTATGGCAAGGCATTCAGTAAATTGCAAAAAGTGATAAATGTGGTAATATGAACAATGTTCAGTAATGGAGAGGTGAAGATAAGAGAAAAGTGTGCAAGGAAAGACAGAAGAGAGAAACAAGAAAGGAAGAATGGAAGGAGAGAGGGAGAAAACAGGCAAGAAGGGGAAAAGAGGAGAAATCTGTGCACAAAAGTTTCAAGAAAACCTAATCTAAGAGCAAAATAAGAAGGAGGGCAAAATATCCCTAAGAATTAGGGTCTAGAAGAACTAGGTTTGATGTACTTGAAGTTATCCTGCCAACATCTGTCATCTACAGTGAGTCGGTTATGAGTAACATGAGATAATCAGTCTAGGGAGGCATACTGAGAGAGGCTTTTAAGAACATCTGAAAGAGAAGGCACCAGAGTTGATTTCCATTTCACAAGAATCAGATGTTTGACCAGAAGAGAAAGTATGTTTAGCCATCTAAAATGTGCATGTGAGAGGAAAGAGCTATTGGGGATAAGGATGCCTAGAAGGAATAGCTTGGGGTCAAAAGGTAGTTTTTGTCCTGTTACTCTGGAGGCAAGTAAACAGACTTTATGCCAGAGCTTATTAATGGGAGCGCAAGTCCACAAGATATGAAGTAGATCCCAGTTGGCCAAATTGCAGCACCAGCAATTATTATTATTTAATAGGCCCATTCATTGACACGCAGAGGGGGTTCTATACCAAAGATGTAAGATTTTGGTTTGTATTAAAGAACTATTGGCATCTTTAAAGGAATTATGTGCAATATGCCAACAGTTACTCCATTGTGCATCTGAAATATTGTAGTTAAGAAGAGTACTCCATTTATTTTTGGCCTGTATAGACTGATCAGGTAGATTATCAATAATGTCTTTGTAAATGGAGCTATTTAATTTTACTGATAAATTAGTCCAGTGAGAGATGTATGGGTTTAGAAGAGTATGCCTATACACTAAACTAGTGAGAGAGAGAGTTGTAAGCTGCCCGAATTTGTAAAAACTTCCAGAAATCCTATTTAGGAAGTTTCCATGTGACCTGCAAGTCTGAGAATGATCTAAGAGGGAGTGAATTCTGGTCCAAGATACTGTATCTCCGAGAAAGAAAATGCCTTTGTTCTTCCATGTATGACGGAAAATTGGGTGATCTCCTAGAGTGAGCAGTGGATTGCCCCATAAAGGGGGCATAAAACCAGGGTGTTGGATTGGATTTCAGGAATTTGTGGGTTAGTTTCCAATACAGAACAGAGGATGATATAGTCGGGTGAGATTTTAGTTTAGAGGAAATGGGATTAAAAATTAAGGAAGTGGGAACTCCTGCTGGGTACAATGCGGATTTCATTGCAACCCATAATGGTGAGTGAGGGGAGGGTTTCTGAAACCATTTAATGGTTTGGGCCATTCTGAAAACCCAGAGGTAGCCTTTGAACCAGGGGAGTCCGAATCCCCCTTTTTTCCAATGTGATCGATGTTTGTTGCGGTTAAATCTCAGCGGTTTCTTATCCCAGATAAAGTTACCTATTAATTTATCAATTTTAGCAAAAAAGGAGGATGGTAAGACTAAAGGAATATAGGCAAAGAGGTAAAGAATCTTGGGAGAAATGGACATCTTAATGGATGCAATTTTCCCCATGAGAGATTAAGAAGCTTCCATCTGTCCAGAATTGTTCTGGTGTTATCAAATAAGGGGTTAAAGTTAATGACCCATATCTTCCTAAGTTACTAGTAATTTTGATTCCTAAATATGTTATACCCTGTGGCGACCAGCAGAATCCAAGAGGTATGTTCATAAAGGCTTTACAGTGGTCGTTAAGGGGCATAGTTTGTGATTTGCCATAATTCAAAGCAAGGCCAGAAATTTTAGTAAAATTATTAAGCAAATCAACCAACAGGGGCCCAGCCTCATTCAGGTTTTCGATTAAGATTAAGAGGTCATCCGCGTAGGAGAGAAAAACATATCTTGAATTGCCACAGGTATGCCCATAATGCCATAAGATTGCCATAAACAAGCAGTCAGGGGTTCCATGGCTAAAATAAACAGGGAAGGTGACAGGGGACAGCCTTGTCCAGTTCCCCTTGCTAGATGAAAGTAAGAGGAAAGGGTGGAATTAGTAAGTACTTTAGCAACAGGGGAGTTTTATAATAGCTTGATCCAGGAGCAAAAGGTATGAGAAAGACCAAAATAAGATAAAACTTGATGAAGGCAGTCCCAGTTTAAGGAATCAAAGGCCTTCTTGAAATCAATGGCTATGGCTGCAGCTGGTGTTTTGAGGGATTTGGTTTTGTGAATTAAATTAAATAAGGAACATAGGTGATCAGAACCAGATCTATGTTTAATAAAACCAGCTTGCGAACAATGAGTTAGCTTGGGAATCAAGGATTCAAGTCAAGAAGTTAGTAGTTTAGTAAATATCTTCCCATCCATGTTTCATAAAGAGATGGGCCTGTAACTTGCAGGGTGAGTAGGGTCTTTTTCTTTCTTAGGGATTAGGGTTATGATTGCTTTGGTGCAAGATGGGGGAAGCTTGCCAGTATTGGAAGCTTCTTGATAAACATTAAGAAGAAGGGGACATAAGGTGTTGGAAAACATTTTTAAAGAAATCGACAGTGAATCCGTCACCACCAGGGGATTTGCTGGATTTCAAGAAAGACAAAGCTTTCTGGATTTCCTGAAGTGAGAAGGGTTCATCTAAAGAATTTGTTTCAAGAGCTGAAAGATGAGGAAGATGTAACGATTTAAGGAACTGTTGAATTTGTAAAGTAGATGGAGGATTTGTGTTAAAGTATAGTTTTTGATAAAAGGTTTTCATGATACGATTTATAGAGGGGTTGTCGGAATGAATCATACCCTGTTCATCTTTTAGGCTTAGGTTGTGTCGTTCCATTTGTTGTGCTTTGAGCTGGTAAGAGAGGAGTTTCCCATTTTTATCACTGTGTTCCCAAAACTTCTATTTAAGTTTAAACAAGTCCAGTTCGGTTTTACGAGAAATTAATTCGTTAATTTTAACTCTAAGTTGAAGGATTTCAAGATGAAATTGAGAATCAAGACAGTGCTTATTAGAAGAAAAGTATAAATTCTCTTTAGCCTTAAGAGCTTTTTCCAAGTCAGCCAGCTGTTGTTCCTTTACTCTTTTCCTATGTGCAGCATAACTGATAATTTTCCCTCAAATTTGAGCTTCCCATACAGAGGACATAGAAGATTCAGTTGGGGTATTGTGAAAGAGGAAGTGCTGAATTCGTGCTTTGATCATGGGTAAGAAATTGGGAATCTTGAGAAGGAGAGGGTCCAGCCACCAGTAGGAAGATTTAGGTGCTAATGGGCCCCACAAAAGTTGCAATTTGACAGGGGAATGGCCCGAGATTATGATGGGAGAGATGGATGAATCAATAGTTTTTTCCATTATAACAGGAGAGGTTAACCAGTAGTCAGTTCTACTGTATGTCTTATGCAGAGAGGAGTAAAAAGTAAATTCTCGATCATGAGGGTGAAGGAGGCGCCATACATCAGCTAATCCAACATCTTGCATTAGTAATGAGAGGGCTTTAATACTTCTAGGGTGGGCCTCTGTAATTGGGCTACTTCTGTCAATGTTGGCTTCTAAAGCCAAGTTAAGATCCCCTCCAAGAATAACTGGTGTATTATCAGTGTTAAAGGATAGAATCTGTTGACCTAAATTATGAAAAAAACTCCAGGGAATCAGAGTTGGGTGCATAGACATTAACAAGCAGAAGAGGACCAGAGTTGGTATTCAGTTTGACCATCATGCATCTGCTGTCAGTATTGGAAATGGAGTTTACAAGGGACCATTTGAGACTCTTATGAATAAGAATAGCAAGCCCTCTTTTTTTTGAGGTATAGGATGATTCGTAGATCAGACTGACCCAGTCTTTTTTAAGTCTATGAACATCCTTTGCTAATAATTTTGTTTCTTGAAGGAAAGCAATTTGTGTTTCATGTTTTTTGAGATGTGAAAGAATTTGCTTCCACTTAAAAGGAGAATTAAGCCCCTTCACATTCCATGTACATAAAAGTATGTCACTCATATTGTTAGTGTTAAAGAAAGGGAACAACCACTGGAGTGTGAAGGGACAAATAAATGAGGCAGAGAATGATTAGAATACAATATAGAGGGCTTATGTATATGCAGAGAGTGGCAGCAACAGTCAAGCCAAAAAAAAAAGTGAGATGTATGATAGACGAGTAGCACAGATATCTTATTAAAGTTAGAATAGAGATGGGGAAGGAGAAAAGTCATTAACGACAACAACAACAATACTAGCAAGCTAAATAACAAAGAAAACATTTTATGGGTGTGAGGAGATATGAGTCAGCCAACTGGCTAAGAGACTCTCTCACCACACTCTGGGGCATCAATGTAGGGAGAAGACTAGAGAGGACTGGTTATAAACATCGGCCCAAACCTAAGTCTGATCCCAGTAATATAATGAAGTAAGTATTCCTGATAAGCTAAACTGAAAGGGAATAATACCAAGAAAGGCAGGAGACTGTAATAATCTCAGCTTAATTCTAAGCTAACAGGACAAGGTATAAGGATAAAGCTAAACACCAGAACTTATTTATAAACATTAGTAGTAATAGTACAAGATATACCAACTCGAAATTACAGTACATTAAAGAACCACATGCGAGATGCCAGTACAGCCTAGACATAGAACAAGGAATTCAGGGAGCCAGGTGGAATGCAAATGAACAAATATAAAAGGAAAAGTAGATCATTACCACATTAGAGTGACTTTGAGTATACTTTGCAGTGCAACAGAATAAGTACATAATAAATACAATATTGAGGGGGAAAGAAGAAAGGGGAGGTCAATTTAAGCCCTTACGCCCTGAGCCAAATGCAAATCAGGATTACGTGGAGAGGTATAGGCTTCGGTGATAACTGTAGACAGAAGAGATAGTCATAGTAAAGATTAGCTCTGATTACTCAAAAATTGCCTACATAGGTGTTATATGGGGTGACTAGGTCTAGAAGACTAGGCCCAGTAATCCCCGAAACAGGATGGACCACACAGCAGTGGAATTCTACAATATCTGTAGGCTTCGAGTAAAATAAGGAGCATAAGGAAGATGTAGATTGACAATCCTTTGCAAAAGTATACCAAAAATAGCCCACCTCTTTGAGTGCTAATGATAGTTCCATATTGTAAACAGGAGGTAGTAAGAATAATGGAGCGTCGGGAAGGAGATAGATTAAATGTAATTGCCAATAATACTTAAGAACCTGTCATCAGGAGAGGGAAGTGGTAAGTTGCCTTGTAATATATAATAATTCACATATGAAAAAAGAAAAGGCAATAATCAGGATGCATTGAAGATATGCAACTGAACAGCCAAAAGACTATAAACCTGATGCACTGCTAAATTGGAGAGTAAAAGGCTACATACAGAGAACCTGTTTAGTGAGGTAATGTGTAAGATCTAACACTAAAATAATGGGTTAGAAAAGCATTGCTGATATACCAAAGTTCCCTTGAAGACTTTTAAGCTGCTTGTTTAAACGCTGCAACAAAAAGTAAATTGATCACGCCGCGATGTACAGCCTTTGCTTTCTGCACCTGCTGGAAGTGAAAGCAACCAGGTAGCATAGACTGTAGAGCAGGCAGCTAGGCAGAAAAAGTGTACTGGCACTCCCTTTAAGTATCCTGGAAGCAAAACCTACCAAGATATAGCAACTGTGATCATATTACTGACCATATAAGCTCATGACACCTTAGATTTAGCAGGATTGCGACTATCGACGTTCTTGCTTTTGGTCTTTGCCCTATGTTTCTTTTTGGGTGAATCTAAAGATTTGAGTGGGGAACTTGCAACAACTTCTGCCCATGAAGTATCGACAGAAATACATCCCTGAGGAAAAGGCCCAAATTAGATGGATGTTCATCTGAAATTTTCTGGGAAAGATCCTCCTCCGAGGAGTGCATGTCATCCTCCAAGAGAGCGAACTTATTGCTCAAGGGAATAGAGGGGTTGATTTGAAGGTGAGAGGCTGCAGCTTGGGGTGTTTGGGGAGAAATCTTGCTAGATCAGCATGAAAGTCTTGAAGAATAATGCCCCAACAGAAGCTTCTCTTGCAGCCGTGTTGATTGCCTTGGGGTCAAATCAGTTGCAGCGTTGCTGCTTGGGGCTGGGAGTTCTGCAACACTTTCCCCATGTTCCTGTACCTTGTTGTCCACCATCCATGCGGATACCAAAGCTGTGTTCGGGTTGCCAATTGTTGCTGAACCTCCCAGGGTAAGATTGCGGTGAGAGACCTCTAGATAGTTGGCTAAGACATCAGGGGTTTCAAAATCCTTGAAGGAAGAGCCTGAGAAAAGGTGTAGTGTCACAGAGTAACATAGAGCAAATGTAATGCTTCTTTGGTGGAGGATTTGTTTAAGTGGATTGTAGGCCTTCCATCTGATGGTTAAATCTTTTGAAAAGTCTCTGTAGATGGAAATATTAAACTCTTGCCACTGAAGTTTCCCTATTTCTCTGGCTTGTTTCAGTATTAATTCTGTGTGGGAATAGTTCAAGAAGCGAGCAATGATAGGCCTTGGTCACTGGTCTGATGTTGGCCTGGGACCCAGAGTGCGGTGAGACCGCTCAATGATTAATGTTAGGTCAGGAGGCAGTTCAAGCATTGCAGGCAGCACATGTAATAAAAGCGCAGTAGTGTCTCTGAATTCTACACCTTCAGGGAAACAAAAAAATTGTAAATTGTTGTGAAGATTAACGATTTTCAATATCGTCAATTTTGGCTTGTAGGGATTTAATAGTTCAATCTTGATTGCGGACAGTAGCCTGGAGGTCATGAATAGTAGTGGTGTTACAATGCCGTTGCTTTCTCATTAAATGCAATTTTCTGGCTAAAAGTTTCAAGAGTGGTCGCATTCTGTTGGGTGGAGGTTTTTAGATCATTAATCTCAGCCATCAGTTTAGAAAACATTACTTCCACTCTAGCAAGTGAGCTTTGCTGTACTTGGAGATCTGCCATAATGCTGAAGGATGAGGCCTAGTATGCTGCAGTACAGTGTAGAATAGTTGAATATAAGTAGATGATGGATCAAAAATGACTTACAAACTGTGTTAGGCAGTAAGATTACAGGATGGTCACAGGAGTTGGTACCAAAGAAAGGTCTGGTGAAGGCTGGATGAGGTTAGATTGCAGTCATTCCTGCAGAGATTCTGAACCATGCTGCTGTCTTCTGTCTGGTCAGGCCATGCCCCCTCAGTTCCATAAGCTTCTCTATTCTGTAATCTTTGATGAATAATTTTAGTCAATATTTTCCAATCAGTATTCCATAGACAGATTGGCCTCAATTTTTTTTACTGTGGTTCTGTCTCCTGCTTTGTACACACATTTTAATAACCCTTGTGCAAACTTCTCCTCTACTATTCCATCCTGTGTTATCTCCTGGAATACTACTAGCAGCATTTCTATTATTTCTGTACTAAATGTTTGATAAAATTCTGCTAGTATTCCATCTATTCCAAGGGACACATTTTTCTCAGTTTCTTTATACTACATTCAATTTCCTCTTGTGTAATAGATGTCCCCAATTTCTTTTTATCCATTTCTGTCATTCCAATATTCAGAGAGTCTAAGTATGTCTAACAGTGTGTCTTCTCACATCTAAACTCCATTGTGTCTCTCCTGTGGATCATAATTATCTCTGCTATTTTCTCTGGATTCTATGTTATATTCCCTTCTGCGTCTTTTAACTTTATAATAAATGTGTTCTCCTTTCTTGTTTTGCATGCTGCACATGGGTCCCCTGCCGGTGTCTTAATAGTCCCATATGTCAGTTCTGCCTCCAAAGTAGCCACCCTATCATATTGATGTTTTTTCATCTTTCTTTAAATTCCTGATTTGGTCAGTGTGCTCTCCTCTTGTTGTATTAGCTATAGTATAAATGTGTTGTAGTTGTCTTAAAGACAAATATTTCAGAAATTTTTGGTTTTGACTTCTTGCCTCAGATTTCCTGAACCATTGTTGGATACCCTTTTTCGTGACCTCCCACCATTCTCCTGCTGTGTCATACAAACAGAATACTGTTTTTCTTGCTTTTAAGATTTCTCTAATTCCTTCCTGTACTTTTTCATCTTTTAATGTTGCCACATTTAGACTCCATCTATACCCATTTTTATGTTGTCTGTCTGTTTTCCCACCCTTATGAGTACCATTGAGTGGTCAGAAAATGTTATTGGTACTGCATTTACTTGTTTGACTGGGACATTTTGTGATACAAACCAAAAATCAATTCTTGTTTGAATGGTTCCTCTAGTATATGAAGTTTCTTTCCATTTCCCTAAGATCTCATACACATAATTTAATCCAGTAGTTCCCAATAATTTATGTAGAGGATTCATGTCGTAATGCACCTTTTCCCCTGCCCTCTGGCATTGTTCTATATCAACTCCACAGTTAAAATTCCCCACCCCACAAACACTTGCCTTGCTGTGGCCAAAAGACTGTATTTCATTTATTAGGTCAATTCTTTCTGTTTTAATTTGTGATGCATAAATGTTTATAAATCAGCATGCTTGTCCCTCCCATAGCCCGTCCACAATCAATGTTCATGCAGGCACCACCTCTATTAATTTTTCTAATGTGAATTTGTCTCCCCTATAGAAACATAGAAACACAGACTTTGATGGCAGATAAGGACCACTTGGCCCACCTAGTCTGCCCATTTCCCTACCTACAGGATAGGCCGCAGATCCTAGTTAACCAACAGCCTATTTCTTCCTCCCGCCACAAGAATTGCCTTATGTCTGTCCCATGCATTCTTGAATTCTCCCATAGTCTTACACTCCACAACCTCCTCAGGAGGCTGTTCCATGCATCCACTACCCTCTCTGTGAAAAAATACTTCCTCACATTTCCCCGGAACCGCCCCCCATCTTTAAATTGTGTCCCCTTGTTCTTGCATGTCTCTTTTTCTGAAAGATGCTACCCTCTTGGACTTTGTTAATTCCACTGAGGCACTTAAAACTTTCTATCATGTCCCCCCTCTCCCTTCTTTCCTCAAGGGTATACATATTAAGCTCCTTTAGTCTCTCCTTATACGGCTTTTCTTGCAGACCCTGCACCATTTTAGTTGCCCTCCTCTGGACTGCCTCTATCCTGTCTATGTCCTTGCGGAGATGGGGTCTCCAGAACTGGACGCAGTACTCCAGATGGGGTCTCACCAACTGTCTGTACAGAGGGATAACAACTTCCTATTTTCTGCTGGTGATACCTCTCCCTATGCATCCCAGTATACCCCCAACCCTCCCTACTGCCTTCTCACATTGCTTGTTAACCTTAAGGTCATCTGATATGATTACCCCAGGTCCCTTTCCTTTTTTGTTGTTGTTACTACCTCCCCCATTGTGTAATCTTCCCCTGGGTTCTTGTTTCCCAGGTGCATTATTTTGCACTTCTTTGCATTGAATCCTAGCTGCCATACTTCTGACCATTCCTCCAACCTTGCCAAGTCCCTTCTCATCCTTTCCACGCCTCCTTGTGTATCAACCCTGTTGCAGATCTTTGTGTTATCTGCAAAGAGGCATACTTTTCCTTCCAGTCCCTCTGCAATGTCACTTATAAAGAAATTAAAAAGGACTGGACCCAGTACTGAACCCTGCGGTACCCCAATAGTAACCCCTCTTTCTTCAGAATGGGCTCCATTTACAATTACCTTCTGTGTCCTGTTGTCCAGCCAATGTTTTACCCAGGCTACCACCCTGGGACCCACTCCCAGGCTGGTTAATTTGACTATTAATCTTTTGTGTGGGACTGTGTCAAATGCCTTGCTAAAGTCTAGGTAGGCCATGTCCACAGCCCCTCCCTGGTCTACTACTTTGGTCACCCAGTTAAAGAAATCTATTAGATCCTGAATAAAATACCTATCCTATCTGCTTTATCCCCTCCAAATGACCAATATGAAAGTCCCCTTATCCAGGTTTTTTATGCTGCTGTAATGGCTTAATGTCTGCCATCCACGTTTCCTGAAGGAATATTAAATCTAGTTGTAGCTGCTCTAATAATAAAAATACAGCCTTTCTTTTGCTGCATTTTTCATACTGCACACATTTAGTGTGGCTATTTTCAGGTGCTCCATGAGCAGGTGTTTGCTGTCAGTATATTTTCAACTCTCTCTCTTCCTCAGCCCTTCTCATCTTCCTCCATTTTCATATGTTTCTGTTTCTTCTTTTTCTTTTCTCCTACTTTTTTCACCACGGTAGGCAGTGAGTGTGTGGAAGTGTCCCAGTCCATATCTTCTATCTCTTCTCCTGCCCAATCTTTCTAGGAGCTTAAGGCATCAAATCTGTTTTCTATAACGTCTGTTTTCAGTACAGGTTTCAGCCTGGGGCTCCGTCTTGTTTTTAGTGTTGTTTCAAAGCAGAGACCCTGCTCAGTGTTTAACCGGAGAAACCGCATAACAAGATATTGTGACTTTTCTTCAAAAAATGACAACTTTTATTATTAAAAACAGAAAAGACACAGGTACAGTTTCTCCACCAGGGTGTGTCACAGACTTCCCAATGATCATTTTGCACCCTTTCAGGTGCTTTTTCAAGGGATCTGCATGTACATAGAAGTGGGCTGTATTTATACTGGTGTTGTCCAGTTTTTTGCTGGGGGAGGGGAAGGGAAGTGTCATCTCCGTTGCACCACTTTACTTCTCCCTTTAGGTTCCTTCTGGAGTTTTATCAGACTGTTTTCCTTTGTGTATGGTCAGAGGACTTTCTTCATTTAGATGTCTCCTCTCCTCACTTTCATTACATTGTTCCTCTTCTGTTGCTGTCTTTTCCCTTGTTTGATCTGTCTCAGGCTCTGGCATAGTCCCATCATTGTTCTGTGTCTGTTGTTCTCTTGCCCGATTTGCACATCCTCCATCTTCCTCCTGATTTCTTTCAAAACTTTTATTTTGTGCTTGTCTGATTATAAAATCTTGATTAATCCTATCATTTCTGTTATGGGCTGCCCATTGGAAATTTTGGAATACATGCCCTGATGTGTCCCAAAGGTTATATTTTGCAACATCTGTACACATGGTACAAATGTGGTTGTATTCCCTGTGACGTGATAAGCCCTCTAATAATATTGTATAATATTTGTATTATAAATAAATGGTCTGTGATTGTCTCACACAAGTCAGCAGTGAGTAAGAGACTTGACCTTTGACCCCAAGAGGTTTCAGTGGTGCTGACAGCCGCAGGATGTATAAACAGACCAGGGAAATCTAATTAACAAACCTTCCTTCCAGAGGGACAGTTTATTGCCCTCATAACCTGTGCCTGCCTTTGAAGTTGTTTGTTGTTTCATGTATGCATTTATGACTTGCAGGAAGAGACTTATCCGGTTGCATGCTGGTGAGAAGTCATAAAACCTGAGCTCACTCTAGAAGAACAGGAAATTAGCAGTGAAACAAAAGAGAAATGTTTGATCAAAGACTGTCATATTTAGGAAATGGCTAATTGCTGATTTTTCACAATAAGAACTTACATCCTTGCAAATAACTATGTTAAGGAAAATGATGTTAAGAATTAACTCCGAGGGAGGATCTAACTGACCTCACAAAAGGGGTGGGGAGATGCATCCTGAAATGATCCTGCATCTGGTGAAAGTGTGATATATGATTTTTGGACTCTGAAAGAGACAGTCTCTGGACTTGAAAGCACATGAGGGTAACAGATAGGAAAGAACTTAAGTATTTGAAATAGGATTTTGTATTCTGTAACTTTCCATTGTTTTTATATGACTATAAGATAATGATATAATTATTCTGTGTCAGATTTTTCCTGTTTTACAATTTTTTTAGTAAACCATTTTTTCTTTAAAATACTACCTGTGCTCTTTCTGTTATTTTACATGTGATTGCTGAACCTGTGTTTAAGTCTGACAGGTGATAAGAGCTTGAATGGTGTTACTAAGATTACTTAAAGGTAAGAAATACCTAGGTCTCATATAGAGTTGTAAGGGTACATTTTGGAAACCTGGCTTGGTGCCCCTGGGTGAAGGATTGTACTGCATTCCCGAAGAGGGTACATATCTGAGCCTGAAAATTGGGTATGCTAGCATAAGGTTCACATTTTGACTCCTTCCAGAACTCGAGGCTAATAGGTGAATCAGACCCAAAACAGACAGGAGGGTTACCCTGTCTGTTACCTGTTCACACTATTGCACTCTGAGGTTGGCACTGTGGAAGCAGAGGGCCTGACCTGTGGATTGCATTTGTGACATTCCCCACAAAACATACAACGAAGCTTGTTGCATGTACTTGATAAGTAGATTTTTTCATCACACTTGTGGCACGACTTTGGCTGCCCTGCATAGTAGCAGACTACCCCTTCCTTCCCTATGAAAAAACTGTTGGGTAGATGAGTAATTCCAATTGCCATCTACCTTAATTTAATTCTGAAATACCAGCCCCCTGTCCAGCAGTATTCTGAATCTATAATTGGTTCAGGGTCACTCAAAACCCCACACCTTTGACTAAGCGAATGATGAATGTCCCCAATGTTCACAATTTCATTCTTAAACCTAATTGTTATTCTTTTGATTACTGGTTTGGTCAGTGATATTACCAGGAATGGTGTCCATAAATGCAAAAATCTGTACCGATTGTATTTGTACCAGAATCTCTCGAGTCCCATAGGTATGTGAAAACTAACACAAAATTATCCTCTCCTGATATATGTAGAAGTCCGTGGACAACTGCTGGCATGAATTGAAAAGATTCTTTAATTAATGTTTACCCACATATTCTCTTATGAGTGCTCCTCCAGTCCTCCCTTATATCGAACTCTTACTGCATTGCATCGGGAGGGGCTGATCTATCAAATAAGTCTGACAACCTGGGTGCCCTCCTGGCATGTGGGTCTCCATTCTCCTCTGTGGTTCTATGTGGTTCTTCAGGTTCTTCATTATTGTTTTGTTGTTCTCCAGTTTTTGCTGCAGTATTTTGAGCCTCACTGGTTCCTTCATTCTGTTGCCCTCTGCTGTCTGTATGAGCCTCCATATTATTCTGCTTGTCATTCATGTCCTCAGTTTGATTATGTTGCTTTCTGTGTGCCTCCTCCCCTGTCCCTCTCCCTTCAGAGAGTTGTTTCTCTTTATCCTGTTGTTCTTTATTTCTCCCCTCCATATATAGCCCTTCGTGTATTTGTCCTACCATCTGTTGTTGCATTCGTTCATGTTCTGCTACCTGTGTTTCTATATTAATACCCATTCCAGTACAGTCTTCTCTACTCATTCCACATTCCTGCACCCCTTCTTTCTCTGCTGAATTTCTGCTGTTAGTAATTTTAGCTATCCCCAGGTCTACCTTATGGGTACTTGCCGGTTTTCTACTCTGTCTTTTTCCATTATGTTGACTGTCTTCTGACTGTGTCTCTTCTCTCATTTTTTCTACAGTCTGTGTCCCACTGCTTGGGTCTTTACTGGCTACCATTTTGTTCTCCCCGGTAAAGATTCTTCTTTGTTTTCCTTCTCTCAACAGTTTATCTTTGTCCCCAGTGTTTGCCTTCAACAAGGTTAAATTACCTCCCACACACTACCCTATTTGTGATTTGCCACTTATAATAATATCAGTCAATTTATTATCTTACCATTGTGTGGTCTTTACATCTGTTTCCATATACGTCTCACTCTCTGTCCCATGATATTCTGGATCAGGCATCCATTGCTCTGCCAAATTCAGTTTATAGCCCCCATTCCTCAGCGTAAGCTCTGGTGACCACTCTGTAGCTGGAGTATCCTATTGTACCCCAAAAGCCTCCTTTAATCTTTCTTTCTTTTGCAGTTTGTCATTTCTTGGGACTTCCCATTTGCTGTGTCCCATGCCCTGCCATCTTTGTCTCTATTTTTGCCGCTTCCCTCTCTGATCTCCTCCACATAATGTCTTTTTTATTTTTTTCTCTTTCTTTGGTGCTCAATTCTGTCCCAAGCCACCAAGTTGTACATCCATTTCTATTTCGACCTGGGGTGCCTCCATTACATCCTGGGCTAGATGAAATTCTTCTGAGCCAATGTCTATATCAGATCCCTCAGATAACTGGGTGTCAGTTCAGTTCTCCTGGTGGCTGCTGACAGTTTCCATTGCAATATCTTTCACTGCATTCATTTCTTCATTCTTCTTAGCACTTTCAGCTGGGAGGGAGAACAGCTCCCCATCCTGCCACACCTTCTCCTTCCTGGTCTCCTTGGGATCCTCCATCTTGGTTTGGTAGCCAACAGCACCCCCTGCCAAGAGTAGGGGAATTTCCCCAGTGTCCTGGCCAAATCTCTCCCATTCACTAAACTACCACTGGCATCTGAATTTAGTTAAATTTCAGTTGGTTTACATCTGTGTCCCACCCTCCCTAGGACAAGGCTAAATAAAGGCAGTATTGTGTAGGCTGTCTTTGTCGGTCAAAAAAAACTAACTAAATAATTATCCTGTTGGCCTCCTTAAGCTTCTCTAAATAGTATTCCTAATTGCTCTCATTCTGTTTACCCTTATACATCTGGAATGCTGCCACTGGAATGCTGCCCTTTTTGCTCTAACTTCCTCCCCTACCTCCTTGGAGAACCATATCATTTTTTCTTATGCCTTCTATTCTTAACTACCTGGCTTATGCAAATATTGGTTGCTTCTGCTATTCCTCCCTTAATAATTTCCTTTTTGGCAACTACTCTTACTCAAGCAGACTGCTATAAAAGCAGTATATTAGAACGCATATGGCATTTTGACTGCATAAGCAGAGTTCCTTAGCAGCATGAAACAGTCAGTTTGAGTTGATGCTTATGTTAAATACTGCTGACCATGTTTACTGTTATTAATAGTCATTAGCAAACAATGCCAGGTTTGTCTGTCCATGCTTCACTGCACAATAGCAGCAGTGCAATGGACAGTCAACCTGAAATAAATACAAGAGTGCTAGGTCAAGGAGCACCAACTCAATAGGCATTGATGGGCCATTCTGCAATTAGAGTGAGTGGATGAGCTACTCAAGGAAACACATTCTGATTCACATGGTAATATACAAAAACATGGTTTATTCAAGCTTCTCAGCCATACATAAAAACATATTACACATATACACAGCACACTTTACCCCACCAAGCACAGTCTGACAGTAGAGCCCACAGAGGGTGCAGCAGCATATCAGGGGATGGAGCTCAAAAGTGTCAAAAGTGCAGCATAGCCATGGTCCTGCTTTAAAACAGTCAGTTATCTTTCATGTCCTTGTATATCCATTATCAAAAAAAGGATACATTAACAAACTTTTAAAAAGAATGTTTCTTGCTAAAAACTGAATGGATTACACACTCAAAAATGAACTTCACAAGCTGACAGTTGGCTTCCGTTTCCCACTGTGACCACATCACATGTACCGTACACTGTTGTGCCACTAGTAGGCTTCCTCAGATGTTGATTGGCAAAACATCAGCGTGCATGCAATGTGGTCACAGTGGGAAATGCAAGCCAATGGTCAGCTTGTAGATTCTGCTTTTTGAGTCTGTAATTAGTTTTTTAGCAAGCAACATTTTTTGAAATGTTTGTTAACATGTCCTTTCTTTGATAATGGATTACAAGGATAAGAAGGATAACTGACTGTTTTAAAGCAGGACCATGGCTGTGCTGTACCAAGACACTTTGAGCTCCATCCCCTGACATGCTGACACTCCCTCCATGGGCTCTGCTGTGCTTCGTGAGATAAGGTTTGCTGTGTATATGTGTAATATGTTTTTCTATATGTATGAAAAGCTTGAATAAACCATATTTTTGGTATATTGCCATGTGAATCAGAATCTGTGCTTTTGAGTAGCCTACCCACTCACTCTGCTTGCAAAGTGGCCCACCAATACCTGTTGGTTTGGTGCACTTTGACATGGACTTGGTTTACCTTGTGTGGAGCCCCATGGTGCTTGTGAGCACCACACCTCTCTGGTTTATTAAATACATAAGCTATTTAAGTGACTGGCACAACATTTTGAACTGAACTATAAGCATGCACATTTTTGCAAAAACCTTATTTTCATTTAGGGAAAAATTTATCGATAGCCATGTTGAAACTGTTTCACAGAGCTGGACAATACATAGCATACTCCGTGAGCAGCTGTGCAGAACACAGTGGAAACATCAGTAGAAGTTGCTGAAATGCTTGATTAAACATTTTTTCAAATTACTTTTGTAAGCCCCCCTACCGACATCTAGGGGTATGCCTGATGGTATTTTGGTGGGAAGAGGTGCTTTATAGCCAAGAAAACACAGTCCAGAAATAAAACAGGAAAACAGTACCTGTATTCCCTTGGGTGATGCAGGTGATAGATTAGCTCTATCAGATGATGCAGGGATGGTACACAGGTGGGATGATGCAGACCTTCACCTGCCTGACCTTGCCAAATTTACCCACAGGCCTTTGTAGACAGTCTTCACCAGGCAGGCCTCTCGACATCTTCCTCAGTGGTTATCAGAATGCAGACCCATGGGATTCCACCCTGAAACATAAAGGCTAGATACTGTGGAAGCAGATTTCTTTTAACAGCAAACAGTTTCTCCAACAAATGAGACAAATACCAGAACTACAGAAACAGGAGATCCCAACTAATATAGAGTTGACAAAACAGGAACAGTCACTCCATGGAGCAGTAAAACATGAATAAATTGTTCTGGACTGAAAAGGTCACCCAGAAGCCACAGATTGAGCAAATTAGTTCTGTTGGCTACCCATAGCCTAGGCAGCTACAGTCAAAACACAGGCAGCAAAACTCATGGCTGAATAGACCTCTGGCATGCTGGTAGCAAACTTTCCTTCCTTTGATTTGCCCAACTCCCAGACAAGGAGCATGAATCGACAGGTGATGGCCGACTCTGCCAAGGCCACCCTCTTTGTCTGCTCCTCCCTCCATGTCCACTGAGCTCAAACCTTCAGAGGGACAGCTGCCCAGACCCACAGCCAGCCTCAAAGCCAGCTAACTTCAAGGTACAGAGCCCAGGAATACAGTCCCAGTCAGAAGGACAGACGAGAACCATGGGATGTCCAGAATCCGTAGCATCCTACTAAACTCCCTCACCTTATGCCTTGGTCTCCTCCAAAAACGTGCTCCCTTATGGCAGCAAACCATTCCCTCTGTCCCTTCCTAGGGACCAGATGTGCAGGCTAGCCCAAGCAGGGCTCACTGGACAATGGACACTGACATGTCCTTTTCCTCTGACTTGCTAACTGACTCACAAAAAATCAAACACATGGCCGCATGGCCTGAGCATGTGAATACCCCACTCCAACCTCCTTCTCTCACTCACTCCCTCTCAAATCCTCTAGAATCTCCTGCACTCTCCCTTATATCCCCTCAGAACACTGGCACAAAAACCCACCGAGATCCAATCATGGACCAGTCTAAAGGTGCCAACAAACAGTGCTCTCGAGTCCCTGATGCCTCCCAGGACATGTAGTCCCAAACAAACTATTTATATTTGTGCCCCATGGTGCCAGCCAGCACTGAAAGTACAGGAGCAGCCACTCCTTTGCATTTCCCCCCCCACAGGTGGCCGCACATGAGAGAACAAGCAGATCTACCATCTTTATTTACAATTTATTTATTTGTTATTTATTTACAATGGGGCAGTCCCAAGCCCAGCCGACTACAAAAACTGGACCCGAGACCACTCCCCTACACCCTGAAAGCACGGCACACATCATGGCACTCAACCTTGCCCCAAACAGGCTGCGATACCAAGGGAAAAATGGCTGCAGCCACAAGTTGCACCATGGGGCGGTCACAAAGAGTGACTCTAAGTAGGAGCCGAAGGGTGCAGTACTGAGGGGGAGCACTGGAGCTGTGATGCTCCAAAGGTAAGCCCACTTTTAAGGGGCTTATCCTTTTATGCTATGAATAAACATAATTCAGAACAGTTTAATGACACATTTTGTTATCTTTGAAAGGCTGAATGCAAACATTACAATGAGATTGAACTACCTAAAAAGCTGACAATATGGATCAGCCCACTGGTGTAGCAGTAGAGGTAGGACTACTGTTTTCAACACCGGTGACCCTGGTGCAGTAGTGAACTCTGGTTATTAGAGTGTTGAGCAGGAAAAGAAGGATGAGTATCCCAAGGACTCCTTCCCATTTCTGGGATGAAGAGAGTACTGGCACTCAGTAGACACTGACCCCCTGCAATGGCTAGGGGTGAGTGCACCTGGGGCCAGCACTGAGGCACTGAACTGGTGGGGTGGCAGACGTCTGCATGTCAGGGGTGGGACATCTCCAACATGTGCTGATGACATTGCATGTCTGGTTCCATTAGGGGCTAGAAGCAAAGAAGAAAACCTTCCTTCTTGTGTGCAGCATGAAGCCAAAGACACAACCATAACCCTCTCCCAAATGACGCCTAGCCAGCTTGTTGGGGTTGATCTCGGTCTCTCCCCTGTTTCCCCCGGGAGCTCCACCATGAAGGGTAAGTGACAAGCCACCTTTTCCAAGTGAACTGGGCAGATACCAGGTGGGAGGAAGAGGGGGCAGAATGTGCAAGACATGAAGAATATCCTCGCCTCAAGAAGGAGAGATAAACAGAGTTAAAAAAAAGTTTTACAATACACAATATATTTCTTTTTTTTCACCATATAAAAGCATTGCTTTCATTATTTTATACTTAGAGAGCTAGTGAACTGCCTAACACTAATTTTAGATTTTTAAAGCAGCCAACCATTACCTTTTATATCTGAGGTACTTTTCCTTATCCCTTTGTTTAACTAGAAGACTGTTTATCTGATGTTAGTGATGTGTGGAACAGCTCTTAGCCTGGCAGTTGACATATCTAGCTCTACTGACTCACACTACATCATCAGCATTGTGACCTCACTGACTGTGACATTACTGCTACTTAGGAACAGCAAGTGAGTGACTGCCAGGTCATTCACCTGTGATGTCACAGTCAGTGAGATCATAATGCTATTGATGTAGTGTTGGGCAGTAGATTTAGATATGTCAGCTGCCAGACTAAGAGTTGTTCCACACATCCATCACAATATTATCACATAGAATACTTTCTGATGAGCAAAATGAAAAAGAAAACTACTTCAGAAATGAAAAGTTAAAACTGACTACTACTTAAAATTTGTATTATTTTCATGTCTGCCTGTTTTGGCTCTACTAACTCTTTAATATCAAAAACCAATTTGATAAGTCCAGTAACCTACTCCAGGTCATGGGTTTGTGAAGTAGTATCTCACTTTGCCATTGGCTGAATGCACTCTTCGCTCTTGTACCTCCATAAACCCATTCCCGATCATGGTTACTCATTCCATCGTCTCTGTTTTGGCTTATCTTTTCCTGAGCAACTCCCCAATTTTTTGGAAATTCACCCCTCAAAAGTCTAAGATCTTTGTATTAGAGTTGGAGTGCTGGGCCTTTAGGGCTGTAAGAAACCACAGTGATTTGTAGTGATAGGACTCCAGCGGTTCAATCATTGCAGCACCACCAATGAAACTTCCATTGTACAGTACCAGATCCAGGATATCAAATCTTTGGTTGTTTTTTTGATCCACTGCACAAGAAAGCAATCCTGTAACAGCAAAAAGTGCCTGACTCCTATCACCCTTGGCTGCTGGTATCGTCAGTCCACTTTGGTAGGTTCATATATCCCATTATTACTACTTCGCCCTTTGCAAGTGTCTTCCTAATTACATCCCCCAATGCCTTGTCCTAGTCTTCCCCTTGATTTGGCAGTCTATACTCTATGCCCAGCCTCATCACCCACCCCCCATTGTTGCCAGTTACAAAACAGATTGAATCCACTTCGTGCTTCTCGCCCTTTGATTTATCCACAGTGGCCTCTATGCCTTCATAAAATATACAGGCCAACCCAACCCCCTTTCCCTTGTGCCTGTACCAGTCATTATTATTTGACTTTCAGGTTTTAGTTACTGCAATTAAGTTTAGTTTGGTCTCAGACATCATTGCCTAAATCTCCCTCATTCTCTTGCCCAGGTTTCTGGCCTTCAGGCAAATAGTTTTCCCTAAACCCTGTTTGCTTATTATCCGCTGCATTCTTCTGGGACCTCCTTTGTTTCTAACCCCAGGTCTCGTCTCTGATTTCTTACAAGCTTTATTCTCCCCCCCCCCCGCATCATTCTCTGACTGATCTCCTACCCCTCCTTTTATCTTGGCCTTTTTTCATCCACCACCTGACATCTATCCTCCCCCTGGCCTTGATCCTCCTCACCTGTCCTACTTCCTCCCCTTTCCTCCTTACAACATATACCACATTTACTACCTCCTGTTGTTTACATCCCTCTATTCTAGGCAGTTGAGTACTAGTCAAGCCTGCTGATCCCAACATATTTTTCATAGCATTTTGGGCACTAGCCACTCCCCCAACTAGTTTACATGGTCATCAATAAAGGCATCAAACATCTGCTCTAATGCTAAGGTCCCTTCCACACTCCAGTATAGTATGCCCTCTTGACAAGCCTCCTGTTTTTCCAAAATGCACCCAGTTACCTATGTAGTTGAACACCTCCTTACTGCACTAATCCTTCAACCACCTGTTGAAGATAAACTATTTTAAACTTCCTACCTTCCCCACTTTGTTTGACCAGAAGTAACTCTGACCAGGTCACCAAAGCCACTTCCTCCCTCAGAATCTTTCCTAGGGTATAGAAGCTAGCTTTTACTTTCTCTAATGTGTGATTTACATGACCAGGGGCCTGATTTTCTAACCGCTGTAACTGCTGCAAGGCCAGGTGTACCAAAGATATGAGGCACCAGGCTTGCAGCACTTTAAAGGGATTGTCTATCCCTTGTGGCAAAGTGGTGCTCACTAGACCATCTTTTTGTGGTCTAGGTTGCATCAATACCAGGGACTGTTTACATGTATCTTGTGGCTGAAGTTTGTAGAAAGCTGCCATGAATCAGGTCAATTGTCATAACTGCATATAAGATGATAAAATCGGACACAGTTGTGGAAATTGATAATGCCAAAGCTGCAGCAGTGCAAGAATTGATTCAGGGCATGACAACATTTTGTTTCCACTCTTCCCCAACCATTTTTTAATCTCTCTTTTAGTTTGTGCCAACCTCTCTGCCAGCCTATCAGATGTGAGATGATTGGGAGATGTTTATAAATTATTAACTCTATTGCATTTAATAAATTCTGAAATTTTCTCACTGGTAAAGGCAGACATATCACAGGGATCAGCGTAAGAAGCAGCGCTCCGAGATCATGAGGTGGGCCATCTGCCACCTCCGGTCGCCGCCGCCCCGACTCTCCAGACAAAGTCTGACTGCCCTCGTGGTCCTCCGACATGGATAGAGCCCCCAGGGATCAGTACCAGAAGTGGCGCTCCCAGATCATGAGGCAGACCACCTGCCATCTCTGGCCGCCGCCACCCCGACTCCCCGGACAAATTTTGACTGCCCTCATGGTCCTCCGACATGGATAGAGTCCCCAGGGATCAGTTGCAGAAGCGGCACTCCCAGATCATGAGGTGGGTCACCTGCTGCCTCCGGCCACCACTGCCCCGACTCCCCAGACAAAGTCTGACTGCCCTCATGGTCCTCTGATGTGGATAGAGCCCCCAAGGATCAGCGCCAGAAGTGGCACTCCCAGATTAGGAGGCGGGCCACCTGCCACCTCCAGCCGCCGCTGCCCCGACTCCCCGGACAAAGTCTGACCACCCTCGCAACCCTCTGACATGGATAGAGCCCCCAGGCTAGCTGATTTCAGGTGCCGAAGCCACTGACTGGTGTGCCTTTTTACAGGCGGGTCCTCATTGGTCCGCTCTCTGCCTCCCAGCCCTTCAGATTGGTGCACCTTTTCTATGGGCTTTTTGCATTATTCCTTGGGTCGGAGGCTGGCCGCTGCTTGATCTTCTTGACTCGGTGTTAAACCTGCTGTGAATTTTCAAACCTGTGCCTTTTGCTTGTTTTAATTACTTTGCCTGTTTTCCTATTTGTTACAGCTGCTTAGATTTTGTCTGAATTTTTCTCTGTGTACCCTACCAAACTGCCTAGAGTTATCTGCTATATTCTTAGACAGTTTTTTACTGTTTTAAACATTACCTAAAACTGTCTAGAGTCTCTACGATATTTCAGTCTGTTTCTATTGCTGTTTAACACCATCAACAACTGTGCTCTTCCTATTTTTTTTCTTTCAAACCTAATTCCCCCACCTCTATGCTTAAACTCCCCTAATCTCAGATTGCTAAACTCTCCTCCACTTGGCTATCTCATCCCCTCTGCTCGTGGTTTTCTCTGCCCTCCTGCTAGCATTTGTCTCACCTAAATTGCTGTCCCATTGTTTTTGTAATCTGCTCCCCACCCCTCCGATGTCGGTCTGTTGTCAGCCACCCACCCACGCCTTTCTCTGGTCCCCTACTTATTGCTGTTTGTCTCCCTCTTTCCTCCACAGGGATCATCGCCAGAAGCAGTGCTCCCAGATCTTGAGGTGGGCCACCTGCTGCCTCCGGCCACCACTGCCCCGACTCCCTGGACAAAGTCTGACCGCCCTCGTGGTCCTCCGACGTGGATAGAGCTCCCAGGTATGGCCGCTAGCTGATTTCAGGCACTGAAGCCACTGATTGGTGTGCCTTTTTACAGGTGGGTCCTCATTGGTCCACTCTCTGCCTCCCAGCCCTTCGGATTGATTCACCTTTCCTATGGGCTTTTTGCACCATTCCTTGGGTCTGGGGCTGGCCGCTGCTTGATCTCCTCGACTCAGTGTTAAACCTGCTGTCAATTTTCTCCCTGCCCCCTACCCCTTCCAAGGAATCCTTTAAATACACGATTGCTACACCCACCCTGTATATCTGTCCTTTCCCATTGCTCAGGCGTCTGTAGGTCCTCCTTCCTTTTACTGTCAGTCTCATATTGCTCACTCATAATCACTTTCACAAAACCTCAATCTTAGCTCCCTTTTCTGCACCACCATCTTTCTCTGATTGCTCACTTCCTTTTTGTCTCAGTCCTGACCCGGCATTTTCTTCCTTGCCAGTACCTACAATCTCTCTAATACCATGAAACTAACCATGTTACTGTCTCTTATTATACCCTCTTTTGCTCTGCTCCACCTACCTTGCCCACTGTTCCTTCTGCCCACATGACTACCCCACTATTCCTGCCCCACGATTACATTTTCTCTAACCTTCTCCAGCACCCCTCTCTCCATTATGACCAAACTCCACTTCTATTAAACAAGCCCTGGCTCCAATTGGTTGCCTATGTACTTAAGCAATGTCCCCTAAACACAAAGACCCTATGTCCCTTCCTGCGACATAAACTTTGATATCTCATCTTACTAGCCCTGCTGCTCTCTGGAGATATACATTCTAACCCTGGTCCAAGTACAAACATACAGAATCCCCTCTCCTGTGCCAAGGGCCTAACTATTGTGCACCTCAACATCAGCAGCTTACTGCATAACTTTGCTGAACTACAAGCCTGGGTCATCCTACACAAACCAGATATCATCTGCCTTACTGAAACCTGGCTTAAACCGCATATCCAGGACTCTCAGTGCTCACACCCCTCCTACAATCTCCTGAGATTTGACAGACCTGCCCGTAAAAGAGGGGGTGGCACTGCCATTTGTTTTAAAGATCATCTACAGCTCTCCACTATCCCTTCATCTCCCCTAATCCACTGTGAAGTACTTCATGTCCTCCTTACACTTGGCTCCAAAAAGCTACATATTGTCTATGCCTACAATCCCCCAACCAGTGGCCAGAAAGGACTTGAAGAAATGCTTGATCAGACCTCTCTTCTTTATGGGAAAATTGAGGTTCTTTTACTTGGCGATCTCAATCTAAACTGGCTAGGAAACTCTCTTCATGTCCAACAGGCCAAGATTCAAAGTTTCAACCTTCACCAGGTGATTAGTGAACCCACTAGGCCTGCCCTACACTTCAACTCTAGTACTCTGTTGGACTGGATAATGACCTACCACCTAGAAAATATTATCTCCTCTGGCATACTAGCAGATGCCATCACAGACCACCCCTCCACTTTTTGTATATGGGGCAAAACTAGACACTCCCCCTCTAAGCCCCATTTTATCACTTTTCGTAACTAGTCAAATCTTGACCCACAATCTTTCCTGCTGGACATTCCCACTATTGACCAGACCCACCTTTCTAACTCTAATGACCCACAGACTGCTCTAAACATATTCCTAACTCACTTCCTGGAGGTCCAGGGAAAGCATTGCCCCATTATTACCTGTCGGGTTAAAAATAAACATACTCGGTGGCTAAAGTCCGACCTTCTCTCCAAACTGAAACAGAGGGACAAATTCTGGCACCACTACAAAAGCACGGGACTCCCTGCTGACTTTAACTCCTACAGAGTGCTCATGAACTCATGCAAGAAGGAAATCAAAAGGGCCAAAAGTGCATATTGCAAAGATCTCTTAACTAAATCCTATGGAGATCCCAAAAAATTCTGGTCACATATAAAATGTTTCCTAGGATCAACTCCTGCCCCCACTCCAACCGATATGTCCCTCAAAGGGGTCCACTGTAATAATCCCTCCACTATTGCTAACTTTCTCAATACCCAGTTCTCTGACCTCACTAACTATACCTCAGCTTTCCCAGCCAGACCATACTCTTATGGCCAGACTCTTGTTGCTGGGCCCAAATTTATTTTCAAATCTGTCACTTGCCTTGAAGTTCTAAGGCTGTTAAATAGTATCTCTGATTTTACTGCTGCTGGGTCAGAAAACATTGAGCCTAAACTCCTAAAGCTAGCAGCCCCTTATATAGCTGCACCTCTTGCAAAACTTTTTTCCCTCTCCCTCTGTCAGAGCTATGTCCCTGTTATCTGGAAGACTGCCAGGATTACCCCATCTTCAAAAAAGGGGACCATAAAAATCTGTCAAACTATAGACCCATTGCCATATTACCTGCTCTTAGCAAAATCCTTGAGAAGCTCGTAGCCAACCAAACTATTGACTTTCTACAGAAACTAAACCTTCTCTCGTCAGTGCAGCATGGCTTCCACAAGGGTCATAATACCATCACTCCCTTACTCAAGTTTACCTCTGAAACCATAGCAGCCATGGACTCAGGTCTCCTAAGAGGGCAATTTTATAGACATGAGTAAAGCATATGACCTTGTAGATCATACTATTCTTCTCAGTACTCTAAGATCACTAGGTTTCTCACAGGGTGTGACTGCCTGGTTTGACAGCTACCTGACAGACCGCAAGCAACTGGTTAAATTTATCTCTACCCTATCAGATTATGCTACTATAAATATTGGTGTGCCACAATGTTCTATCCTTGGTCCCCTGCTTTTCTCCCTCTTTATAAATGATATTACCTCAATCATCCCCAATACTGCTT
Organism: Neoceratodus forsteri; assembly: GCA_016271365.2. Taxonomy (NCBI): domain Eukaryota; kingdom Metazoa; phylum Chordata; order Ceratodontiformes; family Ceratodontidae; genus Neoceratodus; species Neoceratodus forsteri. Next base: position 1,042,227,825 of record CM057455.1, on the reverse strand, counting down.
CCCTACTTTATGCTGATGACATTATTTTGTACACCAGTTCAAAAAGCATCTCTGAAATCAATCGACGACTCTGCCAAGACTTTATACAAATCGAAGAATGGTTGGTAAGAAAGAGGCTTGTCCTAAATGTCTCAAAGACTCAAGCCATGCTGTTTAGCTCCAATGCTAAATGTAAACTTGCCCAACCCACCTTCAATATCTCCACTAAAAATGGCTCGGCTGTCATGGTTGTACCCTCCTTTAAGTATCTGGGTATCACAATTGATCCTGCTCTCACTTCTGATCTTCATATCCAGCAGATGTGCAAGCTGACTAATATGAAACTCGGCATGGCCTACATCTCCAGCTAAGTACTCACTCCATTAGCTAGGTTTGCCATAGCCCGTGGCATACTACTTCCGTCACTCATGTATGGGGTGGCAGCATATGCCTCATCATGTAAGACTAGCTTTCAAAAGTGGGATGTTGCATACAACAATATCTGTAGGTATGAGTCTTCCTCAAATCAGCTAAAACACCACTGTCTCCTCTACACCTAGCTAGGATGGTTTTCTCCGGCAGCCTCCCGTGATCATGCACTCTGCTCCACCATAGATAATATCATCCAAAATCAAATGCTAAAACCTCTGGCGGAACTTTTCCTTAACCAGATGTCCAGCTATGAACTACGCTCTGCTGCCAAATCCATGTCATCATCCCTAGACACCACTCCTCCAAAGGTGCTAGTGCCTTCTCCTTCCATGCCCCCAAAAAATGGAACTCCCTCCTACTAACTATCCATCAGGCATCTTCCCATGCCTCCTTCAAACATTTGCTGCATGATCATCTTGTTGTCTCATGCTCTTGCTCCCATTTAAAACCCCCATAGCACAGCACTTTCATTACTATGTCCTCAAATCCCTCAGCCTTTACTGCTCCTCTCCTCAACCAACTAGTTTCAGTACTATCCTGTATCTTAGCCTGTTACAATATAACTTTTAATTTTAATCCCTTACCTCACCCCTTTTTTCTTCCTTTCATCCCCATACACCTCCTCCCTACTTCAATTTCTCCTCTTTTCTCTTTTGCTTTCCATCTTCCTTGACTACCAGTTGACACGCTCACTTGTTTTAGCTTAACTGATGGCTACCACAATGTTGCTTATGATTTTTACTATGCAGCCCTCCTTTATTTACTATTGCTATATTTTTGCCTTGCAAAATCAGTTTTATCTACTTGTATCTATTTGTTCCCATTACTTGCACTGTATTGATATATTTGTATGCACCTACTGCTTATATGATTGTTTATGTCTTTTGTTAAAAATGTTTTGTTCCTGTATTCTCCCGGGTCATGTCTGAAAATAGTCATTGCTATGGCTAGTGCACCTTACACGGTCAACAAAAACTAAATAAATAAATAATAAATAAATATTTTTGGTGACAATCATTTTAGTAGTCCATGTATAGCAAATGCTTGTTTCAGGTGTTTAGTCATGGCTTGTGATGTTGTGGACTGCATGGAATGTACAACAGCCACTGGAAATGTGCATCCATGATTTTCAAAAATATCCCCATAAATGGACCCGAAAAATCTATATGAAGTTCCACCCACAGATGATTAGGTCATTCTCAGGGGTGTAATGGAGCAATGCTTGGTCCAGGGACATTCAAAATTCCGTCACTACTAGCGGACCTTTCAGGCTGTGGTCCTCTGTGCTGAGGACCGACTGCAAAGGACACAAGGAGTCTGCCCAGAGTGAGCCAGGGACGCAACCAGCACCCAGCCACACTGTCTCCCACTGCCCAGATTCTTGTCTGCTGCAATCTTGTGACTTGTGAGTACTCTGATGCAATGAACTAGTATGTTACAGTACCAAGCCACTAGGTTATCCCAACAAGGTACACTATTAACAACTTCCTGCTTGCAAACACTACTTTCTGTAACTCCTGCTTTAGTTTTACCTGCTGTTAGGGTCCATATTGTTACCTGCTACCTTCTGACACCCAATTTTTTTTTTTTTTTTTGAAATTTAAGTTTATTGATTTTCAACAGATAAAAACCAAAACATACAACAAGACAGTAGTAACAAGCCACGAAATTACATGGCACAAAATAAACCCAGCCCTCCATCCCTCTCCTCCCTCCAAAACACCCCCACCCACCACCCTCCCCACCAGAGTGTGCAAGTCAAGCAATACTCAGAACTGGATATACAGCATGTCCATCTAGGCAAACGAGCTTCATCTCCCCATACAGGAAGACGGCCACTACCAAAATCAAAAGGGCATCTGAGCTACAGCAGGCCACAGAGAGGAGGTCATTGAACACTAATGGAGATATACAGAATACAGCTTACCCCATTTTTTCTGAAACAGGTCCATGCGGTTGCGCAAGCTAGCAGCCAATTTTTCGGCATTGAGGCACGTGGAGAGTTCCGTGAACCATTCAGCATATGACAAAGTCAGCTGATCCATCCAATGCCTAAGGACCAGTCTCTTGACCACAGAAGCAATCATCGCCATGTGATAGCGGTGTTCTACACTATCAACCTTGGCATAGTTCCCTAAGATGCAAACCTCGGGAGTAAAGAACTCAGAAAGACCCAATAACGGATCTATATTATCACGAATAGAGGACCACAGAGGGGAGACTTTGCCACAACTCCAGAAAATATGCAAAGAATCCCCTTAGCCCTGCATACATCTGGAACAGGTCGGGAGAGGAAGCCTTTTAAGTAGGAGAAGCTTCTTAGGAGTGTAATATATGTTACTTATAATATAATATTGATAAGCTTAGCCTATCCTGAGTATGATACTTATGGAGAGCCTTCCAGAGGTGGGACCAATTCAGAGTGGAGTCTGGAAAGAGGGAAGACCAAGTCCTGGAGCCTACCAAAGGCTCTGAAACCTTGTAATTCAACAGAAAAGAGTAAATTGTCGAGATGGCATGTGGTTTAGCAGCAAGAGTTAGCACCTGAGAGAGAAAGGGACGAACTACCGACTCCCTGTAATGCGTGCCAAACTTACTGGCAATAAGATGTCGCAATTGGTATACTTTAAAAATATTTACCCTGGGGATAGCATACTTATCTAGGATGTCCGTGAAGCGAGAGGAGGGACTCACAACCGTAGAAATGCTCTAGACAAGTCTCTTTAATCTGTGGGAGCCAATCGGGAGTGATCATTGAATTCCCAACCTTAATATTGGGATTAGACGTAATCGGTTGACTCAGATCTTCCTTCGGGAATATCTTAAAAGAACACATACAATGTGATAGGGACTTCTGACACCCAATTTCTAATAGATTTTGACAACACATTATCTGGATGGTCTGTATATACCGACTACCAATTACTGGCATAGATTGCTACTAAGTTCCCTGCTATTGGCTGACTGCTGATAGTGTCTAAACTGTATTTTACTGGTTGCAGCTATCCCAAGTCCTTCTGTTGTTTTGCTAACACCATATCTGGGTGGTCACTGTTTCCCAGTTACCAGTTACAAGATTGGGCTGCTACTAAGTTCTCTGCCATTGTTTGACTGCTGATAGTTTTTAAAATTGTTTATTACTGGTATACTGACACCCTCACTTCTATTGAAGTATTGCTAATGCCCTATCGGTATGGTCTGAGTATTTGGATATCAATTATAACTTTACACTGCTGTTAAGTATCCTGTTACAAGTTCTGTCTGCTGAAAATATTTAATCTGGATATTACTGGTAACTGCCACCCATATGTCTACTGTATAGTTGCAAACACCGTACCTGGGTGGACTCAAGGTTAGTGGGGTAGTGACCTATCTGTTTAACTTGCTGATTGCTGTTATCCTCTTTCTCTGCAAACATGTTCCTTTTAATAATAATGCTGCTTCCCCGCCTATCCACAGTACTGCTACATGAACCTATAGAGCCCTCTGATGCAAGGGAGGCTATCTCCCTTGGTCCCACATGTATATGAAAGCCTACTGATTCCCCTCAAAAATCCTTATAGTACCCAAGCCTCCTGGCCATATGTCCCCTACATGGAGAAACCTAACCCTAGTGGTTTGTGGGGAGTGCGATGGGGTCACTCAATATGGCAGTGTCTCCAGGACTACATGCCTGTCCTCCTTCCCAGGTGAAATACCTGGAGACTGAAGAATTATCTTGGAGTCTCTAGGAGTCTTACAATAATGATACTGTTATTGTCTGGCAATATCCACCCAACTCAGGGCCTGCTAGTAGCTCTGGTCCTAGTACTTGCAGCTAAGGGCTACTGAACATAATCTCCCTAGATATCGGTAGTCTCCTACCTAAATTTACCCAGTTTGAAGCCTGGATCGCATTAGTGCAGCCAGACATTTTATACCTAACTGAAATTTGGCTCAGTCCACACAAACCTGATGCCACTATCTCATTGCCAGGTTTTAATATCTTCAGGGAGGATAGGATAGGTAAGCGGGTGGGGGCTGCCTTATCTACCTCAGATCAGACCTGTAAGCCTCCAAAATTGTAATCAAAGATCTAACCAGGGACTATGAATGGCAAGCAATAAAACTGTTGATAGGGCAAGAGCACAAATCGTTTGCCATCCTGTCTGTATACATCTCACCTTGTAAACAGCACCAGGGCATACAGCCACTCATTCACTACTTCCAGCACCTCAGTCAGAACTGGGAATACATTGTTACTGGTGACCTTAACATTAACTGGAATACTAAGTCTGGCACAGGTCGTAGGGTTAAGATGTCCAGTCTGTTTCTCACACAAATGGTCACAAAGCACACCAGGGCCAATTATAAAAAAAAACACTATGATGCTGCTTGACTGGGTACTGGTCATAAACCCAGACAAGGTTAAAGTTGTCAAAGTTCTGCCAGATGACCTAACTGACCATTGCCTGCTGCAAAGTCTATACTCAGTTAAACAGCCCTCCCTATACACACACACACACGCACACCACCGAACACAATCATACAGGTCCTAAACAAAATGAAGGTGCCTGAATCCAAATCTCACTTGGCCTAAATTGATTGGAGTGTCCTGGATGCCATTCCCAATATTGATTTGTCTCTATAATTTTTTGTCTTGAAGTTCACATATGCCTGTGATAAATCTGTACCCTTCAAAAAACGCAAGGCAAGAGGTACACTTTCTGGATGAATCACCCCAGAACTTCTTGCCTGCATCAGAGGACAGTACAGTCTATGCACACTGGCCAGGGAAACAGTGTCCCAAGTCTACCTGCAAAGATACAAAACAGCCTGGAATAAATGCACCAGTATGATAAGAAAGCCAAATCTGACTTCTGCAAGGACCAGCAGACCCAGAACTGGAGCAATTGCAAAAGATTCTGGGACAATGTCTCGGAACTCCTTGGTATGGGAGAAAAATTCTCATCTAAAATGCTCTTGGTTGAAGGTTGAGACATCCTTGGTCCTACTGAAGCAACCAATTATTTCAATTCAGCCTTTACTGACCTAAGTTCTGTCATCCCTGCTGAGCCTGCCCAGCCCCCCTTCCCCTGACAGGGACCTGGTCCTGAAACCTCCCAGATGCTGGACCCTAAACCAGGCTACCCTAAGTTCTACTTTAAGGCTGTGCCAGTCAATGATGCCTCCAAATATATCAGTAGGTTGCTGGGCAAAACTAAGCTTGGGAGTGACTTACATGACATGAAATTACTTTCTCTGGAGGTAGAGGAACTCTCCCGTCCCATTGCTAGGATATTTAACTTTTCTCTACATTACTCCAAGTTCCCTGAGAAGTGAAAATCTGCTCTGGTTGCACAAGTATTCAAAAGCTGTTACTGTTCTAGTCAAGCCAATTAAAGGCCAATTTATGTTCTCTTCCCCCTGTCCAAGGCCTTAGAGAGAATAGTCTCTGACCAATTAATTATATTTCTCCTAAAATACAGTGTCCAGTGTGTCCAGCAGCAGAGCTTTTGGAAGCTTTACAGCACCAATAATGCACTGCTATAATACACCAGCAATGTTCATGAGGCCCTTGTCAAAGATGAACTGGTTGGAGCTATATATATCAACCTTAAGAAAGCCTTCGACCTGGTCAACCATAAGATCCTACTCAGCAAACTCCTTGGCCTGGGTTTGTCCCACAACACAGTTGACTGGCTCCACAGTTAGCTCATGAATCACTCTAAGCATATCAAAGTCATTGGCTCCTTGTCAGACATTAAGGAAGTATCTATTGATGTCCCTGGCCACTCCTATTCTGCCTCTTCATAAACAAATTGCCTGATACCTGTCAGACAGCCATCATTCTCCTCTACGCTGATGATGCTGTTATCTGTACCAAAAACCTTGACCTTGACAACCTCACTATCACTCTACAGGGTCACTGGAAAACTGGTTCTCCAACAACAAACTGGTTTTAAACTAAAAAAAAAACAAAGGCCATGCTTTTCTCTAGCCTCCAATCGAAGAGGAAAATGTTCCACCCTTTGTCATCTGGAACAGTCTGGGACAAAGTTTTAAACAGATTGAGACCTTTAAATACCTTGGAGTAACTCTGGGTTACACCTTATCATTTGTCATCTCCCCCCACATTGACAATCTGGTTCCCACAGTAAAGAAAAGACTGGGTGCTCTGTACCATAACCAGAATAACCTCACTGTGGAAGCTAGACACCTTATCATGGCCACCTCCATCCCTGTCAATTATAGATTACGACATCTTTGTCTACACAGCTGCCAGTGACATGGGGTGAAACAGAATAAAGATGATCTGTAATAAGGCATGTCACTCTGTACTTGCTGCAGATAATTGCACTAATAGATTTGACCTCTATGCCCTAACTAACTGACTTTTAGTAACCAGCAGAATAAAGCTACAGACCTGTTTGCTAGTCAAAAGATGCTGAGGGACAACCCCCAAATGCTTTAGCAAAATTGTTTCCACACTGTTTCCAACCATTACAAGCTAGGAGCATGGCAAGGAATGCCCTTGAGACTGCTTTCCAGCATATTCAGCTGGGCAAGTGGTTATTTGCTTTCAGGGCCACAAACTGGTTAAAAGAACTTCCTGCTACTTTGCTGAATCTCCCCAAAATTAATCAGTTTAAGAGATCTATGTGGTCCCTCCTTGCAATCCAATGCAGCTATAACCATTAAATTTTAAAATCAGTTTTCCCTATGTACTTATTCTGTGACTATGCTGCACATAGGACTAAGGACATCTCAGCCTTCAACCATTGTCTATATCTGTACAATCTATATGTACTGTAATTGCTACTGCCTTGTATACTGTGTGTCTGATTCAACTGCATTCCTCTGGGATTGTTTGTAGTACCTGTATTGCCTTATCTGTGACTGTGCAACTGATGTGGGGCCTTTGAAAATTAGCGCTTGTGCTTAAAGGTGCTATCAGAAGTTTTCAATAAATTAAATAAATACCTGCCCATGTCAGTCTTTTCAAAATGTAGTCCAAATGAGTCATCTGGCTTTAGTGATGAGTATAGATAAAATATATCAAAACATTTGACAGCGTGTCAATATACCTTTAACAGTATTCATGTACTTCTCCCAGGTCATGCCTGAAAATAGGCATTTGATTGTCCAGTGCACCTACCTAATACATAAAAACTAAATAAATGAAAACTGAGGCAGGAGGTCTTCAGATACAGAGATGGTGCCAGAATCCATGGGTCCAGGTGGCACTGGTCACTGTCAAGGTCTCTGGAGTTCCATCAGCAGGTGCCACGATAATGGGTCCCTTGGGAGGGCCTCAAGGACCCCATTGTGAACAAGAACCAGAATAGCACAACAGCGAGGAGGGGTGCACCCCCCTCAAGGATGGTCACCAGAAATCCTTATGGATCCACTCCCACCAGAAGCATTCCAAAGAGAGCTCAAGTTTTGAATGGAACAAGAGTTTGGGATGAGCATATTAAGTAAACCTTACAATAGAAATGCTCAAGAAAAGCAGTAAAAATTGAGGTACAATTGTATGTCCCCCTGGCAGGTAGCTAAATGAATGGGCATCAGGAAGAGGGGGGATGGCAAATGGTGGGGCTGATAAGTCCCCATGCTAGGCACTAGGCATGGAAGCCTGTTTCTTTGTGCTATTGGAGCCATCAGTACACTGCTGTAGGAAGGCAGGTGTGGCCAGGCCAGCTATAAATATTAATAGTACTCTCAGAATGCTGACATATGTTAACATAATGCTGTCCTACAAAGGCATAGACAATTGCAGGCATGAAATTGCCCCAGGGATAGTGTTCACCCTACCTGCAAGCATGCCATGCAGAAATGGTTTTTGGATTGCCAGATTTCCATGGACCCTATAGGGAGATTAGGGATTGTCATAAACATGTAAATGTATTTGGACCAGGCCCATAGACTACTGTAAATATATATGCTCTTAGGTCAGGGGGTGTACCTGGGAATATTTACTTTGGGAGGATTTAAAGATGTTACTGTATATACTGGAATGGTGGTGAAGGAAATCAGAGCCCTAAATGGATTAAAGGGTACAGTGTGATGCAGTCAGTACTGTGACATAGGAATGAGGAGGATGAAATGAGTGAGAAGGGAATGCCATGGGAATTGTGTGTACCATTACACAGTCAGTAAATACACATAGCTTGATCCCAGCTCCCAGTATGTACAATCAATTTGTGTGTGGTCTCGTGTTTGTTGGTGTCCCAGTGTATTGGTTAATGGTTCCCCTATGCCAGCATCCCAGGCTCATTGTGGTAAAGTGCTGGTGCAGATATAGGTTCTTTGATATAAGGCCTAGGTGCTCCCTGGATGAGAATACCACTATGTACTCTGAGACAAAGGTATGCCCCTGGGCCCGTACATGAAAACTCTTTTGATCAAATGTATCTAGTTCTGTTTGACTCCAAGTTTTCATAAAAAAAAAAAAAAGTTTCCAGACATAATGCTTATTACTTACCCATTGAGTATGCTGAGGTTGTTTGAATGTATGGCCATAAAAGGGGGTGCAGGTGTGAGCTGTAGGATTCTCACATTTTACAGCCCCCTCAGAGTTGGAGCAGGAGTTCTTGCTTGGAATTGTTGATTTTACATCATCCTGGCATTGGACCCCCCAACTTAATTGTGCTGAGGTAAATTCAAATCATAGATTCACGATAAAAACTTGCAATCTGCTCAGCAGTTCCTCCAGTTAATGAATTCACAGGGCCTCACACATCTGTGAACCATAAACTCAGCCACACCTTAGACCTCTTTTCTACTCTGGAGCTGAACATCTGGGATGTCAAGGTTAATCTGGTCAGTTGGTCAAAACACTCTCTGGATTGAGCCCTACCTTCTTTGATTTTTGACCCAGGGCCTACTTGCTGTTGATGAACCATCAGGAGTCTCTGGGTCTGGTGTTCGCTAGCATTGTTCGGTGTTCTCCTGTATAGGGGTGTTTCCCAGTGGCTCTAAAGAGAGTTATGGTGATGCCTCTTCTAAAGAAACCATCACTGGATCAGGACATGCTGGAAAACTACAGGCCAGTCTCAAACTTTTCCTTTTTGGGGAAGATTAATGAGAAGGTAGTGGTGACACAGAATGAAGCTCACTTCATAAAATTTGACATCTGTGAACAGTTCCATTCTGGCTTCAGGCCTTAGTACAGCACAGAGATGATGCTCAGCAAAGTGTTTAATGACCTTCTACTGGCAAGGCATAAAGAGAATGCTCAATCATTGTTCGCCACAATCTCTTATTGGCATTTGATATTGTGGGTGATAGCCAGGGATCTTGAAGAGCCATCTAGAGGAATATGGGGACTCACTAGAACAGCCTTGAAGTGGTCTGTGTCATTCTTGTCTGGCAGGTCATAGCAGGTTGTCATGGGATCCTAATCCCATCCTGCTGCAGTGAGCTGTGAGGTTTCCCAAGGTACTATTTCATTACCCATGTTGTTTACTGTATACATGTTGCCCTTTGGATGGGTCAGTACAGTGAGTTTTCAGTACTATGCAAATGATGCTCAACTATACCTGTCATTTACACCAGACAAGCTTGAGGTGTTCTGCATGCTGAGCCAGTTCCTACAAAAAAATCTCTAATAGGGTGGACTACAGCTGGCTAAGCCTTAATCTATGCAAAACAAGTGTTTGCTGGTGGAACCAGGCCCTTTCTGGGTCAGCTAGAACTGGTGGTGTGACAACTGTTCTATTTCTGAATGTTACTACTCTGTCAGCCATGGATAGGGTAAAGAACCTATGGATCATACCCTACCTTGCACATGGGGACCTGGTAATTATTGCACGTGCCGTTGTCACTTCAAGACTCCATTACTGTAATGTTCTATAGCTAGAGCTCTCTGGAGAGTTGATGACTTGCCTGCAGTTAGTATAGAATGCTGCAGACAGATTGATCATGGGTCCTTGCTGAACAGATCTTATCTTGTCTGTACTGTGCAGCCTGCACTAGTTACCTATTAGGTGGTGCTCCCCTTTCAGAACTATTTAGTTAACTTGCAGAGCCCTACATGGACTTGGCCCTGGCTACCACAAAGATCTCTTTATTTTCTGTGCCTCTGGCTACCCCCACCACTCCACCGAGGGGAATTTGTTGACTGCTGCAAGGTCTCACCACCTGAAACAATCAGGAAATAGGATTTTCTTGGTTGCAACCCCTATTATTTATAACTTGCTACCATACCATCTTAGGAGTTCACCCTCAATGGAGGTGATTTAAAAGGGGCTGAAATCCTTTCTTTTTAAACAAGTTTTTGGCGCCAAGTGAACTGAGAAAGTGTGGTGTTTTGGGAACTTAGTGTTTTGCTGGGCTGATTACAATTATTTTGCTTTAAGGGACAAATGCTTTATTACTGTTGATTACTTAATTTTATTTTGATGTATTTATATGTTTCCTTTTGGATGCACTGTTCCCAGTAAAGTGTTCTGAGCCCCAGGTATAGGGCGCTATACAAATCAGATTGGCTTGCTTAATGTGTCCAAAATTTGCCTTTTTTAATGATACTTTCTTTGGAAAGGGTTAACCTTTGAACAATTTGGGCTACAAGTGTCATTTTGTTTTAAATTAATGTTTAGAGTTAGGCTTACATTGATATGTTTTCTCAATACAATTTAATTGTATAGGTGTAGTAAAATAATGGTACTAGGTTTGAATGGTAATAATCCCTTAAATATCTTGTGTCAAGCTTGTGATACACTGTACTAGAGGTATTCCATTAAGAATCATAACCCTTCTCTGAATTTGTTATTGATTTACATGAATAAAACAACAAGGAATTCAAAATAAACACATTTATAGACACTGATGTTTCCAAATGTTACAATAACTATACTTTCTGATAATTTATGGATGCAGGAAGATGCTGGTGATTTCCCACTCATGAGAACTACAGATTTTCTTTTGGTTTGTTTTTCTTGACAGAGAAAGGAGGGCTACGAAATATAGTGAATGTGGGAAATTTGACCAGGACATCAGGAACATTTCTATACTCTTTTTAGGAAGTATGATGGGATCTTAAATGTCCACCTGAACCACTACCAGAACAGGTACAGAAGATAGGGCCTCAGTTTAATATCTCATCCAAAAGACAGAGCCTCAGAGCAGCACAGTGTTTCTCTAACAACCTGCTGGGAAATCAATATTATAAACAAAGGGACAGTCTACCCTGCAGAGCTACTGTACTAACACCTCAGAGGGGACAATTCCACAATGCAGTATGCTTGAATGGTAAAACAAGATGGCATCTTGAAAACATATATTGAGTAGGATCAATGACAGACAGACAACCACTCAGATGCTGATATACTGGGAGAAGCCAGGTACACTTGCTGATGGGTGATGGGGACAGTGGCACAGATTAAGCTTCATTTATCAGTCTAGAAATACATCAGGTGAACCATCCTGACAGAGAGATTACCTGTGATTCCCAAATATTGAAGGACTACTCATCAAAATGAAGCTTGACACTAAATCAGCGTTTTCTATACATCCAGAGCATGAGCACAAAACATTCTTTGAGAAGGTACACTTAAATAAAACAAGTGTATTAAATATCTAGTCAGAACAATTAACACCTTTAAAACAACTAAATTATGGGTGACCATAAATCACAAGAACAATTATATTTGTACGTGGTGAAGAATATGGGGCCACCATTATTTGGGCTAGAGTGGTTACAAGCAACATAGCTTGACTGGGATGAACTGGAGTGTACTATACAGCCCATGTCAGATAGCACAGAAACAATGCTCAGAAGGCTGCTAAACCCATATTCAGGAATGTTTCAAGAAGACCTGGGAATGATAAGAGGGAGAAATGCCAAACTTGCTCTCAATGAAGGAATTCCACTGAATTCCTCAGGGGTAGACAAGTTCCATGTGTACTAAGATCCAAAGTGGAAAGTGCTCTTGAAGAGCTGCTTGAAGTAGGAGTATTATCCTGTATAGACCAGAATGAGTGGGCCACATCAATGGTGCCTGTATCCAGTTTTAAAAATAGATCAGTACAATCTGCCATATGCAAGTATATTTTTGTGGCTTTTGCATGGGGGGGGCACAAAATTCAGTAAAATCAATTTGCATCAAGCCTATCTTCAGGTAGAATTGGAGGAAGAGTTCAAGAAGTTGATTGTTTTCAATGTGTTTTGCATGGTGTCAAAACAGCACACAGACAGTAAAAAGTAAAAAGAAAACACTTGTTTTTTTACAGACACTACATTTTGAACTGATAAACAGTCCTTCTTCAGGTACAAAGATGCATCCCTTTTTTTGGATCCAGCACAGTTCAGTGGATGTGAGGTTTGGAGCTTAACACTAATACTAATAGTGAAAAAGCCCCCATAAGGGACTTTTTCACTATATCCAACTGGTTATTTTGTGTAACATTTGCTCCTGACATCTGGTAATATACAACAGACGAGATCCTGCAGGGAATCTAAGGGTCTCAGTGCATTTTGGATGATATGTTGATCATAGGCAACACAGATAAAGAACACTTAGACAACTTACAACTGGTCCTAAAGTATTGCAGGAGTTTGCACTTCGAGCCAGTCAGGATAAATGTGAATTATCCAAGGATTAAGTTGCATTTTGTGGCCATGAAATCAACACAGACAGATTACTCAAAACTGAAGAATAGTCTGGTGCAGGGATCAAGGCACCATCACCTAAAAATGTAACACAGGTACATTCTTTTGTGAGATTTGTTAATTATTTCCAACGTTTTCCTGCACATTTAGTCATTGTTTTCCAGCCCTTGCAACAGTTGCTAAGTAAAGGAAAAAGTGGCAGTGGATGGAACAGTTTGAGCAGGCAACTGAACAAGTGAAATACCTCATAACTTCAGAAAAAGTGTTGACATAATAATAGCATTGTTGTGGGCTAATTGCAGAGAATTTGCCTGCTACACATTATGCAGAGTATTTGTGTAGGGCACATTTTATGATTTACCACAGTTAGTAAATGAAATGATGCAGTTTGTCACTTTGTGATGAAGTTTTGATGTGAAGTGCATCGATTCACACCAAATATTTACTGCAAAGAGGTTAATTGTGGTAATTCGCATAATAAAATTTGTATAGTTGCACAAACTTTGCTATGAGAATTAACACAATTTGTGGCAAACTCCACAAACTGCAGAGTTTTTAAACTTTGTAAGCTGCTACACATTAGGCAATGCAAGGCAATTTTACTTTTAGGCATCCTTTCCCTGGGGCTCAGGGGCAATGTACAAAAACAAAACAAAACCAGAGGTACAAAATACAAGTTAAACGAAAGAGCAGAAAATAAAATGATCAATAGATTAAAAAATTAGCTCCAGAGAGCAAAACACATTCCAGCTAGCTGCAGGAAAATAAGAACCCAAACTTCCAATCACATTAGCATGTGATGCTTCCCCATCTAAGTTGGGTGCAAACATGCCATGCCAGGTGGAAGTGAGTGACCAATGACTTGTGACTCATACTCTTTGACTGCAGCAGAAAGACGCTATTCACAGATTGACAATAAGGTACTAGTTTTAGTGTGGGGAGTAAAAAAAGTTTCATGTGTCCTTATATGGGCACTATTTCTCTCTGGCAACAGAACATCAGCCCCTCTTGTCCATCATTCACCTGCACAAGGATATACTGTCAATAACATTGACTTAATGACAGCATTACACTTTGTTTCAAATAGGAAGTGATTACTGTAAACTGTAGACATGAATACTGTATACAATCAGGCCATGGCATATTCCATATTATAGGGGCACAGTCGCACCCCTATAGTTAGGGTTGTATAGGCAGTTCTAATATTAAATCCAAAATTTTGCACCTTAATAACTTTGGCATTTTTCAATGAAATAGCTGACATTTTGGCATGCATGGTCACTCTGTCAGCGTATCAGGATGTGGAGAGTTTCATGATGGCATCTTGTGTGGTTTTTGAGATATGGATGAAAAAAAAAACCTTTTTCCATTGGCTAACATGGGATTTTTTGCCCTCATCTACAGTGCAGAAATAATGACATTTTTTCTTGAACTTTTCAGGGATGATACAGTCTGTGCCAAGGGTGTGCCTTTTGGTAGTGTGGTGAGAAGATATCTCATCATTTTTGAATTATAATGGTTTTTGTGATAGCTACTAGACAGGCAGATAAATGAAAACAGTTTGAGTTAATTGTTAAGGATTTACTGTTTCTGCTCAGAGAAATACTGTTTGTGCTTCCATCATCTTGCTTTTTTCATAAAATTTTATTTTTATACAGGAAACATTTGTTAGGGAATGACCCCCGTTTACAACAAAGACCTGTGTTCCATACATAAAACTTTCGAGATTCCATAATACAAACTAACACACAAAATTGACACAAACATTAAAATTAAAACATGTACATTTTGAGCTAAGGTGCATAAACAATAACTTTTTAAAAATAATGGGATTCTGCACATTTCTCAATTCATTTGGTATCTCATTCCAATATTTGGATAAACTGTTTTGTAGTGTGAGTCTTCCTTTTCTATTACAAATTCTTTCACTTATAATTATTAACTTATTTTTCCTAAATTTTTGTATTTTAAATTAAGGGGGTGTAGTTGTTATCAGGTGTTTCAATGGATGAACATTTTTAAGAAATATCAATTTTTGACACCACAATAACCATAAGTATTTTCTTTTTGATTCAGGTTGCAACCAATTCAGTTTTACAAACAGAGTACAATAATGAATTCCATGTTTACTTTTTGTTATAAATTTCCCTAATCTATAATAGGTATGCCCAATACTCTGCAACGCTGCCTGAGTGGAGAACATATATAAAAAAGATCCATAGTCCAAAATGGGAAAAATCATTTGGGCGACAAGTTTCTCTCTAGCTTCTATGCTGAGACACCCTGCTACTCTTCTTAAGGCCCCCCAACACTGGTTTA